>JAQFVV010006278.1:2783377-3995147 GCA_028023455.1 Epiperipatus broadwayi | reverse complement strand
AAAAATTGATGATATAAAGTTTCTAGAATCGTCATGGGTTTAACAAAAACATTGATTATGTTTGAATACTAAATTTTTCATAGCCCATAAGATTATTTTTTTTACATTTTTATCTTATATAATTTTATTTAGGAGATTGAAAAATTCTGCAATTGATAATATTATCTTTGTTCAATTATTCTGTAATGGAAACTGAGATCTTTCTTTTAACTAGTAACTAAATAGAAAATTTTATTAATTGTACAATTTATAATAAAATAAGATTACTTTATACATTTTGTATTTCAGAAACTAATGATGTGGCATTTTAAGTAATAGAAAACAGGAAAGTCTTAAAAACAGGAAATATGTTTTAGCCTATCTATAATAAATAGCCAATGAATTAGATTTAGAATATTTTTTGGAAGATAGTGACATTTTTTAAAAGTAAGTTTAATTGCAATAGTGAAAGTTTTAATCTCAAAAGGCATGAAAAAGTTTTCTTTAAAAATATACTTCTAAAATTATAACCAACATCAAATGTTTTCAAAAGGCATGAAAAAGTTTTCTTTAAAAATATACTTCTAAAATTATAACCAACATCAAATGTTTGTAGCTTATGTGTACATGGTTTTTTGTTTACAAGGATTTTAAGCTCAATTACTGAAATCGTGGCTAATTATTAACTTTGTCTCTTCTTTACTTTAAGTGGTTGCAATTTTATTTATTTTTAAGGTATTACCTTTATGAATAATTAATATAGAAACAATATTCTAAACAATGATTTCTAATTTGAAAATATGTTTTCTTTTTTATTGTTAATAAATATTTATTTTAAAAATATAAATCTATATTGAAATACTTCTTGGAACGTCTGATAACTTACAGCATCTTAGCTTTTTTTCAATCGACATTAGATTTTTTTCTTTAGCATGTTTTTGTTAATTTTTTTGTAAAATTGTTTTATTTTTAAAGATATCTAAGAATGAATTATTTTATTGACACTCATTTTAAATATATTGCTACTTTAAAAAAAAGATAAACCGTAAGCTACGAATGGAGTACTAAGCGATTTCTTTTACAGTTATAGAATTAATTATTTATTACAATGAAACAATGTGCAGCACTTGACATATCACGCAATAGAATTTCATATACTACGCTTGAAAATTTTCTCATGAATTAAACTCAAGAATTATATTGCTTTGCTTATGAAATTTTTGTACCAAAAATGCATAATCTTATAGATAAACCAAATACCATTGGCATTAATATATAATACATTCACTAAATATGATTTTTAAACTTTTAGTATCTTATAAATTTTTGCTTTTGCTTTTTTTTCTATCTCATTTATTTTTTAATACATTTATTTTTTGATTCTCTAAAAGTTTGTAAAGTTTATTTCTCATAGCGAAGTAGGAAAAAAACTAGAATATTTTTCTTCAGCGAAGAAAGTAAAAAAATCTAATAGTAATATTTCTTGTTACTTTAATAAGATATATAACACTGTTCACTATGCAATTAAATGACTTATTTCACTTTATTGAAGATCGTATCAATTTCTAAAAATTCTAGCCCTTCTTAAGAATCATATTTCACTATCACAAGAGAATTTGTCTTACTACACATAAAAAACTCTACAGTAAATGAAATAAATTATCGTCTTTTTCAATAATATATTATTAAAAATTTAATATACTGCTTCTCAATAAAAATTTTAATTGATATATAATGTAATCGTGCTAATATTAAAATTGATTTTAAGAACACTATCCGGATCTTTTTTTAAATCAATGAGAGTAATCTATATATAAACTTTTAATAGGCAACTCATAATAATAGTAACTACATTAACTAAAGTGATCTATTTTAATCAAAAATATATGTTCTTAAAAAAAATAACAATATTCAAGAAATATTAATGGTATCAATTTAAAAAGCAAGAAACCCAAGGTTGTTTGTTCCCAGAGATTTCAATAAATATTTTATTGTACATACTTATGTCTTAAAATATCTATTTATAAAACTAAATAAATTTACAAATGCAAAGAAAATTGCCTATATTTTAACTATAATAAAATATTTTTATTTTTATTTTTTATAATTTTGCGTTATCACACAAGTTGTAAGCATTTATTTTATAAAGATCAGTTTCTAACATAAAATTGTTAAGTCTTTGTGAAAACAACAAAAACAGGTGGAGTACTATTTCTTAGTAAAATTTTGAATTATTAAAAATCCAATTTATAGTTGCTATATAATATTATCATTTAATTTAGTGTAGTGGCTAACTCCCAATGGCAAATCATTTGATTACTTTTGTTTTTATTAAAGTCATCCCAGATCATATTCCAAAACACCAAAAAAATTATATACTTGGAAGACATTTTAGTCAAGATTTTATTGTGACTGCACAAAATGGTCTATGCTATAAAATAATTACCTTATGTGTTTGTAGTATAAACATCATTAGTTGGGATATTAAGTTAAAAGATAATCTGTTGACATTGCTAACACCCATTAACCCAGGGTTTAAACTCTCATATATTCTTATAAAGAAGTGTATAAAGAAGTGTATATGTCTAAAAAGTGGAGTAAAACTATAGGATTGTTTCATTTGTCATTCAACATGTTAGGCAATTTGTAATAATCCTTATTCATTTGGTGCCAAATCATGGGTGTTCAATATATATATAGTAATGTTTTTCACATTTTGCTAGATTCTGGTAGACCTTTTACACACTATAAAATAAAAGTTAATCAAGCTATGGATAAGAAAATATTTTGTTTCTGTTTCCAAAAACATTGCTATATTTTCTGATTGATTAGCCTATTAATTATTATGACAGGAATTGCTGACAAAGTTAGTTTTAATTTATAAGAGGGCACCATAGTTAATAGACTCCTAACTTCTTTGTATCCCATAATTTCAATGCAAGTAACAAAAAATATCGGATTATAATTTTCTGTAACTTAGTTATTTTTTTCAGTGAATATTACACCTGGGGCTTGGTTAATAACTATTGGCAAAGGCAAGTTATACTCAAATCCTAATAACTAACATTAATGAATTTAATGATTATCATTAATAATGCACAATGAATAGTTGATATTAGAAATAAATATTTGTATTCTAACAAATTAAAATATTAAAACATAATTTACTAATAAGTTGTAAAAAATACACACACACTAATCCAGTCATGAATCAATTAATTAAAAACAGTTAAATAATTATAGTTGACTTTTAATGTTTTTTAAAATAAAAGTATCTTGAATGAGAAAATTAATGTCTCTATGAGGTTTAATTAATCATAATTTACTGATAAGTTTAGCAAATTTCTGTAGACAGTTGATTACCATGCATGGTTTTTTCATGTGGTAGAATGAGCTCATGGCCATTGGCTTTAACTTGTTCTTGATCCTGGTTCTAAAGGCTAGTCATGAAAGCTTTTCTGGGGTTGATGGTCTTCATGATGAATGATATCAAAAGCTTTGGTGCACTTCAGCATGAAGAATTATTTCAATGTAGAGTGGTCCTGGATTTCATGATCCAGGACCAGCCAGAAGAAAAACAGACAAGACCTTAATCACACTGGTATTTTTCCTTTTAAACTAGAGGTCCAGTTTTCAGACTTCTGTGTATATTTTCTTTTGTCCTTTTATCAACATACAATATAATAATCTTGTACATTTTTTTTTTAAATTTAAATTACAAACTCCTTTTTTTAAACATAATTCTACCATCTTTAATTAACTTCCAAAAAGGATTGCAATCTGCATGTGGAATTCCCTTTCCTTTAGTTTATCTGGATTAGTAATCTGCGTGTCTTATTCTTTCCAATTTTAACTTTTATTTTTAATAACATAAAAGAATATAAAGGAAAATATAATTTTCATTGTATGTTTTAAAAAAAAATTACACAAAATAAAAAAAAATTAATTGCATCTTTTAATAAGATCCCTAAATTTACATTTTCCTTTAGCTCTTACCAAATGCCAATATATTAGTACCATATATAAATAAATGGTACAATACCACTGGCACCAGAAGATGAGAATAAAAATAGGGATTTGAACTAATTTTATTCTTATCTTTTAAGTCTTTATTCTGGATTTTTTAATGTATTAGTGTGCTGATAGATTTTTCTAGACTTATTCACAAGTGATGTGTGGCTTTAAAGCCCACTTTTAGAGTCTAACATGATGGAAATGAGAAATATTTCCACATTCACCTGTGTTCTTTCCATTAAAACATAGTACTAGCAATAAGAAGCCCAAGTCATAAGCACCTATGAGCATTGCTCATCCTTTTGAGTCTTACAGGCTCACAGCAACTTGGTCTGCCTTCCCATTTCTTGGGAACCTTGCTAGAAATAGAACTGATGTGCATTTACAGATGGTCTTATGTTACATATTGCATACAAGGACTCAGGGCTATGCTTTTTCCTCTTTCCAGTATCCACCTACCTGGTCAACACTTGTGACTTAATATCTACAGCAGCAATCATGTTTTCTAGATATATTTTAAAAAATATATTATTTATACTTGTATAATCAGATTTAGTTAGTTTTTTTTTAAAAAAAACGACTATTCATTCTCTGGCTATGGGTTTTGGGCCATCATTGTAATGGTATAAAAACATTACAATGTACCTCAGGTTGTAGTTTTTGTATCGAAGCCT
This sequence comes from Epiperipatus broadwayi, assembly GCA_028023455.1. Classification (NCBI taxonomy): domain Eukaryota; kingdom Metazoa; phylum Onychophora; class Udeonychophora; order Euonychophora; family Peripatidae; genus Epiperipatus; species Epiperipatus broadwayi. The sequence goes on along the minus strand of JAQFVV010006278.1, from coordinate 3,990,480 downwards.
TGCATTGGGAAGCCATTGAAACATTTTTCACATTTTGCTACATTCTGGTACACCTTCTTTTACACACTATAAAGTGAAAGTTAATCATGCTAAAAATAAGAAAATATCTTGTTCCTATTTCCAAAAACATAGCTATATTTTCTGATTAACTGGCTAAATAATTATTATGACAGGAATTGCCAACAAAGTTAGTTTTAATTTATAAGAGGGCACCATAGTCAATAGACTCCTAACTTCTTCATATCCCATAATTTTGATGCAAGTAACTAAAAAGGTCGGGTTATAATTTCCTGTAACTTAGTTATTGTTTTCAGAGAATATTACACCAGGGGCTTAGATAATAACTATTGGCAAAGGTAAATTATACTCAAATCCTAATAACTAACATTAATAAATTTAATGATTATCATTAGTAATGCACAATGAATAGTTGATATTAGAAATAAATATTTTTATTGTAACAAATTAAAATATTAAAACACAAATTACAAACAAGTTGGAAAGAATACACACATGCTAATCTAGGCATAAATCAATTAATTAAAACAGTTAAACAATTATAGTTCACTTCCAAATTTCTTCTAGAAAGTTCTTTAATATGAAAGTCTCTCAAATGAAAAAATCCATGTCTCTATCAGATTTATATTATAAACTTAATTTTAGTCACAATCAGGAATAATTAATCATAGCTTACTGGCAAGTTTAGCAAATTTCTGTAGATAGTTGATTACCATGCATGTTTTTTTATGAGGTAGAATGAGCTTATGGCCATTGGTTTTAACTTGTTTTTGATCTTGGTTCTAAAGACTAGTCATAAAAGCTTTTCTGGGGTTGATGGTTTCATGATGAACGATGTCAAAAGTTTCGGTCCACTCCAGCATGAAGAATTATTTCAGCATAGAGTGGTCCTGGATTTAAAACAGACAAGACCTTAATCACACTGGTATTCTTCCTTTTATACTAGAGGTCCAGTTTTCAGACTTCTGTGTGCATTTTCTTTTGTCCTTTTATCAACATACAAGATAATAATCTTGTACATTTTTTTTAATTTAAGTTACAAACTTCTTTTTTTAAACATAATTCTGCCATCTTTAATTAGCTTCCAAAAAGGTTTTACTGGTTGTAATCTGAGTGTGGAATTCTCTTTCCTTTAGTTTATCTAAATTAGTAACCTGCATATCTTTTATTCTTTCCGATTTTAACTTTTATTTTTAATTACATAAAAAAAATATGAACGAAAAATTTTACTTTCATTATACATTTTTAAAAAAAATTACACAAACTAAAACTATGTTGCATCTTTTAATAAGATCGCTAATTTAACTTTTTCCTTTAGCTTTTACCAAATGCTAATATATCTGTACCATATATAAATAAACAGTACAATATATATATATATGTTAAAACGAAGATTTGCACAGGTTATATATATAAAATACATTATATATATATATATATATATATATATATATATATATATATATATATATATATATATATATATATATATATATATATATATATATAATGGAAAAATAATGATTAGGCCTTAATTAGTGCCATGACAGAAGTTTGGCACTAGTAAATAAAATTTTTAAAAAAATGTTATTAGATGTTAAGAGAGTAGAAGTTAAGGATAAGATAGATGGGCAAAATGGTAGATAATCAACAGGTTAGTGGTTGAGAAAAAGACTCTAAATTGGAAGTAGTGAATGCTACATAATAAGGGTATAGACTAGAGCAATGATTTATGTGATAAGTTTAAATAAAATATACTTTTGTATTTTAATTTTATATGAGCAATAGAATAAAAAGTAAATAAAAATATTCTGAAAGGATAGAATAAAACAAGTATAAATAATTATATTTCAGTGACTATGAGATTGATATTAAATGAAATGGAAACAGATTGCGAATTAAAAAACCAATAGAATTGAAATCTAAAAATAAAAAAGAAATATGAGGAGGCCAGTCTGAAGATTCTTTATCATCAGTAATAAACTTACAAATGCTATATAATTTGATCTTGAAATATCAACAGAAAATGAGACGAGAAATGCAGAAAAAACAGAAAATAAGATATGAATAGCAGGAAAGTTAGCAGAAATGTATAGTAAAATTAAGAGAAATGATGATGGCAATAAAAAAGCAACAGGTGATGATAAAGTGGTTAAATGAAGTAAGAGATAAATGTAGAAAATTAAAATATAAAATCTGTATATAGAGTTCAGAAAGAGAATTTGAGTGAGTTGAGAAAAACAGAATGACCAAGAAGAAATGATAAGAAAGATAGACCTCCAAGTAGAAGAGAGTATAAAGAAAAATAGCAATAATATAGCAGATATCAGAGAAAGTATAGATAAATTAACAATAAAAGTAAAAGACTTAAAAGTGAATAGGGAAGATAAAAAAATGTAATAATGAAAAAATAGTAAAAAATTATTGTACAGATAATAAACAGTTTAAAGCAACTGTCATCCACCAAATAGAGAAAATAACAGTGATATAGAAAGACTTATAAAAAAATGCTAATAGTGTGGCTTTATTATATTGAAGAAAATCCAGAACTGTTAGATGTAATAAAATCCATGGTGAATGAATCTTCAACCCCTTACATTGAGGCTCATAGTGAAGTTCACCAAAATGTAAATAATTTTTTAAAATTATATTTTAGGCCAGATTAGTAAGTCACCTGTAGATCAATCAAATATTCTAGAATATTTATGTAGTCTTAACATAAAGCTGGTAGAGATACTATAATTTGCTATCATTTATCCTTGGATACAACTAATATATTTCAAAATCATAAAAAAGTTTTAATAATTAGCTTCTTTATAGAATACCAAAAGATAGATAGGAAAGTTTTCAGATAATATGCCAAGAAGAAATGTTTGATACCTACATGAATGATAAGTAAAACCAACTCTAAGTGATGCCTCAGAATTTGTATATAGAATTGATGATTTTAGGAAAATACGCCTACTTTGGAATGAAAAATAAAAATTTCTTTTTTTTTATTTGTTATTATATTTTGAGAGGGGAGGCAGCTTTATACAGTAAGAGTTTGTTTAGTTGTACCTTTTTTGCTAATAATGGTGTTATTGCTTTTTTGACTCTAAACTTCAGTCATATGAGCAAAGCATGTCATAGATCCAAATATATTCTAGATTTGCTTCTATGACTTAAAAGCTACTCTACAATATATTTGGATCTATGACATGTCTTAATAAAGCACGGTTCAAGTGTGAAATGGATCATTAACTTTGGTTTTTGATGTATATCATCCTCTATGAAATTTCTCATTGTTTCTTGGGTTATTGTTGCCTTTTGTGCTAAAATTGAGATAACTCTAATACGGTTCATGGGTGTATTGCATATCTTAAGATCGGTTACTCATTTTTATATATCTTAGAATTTCAGATCAAGATTCATTCTTTTGGTAGACAAATGCTGGTCTGCTTCCCAAAAAATGAAATAATAATAATAATAATAATAATAATAATAATAATAATAATAATAATAATAATAATAATAATAATAATAATAATAATAATAATAATAATAATAATAATAATAATAATAATAATAATAATAATAATAATAATAATAATAATAATAATAATAATAATAATAATAATAATAATAATAATAATAATAATAATAATAATAATAATAATAATAATAATAATATTGTTGTTGTTGTTATTCTTGTTATTATTATTGTTGTTATTGTTGTTATTATTATCTTTCAAAAAGATTCTATAAAAGGTTACATCAAAAGTGTTTTACATAATTTTGGTATATACATTGATTTATTCTGTTACATAAGAATATCTGAGTGTTATAGTTCAATTTATGACTTGTTGAGTTGTTTGAATTTTGTGACTTGAATGAATCCTTAAAATAATTGATAATAATTGGTGTACAAGTTGCTTTTTTGATGATCTCTTTGCAGTTTATAGCTTTTATGTATATAATTAAAAGTCTGAGAAGCAATTGAAAAAGTTTTTCTTTAGTAGTTTTTGTCATGTCCTTAGTGTTGTTTTATAGCATTGATTAGTGACCATGTTGCAGCAGATAAATAGAGGTTTGTTATGATTTTATTACAGTTCCTTATTTGCTTTAATTTGTTGTGAAAAGTGGTTGTATGCTGCTTGGTGTTATTTCCTATTATAAAAGTGCACCCTGTACACCAAAATGTGTAGAGTGTAAAAGTGGCCATTCTAATGTTTGTTATTGATTTTGTTTTGTATGCAGCAATTATATTTTTAATTGATGTGTTAGGCTTTCTGTATATGTCAAAAATTATTTTTCTTATGTGTTCGAGTGCTGTACATTGGTAAAATTATTATTATTAAGTTTCAACAATAATAAACTTTATTAATCCTTTTAGTTACATAGTATTACAATGCCACTTAATTGTAGTAAGATACATGTTTAAATCTATTATTGTCAGTTTAATTTCGAGTATTACAATATGCATTTTTGTTAAAAGTACATATCTATATAGGCATTTGTACATGATTCTACTACTACTACTACTACTACTACTACTACTACTACTACTACTACTACTACTACCTACTACTTCACTACTACTACTACTACTACCACCACTACCACTACCACTACCACTACCACTACCACTACCACTACTACTACTACTACTACTACTACTACTACCTACTCTACTACTCACTACTACTACTACTACTCTACTCTACTACTACTACTACTACTCTACTACTACTCACTACTACTACTACTACTCACTACTACTACTACTACTACTACTACTACTACTTGTTTTAAAAAGTTTTTTATTATTATGTCTATATTGTTATTACAAATTAAAAATGTTACATAATTTCTATATTCTGATTACATGTTAAAAAAAATTTTACATAATAATTTTATATATATATGTTAAACAAGATTTCGGGTTAAATATAAAAATACATATTTTCTTCATCCTGTAAAAACTTTAATATCAATACACTGGTTTCACTTGTGTGACCAAGTCAAACGTCAGTGTATTGATATAAAGTTTTAACATGATAACCCAAAAATATTATTTTATATATATATAAAATTAAGAGCGTGCTAATAACTCTAAACAAGCTTTTTTTTTTATTTATGATAAATGCTACTACAAGAGAAGGCATTCAAATCATTTTTATTGGATTGTCCCCATCCCCAGACCGGTTTCGACCTATGGGTCTCTTCAATGAGGAGTTGGGACATTAGATCTAAAAAACCAACTCAAGCAAAGCATTTATCTAAAAGATAATTGTTAGAAGAAGATCTGAAACTTTTAGACATCTACATGTCTTTAAAGTCAGCTCTCCAACTGAAAAAATCATATGGGCCTGAACTTAATTCAGATACTCCATATATTAGTAGGCTTAGCTCTTTAATTTAGCCAAAGCCACAACAGCAAAATAATAATAGTAGTAATAACAAGTCAGATGTCACATGACTTATATATAGTTTGCACTTACAAATATATATATATATATATATATATATATATATATTCATATAATATATGTTTACTATATATATATATATATATATATATATATATAAATAGTAAACAAATATTACATGAATCATAAAGAAAATAAAATTGGGGCATGTAAATTAATGAGTAAGCTATTCATTGATGGTTGTAAGTTTTTTTAGTCCATTGCTGATTTTGTTTAAGAGTTATGATTGTGGAGATAATTTTATGAGGCTCCAGGTGGCATTGACTATATCCTCCGGGGCCAAAGAATGATCTCTCATTTTAATTTTTAGGATTTTATTTTCAAAAAGAGATTTATATTTTCGTGATGTTGGATTAAAAACAAAGTGACATCTTAAGAACCAGAGAGTAAAAATGATAAAGATGGACAGCCTTATATTGGGAAATATTCCTTTTTGAATATTTTCTATTAAGATGTCACATATTGGTTTAGAATTATAAATGAGTGTGGATATCAGTTGTCTATATATATCTATATATATATATATATATATATATATATATATATATATGTAAGGCATTGCAGTGATATAAAAAATGTTGCATTGTTTCATCCTCCCTACCACATAAGGGACAGATAGGTTGAATGTTAGTATATTTCCTCTTATTGAAAAGAAATTCACTTGTTGGCAATACATCCATGTTAATTTTGATGAGGAAGTCTAAGTATTTAGGTTCTAAATACCAAAATTTAAATTTTTGTATTAAAGATTTGTTTGTTAGTTTAAGTGTACTATCTGGTGTTTGAAGCAGATCTAGGTTAGTCATATTTTGATATGCATCCCAGTACTTAATTTTTGCTGTAAACATATTATCTGGTAATTTGTATTGACATATGTGTTGAATTAGGTTATTAACGAACTTATTGTTAATAGGTGGAGGTGTGTCAGTAGGAGATATTGGAATGAAACCTGAAAATTCTGAAAGTTAGTGCAGATTTTAAATAGTGTATTATAGGATTTTTTATAATAAAAGATATTTATTGAATGCAAAGATAAGCCATTAAATTTTGAATGCTTTTGGAGTTTATTAATGCTAATAGAAATTGTCTTCTGGTTCCAGATCAATTTAGTACATAGAGAATTGATTTTCTTAATGAATGAGGTTGTGAATTTAATGGTGGGTAAATAGAAATTAATTTTTGGATAGATTAGCATGTTAATTAGAGATATCTTGCTATGTATTGAAAGATAAGCTTTAGTTAGAGAATTAATAATTTTTTGTATAGAAATGATTAATTGATTTTGTATATTTATTCTCATTATATTTACTGATTGATGGAAGGGTATTCCCAGAAAGTTATGAGGTCGGGTTTTAACTTTTGTTTTAATTGGAGTGCCAGTAAGTATGGACCATATGGACATTTTTTCGGGATTGAATTTTAGAGTATAATCTTTTGTGTATTTTTTTAATATGTTATGTAGTTTTGGTAACAATTTCTGTGAGGGAAGAAAAATAGTTATGTCATCCATGAATGAAATATGATTAATTGTACGGTTTAAAAAAATTGTTTGTATTCCTGGTAGTTCAGTTTCAATTTGAAGTAAGAGGGGATTAATGTAGGTGATGAAGAGGAGGGCACTAAGGGGTGAACCTTGGGGAATTGAATTATGTGGAGTGAATTCTGATGACATTTTTTCATTTAAGGTGATGTGTATGTTTCTATTTATAAAGAGATTAGCTAAAATATACATAATTGGAATCGGGATTCCATGACTATCAAGCACTTCTAAGAGTTTTTCAATAGGCACAGAATCAAAGGCAGCTTCAATATCTAATTGTACTGCAATAGGTGCAGCTTTTCTATGCTGGCGAATGTCATCAGTTAGTGCCCTAAATAAGACATTAGCCTCGGGGATGGATGAGCCTTTTTTGGCAAACTGAAATTTAGATAGAGTAGGTAATATAAGAGGCTGGAATTTATCTTTAATAATGGATTCTATTATTTTAATGATTAGTGGGGACATAGATATAGGTCTAAGATTATTGAGAGGGGAAGGTAGTAAAGGTTTTTTTAGAAAGGGCACTAGTGGGACAGGATAGAGTAGTTCTATACTATGAATTTGATTTGACAAGTAATGTAGCATATTGTAAATTATGGGAATAGTAAAGTGGCTAAGGTGTTCAAGCAAAAATTTCGGAATGGCATGTGTTCCTGGATGCGAGTTGTTTGGAATAGTTTTTAATTTATTTGTAATGTCTTCTTTAGATATATTAAGGATAGTTTGTGACATACCAAAATAAAGTGGAGCAAGAATTGGCATAGGTAGCTTTTGAAATTTAGTTTTAAAATATTGTTTAATTGGTGGAAGCATATTTATTCTGGTAATCATTTTATCATTTATTAATATGGATGAGGGTGAGGTTATATTAGAGTTATAGCCTAATGCCCATTTGATAAATGCCCTTGACCAGTCATGGGTGTTTTTTAAAAAAAAAATGGCTTTTTTAATAGAAAGGTAATTAGCTAGTGTAAGCTGTGTCTGTTTGAACTCTTGCTTTAGTAACATTATGGTATTAACTGAATTTGAGCTGGTAGGTGTGCTTTTTAGCTTCATATGCAGTATATCTAATTTTTTGCTAAGTGCAGTAGGAGAAGGATTTCTTGCAGTATAATGTTTGATGTTAGAAGCTAAAATATTAATGAAGGAAAACCAAGCTTCTGTTGGTTGGAGTGAAAGTATGTCAATTTTTTTATAATAAATGTATGCATTAGATATTATGGCTTCAGGAGCATTTGTTTTTAATAATAAATGGGTGGTATTGTTCAGTAAAAGTGTTGAGTATATCTGCATATCTAAATTTAATATGACATTAAGGGCATGATAGTCAGAAAAAGCTACTGGGTTTAGGGAGGGTGTAATTATAAAGTGCAATTCAGGAGAGTAAAAGAGTAGATCTATTAGTGATGAATGATTTTTAGTGAAAAATGATATTGTATCTGATGAAAAGAAACCTTCTGAGCTCATTAGCCTTTTGTTAATTTTATGAAGATATTTCATCGTAAAGTCTTGGTATGACATATTAAAGTCACCCAAGAGAATTATGGGGTGTGGATTTGTTGCTAGTGTTAAATTAATTATGTTAATAAGCTGGTGTATGAGTATTGGTTGATTATATAAGTATAATGCTATAATATTTATTGTGCATGCTGCATTATGAAGAGTGATGATAATCATGTGTTGATCAATATATAAGATGTTGAAAGATTGGAATGGAGAATTCTTATTGAAGAGTACTCCTATTCCTGCAGCTGAATAATTTGATGTGGAAAATCTGGTATATCCAAACTTGCAAGATGCTGCTCAGGTTTAAAAGGAGAACTTACTGAGCATTTGGTTTCTGTAAAAAAAAAGAATATGTGGTGTGAATTGTCAAATCCAGCTGGTAATGGCAAACATTCTATGGGGTGAGTTTATCCCTCTGACATTAACTTCAGTAATTGATACTAGCATGAGTAATTCTAGATTGTACAATGATTATGGTAATTTGTTGTATATGCATAATGTTTGTAGTTGTTAATGATCTTGGTAGTGGAAAGTAAGATTTTATGGAGTAAGTATAGTCATATGAAGACTGGAACAGTCTATCCAATGTAACAGTGGGATAGGATGTTAAAGGAAGGTAATAATTTTGTATAGTATATAATGAGAATAGATATAGCATGTTTAATAATAAAAGGAAAAATGTATTAGTGAGTTTATAATTTATAGATATATGTGTTTGTTTATTATAAAGTTTATGTTTATTTAGATTACGGGTATAAGATGTAATTATGTGTGGTTGTTTGTCATGTAGTGTGTGCATAATATTATTAATGTGATATATGTATTTTAGCTGGGTAAGTGTAATCAGCAATGAACCCCTACCAAACATAAAAATTAACAAAAAAATCATTACAACAGAGTATTTAACACAAATTGGATAAAATAAAAATAAAATAAAAACGGTTGGATAGAGTTCTTCATTCATGATATATCACTAAGTTTTGTTTGGTTTAATGTGTCCAGGATAATTTGCATTAGGATTATCTGATGTGTGTTCAGTATTAACTTTTATTTTCTTATGTGTTCTTCTGTGGATATCAACACCAGCTAAATATACCTGCTGTTGTGGTGTTGAAGTGGAAGCAACTGAACGCAATTGTCTATCCGAGTGTGTGTCCGTTGGAGTTCCTGTTTTTTGGAGGTCAGAGTTATTAGATTTTTTTTTTTTTTTAAACAGAATGGATTGCTTTGTTGGAGCATGATTCACTGGTGATTTACATTTTATAGTGGTAGATTGATTATTATTTTCTTGAATCAATTCAGTTACATCAATTCCCTTTTTTCTTTTTGCAATTTTTTTATTTTTTGTTACTAATTGAAATGGAATGGAATCTTCCGTGAAAATATCTTCAAGCTCACTTGATGAGGATGAGCTAATATTCTCATCATCAAGTTCTGAGTTACTAATTATTGGTACATCCAGGTGTATTGGTATTGATTGTGTGTCAATATATAAATAAAAGGAAAGTAGCATTCGATCATCGTGTTTTCATTACAATATATATATATATATATTGATATTAAAAGTTTTTAACACGGATGAACCCGCAAAATATGTATTTTATATATATATATATGGGAAATGCTAATCTGGACCAACTGATGAGTGCTGGCTCAGTATGAAATACATATAATTGGTGATTATCTATCTTTTCTGCATGTAGGTGGTCATGTGTATCAGTAGTATGAAAAGTGGGATAAATAAAGTGTGGTTGAAAGTTTGAGTTCAAATCCCCTATGTTTACAATTAAGCTCCAGGTATATAAAGAATGTCTGTATTTCAGATCTTACACATTAAGCCTGCATTCTGCCTTTTATACCTCTTTCTATGTATTTAAATGGATGCTGTCCTAAACATGAGGAGTTAGAGTGACTTGAGGACCTTAACTCACTTCAGAGACTAAAGGAAACCTAGATAAATTATATATCACACCTTTATAAACATATGTGCACATACTTTTAATTTAAAACAATTGTCAGTTCCAGATATTAATGATATAGACAATAATTAACTTTTTCTAATACATGGAATGACAACTATAAATGTATAATCATTTATAGGATTTTTTTTTACCCATACATTTACTCATAGCATTATATCCAATAATTTGTTTCTATTGTGTGTAAATATTTCAATTGATTTTTTGTTGTTTATTTGTTATATTAAATATTTCTTAATTATTTTATCTGTTTTGTCTTGTTCTTCACCATTCCAGACAGTAATATATCCATAGGGGTTTGGGTGATAATTATTACTCCATTTTGAGTACTGAAATAACATGTGAGGCTATTGGGCAGTATTCTTGATCCCATTTAATTTTATAAATTATTCAAGCACTGTAATTACAGCAGTCGAGAGACAGTTGACCAGGAAAGATAACCTGGGGCAATATCCGTATAGTCATAAGTTCAGTCAAGTATGAATATAGATTCATTTATGGCCGTATGTTCTCTTTGCTTGCAGTGACAGAAGATGGACGATTTTGAATTTAAGAATCTGTATTATATATAAATAAAAGGAAAGTAGCATTCGATCATCGTGTTTTCATTACAATATATATATATATATATTGATATTAAAAGTTTTTAACACGGATGAACCCGCAAAATATGTATTTTATATATATATATATGGGAAATGCTAATCTGGACCAACTGATGAGTGCTGGCTCAGTATGAAATACATATAATTGGTGATTATCTATCTTTTCTGCATGTAGGTGGTCATGTGTATCAGTAGTATGAAAAGTGGGATAAATAAAGTGTGGTTGAAAGTTTGAGTTCAAATCCCCTATGTTTACAATTAAGCTCCAGGTATATAAAGAATGTCTGTATTTCAGATCTTACACATTAAGCCTGCATTCTGCCTTTTATACCTCTTTCTATGTATTTAAATGGATGCTGTCCTAAACATGAGGAGTTAGAGTGACTTGAGGTCAACATGGGCACTACAATAATATTGGCATCAGCATGGGATTTGGACATTTTATCATCAGATTTTCAATCGTATGGATAGCTGAAGAATTGGAGGTTGGAGCAGATTGAAGCTTGTCCATTAAAATATAAAGATTTGCTATCTTAATATAAACTGAGCACTGATTATATAAGTGTGTGTATGTGTGAGGGGGGGGAGATGATAATCTGGACCAAATGATGAGTGCTGGTTCAGTATGAAATACATATATTGGTGATTATCTTTTCTGCATGTGTGTTGTCATGTTATCATTGGTATGAGAAAGTGTGGATAGATGAAGGGTGCTTAAAAGTCTGAGTTCAAATCCCCTATATTTAAAATTAAGCTCCAGATATATGAAGAATGCCTGTATTTCAAATATTTATAATTAGTTTACATAATTTTATTCTTAAGAATAAAGATTTTATTTTGTTTTCTTCCAATATTTAGTTGTTATTAGTAAGATTCATAATGTTAATATTATCATTAGACAAAAAGTCAGTTTTACGACAAGGAAATAGGCATTCATGTTGAGAATGGTACTAAATTAAAAGCAATCTGTTCAACAATATAATAAAAAATTTATAGAAAAAATAATAAAATAATTCACATTAAATTCAAAAAGCAGAGGATGAAGAACCTTCTATCGAAAATGCTTTTAGTCCAACTGCTAATAAATGTATTTTTTTTTTTTTTTAAATTGAATAAACTCAGTCGGAATAAAAATATTTAAAAATTGATACCATTTTAAAAGTCAAATATTACAGTTTATTTTGGGATGGCTAACCTATGACACATGCATTAAACTTGCTGCTTTGAAATATTTATTTTGGCATATTGAATCCCTGATTATAAAAATAAAAATAAATATTAAATCTTGCAAAATAATACTTTAATCTATAAATAACTTGTATTAATAATCATAAAAAAATAATTATAACAATAATTAAAATTCAATGAGATTAAATAAATAAAAATTGTTCTGCAGTTTATTCTATAAATCACATTTAACACTTCTCTAATTTTGAGAGCTAATTTAGAGTAGTCTGTAATTGTGTTTAACTTTTATTTTACAACTATTTCTTCTTTATAAGACTTAACAGTTTTCTTTTTTATAAAAATTATTTAAATCAATGAAATTGATTTTTAAAAAAAACAAGATCAAATCTGATTAAGTCAAATGTAAAAAATGTTCAACTTAATTCCAAACATTAAAAACTAATCAAAACATAACAGAGTCAAAAATCTTTTTAAAGTAAAAAGTGTTTAATCTTATAATTTTGACACTTTCTTTATAATATATATTATGAAAAACATCTTAAAAATTATTGACATTTAATATATTGTATTTTATGCAAAATTTGAGTAATATTGCAGCAGTTATGCAGCCTGCGTAAATAATAAGTGATAACAAATAATGAAACGATTCCAAACTATTGACCACTCCTAGTTCACTTAATTTAATATTAATATTTACTAGGGCTGTAATCCTTAAAAATATGCGCATGAAAATATGAAGGTAGGGACCTCTACAGGTCTTAATCACAAGCTTACACTTTGGAAGAAAAGAGGTTTACAGCCTTAGTAAATATTACTTACATAATCAGGCATTTAAATAAATTTGTAATTAATTTAATATTAAAAAGTCTATAATACTAAACTTAATTTTTCTCTTACAGATTAAAACAAAACCTTGATGATTTAAAAATAAAACTATTTAAATATGGGTATTGAGATTATACAAACTTTGATAAATTAACTTTTATATTGTCAAGCTAAATTTAAATATTAATGAATTATATTGCTATGAATCCTTTGATCCTAATGCCTCTTAGGCCATTGTGGAAGTGATTAAATGGAAAAAAGCAAATATTTGAAATACAATAAGAACTTTATTAACTTGCTGCAGTCCAGTCTATTACGATTCTAGTGATATTGTTCTATAATCTTGTTTGAGAAGTTTTCACATATCAAGCTAGAGTATTTCTTAATAATAATCATAAACAAAAATATAAAATCCAAAAGCCAAATTCAAATGTTATGCACATAAAAAATCTCTACAAAATACATTCATAAAACTTAGTAAATAGGGAGAGGAGGGGAGGATTTTAAATTATCTTGAACTTTTTTACAAAAGTAAAAGATGTAAGTTTAACATAAATTTAATTAACATTCATATATCTAATACTTATTTTATTTATTTATTGACTTTTTTGTCTTTTAATAATAATTTTAATAATATTGTTAATTACTTCAAGGGCTTTCTAATCAAGCCTTCATTATCTTTTCAATAAAAAAAGTAATTAATATTTTTTTTTCAACTGGACTGATTTCATTTTAATATCATATCTACTTTTAGTCTTATTGACCAATTAGATAATCAATTAATTTTGTCCATATGAAAGTAGATGAAGTTTTGTCAAGACTAGATAAGATAAAAAGTTTTGACATAGTTGCTGAACTCAAAACCCTTTGTCTAAGAACGCTAGTGCTCCGAGAGTTGTCACAATAACAGGAGGATTGTAAAAAAGCTATAATAGGGATACAAAATACAAAGCATTTGAGACATGTTCTATAATGATGTCATAAATATTCTGCTGCAAATGCTTAGTAGCCTGGAAAAAATATTAAATATTCAACAGAATTCATTTAAAGATAAATTTGATAACTACTCAAACATTGCCTTTAATAAGTTCTCTACTTGAATATGCAAAACTTCCAATTCAGCATGTTAAGATATATGATTTGGAGTTTAAGGAAAGCTTTATCACATACAAATAAATGATAAAAACCTTATGCAAAATATTTAACAATAACTAATCTAAACACTGCAACCATTAACAGAAAGAAAATAATTATAATAAGAAAAGTAACGTTTTTCATTTTATTACATTTTCTCTAATTGATAATAAAACCTACTACAAATCTCACCTTATATAATTAATAAACTTAACATATTCTATATGGAAAGATTTATTTTATACAGAATGTTTTATTAATCAACTTAAAAATTGTATCTCCAATTTCACCATTGATATGCCTATTATAGTCATCTTATTTATTACTGGCATTGTTTTGCACTATCTTCTTTCATTTATTGCTCATTAAAATTTTGCTACCTCAGTTACACAAACAGAACAAATTATAATTCTTCAATTTCTAGGAAGAATTATTCTCAGGGAAAACCTTAATGCCACTTAATAAATTTCAAATATAAGACAAAATGCTTTATATTTGAAATTCTTTATATCATGCTAAACTAATAGTATTTTATTTCACTGTAAACAAAAATTCCATAAACATATTCTATCTATGTATAAATTAAAAAAATGTCTTATATGCATTACATCTGATGCAGTTGGACAGTTTTTATTTGAGATTTTTTATGACAACTTTCAAAATATTTTATAGTAATAAATATTTTTTTAAAAGCCATAAATTCTAATGCTAGTAGAATTCAAATCAATGCGTTTTTATTTTTGTCAACAGAAGATGATAGCCCAAATAAGATCAAATAAGTAAATATCCATAACAATAATCAAAAAAAAATAAAAGTTAGAGCAGATCTTAGTCATAACTACAAAATCCTACATGATAAAAATAAATATTACACTCAATTAGTTATTAAATTAAAATAATCACTGTTCAATACACATAAAAAGAAAACATGATCAAAATTCTATTCAATAGTTCCCCAAGATGAACAGTAAAGAATAAGGTACAACAAAGCTTGACTATTATTGAATGACTAGTAATAAGTTAGTTTTCAAACTTTGTTTTATGCTCTATTCAAAAACAAATGACCAATTTTACTAAAGTAATTTTTATGGTTGGCTAATGAAAACCCAAAAACTTTGCAAGTTCATCTGGCCCAGATTCAATCCCAGATAGTAAAATATTCACTACCATTATAACAGGAGGTTTTTGCAATTCTTAAACAGAAAAACAGCTTAACAATGAAAATTAGCAATATATCTTTATTATAAAAATAAAGATTGTCAATCTTTTCAACTAGTTCAATGTCATAAATAGAAATAAAAATGTTATTTAAACCTAAGACTGGTTATCAGAAACAGTAATATAAAAACTACAATCTTTAATATTATAGTAAAACATTTACCAGAATCAGCAGATGTTCGCCGAAAACATTTAAAAAATTTTTTTTAGTATTTCTTTATAAACATTGTTTGATTAAAAAAAAAAAACAATACTAAAATCAAAGTTCCATGTATATATTGCTAACCCACATTTAAAAAAGCATTAATATTTTTGGTATTATCCTGATGAAATCATATATATATGACTTTTAAAAAATAAATGTTTTTAGATATCGATTCTAATAAATTATAATTTTTTTACGTTATGATTTATTAAGTTAGGCGAAATATAGACATTTTTCATCATTTATATTTTATTAAAATATATTAATGATATTTTACTTTTTAAATAAAAACAAATAAAATAAAATTATTATTAGCAAATTAAGATCTTAAATTTTATTTTGACAAAATCTCTTTTTTTATAAATTCAAGTAATAATAATAATTATTTAATTCAATACTTTTTTTATTAAATTAATCTTCTTAAAAGTATCAGTTAATAAAATTCACATCACGGTCACTTTTCAAATAAAGATTATCTAAAAATAAAAGCCGTCAAATTTTATTAATACTTTCTTTTTCTTGAACTAATTATTAAAGATTTCTAATACTTTTCACAAAGCGATTACAATTTTGAAAAATGTACCAAATTCATACTTGATAGATATAATTTTTTTCATAAAAAAAAGCGCTATGTTTAGCTTCATATATGCTAAATATAAAAGTAAATTTTGAACATTATCATCACCATCATCATCATCATCTTATTATTATTATTATTATTATTATTATTATTATTATTATTATTATTATTATTATTATTATTATTATTATTATTATTATGTTTTCAAAGATAAACTTTATTTGTCTTAGAGAGTTACAAGAGTTTTACATAGCTTAGATTGCTGTGTTTACATGGGCAATCTGTTGTTGTAGGTTTACATATATAGCAATTGATTTATTGGTGCACACAGAATTCTGAGAAAATTTTACATAGTATGGATTAGTTACAAGGGTTTTACATAGTTTGATTGCTATGATTACATGGGCAACCCATGACTTACATATGTAAAAGTTGATTTATCAATTTACATGAGATTACAAAAAATTTTTCATGTTGTGGAGTAATTGCAAGAGTTTTACATAGGATAGATTGTTATAGTTATGTGAAACATTGTGCATTGATTGAAATACATCTGAACCTATAGAAAATGTCTGTTTAAAGATTATCCATAGGTCAAAGACTATGCATCAATAATATGAAGTAGTATTAATAAGATAAAAGTTATTGTTAGTGTTATGGGTTCAAATCTTTAATCTTTCCAGAGTCAGATATATGGTCATTTTCTTTTGTATGGAGAAAGTACATCTGAGGCTGTTAATCTAGCTATAGCATTGACTACTGTTTTAATAATAACCACATGGCTGCATATAGATGTGGGCTTGCTAGGATCTTATTTCATATCTGGGTTAATTTGTTGTGAAAAGTAGATGGGTGTCATCTGGAGTTATTGCCAATTAAAAAAGTACACCTCATACACCAAAATGTGTTTAAGATGAAAGTGGCTGCTCTGATATTTGGGGTTAATTTTCCTTGGTATGTGGTGATGATTTTATGGATTGTGCTATTGGGTTTCTGGTATGGGGTATACATTATTTTTCTTATTTGTTATAGAGCCATACATTGGTAGATCAGATGTTAAAACATCTCTTCTGCACAATGGCATAGTCCACAAAAACAATCTATTGTAATGTACATTCTTCTATTGTGGAGAAAAAAGGTTGTTGGCATGGCAAGAAGATTAATTTTTAAAATAAAGACAAAGAACTTAGGTTCCAGTGCCCATCTTTTATAATCATGGAGTAATTTTTTATTGTTTATTCCTAACATTGGAGGGGAAGCATTAACATTATATTCATTGTGTGTAAGATTGTAAATTCCCCAGTATATATACTTGTGTGTGTACTGTTCAGGTATGTTGGCCAGTGTGTTTTATTGGTATAAAATTGATGAAATATATACTCCCAGTGAGGTTGGCCTATCAGTCAGGGTGATTTGTATTAGATATTTGAGCTTTGGGAATTGGTTAATGATGGCAATTATGAAATTACTTAGTTTTTATATGTAAAAGGTAAAAATCTCTATATAGTAGTGCCACCCTCTGCCAATCAAAGTAATTAATGGATGCTAGATGGCACTACTATGTGGAGAATTTTGCCTTTTTAATAACAAGTATATGCTAGTATAAGAGATAATGATCATGTGATGTTTAGTGGTATGTAAAAGGTATTGATATTATGTAATCCCAGACCATTCTTTATGAATGGTTGATTGAGTTGTCTTGTTGATATTGCTACTGTTTTCCTGGGCCATAGGAGTTTATTGCAGATGGTTTTGATTTTCAATTTAAATGCTTTTGAAAAAAATATGATTTGTAGATAGTAAATAACTTTTGGGATGATGATTTGGTTTATAAGCTGTATCTTTGAATACATGGAGAGATATATTTTGATAGAGTTAATAATCCATTGAGCCTCATCCCTCAGTTTATTTTGTATATGGCATCTCATACAAGTGATCCCCAGATAAAATAAAAATCCTAGAAACGGGGTTGGATTTGATTGGTATATATGGGTGTCCTTTGTTGGAATAAATTTTAGCTTGCATTGGTTTATATATTCTTGTACTATCTTTTCCTAATTAAGATAGATGCTTCTTTGAGGATAGGAAGACAATAATATCATCCATATATGCTATACATGATATGTGCTGTGTGGTGCCAGGTATTTGTATTCTAGTAAACACTTGTTACATTTTTGGAGGAGGGGGTTTAAGTATAGTATGAACAGTAGTGCACTGAGAAGGAATCTTTGGAATATTGACTGGGTAGGAGTAAATGATGGCAAGTTCTTCCCATAGAGTGTTATACGGATTTCCAATTCAGAAGCAGATTTGCTATTAAATACAAATGAGTTTTGGGGATAGTAGTGTTTGCAAGCATCTTCAAGAGAATAGTGATGTCTATTGAGTCTCTTTTTTTCAGTCAGTAAAAGTTTTTTTTCTTTTTTTTTAAAAAAAATAAAGTAAATTTTTTGACAGGTAACTCAAAAGTTATTTTATGACAGGTTACTCTCAATTAATTAATTACAACTTTAAATTAATTTAATAAGGATTTTTGACGTCCAGTTTTTCTTTTTTCAAAATAAATTGTCTATGATTTAATCATTACTTTTAAATTTTAATTCAATTCAAGCAAAATTATTTACTTGTTATCTTTTAAAATATATAGATTTTTAAATGTCATTTTAATCAAAGAAATTGTTTAAAAAATTATTCTCATTATATATATAATGCTACTCACTATTGTTTATACATTTATCTATGCTTCTCTTTGTGAGGTTGGTGAGACAGATATAGTCCATGATTGTCATAATCAGAAAGCTATAATCAAGTATATTGGCATTCTTCTTTCTATCTAGGGCTTGACAAGCTTCATGCCAGCAAACTATCTTCAAGAACACATTTGTACAGACTAATTGATTCATTTGATGTTGATCCAGTCTTCATGTAAATCAAAACTCCAATATGTAGAACTAATTGAGACCTCTTTTCTGGATCTACTGTCTTGACTTCAGCTACAAACTTCACAGGAGCCATTTTTATTTTCATAAATCTCCAAACATCAATTCTGCTAGCCAACTTCTTTTCAAAAATATTAAACAAAGAACTGTTGTCAAAAAAATTACTATCCAAACTTTGCAGCTGGTCTATTTGGCCACTGCTTTTCAAAATATTAAAACAAGTCTCTTCTGGCCAGTTCTTATAAAAACTACAAGCCTGAACTGATATTTGTTATCAACCCTTTTATAGAATCATCTGAGGAGATAAAAACACCTTAATTAAAAACAGAATTTTTTTGTCTAATCCTTATATTGATTAAAATCAATTTTAATCTTTTCAAATCATGTTTAATTATAAGCTACTTTTGGAAGCAACTTTGAAATTTTATCAAAGATGTGTCTACATGTTTTTACTTTAATCTTTGGAATTTTTAATCTACAAAGATTTTTAAAAATAGATAAAAGAAGCATATACAAGCATTATTTCAAAAATAAATCATACTTGTTTTTAAATTCAAAATCAGATTTATAATAACACAATATTAATATTTATTTAGACATTTTTAAATGTTTTAATTAATAATAAAATTCTGTTTTAAACTAAGAGTTATACTCTTTATTATTTTTATTTAACTTTTTATAATTTTGTGCACACACACTATATTATTGTGTGCCATATAAAAGGCCTCTTATAATATATTGTAACCATTGTTATAGCAATGCCAATGTTATATTGTGATTATATTTTGGAAAATAACATGTGTGCTTACTTACACACACACATTATATATATATATATATATATATATATATATATATATATATATATATATATATATCCAAGATAAAAATAAAGAAATGAGGAATGAAATAACCACATACAGAAAATAATTTTACGAACAAAAAATTTATTTATTTAGTAAATATGCACTGATATATTCATTAGATTAATTTTCCCTTTATTAAAAAAAAGATTTCTTTATAAATTCATTGAGGAGACAATCCCAAAAATTTATAAATAAAGCAAAAAGATTTTATATATAAATGAAGTCAATAATATTCAAAAAAGGTTAAGCTCTCTCTCTCACTCACTCTCTCTTGCTTTCATATTTGAAGAATTAGAAGAAAAAAATTAACTATTAAGTTAAAAATTATATAGAGTGTCAATTTTTCTTTTAATTACTTGAATTTATTAACAGTTATATAAATACTTATTATATTTGGGATATTCTTTTAATATGAAGCACTACACCAAAGCAAGTAGCACATCAGTTATTATCCTCAATGCATTGTTTAGTGTTTCCTGATAACTCTGAAAAGCTGCTAAGAAGGGAAAGAAACAATCTTGCAGATAAATTCCAAGAAAGTTTTTTTGGCTCAAGAAAATTAAAATACTATCACTACATGTAATTCTATTCAATGTTTGACTAATAATAATGAAAAGAGGAAAGATATTCAAAGGAAGAGGAAAGACTTTCAAGACACAATAATAAGATAATCTAAAGGAAACAAATTTAATGTTTTATATATTTTAATGCTCAAGACAAATAAATAAAAGATATAATGAACTATAAAAGAATATAGAATGAAAACTGAAATTTAAAATTCTCAAATAAGACAATATATTTTTTTCATGAATAAAACTATTTCAATGAAAGTTATATTGAAACAAATAATTTGTTATATACACATATGGGAGAAGTTATAATAAACAGTCAGAGAGATAAAAGATCTGAACTTTTGTCCTGATATCCAACTTAAACAGTATCCAAGAAGGAATCTACAAGTAATATTCTATTGATTTATTTATTTTTTCATTAATAAATTATTTTATTATTTATTAATTTGTTTGATTATTATTTTATGCATATACAAAGTATTAAATATAATACTTTATATTCTCAAATAATACTTTAGTTAATCATATCTAATTAGCACATGGTCATTTTACCTTTTGTTTTATAAACCACATGATAATAATTATGTAACATTAGTGCCACATATATGACTCACAGAAGAAAAAACCCTCATAGATCTGAGAACATGCTCTTTGATGTGTAATGTTTGGAATGTATAATTACAGAAGCAAATGGTTTTTAATACTTGTAGTGTGCTAATTTATTTATATCAAATCCAAATACTACTCTTCAATTTTGCCACCATATAATTGTTGACTATTTATTTAATAGATTACTCTAAAACTATCATTTGCTTTTTATTTTTGCTTATCCACATCACCAGTTGGCTGTTCTGGGCATATTTACCATTACGTAAAATGGCACCAACAACATGTAGAGCCCAAAGATCATATTCTGATAAAAAGAGCGGAATACCAATGTGTATGGTATACATATGTACAAAATAAACAATTTTTTGTTAAAATAGAAATTAGAAGGCAATATTAAAGTTGGATGAGAGAAGATCTAAATAATGTTGTGCTGGAACAGAGACTGATGTTGCTATTAATTCACAAATAATATAAAAAAGAATAACAAATTGAAAATTGGTAAATATCTATATAAAGATTCTAATGTTAACACATCTGAATAAGAAAAATAGTGAACAACAAATTATCATGGATTCACCTAATACAATAGAAATACTACTAATGGAGGCTGAGTTAGTTATTGATGGAGAAAAGTTGACTGTCGATGTCAGAAGAGAAAAAGTTGACTGTGCCAACACTGGTATGGCAAAAGCCAGTAGAAATTGTAGCAATAATAAATAAAAATCAAGAACATATAAAGGAAAAATGGATCAAAATAGAGAAGATATGAGAAAAAGTCAAGAAAAAGTGTATAGAAAAATCAAGGAAAAATGGAGACAAAATGGATCAAAATAGAGAAAAAATGAGAAAAAAAACAAGAAAAAATGGAAGACAAAATGTGAGAAGCAATAAATCAAAATCAAGAAAATATGGATCAAAAACATAGAAATGGAAATCAAAGAAATGCATGATGAAATGAAAGAAGTGTATGTTTAAATTAAAGAAGAAATGAAAGAAAAAAATTACAGTATAAAAGATAAGATAATCACTCTGATGAAAGAGATAGCAAAGCAAATATATAAAAAAGTTCAAGAAAATATGGAATCTATACAGAAAACATTGTATTTGGATGTTCAAGACATGGGACAGAAAGCCATTCAAGAAACAGTTTTAAGCATGAGTAAGAGATTAAAAAAGTTGGAAGTAAAGATGGAGATAAAGCATGTATAACAGAAATCGTACTTATAAAATCTATGACACCACTGAAGTATCAAGTTTAAATATGGATCACATTTATAAAGAGGCTAATGGAGATGAAGTCCTAATCCAAGCATCCCCAAAAATAATGATAGATGTAAAAAAATGCCAGAGATCACTGAATGAAAACTATTTTGAGATTTTAACCCTAGACAAGAAAATACAATCACTTTCCTGAATATTGATAAGAAAAAAACATTTGAAGAAAGTTAAAAACAAAATTATTTTACATTATAAAGCCTACAAAAGAAAATACTAAATAATAAGAAGCAATCAAAACAAATAAAATGCTCTAAGACTACTCTGGTCTAAACCAATGGATTTCTACAGAGAGATTGTTAAATACTGCAATTAGTAAACTAAAGGAAACTAAAACTCAAAAGAAAAGCAAGATGAAAGTAAAACTTCCAATCCAGGTTGAAGAAATTAATGTATGGATTAAGTCATCATGAAGGATATCTCCATCACTGAATAAATACCTGGAAAGAAGTAAAACTTAAGTTTACAAAAATAAAGAATGGTTTGCTCTCTGTTGACCCCGGAACTTGTTGGACAGATCAATAATTGCAAACAATGAAAAAAATAGAATGGTTTTCTAGAAAATAATGCTAAATATGAAAATGACTAATTCTCAAATGATTTGAATTTAGAAAGTGACACTTGAAAATATTAGATAATTAGTAATATATGTGAATTTACCAGCTCATAAAGAAAGCAACAATGTCTCCATTTTAAAATTTTATTTAACAAAAATGTCAAGAAAATAATTGCACTTAAATTAATTGAGTATTCTTATTAAGAAAGAAAATGGAATATTTTACAATCCCATTGTCTCCTTTTAATGGAGTGGATGCATAATCATTGTCATACCAATGCCAAAGTTACGTTGTGATTATAACATGTATGGGCTTACTTAAGTACATGTATGTCCAAGATAGAAATTAATAAAAGAGGAATGAAATATCCATACACAGAAAATAATTGTGCGAATAAAGATTTTATTTATGTAGTAAATATGCACTGATATATTCATTTTCCCTTTATTAGAAAACAGATTATTTTATAAATTCATTAAGAAGATAATCCCAAAAATTTACAAATAAAACAAAAAGATTTCATATGTAAATGAAGTCAATAGTATGTAAAAGAGATAAGCTCTCTCACTTTCTCTTTCTTGTTTTATTGTTTGAAGAATTGAAAGAAAAAAATTAATTAGTAAGTTAAAAATCATACAGGGAGTGTCAATTTTCATTTTACTTACTTTGATTTATTAACAGTTATAAAAATATTCATTATGTTTGGATATTCTTTTAATATGAAGCACTAGACTGAAGCAAGTAGCACATCAGCTCTTATCCTCAGTACACTATCCAGTGTTTTTCCTGTCAACTATAAGAAGCTGCTAGGAAGAGAAACAAACAGAATCTTGCAGATAAATTTTCAAGAAATTTTTTTGGAGGTCAAGCAAAATACAATATTAACACTATATGTAACTCTATTCAGTAGCTGAGTGATAATGATTTAAAAAAAAGATATTCAAAAGAAGATAAAAATGTTCAAGACACAATGATAATATAATATAAAGGAAAGAAATGTAATGTTTATATTGTTTTGAATGTTCAACATTAAAAAATAAAAGATATAATGAACTATAAAAAAATATAGAATAAAATTTTAGCTTGTCAAGCAAGATAGTATGTTTTGTTTATGAATGAAACTGTTTCAATGAAAGTTATATTGAAATACATATTTTTTGTTTTGTATAAACATATGGGAAAAGTTTAATGAACAGTCAGAAAAATAAAAGATTTGAATTTTTGTCCTGATATCCAATTTGAGAATATCCAAGAAGGAACCTACAAATAATATTCTAGTGATTTTTTTTAATTAATAAATTATTTTATTATTTATTAATTTGTCTGATCATTATCTTATGCATATACTAAAGCAAGTATTAGATAAATGCTTTTCTATTTTCTAAAAATACATGAGGTAATTATATCTAATTAGCACACTATGATAATATCTTTTGTTTTATGTCATCATCATCATCATCATCAACCATTATCAATCCACTGCGGGATGAAGGTCTCTCCAAGTTTAATCCATCTTCTTCTAACTCTATCTTCTCTTCTCCACAACACCCCTATACATTTTCTTATTTCATCCATCCATCTCACATGTGGTCTCTTTCTGGGTCTTTTACAATCTCTTGGAATCCAGTTTAAAATTTCAATTCTCCATCTATTATCATCTCTTCTAACAATATGTCCAGCCCAACTCCATTTTAATCTTTTAATTTTTCAATAAGGTCAGTAACACCTGTTTGTTGTCTTACCCATACGTTGCGTTTTCGATCTCTTCTTGTTACTCCCAACATACATCTCTCCATACTCCTTTAAGTGGTCTGAAGTCTCTGTATTGCTCTTCTATTAAGTGTCCAAGTCTCAGATCCATAAGTAAAAACTGGTAAAACACATTTGTTAAAAACCATCCTTTTCAAACACATAGGCATATTTCCTTTTAGTATCAAGTTATTTCTACCAAAAGCACTCCAACCAAGTTTAATTCTATGATTAATTTCTTCCATTATGTTTCCATCTGTATTAATAATCTGACCAAGGTATTTAAAACTGTTAACTTCTTCTAATTCTTCATAATCAATCTTTATTTTCATATTTTTAGCAAATCAATTAAACATTACTTTAGTCTTTTTAACATTTATCTTTAGTCCTACTTTTCTACTTTCATCTGCTAACTCCTGCAACATTTCCTGCAGCTCTGAAGCATTATTTGGAAAAACAACTACATCATCTGCGAAATCTAAATGACTTAAATACTCTCCATTTACTTTCACTCCTTTAGTTTCCCATTTTAATCCACAAAATACTTCTTGCAGCACTGCTGTAAAAAGTTTTGGAGATATGGAATCACCTTGTCTTACACCTTTCTCAATTTTGATTTTTCCAGTATCATTATGTAATCTAATTGTTGCTGTTGCATTTTTATAAATATTCTTTAAAATATGACAATATCCAATGCTTTAATCACTGAAGAAATGTGTATAGAATCGAATGCCTTTTCATAATCTACAAATCCAAAACATAATGACAACTCATATTCATTTGTCCTTTCTATGACTTCTCTCAATACCTGGATATGATCTATTGTACTAAAACCACTTTTAAATCCAGCTTGTTCTCTTGGTTGGTGGAAATCCCTAGTTCTCTGTAGACGAGTTGTAATTATCTTTGTAAAAATTTTATATAAAACTGATAAAAGGCTGATAGGTCTGTAATTTCTAATATATTCTTTATCATCTTTTTTAAATATTAATATTATTACTGCAGTACATCTTTATCATTTAGACATTTGGTATATAACTTTGCTAAAATTGTTTCTATTTCTTCACCTGCTTCTTTTAATATATCAATTATAATTCCATCATTTCCTGGAGCCTTTCCTTTCTTCATAAATTTAATTGCATGTCTCACTTCTTCATTTAAAATTCTGGGCAATTCGGAAGATGTAATATATATAGGAGGTACTTGTTCTTTATTACTATATAATTCTTGATAAAAATCTTCTACCAATTTCATGAGGTCATCTCTCTTTTTAGTAATAATTCCATCTTTTTTTCTTATTGCAGATATAAGTTTCCTACCAATACCAAAATGTTGTTTAACATTCTTGAGACTTTTATTTTCTTCTACAGCTTTCCTTGCTATTTCACAGTTATACTTTCTTATATCATTTTCAACTCTTTTCTGTACCATTTTACAAAATTCGAGATATTCAATTCTTTTTAATACATCATTTTTGTATATTTTCATATTCCTTCTTTTCTTCATAAATTCTCTAGTCTCAGTAGAAATTTTATTAGTCAATTGCTGCTTTTTTCTACCAGCTATCTTTGTTGCAGTTTTTAAAAGTGTATCAGTTATTTTCATATTAATTTCATTCAAATCTGAATCATGTTCAAAATATCCTAACACTTGAAACCTATTTGCAAGTTCTAATTTAAATTCATTAGAATGTTTCTGAAGATTAGGAATATCAACTGTAAATATTGTTTTTCTTAATAATTTTTGTCTCTTTAGTTTTACATTAACACATAACTTACACCTGTGTTAAATTTATTAAGAACAGTACAATCTTGAAATATGTATTTTCCGTTAGTCAAAATATAATCCAATTCTGCTGTACCTTCATTTGGATGCTTCCATGTCCATTTCCTTTTAACATTTTTTTCAAAAAATGAATTCATAATATAAAGTTTTTCTTTTTCTGCAAACTCCACAAATCTATGTCATCTCTCATTTCTATTACCATAACCAAAATTACCTACAGCAATTTCATCTTTCATTTGTCTACCAATTCTAGCATTAAAGTCTCCCATAACAATTTTAAAATGTTGTTTACTCTGATCAAAAGCCTTTTGTACATCCATATAAAAATATTTTACTACTTCATCACTATGAGAACTTGTTGGGGCATAAACCTGAATTATCTGCATTTGGTATCTGCTATTAAGTTGTATAACTAATCTTGCCACTCTGTCTGATACACCATCAATCTCCACAATATTGTTCTTTCACTTTTTATTTATAATGAATCCTACTCCACTTGTATTTCCAATATGTGTGCCTTTATAATAGAGTATATGTCCACTTTTTAAATCTATTGTTTCTTCACCTTTTCTTTTAACTTCACAAAGTCCAATAATTTCCCATTTAATATAAGACAGTTCTTCTTCTAATTCTTGCAATCTTCCTTCACTTGAAAGTGATCTGCAGTTGTATGTACCTAAATAAAAATTCATCATCAAATGGCAGCCTGGGTCCACAATCAGGGGATTCTTAACACCCTCTGCCTTCAGCCACCAACCATTGCCTTGGTTGGTGACTTTACAGCCTCCTGGGAATAAGGGCTATGCTTTATTTTTGTTTGTCATAATTGTATATATGTATTGGAAAAATATTTATCATTTACACAAACATTCATTCTGCCTTATCAGGCACTGAGAAGAAAGACCATGGTGTTTCTTGATCTTAAACTCAGAGATAAAAAGCCAATAAACTCACCACGCTGGCTAATGCATGTTGGTGAGCAGCCCATCCATGTTCATATACTATATCAATAATCACATAGTAATAACAGCTGCAACGACAAGAACGTATGGAGTGGACATTAGGAATTTGCCCTCCTCGGTTCCTTTAAGGCCTCCAAGAGGAATCAAAGGGTCTCCTTTCAGTTAATAGCAAACTCCTTTCTGCAGCCTCATGCTAATAATTATATAATTCTAGTGCTACACATACAACTTGCAAAAAGAACCCTTCCCATAGCTCTGAAAATATGTTTCCCAATGCATGAAGTTTGGAATGTATGGTTATAGAAGCCAATGTTTTTAATATCTGTATTGTGGTGATTTGTATATATAAAATCCAAATACTATTCTTCAGTTTTACCATCCTATAATTGTTGGTTATTTATTTAACAGATTACTCTAAAACTATCATTTTATTTTTATTTTTGTTTATCTGCATCACCAGTTGGCTGTTCTTCACATAGTTACCATTACAATATATTCTAAGATCCAGTGTCACTTGAATTCTACACTTTAATTACTGCATAAAAACATTATCATATGGTGTGAATAAAAATTTTAACTTTTGGATTACTTTTTTCTGATCTTTTATCAATGGTTTGGTTTACAAATTACCAGAAGATCCATGTTTCTCATCAAAACAATTAAAACATTTTATTCTTTATTTAGAATCAGCTATTACCTTATTGTGAATAATTTTTTTTCTTCTTTCTTTTTCTTTGTTTGTTTTTTTTCTTGTCATCCTACTATTTATTCTCTTTTTAATAACTTGATGGACGCATTGTTATTTTTCCAAGTATTTTAATTGTAATTAATGCTAATTATCAAAAGAATGTCTATGATGAATACTTTAATTAGCCAAATATAATTTTTAAAAAAAGCATGACCCACCTATCTCTTTAGTTTTTTTCTCTAATAATCACAAAATAGTAATAAAAATACTACAATCAAAACAGATTTAATTAATTTTCCGAATTACTTATCTAAAAATAAAAGTCAAATTTACATATTTTTAATGTTTAAAACAAAATTAATTTTAATTTTTAAATTATCTATTGTTACTTTTAATATTACCAAAGGAATATTACATATAATTTATTATTAAATATATGAATTGGTTTTATATTATTACTTAAATACAAGTAATTTATTTCATACTTTAAACTGTAAAATGTTTGCTTTTTTAAAAAAAAATTTGTTAAAAGATCTTGATCCATTTATAAAAAAATGTATTAAATAAATTTAAGTGTAATTTGTATATTTTATGAAAACAATTTATCTTTAGGCATATAAAATAAATAATTGTACCCATAAAATTTATTATCATAACTGTTTGTTTATTACATATTTTATAGATATTTAATATTAATTATGTATATATTAACGTGTACATACTTGTTTATTTGACATTTTAATATTTTATATACATATAAACACAAATTGTTATTGGTAATTTTATATACTAATTTTTTAAATGTTTTTTTTTTTCTAATAACCAATAATTTAAAAGATTTACAACATTAGTTTTTAGTAGGCTTTTAATATTCTACCATTATCAAAAGCCACCAATGAAGATAATTAGTTTAAATATTACCTCATTAAATATTCACAAGTTAAACCATTTTTTAATCTTTATGGCTTAACACAGTATATTTGTTCATTAACTTTGTCATGGAATTGATAAAATAAGCTTCTCTAATCTTTTTTTATTTTTCGTTTTGTTTTTGTTTTAAATAACACTTTTGTTCCTCTATTTAGAATATCATTAAGATTTAGAAATATCTACATAGATAGTGCTTAGTTTTAGTTTTACTTTTATTATATTAACTTATACTTGGTATGTTAAGATATACTATTTTCAGATTTTAACTAAAATTTTACCCCATTACACACATACAACATCTATATATATATCATGTAAAATTTACCAAATCTACTTTTTAAATAATAATTGAACTGTTAATTGCCATGTTTAACAACTTTTTACTGTGTTTTAGATCATTTTATTTAGAGTTATTGAGAACAATAAGAGTCAGAGAGCAACCTTAAGCCAGACTATATATTTTAATATAAACTGATGTTTAATTTAAAGAATTGTTATTAAGTTTAAAAAGAAGAGATATTTTACTCATTTCTAAAACTCTAAAATAAAAAAACACGTGTCATATTGATAAATAATATTTTAATATTGAATAAATAAAATATCATGTAAAATTTACCCAGTCTATTTTTTTAATAATAATTGAACTGCCCAGCAGCTAGGGACCAGTATAATTGAGTGTTAAACTTTCTCTAAGAGATTATTAAAAACTTAGAAGAAATTACATGTGATATGGATTGATGAGATAAAATAGTTTTCTATATTAAGGTGGCAATAAGTGATAGATTAGTATACTTAAAAATAATGATGGTGCATGTATGTGTCTGTGTATATCTATTTATTATATTTATCTACATATATACTGAATGTTATATATGTAAATAGGGGGATTTGAATTCAGGATTTTTAGTCTATTCATCCCCTGCTCTATCTCAAGCAATTGATACACATGAACCAACACATATAAAAAAGATACATGAGTCTCAATACACATACTTCGAGCAGAACTCATCAGTTCAGTATTACTATAATATTAAATCCAACAAAGGCTTTGAGCACTCTATGGTTGAATAGTTAAAAGAGTGAGACAACTGAAGCCTGTCCATTAATATTTGAGGAATTGCTATCTTAATAGAAACTGAGTACCTATTGTACATATATATGTAAAAAATTATGATCTGGCCCAAATGATAAGTGCTAGTTTTGCACAAAACACCTATACTGAGGATTTTTTCACATGTGTGTGGTCATGTGTATCAGTTGCTTAAGATAGAGTGGAGGATGAATAGACTAAAAAATTTTGAGTTCAAATCCCTATATTTATACATCATAAATAAAAAAAATTAAAACAGGTTATGGTGCAATGTCCAATCCAACACTCTCAGCAACATATGACATTAAAATGATTATCAAAGGGTTTTGAAAAATATTCTACTTATAACTATTTTTATTTTAATTAATTTTGCGTATAATAATTTACTTTATATATATATATATATATATATATATATATATATATATATATATATATATATATATATATATATATATATATATATATATATAATCATAACTTTTAGATTTATAAATATTTCCCATATAACTTATTAAATCATAAACTATTGTCCCAAATCAGCCCATCAAATCACCACAATCTCGAATCATCTGAATATCCTTACAAAATAATGATCTGAATTTTTATGTCTTGATGATTTGAAGCTTTAATGTTTTGGAAATTAGTACTATATATCTATAGTGTTCAACATAATCTTTTTCATCATTCATATCCCATTGGAAGAAAAATATCTTATTGTAAAAAATATATTTGATGAATGTGCCTGAGATATTCTTGTAGTTTACAATAATAAATAATAAACAGCCATTTATAAATGAAGAGAGGGAGAGAGTAAAAAAATATGCTGGAAATGAGTTTTTTGCAATATGATACAATACAATCTGTGAATCACAAATACATCCCCATAAATGCATTGCTGATCTATTTTTTTATTTATTTAATATTTTATGCTGTTGTTTAATTTTTAAACAGAACATTTTTCTTTCACAAATATTTCAACACCATATGCAATTATAGCTCTCCAATATATTCTTTACTGTGTTATATCTTCTCAATGAAAACAATTGACATTGCACTTCTTTAGAATGTCTTTGAGATAATCCTGCTGGAGGGTTGCATTAGATCCTAAGATCTAGGTGCAGTGTTCTCAGATCCAAGGCTCTTCATTGATAAAAGCCACAAGCTAGAAACTAGTCTGGGAATATATTACATGAGTAGGTACTAGATAGAAATGTTATGCACAAACATTCCTGCATCCATTGATTACTCTGGCTTGCACTGAATGGTGCTACTGTTTGGAGAGTTTTTTCTCTGCGAAAAACAGCTTATGTGCACATAAAGTATGGTGATCATGTGAGGTTTTATGGTTTAATACCAATCCTGCCCAATAGTATTATGGTGACTGCAATTATTAAAGGACCAAAGATACTAAAAAATGGATGCTGAACTGAGTTCAGATCGATAGAATTATACAAGTTAATGAACTTCACTTTTAAACTTTATTGTGTTTTCATTTTGGACTCAAAGCTTTATAGATAGCTAAAAAGGTAAAAGGTAGCTGATATAGGGTTGCATTAGATCCTAAGATCTAGGTGAAATGCTTTCAGATCAAAGGCTTCTCACAGATAAATGCCACAAGCTAAAAACTAGTCTGAGGATATTGGAAGAGTAGACACTAGTTAGAGATTTTATGCACAAATCTTCCTACATCCATTGATTACTCTAGCTTGCATTGAGGGACTCTACTATATGGAGAGTTTTGCCTCTGTGAGATAATCCTTATAATGTAAATATGATCAACTTCTCCATGAAAACCAGTTCAAGTTCACCATAAAATACTGTTAAAAAGTTTTGTATAGTTTAATTTTTACGTGTTCAATCTAACAAAGATATGATTTTACAATAGTGGACCCTTTAGTATCTCATGTAAAAAATTGAAGAACTTATTAATTGGTTTAAAATTTTACAATGTATAATTAAATAAAGCTTTTTATTGACTTTATATTCCATCTACATGATTTCCAAGTTTCACTTCCATATAATAAATGAAGTAAAATAACATCTCTCTATACAGATGAATTAATTGCAGTAATTATTTCCCTGTGTTCAAATGCCCTATCCTTTAATTTTTTAAAAACAGAAACAGCAAATTGGAGTTTATGTTGTACATCAAAGTCTAATTCCACTTTTGCATTTATAAAACTACTAAGATATTTAAACTGTTTTAAATCCTCATTTTAATAAAAACCAAAGCTAAGAGTTGCTGATGATATTTCTTCTGTCATGGATAATAAATATTTTGGCTTTTAGATCATTTAATTAATAAAAACAAAGTCTAAATTGTCTTTTGAAGTGGCAAAAATAGCTCAATCATCAGTATAGTCTAAATTCAAAATCCAAATAGAATGTTTTTACTTTTACTCCAAATTAAAATTTTTCATTATATCCATATTTGATGCCTCAAATTTTTTGGCTGTAGTAAAACACTTCCTCTCATTCCATCATTTAGAAGCTGTATAATATGAATAATTTTTGCAAGCTACCTTACTAATTTCACACAGAGTCGCATAACTAACCTACAAATTAAATCAAATACTAAAGCAATATATAAATCACTCCTTTGTTCCCCAAATCTTTTTTATATTGTCTAGCAACAAAAATGATATCTGTATGGCTTCTAGATCAGCTAAACAACTTTAGTAATCAATTATCAATGATTAACAGTACCTTATTCAAAACAATTCTTGAAAGTATATTTTAATAAATAATTTTTTTTGTAATAATTATTACAATCTTGTCTATGTTTCTTGTTTTAAAAATTTAAATAATAAAGCATCCTCAATGGCAGATGGCACAATTTTATGGGTCCATATATTTTTTAAAAATTCAATACCATCACTATATTTTAAAACTTCTCCAGAAATTTTATGAGGCTCTGCACCCTTTTCATTTTTAAGATTATAAATAACTATTTTGACTTCACTAAATTGAATGTCTTAGTTCAAAGGTAAATAAATAGATAAAACGAATATATTATTAAAAGTTGTCATATCAATCATTTATTACTAACACTCGTAAAAAGTGCATGCACAATAGCTTGAAAAGGCTGATCTTTAATGTATTACAATTTATAAAACATAGCACTATAAAAATAAATGCTTATTTACATATGTTTAAGTTTCATTTGAGGGTGATGTTTAGTAAATTCTAGATAATTTTGTCGACGTCATTCATTCAGACATCGTAAACAGTAATTTAAAGTGAGTGGTCTATCCTCATGCTTTCATTTCCAGTACTTAAGATTTGCCCATATATAAGCATTTGGGTTGGAAAGAATAAGTGGATTCATTTTATTCTTTCATAAATACTATATCTTGTGTTGGGAGTGAAAGTATTCATTTATTATTAACACTCGTAAAAAGCTCATGCACAATAGCTTGAAAAGGCTGATCTTTAATGTATTACAATTTATAAAACATAGCGCTATAAAAATAAATGCTTATTTACATATCAATTATTATGTATTATTATTCAAAATTATGATTAAAATATTCCTCTTACCTATTCAAGCTTTTTCAAAATATCACTGTCATCATATAAGAGAATGTTATTGTTGTATTCATTAGGATTGTGATACTACTTAAAACAGTTCCATATGTTGTTTTCAATGCATCAAAAAAAATCTAGAATGATCGCAATCAGCAATGTTTGTATCTTTTTTTACAATTTTGATCTACCAATCATTTTTAAGTTTTTTTTCGTGATTGTTGAGTTTCTATGTTTTCTCATTGTTATTATGAAATTTCATGTTTAATTTATCATTTTCACAAATCATTTTAAGCCTTCTTGAAGGTTGTTGAATTTATACTTTCAAATCTCTATTATTATTGTGAAGTTTCACATTTAATTTACTACTCTACTAAGCAAATAATTATGTTTCTTTTTAATCTGATTACTGATATAAAATCATTGTCAAAAAACAAATCAGAATTCTTCTTTTTAGTGAATCCAATAATATATTTATTTGTATCCACAACATACATCTTAAGAGAATTCCTTACTTCAGTAATATGAGAGTTCTAAACATTTAAATTATCAATTTTAATGTTTAACAATTGTTGAAGTTTATTATTTATGATAGATTTTTCTAAAGAATTAACATCAATTTTCTAGTAAATATGATTGGAGTGATATTTATTTTTAAGTGCAACTAACTTTTTAATCTTAGACCATAATAATCTATTATCTTTTCAACAATCTGTACTTATACGTTTTTGCTGTAATGTATATTCTTGTATTCCAACTCCTAACTGCAATGTAATTTATTAAACTACATGTTTTTGAGCATGGATGCATCCATGATCTTTTATAGTGTTTTTATGCTTAAAAATGTGCTTGTGCTAGTCAAACCATATGCAAAAATTCATAAATAATAAGCCATTTGAATTTATAGCACTAAAATTATTACTTCCAATAACTTTCACCTAAAGTTCATTATTTTTATCAAAAGATGGCTTAAAGTCTCTAAGAATACAATTTTTATATTGTAATGGTATTGCTATAAGAATGCTATCCAACAAGGAATAAAAGCTTTTCTCCAAATTTCCTGAATCTAAAATTAGAGCATAGATATTAATAAAATGAGGACTTGTACCATTTTTCAATGTGAGGTTTAAGATCATTAACCTTTTGATACACTGAGGAATTCCAATAATAGTAGATACTAAATTAGACTTTATAACAAATCTAAAGCCATGTCTTCTTCTTTTACTAACTGATCTGCCTTTTCAAAAAGCTTGTCTTATTCTATTAAACTACTTTCATCTGGGAGATGACTTTTACTAATAACAGCTGTACTGATCTTAAATCTTGACTTGCTTAGCCAAGAATGCAATCCTGATCTTGAAGAATTTATAATAACGTAAAGTTACACATTCCATATACCTATATTTATAATAAAAAATTAGATATAATTTTACCTTAAGTATTACTATTGGTTTCTGTTTTACCACTACTACTAATGTTATTATTACTATTATATATATAGGTAGAGAGAGATGAAAGATAGGGTAGGGAGAGAGGGAGAGAAAGAAACAAAAGAAAGAAGATTTGATTACATATTAAAAATTGCATAGTAAATCAGTTTTCTACAGGAAATCGGCCACAGGAAATCTACAATTTTATTAAAATGTAGATTTTAATGATTTTTCAAGTAAAATTGGAAGATTTCATGATTGGATTTTCAAATGTTTTATGAAGCTAACGTGGAATCGATCAATAATAGTTTTCTATTACAGACTCCCTGGCTAAACTAGTTAACTTTGACACTGTATATTTAAAACTGTCAATATTTAAAAGAAACCATTAAAATTAACAAGTAAAATAATCCTAATAAAATATTTCTATTTTGAAATGACTTCCTTATATAACTATTTTATTTAATATCTCTAACACGTCTAAATCTTTTTAACTTTTTTAATTTTATGCATTTATTTTTTAATATAATAACAAAATAATTTTTATTTAGTTCTATGGTTTTTTAAAAAATTAGTTTTATTTATTTATTTTTGAGACCTTTGAATTTTCATTTTTGCAAATAACTTTTTTTTATATGCCAGCATTTATCAAATTTCCTTCATCTAAATATATACATATGCATATATGCATGCATATTATAAATAAATAGATAGATAAATGGATTCATGTAAGAATGAATGAAAAGATATAAATAATTAATTGATAAGTAGATAGCTAGATGGTCTTATGATTTTGTCATTGCATTTTTAAAGTTTTATGGAACATTCTTAAATGAAATTTTTTTAATCCTTTTATATTTCTTATAGGGTGTCAAAAATTAATTCTATACAATAAATTAAGTTACATAACAGATCTTTATATAATTAACTTAATTTCAATAGTGATTTAACTGTGAAAGAATATCGTATCATTTAAAAGCAACAGAGCATATGAATTAAGGGCTATTCTTCAATTTTTAAGTCCACATTTCTACTTAAAAAGATACTAATATATTTAAATTGGCCTGCATTCTCACATTGATAACTATCCAAGCTGAAAGTTGCAGATTTTTTTTTCTTTCATTAATAGCTGATAAAAACTTAAGTTTTTCAAGTTCATTACTAAACAAAACAGATTATTTGCATTTAAAACATTAAGTACATTCTGAAGATCGTCCATGGCAAAGAGAGCTTAATTATAATTAGATTTGTGTTGAAATATTTCAAAATGAAAAATTTTCTGAAAAAGATATTAAAGAGCAGCATCATAAAATATCAAATAAATACATTAATAGCCAGGGTATTTTTTATAGGTGGATATATTTTTGAATTACTAGTTGCTTTGTATAATCATTACAAAAGTTACCCCTAAATTATTATTATTGCTATTGTTATTAAACCAATAAACATCACATGATCACCATATCCTATGCAGGCTCAAAACTGTTACTAAAACAGGCAAAACTCTCTATACGTATTGCCACTCAGTGCAAGCCAGAGTAATCAATGGATGCCAGAAGGCTTGTGCATAAAATCCCCATCTAGTGCATACTCATTCAATATCCCCAGACTAGTTTCTGGCTTGAGGCCTTCATCCATGAGGTTGGATCTGAGAGCTCTGCACTGAGATCTTAGGATTTAATGCAACCCTCCAGCAGTCACCTTAGTTTTGAAGTTAAGTAGAGATAAAAAGTGGATAGTGGAGGATTGCATTAGAGCCTAAGATCTAGGTGCAATGTTCTCAGATCCAAGGCTCCTCAATAATGAAGGTCACAAGCCAGAAATTAGCCTGGGGATATTGGATGAGTAGGGACTAGATGGGGATTTTATGCACAAACCTTCTGGCATCCATTGATTATTCTGGCTCACACTGAATGGCAATACATATAGAGAGTTTTGCCTGTTTTAATAACAGTTTTGAGCAAGCAAAAAAAATGGTGATCATGTGGTGTTTAATGGCTTAAAACCAATCCTGCCTAATAGGATAGTGGTGGCTATGGTTATTAAAGAACCAGACAAAAAAATGTATAGGTACTGAACTGAGTTCAGACCTATATGACAATGTAGGCTAATGAGCTTGGATTAAAAATATTATGGTGTTTTCAATTTAAGACTCATAGTTTTGTAGTTAAGTAGAGATAAAAGGTGGCTACTGGAGGGTTGCATCAGATCTTAAAATCTAGGTGTATTTCTCTCAGATCCACAGCTCCTTACTGACAAAGGCCACAAGCCAGAACTACTCTGGGGATATTGAATGAGTAGGCACTATATTGGTATTTTATGCACAAGCCTTGCACAAGCCTTCTGGCATCCATTGATTATTCTGGCTTGCACTGAATGGCCATATGAGAGGTTTGCCTGTTTTAATTTACTATTGTTATTGTTGTTTTCATTATTATTTTCTAGTTTTATTTTTTTTCTCTTAGAATTATATGTTTGCAAATAGCTACTGCTACTGAGATAGATAGATAGATAGATAGATAGATAGATAGATAGATAGATAGATAGATAGATAGATAGATAGATAGATAGATAGATAGATAGATAGATAGATAGATAGATAGATAGATAGATAGATAGATAGATAGATAGATAGATAGATAGATAGATAGATAGATAGATAGATAGATAGATAGATAGATAGATAGATAGATAGATAGATAGATAGATAGGTAGATAGATAGATAGATAGATAGATAGATAGATAGATAGATAGATAGATAGATAGATAGATAGATAGATAGATAGATAGATAGATAGATAGATAGATAGATAGATAGATAGATAGATAGATAGATAGATAGATAGATAGATAGATAGATAGATAGATAGATAGATAGATAGATAGATAGATAGATAGATAGATAGATAGATAGATAGATAGATAGATAGATAGATAGATAGATAGATAGATAGATAGATAGATAGATAGATAGATAGATAGATAGATAGATAGATAGATAGATAGATAGATAGATAGATAGATAGATAGATAGATAGATAGATAGAAACCTGGTTTGGTGCTTAAAATCATTGGTAGTGAATTTATTTTTATGTTTGAATAGCCATGATAATCTTAAATTAGGGGTAATTTGTTTTTATAATATTGACTAGTTTAGCTTTTGATATTTGATATTTTAGAATGTTTTGGAGATTGCTGTTTTTGTATTTAAAATAGTGGTGTGAATTTATGTGGAGACATTAAGTATTTTCTATTATATATTATTATTTATATGCTATTATTTTATATTAATTATTTTATATGTGAGTGTATATTGTATTTTATATTTAGTAGTTATTATCTTGCATTTATATAGTTGTTTAGTTTTGGAGTCGGTGGATCAAATTTATTAAGCTTAAGGGTTGGTTAAATGTATATTATTTTTCTGTTGCTTTATATGTTTAAGATATTGTTAGTTTATTAAATTTTGATTATTAATTTTATACATGGATATTTGAAAACAAATTTCTGTTTTTGGTTTTTTTTTTAATTTGGTTGAAATGACGGAAATTAAACATTAATTAAATTGTATAATAAAAAAAAAAATCTGAAATAGCAAATTTATTTTCTTCAAAACTGGAGTTAAATATTTTCCAAATTGTTGAAAAATTAATTTTAGAAAAAAATAAAAATGTCTGTACTATTAATCTTTTACTTTTGAAAGTGCAAAATATAATTTTGAATAATTTTGTTAATGGGTTTTTTTATAGATTAATTTACAGTGTTTAAAATTAACAAATCTAATTTAAATAAAAACAAGATATTTTAATTTTGTAGTTTAAATTTGTCAGAGAAGCAATGTAGATTTAATAAATGTACACTCTATTTTAAAAAATAATACTGAAAATTAAATGGGTTAATTTTATAAATATATTATTAAATATAATAAAAGTTTATTAAAAGGTAGCAGTAATGAAATACTAATACTGTAATTAATTTTATTAACAGTAATTTAAGTAAAGTTGATTTTAACATTTTTTAAACAAGATTCTCTCTTATTGTGTTAAGAATATACATATAGGCACTGTTGTAATAATTTAAAAGAAAATATAATTAGTTTTCATGTAATTTTTTTTTTAAAAAGTTAGTCATCCGGGTATAAAAACAATTTTCCAACATATTCTACACCATTTTCATTCTTCTTGCATTGCTTATGTTAAGTAAATCTCTGCAAAACTTTACTCTTTTATGCTTTCTCATAATTCTATATTCTGTTTAATTATCTTACAGTTTCAACAGTCTACCACTTTTTTTTAATTAAAGATGTAAAATAAATTTGAATGTATGAATATACTGAAATAAGATTATTCTATTTTTATATAGATTGAAAATAGTTTGAGATTATTTTTCAATAAAAATTTAAAATTAAATTTAAAAATGCAAATTTCATTGTTTTTATGCATTGAATACATCTGGTAAGTTTTATGTTTATAGAAATGTCATTTGTTTATTTTTGTTTTTACAATTTACCATATTTAATAGATCATTTCTTACATGAATTAATATTAATTAAATAATATTGAATTAATATTAAATGTTCACTTTTCTTTAATATTATTCTTCCCCAGCACACTCATTAGTTGCATCCCTCCTTGATTCCCAAATTCTAACTAATTATTATATTTACATTCTCATATGATCTTAACCCATCGATCCATAAAATAACACCTGTGCTCATTTTAAAGACAATAATATAATTTAAAAATAAAATTGTTTAAAGTAAATATTTTGAAGTAATGTGTGTACTTGTAAACACACATAAAAATCTATACACACAGAGTTTATTTAAATATTTTTTTTCATGTATCCAAGCATCAGCGGTGAAGCAAACCCAAGACAACTGCTTGTAAGGCAGCTGTGCTGACCACTCGCCCACCAACGTTTGACAAGTTTATTTAAATATTGTGCTAAATAATTACAATAATTGCAATATTACTGGCACAATCAAACACACTCTCTTGCATAATATTTTTATCCTTTTGCATACTTATACATCAAATATTGAAAAGTAAGTGAATCACAGAAAATATATAAAAATCTATTAATTAAATCTAACTCAACATATAGCTTCACTATCTGAAACAGTCTTCAAATAATGATTTCTCTTCTGCATAATTTCCTTGCTTTCAAACAACTAAAAAACTGTAGAATAAAAAATTAACTTTTGTTAGGCTTCAAACAAGTTATTTTTTTCCAAATTAAACAATAAACACCAATTTATAGATTTAGTTAAAGCTTTATCAGTATAGTCAGTGATATTCATTAAATGTTTACCTCTTTCGGAAATGAAATTATGTAGCCTATAATTAATATAATTGTGACCAATTACAAATCATGAATCACATAGTTATGCCAGACCAGTCTATGCATAGAATGCTGGAATATAAAATTTTGATAAAATTATTTTTCCTTGTTGGAATCTCTTTAAAAATATTTATAATGCTTATGAATAGTTAGCTATCAAAAAAATCTATGTTTTAAATATATGAATACCAAGGGAATACTGAAAAATAACCAGAACTGTTCCCTGTGGAATGA
The DNA here is from genome assembly GCA_028023455.1 of Epiperipatus broadwayi. Classification (NCBI taxonomy): domain Eukaryota; kingdom Metazoa; phylum Onychophora; class Udeonychophora; order Euonychophora; family Peripatidae; genus Epiperipatus; species Epiperipatus broadwayi. The sequence goes on along the minus strand of JAQFVV010006278.1, from coordinate 3,949,653 downwards.
GCATATTGTAGTATATGCTTCTGCCATTATATATCTCCTAGAGACTCCTTGCATCAATTAGGAAATGTAGAATCATTTAAAGTTAAAAATGAAGTAGGATTAAGGAAGAATGTCCTAGGTCATCTATTTTGTTTTTGTTATATTTGAGAAAAATGGAGAGAGAGATACATTAATTAGAAAGTTGGATAAAGATACCATTAATAGATGGCAATGAAGTGTATACATTATTATGTCTTTTATATGCTGATGATATCTTCTTGTGCACAGAAAGTAGTGAATATATGAAAGTTTTTCTGAAGATGTCCACAAAGGTGGATAAAGAGATGGGGATTAAATTTAGTGAAGAAAAATGAAAAATAATGATGGTAAGTGCTGGGGAAAGAGAAGAGAAAGAATTTTTATTAGGAGGTATAAAGTTAAATGTGGTAAATAGGTATAACTATTTTATAATTATTTTAAGTAATCGGAGAAATTGCTCGGATGAATGGGGGAAAATGATAAGTGAAGCAAAGAAAAGAAAGGGACTGATAAAGAAATTAACAGTGTTTTCATATGATAAATATGATGTAGTAAAAATTGTATGGAAGGAAGTGGCAGTAGAAATGTTAATTTATGGTAATGATGTGCTATGTGTAGTAAAGGGGTTTTAGACTTAGAAAAACTACAAAGAAAAGTAGGAAGACATGCATTAGATGCAGATATGTGGATAGCAAAGTAGGAAATTTAAGGAGAAATGAGATGATCAAGTTTTTGTATGAGAGATGCAAAAAGCAAAATGAAAATGTTTGGTAGATTGCAATTTGTGGATAATAAGAAAATATCCAAAATAGTATTTAAATGGGTTATGAGCAAAGGATGAGCAATAAGATCAGTGAGATAGATAATATGGTATGCAAAAGATTTGGCTAAAGACTTTATGTCAGTATACTTGTACAAAAGGTAGTATGATTGTGCTAGGGATTGCGAGTGTTATAAGAGCAAAAAATGAGTTAGAAAAGTAGATGCATTAATAAAAAATAGAAATTTGGAGAGATAGCGTACTAGTATGAAAAATAAAAAGAATTGGAATATATATAGTAGTAAACAGAATATTGGTTATGAGTTAATTTATGATAAAAGTAAGGAAAATAGTTTACTGTTTAAGGCTTGAACAGGATCATTAGCAACAAGAGAATTAACACATAAATGGAGAAACGTGGGTAATTTAGTCTGCAAGTTATATAAGAAAGGGATTGAAAATATTACACAGCTGCTAATTAAATGTAAATGCTTATAAGCATAAAGGGTACAAATAATGAAGTTGTGGGAGAATAAATATAAACAAAATGATTATACAGAATATGGTTCTTGATTTTTATACTGGGTTTGAAAAAAGATAAGGGGGACTAAGATATAAAGACCATACAGTGGACAAAGATGATGTTGTGGAAATGGGATGGAGCAGAATAAAGAATGTGAAAAAAACTTAGGGTGTGAATGGAAATGGAAGGTCAGGTTGCTGACAGGTTTTTCTGGGTATAATGACTAAAAGATTCCTAATTTTTCAATAAAGGAGAAGCATGTTGCATCACATCACATCTGCCAACTTCCATTATTGACTAAAGTCATGTTGCAGTGTAATAAATGTTTTCGTTAAGTGCATCTCATTTATTTGTCAATTTTTTTTTTTTATAAAGAAATTTTATTGTGAGCTCAAAGTCAGTTTTTGTAATGCTGAAAAGTTAGAACAACATGAATATTACATTAAATTCAATTTGTGCTATCAATATTTCTATATTATGCTTACTGAAATAAATCACTCACTTATAAAATGTAAGCTTTTCAGGTATAATTAAAGGATTCCTAAATATATCCTTAAGATAATTTAGCAAATCATCACATTTTATGTTATTAAATCTATAATTGACTAGGCAATTAAATATATAAGGTACTATATAAAATCTAACTTCCACATATATTTGTAACCCAACTATAAAATTAAACCAAATGCCTAGATATTAGTAAACTATATATATATATATAACTTTTTAAGATAACAATAAACTAAAAGTGGATTATATTTTATCTTCAACTGAAGTTACTGATCATCACCCCTTTTATCGCAGATTAGTTTATTATCTTTTGTTTTAAGCTAGATTCCGCTAACAAATAAATTATTTATATGCATCTAAGATTGGCAAGTTAAATATTTGCTTAATCTTTTAATATATATATATAGTCCTTATTAAATACTTGTTCGATGATTTTTATTATTGCTATCCTTGTATGCTTATAATAGGATGGTAACAACACATAATGGGTCATTTAAAATTTCAGTCTTAGTATGGGGATAGTAAATATAAAGAGGTTGTGCACCACTGACCTACATACTAAACAAAGTAACTGCTAATTGTTTATTGCCAACACCCAAAAATTAAATCCTTAAAAAAAGAAAAAAAAAAGTTGAAGAAGAGAAAATATGATTTACTAAAATAAAGGATTTATTTTTTTAATAATATGGACGATTCTAAGATATTCTATCTGAAGCCACAAATTTTCTTGAAAATGAAAGAAACAGTAATAATATTTAAAAAAAAACTATGATTAATGTATTTTGCTTTTTAAAAAGTTATTTTCTAATTTCAGTATTATGGGAAGCAAAGATCTCAGAAAAAGCTAGTGTTGTTATATAAAATGTGTGATGAAATTTCATATTCTAGTGAATTTATTTTACACGAAATATATGAATTATGGATTTATTCAACAGAAAGCATGAAGTAAATAAAAAATTCATAGGTAAAGATACATACTCAGCGATAACTGTCATACTTACTGATTCATGAAAGACATAGTTTGCACCGCATTAAAATATACTAAGTTAAATGAAATTTAAAAAAAAAAAAAACCAACACAATTAAAATGACAATTCATTTAATAAAAGAAATATTCATAAAGACTAAAAAACTTTATTTTATATTTTATAAGAAGCATTTTATTAGATTATTTTATAATGATATTATTTCACGTTAATAATGTAAATAGTGTTTATTTATATGACATTTTATGATTGATTTATTTCGAGCATCCTGACTAGAAGTAAGACGCTTTTAGTTAAATGAATGTTGAAATTTTTAAAGAAATATGGCGATGTGTATCCATGGTAACATTTTGTTAAAGGCTTTCGACTTAGAGAGACAATGGCAGTGTAAAATTGCTTTAATACAAGATATTAAGTTTAGATATTAAACACTACTAATATTTTAGAAATTAAATATTAGGATTATAAATTATTGTCTTAGAAAGGAGTATTTAAAAATAGAATTCATATTTTGGAATGGATAAATATTTAAAGCCAATTTACAGACACATTTAAATAAAACTTGCTTAATATTGAAAAAAAAAAACCCATAAATCATATTTTATCTAAGTTAATCACAATCTTTATTCTATATATGTGTGTGTGAGTACAGGGTTACGGTATCATTAGTATTATATTACTTTATTAATATGTTATCCTTGGTTAATATCATAACAAAGACATAAAAAAAGACATATTCCAAAAAAGAAATACCAAAATATTCACGGAGTATTAGTGAAAATTTTAAATAATATTAATAGAGAACTTGTATATCAAAAAATTCTATATAAATGTATAGATGCATATGATAGGCCAACTCATTAGAAATAATAATATGGAATAATAATATGAGAGTGAATCTAATTCAAATTATATGTAAATGATTTTTTTTTCTTTTGCATAGCAGTTTAGGGATTGTTACAGACAATTGTACAGGCCACATATATTTTGCTAAGGGAAAGCACTCGTTTTGCAATAATGATTGTCTAGTACAGCCCAGGCATCCTTAATAGTAAAGAAGTAATATAATTATGTTTACATAAAAGCTGTAAAAACAATGTAGATGGTAAATGTCTGCACATGCTTTAGCTAAATGTCTTAAATATATCAGTAACCTGAGAATATGACTTTGTAAAATTGTATAGCATAAATTCAATAATCCTGATACTATGCTTTGCTGAGCAATAATTATTAATGTAATATGTAAATGGAAAACCCAAGTCTCCAATATATTCTAAAGACAATATAAATTTAAGATCATTGTAAGGTTTTAGCCCATTAAATTAATACTCTTATGTAAAATAATCTGTTCTGTAATCATATTATCTATTAGATCTTTAATTATATGTAATTTTTAATTATTATTGTATATGACATTGTATTTCGTTTTTGACTGAAGTGTTAATAAAATTGTTATAAATGTGCACATAAATAAGATTGTTAGGTCATGACGTCATACTTAACGCCTTTGAATTGACCGTAAGCATAGTGTAGATAAATAATAATCTAGAATAGATCAACAAGACTTTTAACTTATACCTATATTTAATTAAATAGAAATGTATTCTTCTTTTAATATGTTGAACAGTAATTATTTGAAACAGATAATAAGATTTATGATAGATAATTTATTATAAAAAATGAGATTAATTATTTATCGCTGTCTGAATTATTTTAATATGTAAATTGTATTACTATTATTGCAAATATTTATTGTTTACTATAGTTTAAATAAAAGGTATAACTAATTATAAAATTCGTGATTATAGATAGATAGATAGATAGATAGATAGATAGATAGATAGATAGATAGATAGATAGATAGATAGATAGATAGATAGATAGATAGATAGATAGATAGATAGATAGATAGATAGATAGATAGATAGATAGATAGATAGATAGATGGATGGATGGATGGATGGATGGATAGATAGATAGATAGATAGATAGATAGATAGATAGATAGATAGATAGATAGATAGATAGATAGATAGATAGATAGATAGATAGATAGATAATTTATTAGTATATATATATACAATACATTACTCATGGATGTACACGGATAACATTTCATTTATAATTTATTAGTGTTTATATATATATATATTTAAATTAATACATTGAGATTACGTTTTCGTTAGCGAAGAAATAAAAAATTTAAAGTATAGGACAAAATAATCAAGTTAAATACATTATTAAATTATCTAAGAAATGATGGTCAATTAGCATTAAAGAAATCTCTCTTATTTCTGCATGTTAACGATAAAAGTGTGAATAATTCTCAAGGGAAATTTAATTGAAGCAATTTTTTAGTACTTTTAAATGTCAAAGTGTATATAAAAAATGTAGAATCTAAATGCAATCAAAATTAAAAATACAACAGCTGATTTTGTGTATATATATAATAAATAATGAACAAATCAGTCTTAATAATTTTTTTAATAAATATGTATGTTACTGTACATCTACTGTCGTAATTCAAATAATTTGAATAAAAGTTTAAATTCTACAAATTTAAAATACAAATTTGAAAAAATACTAGCGCCCCCTCCCATTCTCTCTCTCTCTCCTTTCTCTCTCTTTCTGTCTTTTTGTTTTTTGCCAATCATTATTTATAGCTTTCCATCAGATTTTACTAAACTCACAAAATGGTATAAATTAGTAGGAAAATACGAAATTGCAGTATACATTCCAGAAAAAAAAGTTAGATGCAAATTTGAAATATATTTTTTTATTATATACAAATTAGGTGTGTCTCAGGTGTAATAAACACTAAAAAATAAAAAATATTGAAGAATTGATATAATTTCAAATTTTCAATTATTTTCAGAAACGTTCTGAGTTGAACGGTTTAAAAATGAAATAGTTATGTGTATAAATTAATTCATGTTATCTAATGAAAAATAAAGTCATTTCAAATACAAATGGAGTCTCTTTCAATGGTAACATTATCACTTCTGGAGAAGGTGGATCTGTTAAATATGTTAGTTTTTTTCAAAACCCAGTTATTATCTTACGGTTATCAGGCCTACCAAGCGGTTCGAGTTATCAATCAACTCACAGTGTTCAAAACTCTTTTGGAGGGGTGGGGTGATGGACGTTAGCATTGTCAAGGTTCAAAGCCCTAGAGATAGAATGGACTTGGCCTGCTTTTGGTCTCCACTTTATATCTTCAGAAATCTGTAGCGGTTTTAACCTCAATTTGCCTAAAACAGCCGGAATTAGATCTCTTTGTGACTGTACAATCCACATATACACTGCCTCCATTTGCTAGTCTATGTATGACTGGGCTCTGGAAGTGTGTGTGCAGAGAGCTACACTCAGCCCATTTTACCCTGGATGGGAAAAAAACTTACTGGTAGGTGTACAATCTCAAGTATCCCAACCAGAATCCTCTACCTGCATCACTGGGAATGAACAATAGATCATTTGTCAAAAAGACCAAATATTGGTTTCTAGAGTCAAAACATATTGACTTTATCCTAAAGTTAAATCTTGATTCTCTCCCTACCAGTTAGTTTCTGATGTCTGGAAGAGGTTTTAAGAGGCTAAGCCCTCAGTGCCAGTGGTTCGCCTTGTCAGATGAGACCTTTACTCATTTGCTACATTTCTGTCCAGTTTTATCTCCAGTCAGAGTCTTCATCATGGAAAGAGTGTCTCTTGTCATCAGGGATGCCCTTTCTGTAAACAAATTCCATCAAAAAGGGCACATTTGTATCAATCAGACTTTTCATCTTTACATCATTTGCGATCTGGCTGTTGCAATGTAAGGTGATCTTCAGAATGTCAAATGTCACAGTTCTGGACATTTTTGTCAAGCTTCTCCAACAAAGTAAAACTAGAGATCATCTATTGTGACCAACATGTTTACATCACAACACATGGGTTCAAATAGCACTTCCAAATGATTGAGCTTGTGCTGATGGGGATGCTGTTAGGGGTCCATGTTTCCACAAGAGACTGTTAATAGTGTGCAGGGACATTTTGACTTGAGTCTATAGTTCGATTCTCATTTACACATTGTGCTCTCTGATTGGTGACATGAAACTATGTATTGATTTTCAGTGTAAATCTGGTTAACCTTTTTGAATAAAGTTGTATTTTTTAAAAAAAAAAAACCAAGTTTTTAAAAGTGTTACATTTTTATTTACCATTGTCAAACTCACTCCCCTAACATCTTTTACAACATCCATGTCAGATAAATACAATAATCATTATTACTAATCATTTTCTAAACTAGATATTATCTCTAGCACAGATATAAATTTTAAATCTCAGTTAAAGATTAATATATCTGATTTTTTTTTTAAATTTTAAACATACACACACATAGAGTTATTCACCTTTCTCTTTCCCATGTGTAATATCTTTATAGATATATTAAACAACCTCCATATTTCCCCATTCTTTTTAAATTGACATAAATAAAGATACAATAAAAGACAAATGAACCCCAAGTTGCATTTCATGCTGAACCAGCACTCATCGGTTGACTTGGGCCACTATCTCCCAGCCAACTGATGAATTCTGGTTCAGCACAAAATATATCTTGGGTGTCATTTGTCTTTTTTTGTATCTTTATTTATATGTATTTAAAAAAGAATGAGGAACTATGGAGTTGTTTATATATCTATAAAGATATTACACATGTGAAAGAGAAAGATGAATAACTCCATGTGTGTGTATGTTTAAAATATAAAAAAAATCAGATAAATTAATCTTTAACCTTTTAACCGCTAATTATATTATTGGTTGTATGAGGTAAAAATCAAATCTTTTAATTGGCCAACTCACAAACTGAAGACAAAGCCTATTGTTAAAACATATTCGCCTATAATATTAAATTCAACTCAGATACGTTTATAAAAAGTATATTACTAATTTTTCAGGTTATGAAGAGAACGAAAGTTCTTTCAAAAATAAATTGCTATTTATTTATTCTAAAATATTCAATTTCGACAACATAAAAGCTATAATATAAACAAAAAGGTCGACTTTTACGTTATAGAAAAGTAAATATTTCTTTTAAATATTTCTTTAATATTTTTACTAAAATCTTCAATATTTTTCGAAAATAATTTTGTTTTTTTATTATTCTCTCTGAAAATAATTTGTAATTTCCATAAATATAATTTTATAATAATTTATATCATGTTCGAAATGAAAATCTCAGCGTTTTTCTTTATTTTCTTTGATCAGGCGGTTTCTTTGTTCTTTCCAGCCAATCAGAATGTCTTTTTCGGCTGAGAGCATACTAAGAACCAATCACAAGTAATGTTCTTTCTTTGTTTAGGTTTAAATGTGTTTTTTTTATTTTTTACTTGTAAAATAAATTGGAAGATGGCACCATCTTACAGAACTTTTAAATACCTATTCAAAACCTATCAAACAAATTTTTTAGCATAAGAACTGGCAGAGTTAGAGTGACGTCAGATGTCTACGAGGAGCCTCGTAAGAGACAGTTGTTAATTGAGATTTCATGTTTATATCTGTGCTAGAGATAATCTCTAGTTTAGAAAATAATTAGTAATAATCATTATTGTATTTATCTGTTATGGATGATGTCAAAGTTGTGAGTGGAGTGAAATTGACAATGGTAAATAAAAATGTAACAATTTACTATGAACAAATACTCTTCATATAATAGAGATATATATGGGAGAAAGTGACTTAAGCCAACTGATGAGTGCTAGTTCAGCATGAAATGCATCTTGGGAGTTATTTGTCTTTTACAGTGACTTTATTTATATAAATTTAAAAAGAATGGGAAAGTATGGAGGTTGTTTAATATATCTATAAAGTTTTTAAAAGTTCACTTTTGTTCAAGTATTCTCTTTAACGAATGAAAAGATATCATATACTTCTACTTTTTGTGGGATCTATTGGAAAGAATATTTTCTGCAATAATAAAAGTCATGATAGTTTTTAAGGCTGTGATCATGACAATATGACTTATCAACAATATTTATGCTGATACAATAACATATATGGGTATGTGTGTGTATATATGTATGTAGTAAATGTTAAAATTATAAAGAATGTAGAGTATTTTTCTAGATAATTTCAATTATGATGTAACTAGGAAAACTAACCAGTTACAATTAGCATTGCAAAGTAAAATAACATAGTATTGCCTAATTTGGCTTTATTAGTCAGATAATGTGATTTTAATTTGCAGTGTCAGTTTTAATTAGTTCATTTGGTTACATCATAGGTGAAATTATCTAAAAACATACACATAAAATTCCATTACAACTTTAATATTTACATTTATAAAATCTGTCAAAATCTATTATTTATTATGCATTTTGTATGTTAAAAGCAGTATCTTATTCCTAAGAAAAGTATGTTTTACATAATTATTATTGCAAATTTCTTTTTTTTTATTGTAAGCACTATTTATAATAAATATTACAATAGTTGTATAAAATAATTTTAAAAAATATAACATTAAAATTGCAAAAATGGAAAAATAAAATTACTTTTGTTTACAATATCTTCTAACTGGAATCAATTGATTGCTTTCTTACAATGAATTATTATAATGAAATAATTTTTTTTTATTATTTTAAGCATTATTTAAAATAAATATTATACTATTTATTTGAAAGTATAAAAAATACTACAACTTGTGAAAAATAGAGATTTACTTACATTTACACTAACAGTGGTATGAGATTTTGCTAAATCCATAAAAAGGCATATGAAACTTATAGTATATGAAATAAATTCAAAATAATTCGATTTCTTTCAAAACACAGATATTCCTAAGAATATAGATAGATATCTGCATAATTTAAAACCTTCTATGAAATTAAGACATATGACAACTTTTAGCAGGATTACATACCGGTTGTAATCATTGTTGGTTGATTTAGTTTGTAAAGCCTGAATGAATTATTATTCACTCTACTTAAAGCTAATAAAATTCTAATTAAAATTTAAAGCACTATTTATAATTTTTAAAAAATAACAAAAATAAATCTGTTGTAATCAATACAAAAGGAATTTTTCAACCAATTAGAGGGTGCAACCATACATTATTGATCACTATTGACTTGTCTTCTTTTAACAGCAAGTAAAATCTTAATCTAATTACATTATTCTGTTCAAAAAATAAATATTACATCAATACAACGTGAAAAATAATCATAAATATATAACAGATTATAGAAAATGTATGTTTTCATTTTCAAAATCTAACCAAATAATGCATAGCTCAAAGCTCTTTCAAACACTCTTATGAAAAAACTACAAATCAATAATATTGTAATATTGTTTTTCAACTTGTTTGCAAATTTTTTGTTAATAATACTGAAATCTTGAGAATTTTTTAATTAATAAATCAATATTAATTTAGTTCCAGCTTTTACTCTCAAGTGAAAGCCAAATCCATAAAATAACAGTAAAGATAGCCATGAGATATTGATTTAAATCATAGTGCAGCATTACTATGCCATACTTTAGAGTCACCTTATTGATATCATCTGAATGTTTATGAGTGAGGGATTAAAAAGAAAACATATTTTGTGAAAACATCTTAATTAACCACTTTTTTGTACTCTAACTGTTTAGATCTAATTTTAATGATCAGGAATTATGATATATATTTACTTTATCTAAAACCTGTTAGATTACATTATTTTTCCATTTTGCTTTTACAATATTGTCATTTATTTTAGCATGTAATTTTGCAGTACAAACTAACACATATTTGTTTTCTTTTTTAAAAAAAAACTTCAAGAAACATACATATACAGATATATTAATATTTGTTTGAAAATTTGTGGTTATGACACTTTGCTTGTAATTGCAAGTTGTACTATTTTCACTATCTTGTTTTTAATTGTTAAATATTTTTTAAAAAATTCAAACTTTATAATAACATACAAGTTTGTTTATAGTTTTATATATTAATATTTCTGTTATTATTAACAGTTGAATACATTTGAAAAATGAAATACTAAACACATTCTTATATATATTGAACCAGGTACTTTCTCCACTTCAAAAATCATCCCTTCTAAAATCAAAACTAAAATGTATATCTATAAAGATTTTAAAAGGGAAGAGAAAAATTTACTTAAAATTTTGTATTTTTTTGTGTTTGTAAGCTACATGCCATAGCACACATATTTGATTATATTTTGAAATCGTAAAAATATTTTGATTTAAAAGAGTTTTGATTGAGATAATTGTTTTTATTTTATTTTTGTTTTACTCTGTTTTAAAAGCAGAGACTTAGTTTTTAATTTATTAAAATTGGTATTTGAAAAGTAAAAACATAAGATGAAAGATAGCCCTGGTTGAAATTTTAATTAAGATCTAATAAGAGATAAAGTATAGGCCTGGTTAAAACTTCTCACGAAAGATAAAGACTGGCAGTTAGATTTTAAGATCTGGTGGGAGATAACAATAATATATAAAAGCTCTATGTTTTTGATTGAGAGTAAATATATATTTTATATTTGCTAATCTTTGATTACAGATATATTTTTATATTTGATAATTATGAATTATGAAGAAGAATTTTTGCATATTAGAAAATTGCATACTAAAGACCACTAAGAGAAGATTGAATTGCCAATTACTAATTGCTGGTTACTAATTGCTAAAAAAAACTACACTTAATACTGAAAAATGCTACATCCATTTATAATGCAAATCCTATCAGCCTTAACGAACCATATTGAAAGTATGCCTTGCTAACATTCTTCTAAGATAAACCATGGAGTTCAAATTTGTGCAATCATAAACATATCCTAATTGTCAAGTTTGAAATTAATCCTGAAGATTGCCTTTGTACACGATGATCAGATAAATGGAGATCCAGGGCCACAGTAGTGTACTTTTGATGGGAGTAACACCTTGCACACACTTCTGGAATCAATCAGACAGAAAAATTAAAGACCCTGAAGATAACTGAATATTTTCATATTCTAATCAGGGCTTAAATCTCTAAACTTTATATTCAAAGAAAAGAATATGAACATATGATAGGCCTATGAGTAGAAATGTTGATATTATTAGTAATTTATAAACTATTATTTTATTATATTTATTTTTTAAATCTATAAATTGTAGATAATTAAATTAATATTTTATTTTTATTGATTTGTTGGAGAGTGTATTGTAATTGGTATTTTATTATTATTATTATTATTATTATTATTATTATTATTATTATTATTATTATTATTATTATTATTATTATTATTATTATTATTATTATTATTATTATTATTATTATTATTATTATTATTATTATTATTATTATTATTATTATTATTATTATTATTATTATTATTATTATTATTATTATTATTATTATTATTATTATGATGATGATGATGATGATGATGATGATGATGATGATGATGATTGATGTTTCAGCAATAAGCTTTATTTGTCTTAAAGGGTTACAAGAGTTTACATAGCTTGGATTGCTGTGTTTACATGGGCAATCTGTAGTTGTAGGTTTACATATATAAAAATGGATTTATTGTTTTACACAGGATTACAGTAGTTTTTACATGCTGTGAATTAGTTACATGGTTTTACATAACTTGGATTGCTGTGGTTACATGCAGAATCCATAGATATAGGTTTACATATCTAAAAGTTGATTTATTGATTTACATGAGATTACAAAAAAATTGTCATGCTGTGGATTAGTTATAATTGTTTTTACTTGGCTTGGATTGCCATGGTTTCATCAGCAATCCATAGATGTAGGTTTATGTATGTAAAAGTTTATTTATGCTGTGGATTAGTTAGAATGGTTTTACATAGCTTAGATTTCTGTAGTTACATGGGTAGTCTGTAGTTGTAGTTTTACACAAGTAAAAGTTGTTTTATTGGTTTACACAAGATTGCATAAATTTTACATGGTCTGGATTACTGTATCTACAGATGCAATCCAAGTTTAGTTCTATAGGTGGTTGAGTTGCCTTGGTAACATAGACGTGAACTAGAAATTTCCATGGTAGCGTAGCAATTATCTGTGAAGTCTGGCCTGGTGTTGTGAAATCAATGTCAGTATTTTTATTTTTTAGGGTATCTTCTTTGGGTTACCAGGCTTTCTCTTGGTTTCATTGGCAATGTGGGTTGGGGAGGGTGTTGGTGTGGGTGGGAGGCATGGTGGGATTTCCCTGCCTATTTTCTGGTGCATTTGAACAGATGAGTGTTGCAGAGGGGTGGGGTGGACAGCTATGTTAGAATTGGTTGTAATTGTCAAGTTGAACTTTGTGGTAGGCTGGTCAGACTCTAGGTCTGTGTGCTAGGTGTCAGAGCTGAGTAAGGCCTTTGATGGAGTTTAAGAATGAGATCCATGTGTAGAGTGTCCTGATATCCAAAGGAGGCTAGTGGTGCAGCTATGTTTAAACTGTTTGTAACTGTTGAGTTAGAGTTTGCAGTTGGTTGGTCTTTGACTCTGGGTCTGGGTGTGTTAGAGTTGGTGGCCAAATAAGGCTTTTCATCTGATTTAAGTGTGAGATTCATGGCTAGTGTCCAGGCAAATTCTAGGCAGGTAGTTAGGCTCAGCATTGCTATTAGAAGTGACATGTTTTTTTGAAATTATCTAGTAACTTGATGAGAGTTAAAGATTTGAACAGAAAATTGGAAATCAGTTATCAACTGATTGGAAATTGAAAAAGTATATAGTTTTTTTTCTAGCCTAAAGTTTTGACTACTTTATAAGCATAAACAGCCAGGGCTTGTTATCTCAATTGTGAGCAAATGAACTAATTGCTGAGAACTTGAAATCGAATTTTTATTACTAAACGAGGTTAGAGATTGCTACAATAATGTTAAAAATAAACGTATGCCTGACTGACCTTTGGACTTTGAAACTCTATGTTGGTATTATTGTGGGCAAACACTGGTCATGCAATGGCTTTTTTAAAAAGTTATCATTAGGTAACTTGATTTCAATTGGAAGTTTGAATAAAAATGTAATAATCAACTGATTAAAGATATATTATTATCTTGAATTAGACTAAGATTGTGAATTCTTTTTAAGCATAAAAAAAAACAAAGCTAGTTAACTTGTTTATTTAGTAAGTGAATTACTTGTGGGAAATATGAAACTGATTTTTTTTCCAAAACAAAAATCTGACTTTGTTAATAAAATTAAAAATTGGCTTACGTTTGACTGAACTTTGGATTTTGAAACTCTGTGCTGACAATGTTGGTGGTAAGCATCTGGTCATGTGATTAATTTCTCTCCATATTGTTTTTCAAAATAATCATTGGGTAACTTGATTTTAATTAAATTTTTGAATGAAAAATGCAATACAAAAGTATTAAACAATTATCAACTCATTGGAAATTGAAAAGGTATATTAGGATAAAGTTTTTATCTGCCAGGTTTAAACTTTGATTATCTTTGGAACATGAAAACTAGAGCATGCTGACTTGGTTGTGAACAAATGGACCTTTGATGTTACTACTACTACTACTACTACTGCCACTGCCACTACCACCACCACCATCACTACCACTACTACTAGTAGTATTATTATTATTATTATTATTATTATTATTATTATTATTATTATTATTATTATTATTATTATTATTATTATTATTATTATTATTATTATTATTATTATTATTATTATTATTATTATTATTATTATTATTATTATTATTATTATTATTATTATTATTATTATTATTATTATTATTATTATTATTATTATTATTATTATTATTATTATTATTATTATTATTATTATTTTTTATTACAAAAATTTGAAATGTATTATTATTATTATTATTATTATTATTATTATTATTATTATTATTATTATTATTATTATTATTATTATTATTATTATTATTATTATTATTATTATTATTATTATGTTTCAAAAGGCCTTTATTGTCTCAAAAGAATTACAAATTTTGCATTTACATAGTTTGTCTACATATAATATCCTGGATTGTCCATTATCATTTGAACACCATTAGCAAATCAATTACTTATAATAGAAAGGAAAAAATTGTTGCTAAATTGTCCTTGTTGCTAATTTGACATGCATATCCTTCTAAGTTTTTTTATAATGTTTAATTTCCTCAATTCACTATAACATAGATTTAATCTTAAGTAAAGACCAGGTTGCTGCATAAATGTCAGGTCTGGCCAGTCTCTTATCCCTTTTCTGTATTATTTCAAGTTTATTTGAAAAAGTAACTGGATGTCTCCTGGAATTGTTACCAATTAGAAAAGTGCATCTAGTACACCAGTATGCATATAGCACAAAGATTGCTGCCCTGACACTTGGTGTTAATCCTTCTCTAAATGCAGAAATCAATTGATGCATTGTTACATTAGACCTCCTGTAACTGCTAGTTATGAGATTTCTTATGTGCCTAAGTCCCTCACAGTGATATAGCAGATGTGATAGGGTTTCCTCAGCTCGATGGCATAACCCACAAAAGGGATCAATTGACGTATACAGTCTTTTATGGCAAAGAAAATATGTGGTAAGTAATGCAGATAGATTAAGTTTTATTAGAAAATTGAAAAACTTTGGATCTAAGGCCCATCGTTTATACCTTTTAATCAATTGCTTATTATTAATTCCCAGTATTGGTTCTAAAGCAATTGTGTTATTATCTTCATGCATTAATTCATAAATTTCCCAGTATTTGTATTTATTAATAAATTGCTCTGGGATTTTTGATTCTGTTTTACAAAGATGTATTAATTGTTCAAAATATGATAATTTTTTTGGTGGTGGTTTATCAGTTGGAATGACCTCGATGAGCTGCTTAATTTTTGGAAATTGTTTAATAATATCAATTATATTGTTCCTCATTTTCTGTTTTGCAAAAATACCAATATCATGTAAGCCCAAACCATTTTTATTCAATGGCTGACATAGTTTTGCCATTGATATTGCCACGACTTTCCTTGACCATAATAGTTGATTGCAAATGGTCTTAATTTTGGAGATAAAAGCTTTTGAGAAAGCAACCACTGGCATAAAGTAAACTATCTTAGTCATCATCAAACTATTAATCAATTGAATCTTGGAATATACTGACATATAGGTATTGGATAGAGAGTCTGCTATTTTCTGTATTTCATTTTTCAATTTGTTCTGTAAATGACATCTCATTCCAGTAGTCCCTAGATGGAATGGAAATCCAAGGAAAGAGCCTGGATTTGCCTGGAAAATGTATGTACATGGCCTTCCTGTGAATATAGTCCATGCTGCTGTTTTTTCTGGATTGAAACTTAGTTTAAATTCCTTTGAGTATTCTTCTAAAATCATTTTATTATTATTATTATTATTATTATTATTATTATTATTATTATTATTATTATTATTATTATTATTATTATTATTATTATTATTATTATTATTATTATTATTATTATTATTATTATTATTATTATTATTATTATTATTATTATTATTATTATTATTATTATTATTATTATTACTATTACTATTATTATTATTATTATTATTATTATTATTATTATTATTTGTTCTTAAAACCTTTGGCAGATAATAGTAGTTTTTCTTTTTATTTCACATGTTCTCTATTTTAGTTGAAATTAATTTAGTTCAATGTGTAGTTGTGTTTACTGCAGTTCATATATCTTTTGGCTAGGGATTTATGGATTATATAGTTCTGTTTTTCTTTAAGCTGTGGAGATTTTGAGATTTTTTTATTTATTAGATTAAAAATTAAGGAATTACTATTGTCCCTCTGCTTGTACAGAGGTAACCTTGAGCGCCATATTGTAACATGATCTCTTATAAGTATTTACAGAGCATATGACATTCTTGTTTTGTCCCATTGTTTCATGGGGTGAAGTAAAGCTCATTCTGCACTATTTTTTGACTTCTGCACAAGATTGTCTTTACTAAATTTCTAAAGAAAAAACAATAGAAATCAAAGAGTAGATAAATTGATGGCAAAAAGATTGTTATAATTCCCTATAAGTTAGACAAGAAAGCAATATTATCTGCTTAAGTGTTTGATGCCACAATACTCTCATGTATTCTCAGACAAAGAAAGTTGAAGAATTTGGGTCAACTTAAATATTTTTTTTGAATAATTTTTGAATTTAATAAAACTTAAAAATTATTAATAATTATATTTGTTTTGGCTGATGTTTGTTTCTGGGTCCTGCCACTCAATTGCCTAAACAATGTTCAAGATCTCTTACCCTGAATCTAGCTGGAGCATTTATATCCATTATAATTAACTCTTTGATCATCATAAATTAAATTTTCTAGGTTTACAGCAGTCTAGTGATGCCCTCGGTGATAGAAAGGTTTGGAGGGTTTGGTACAATATATATCCTTAAAAAATTTCCCTTGAGCATTTGAAATATATGGAATAGATATCCATTTTTTACTGTCAATATTCGAGTCTTTAAACCATTATAACTCTTTTTAAATTGACATAAAATATTATTAATGTGCTCAATCTTATAACCAACTTCAATTGAGTAATTCCTTGGTCAATATCTCAATGGTTTTTAATTTATCACACTGATAGTGACACAATATTCCCCTTATGAAATAAAAAATCTAAAACTTGGTATTTTTGATTTACAATATATATATATATATCCTCTTTTTTTCAATGGTTTGATTATTAATTTATAACTTAAAATACTATTATCTCTTGTAATAATTAAATCCAAATACTTAATACTTTTGTTCTGCTACTTTTTGATAGTCCATTTTAAGCCATTCAAATTATTTAACTTCTCTACAAGCAAATTTATAAAATCGGTATTTTCACAAACACAAACCTCATCCACATACCTTTTGTAAATTTTAATACTTTTAAAAGAACACATTTAAAATACTACTCTCATATGTAAACAAAACAAAATTGCAAACTTGTGCAACAACAGGCAGAACCATAGGCCAACCTTTAGGTATTTTATAATATCCACCTTCAAAATGAAGCAACTATGTTATCATCAAAAAATTTTAAAGAATCAATAATAAATTTTATCACATATTTACAAACACCTTTACTTTTTATCAATAGAACCACACATTTTTGTCACATATAATGAAGCAATAACATCATTCTCATTAATCACTATATTTTTAATTCTGATTACAAAGTCAAAAGATGAAGAATAGTGTTTTCTCCAAATTCCAAAAACTCTTCTACCAACTTACCAGTATATTTAGAAGTCTGTTATATAAATGAACCACCAAAGTCAATTATAATTCACAAAGGATTGTCTTGTTTATGTAACTTTATATTTGCAAAAATATGAGGACCTGCACAGGAAAGATATATCTTATAATACACATTATTACTTAAGGCTTTATTTTTAGCTTTTTTAAAAATGCTGTTTATAAATTTTATGATCATTCATATTATATTTTTCAACAAAAAATCTAAGTTTATGCATTTGCACTTTAACTTTCTCAATATACTGACATTTTATTATTAAATACATCTGCAGCCCTTCATCTTTTTTTAAAAAAATCATAATATCATTTTTCAGCTTCTGTTTAAATTTTGAAACAACCAGTACCCATGAATTATCTCTGGAATCACATTAAATTTACAACAATTAATTTTCTTGATAATTTCATCAGCAATATGACTATCACTAAGAATCATTTCAAATGAATTTTGAACAGCTGCAATTAATTCCAAATTATAATTACCCCAAGGATCACCAACATATTTAGCTCCATGACATAAATTCATTTGAAATGATTCCTAGTCATAGTCATATTGCTGATGAAATTATCGAGAAAATTAATCATTGTAAATTTAATGTCATTCCATAGATAATTGATGTGAACTGGCTGTTTCAAAATTTAAACAGAAGCTGAAAAATGATAATATGATTTGTTTGAAAGAAGATAAAGGGCTGTGGATGTGTTTAATGATGAAATGTCAATATATTGAGAAAGTTAAAGTGCAAATGGATAAACTTAGTTTTTTTTGATTGAAAAATATAATATGGATGGTTATAAAATTTATTAACAGTATTTTTAAAAAAGCTAAAAATAAAGCCTTATGTAATAATGTGCACTATAAGAATTATCTTTCCTGTGCTATATATCTTCATATTTTTGCAAATATAAAGTTACATAAACAAGATAATTATTTGTGTATTATGATTGATTTTGGTGGTTCATTTATATAACTGACTTCTAAATATATTGGTAAGCTGATACAAGAGTTTTGGGGATTTGTGAAAAATGATATTGCTTCATCTTTTGACTTTGTAGATTAATGAGAATGATATTATTACTTCATAAATGTATGATTCTATTGATAGAGTGGAGTCCATAAAAATAATTGAACATGCATTAAAAAGTTTAGGTATTTGTAAATACTTTATAAAATTTGCTATTGATTCTTTAAAAATTTTTAACGATAACAGTTATTTTTATTTTAAAGCTGGATATTATAAAATGTCTAAAGGATGGCCTATTGTTGCCTATGTTTGCAATTTTGCTTTATGAGAGTAGTATTTTAGATACATGTTCTTTTAAAGATATTAAAAATTACAAAAGGTATGGGATGGTGTTTTTGTTTGCAGAAATACCAATATTATAAATTTGCTTGTAGAGGAATTAAATAATTTGAATGGCTTAAAATGGTTTATTAAAAAGGAACAGCACACAAGTATTAAGTATTTGGATTTAATTATTACAAGAATTAATAGTGTTTTGAGTTATAAATTAATAATCAAACTATTGCAAAAAAAGGAATATATAAATTGTAAATCAAAAGTACCAATTATGCATAAGATGACAAGTTTTAGATCTTTTTTGTTTCATAATGAAAAATTATATTGTTACCAGTGTGATAAATTAAAAAATATTGAGATATTAACCAAGGAATTGCTTGAAATTGATCATAAGATTGAATAGATTAACAATACTTTATGTCAACTTAAAAAGAGTTATAATCGTTAAAAGGAGTATAATAAAAAATGGATATCTATTCTATATATTTCAAATGCTCAAGTGAATTTTTTAAGGATATGTATAAGAATGTGTTTAACTGCCTTTTTGCTAGTTATGGCTAAAAATGTGACCGCTTCCAGTCATTCAAATCCCATCATTTTTAACTTATGGTAAAGATTTTACCGTCATTTGAAAGGTTATAAAAAGTTCCATAAGATGCTGCCCTCTCTTGAATTATTTTACAAGTAAAAAATCAATAAAACTGATGTTCAGGACTAACAAAAGAATAAGGCGGTCTTTTCTTGAATCTGATTGGCTATTAAATTTTGACAACAAAGAAAATGTTTGTCAATAATGTCCACCATTATGATTTCTTTTGCTTCATTTCAAAAATGATAAACGAATGTTTTAGACCATTTTAAAAGTACTTTTTGACAAATTATAAATGATTTTGATAAAATATGCTAAAAATAAAATTATTTTAGAAAATTAGTTAAGACTTTATCAAAAATTATTTACTTATCCACAATGTAAAATTGGGAAAGAAATCACTGATGTCAGCAAAACTTTTTGGTTGGTGAGTAACATTTGTTTTAGATTTTCTGCTATCGAATATTTTTATAATTATAAATAAAAATTTATTTTTGAAAAAACTTTCATTCACTTTCATAACCTGACAAATTATTAATATACTTTTTGCAAATGAAACCAAAGTGAATATAATATTAAAAGATGAATATATTTTGACACATGAGTTTGTAAATTGATGCTTGAGTTTGTGAATTGACCAATTAAAAGTTTAGACTTTTACCTCACTCGGCTAATAAAATAATCAGCAAAAAATAGGTTAATGTTTCATTTTATGCTACAAATAATGTTAATAAATTAGTAAATATTTTTAAAAATGTCACACCTGTCAAGCAGAAAAGTAATATTGTGTATCAATTTTTTTGTGGATGTATGTCATCATATATAGGTGAATCTACGTTCAGTATTGAAAAAAGATTAAAAGAGCATGAATATTAAAAATAATAATGATTTAATGACTGCTTCAGTTTTCTTGGATCATGAAAGGATATGTAAATATATATTTAAGTTTGATATTGAAAGTGTTAAAATTCTTCATGAAGAAAGAAACGATAATAAAAGAAAAATTAAGAAAGCAATTTTAATAAATAGAAACAAAATGACTAAAATTAATAGACAAACTGCTAACATTAAAATTCAGGATTTGTGGGATTTGAGTTGATGATGTTTGCTTCTGTTCTGCTTTGTGAGAGTTGAGGCAGTTTAAGGAATTAAACAAAAGTACTTCTGTGGATTGAAAGACTATATATTATAATAGTTAATTACCATTACATTTATTATTTTTATTGTTATCACAATATATATATATATATATATATATATATATATATATATATATATATATATATATAGAGAGAGAGAGAGAGAGAGAATCAGGACTAAGTGTCAGACTCTCTAATCTTAGAATAAAAATATTAATAATAGTCATAGTAATTCCTGATATAAGAATATAGAGAAAAAGAAAGATCCATTTATATACTGAAAAAACTGAAGACAAGAGATTAACTAATCTCTATAAATAAGTTTACACTTTTCCTTTTTCTATATAAAACTTGAGTGAACTAGTAACTTATTTATCAAATGATAGAAGTCTTATAATCCTATTATACAACATGACTTTATTCATAAACAAATCCTCAAATATTTTAAATTATACATCTATTAGATACAAACAAATATGTATAATTGAGAAGTACGTGTTAAAGCTCATGCATTTATATGCATGTACGAATTTAATAATTTAAATAATTTTATTTTTGAAACAACAAATATTAACGATATTTAAAAAATATGAATTTAATTACAGACTATAGTAGCTAAACAGCATTAAGCTGTTGCATATGCGCTTTGCAGATTTTAACTATAAATGACTGAATACAAACACTTCAAACACATGAACCTTTTCCCAAAGACTTTATCATGTGTTTGAAGTGTTTGTATTCAGTTATTTATAGTTAAAATCTGCAAAGCGCATGTGCAACAGCTTAATGCTGTTTAGCTATTACAGTTTATAAAACTTCGCGCTATATAAAATAATTGATTTATTTACAGACTATTGTATATACAAAGTTAGGTGCAATACAAAGTAAATGATTATGGGAATATAAGTAAAAAATATCTATGATGGTAATTTTGTATAAATAAAATTACTTTAAAAATTTCTTTAATACTCAGATCTATAAAACGAATTTATTCATTATGATATATTTGAAATTTAGTTATATGAGGCGATAGTCATAACCATGTTTTTTCTTAACGGCTAAGATCTGATGTGGTTTAAATTTCCGATAATTAAATTTCTGAACGAAGAAGAAAGAAAAACTATGGAAGCATGAAATCTTATATTAATTCTTTTGTTTATAAAATTGAGGAATATGTTGCTTACGTCTGCATCTGTCAGAAAATCAAAGCAAATTACTACAATTCAATTTCCAAGTGCGGCGTTTACTGAACGCACTTATTTGACATGTCGTCTTACATAAGTACATTAACAATTATCAATAATTATTTTCATTAGGCTATATATTACTATTTTTTAAACTCGATACACACTTTAAATTTAATTAAAAATTAATTAATGTGTAAAAAAAAAGGGGGGGAGCCGTTCAATGAATGTTATTTCCGTCGGAATTTATCAATTAATTAATATGCAGTATTAATCTTTAATTAAATTTAAAGTGTATATCTGGATTAAAAAATAATAATTTATAACCCAATAATATTTGATTGAATACAAGTATAATTTATATTTTTGGAATTTTAGATTTAATTATATAAGGAATTTAAACACAGTCTTTCAAGCTCCCTTGAAGGATCTTGAAAGTCTGTATTCAAA
This sequence comes from Epiperipatus broadwayi, assembly GCA_028023455.1. NCBI lineage: Eukaryota > Metazoa > Onychophora > Udeonychophora > Euonychophora > Peripatidae > Epiperipatus > Epiperipatus broadwayi. The sequence continues at coordinate 3,926,963 of JAQFVV010006278.1, read as the reverse complement.
CCCCTGATATAAATTTATGACCGAATAAAAATGCTTATGTATAATCGTTAATGTATTTTTCTAAGACTATGTTTCAAAAGATTATCTTCCGGAAATGTTCCACTTGAAAACTGAATTCTAGTAATTTCTTGCAGGCAAATAATGAAATATGATAATAAAATATGTGAGATAAAGGATTTGTATCAACTGATGAAAACCGCATCTGCCGGAAATATAACTTGAGAATCTTTTTTTATGTGTTAAGTTTATGGGAGACTGAATGTTTTTTAGTATATCTAAATTCAAAACATCCAGCTTCGTAGAATCGTGATTTACAAAACAATATTACTAAATGTTTAGAAGTTGCCATAATATGGTACAAAGTGCAGTTTAATTGCAAGGAAACTGTTCTAACAAAACACTTATGAAAAACCAAAAGCTATTTTATAATAAATATCCCTTTGGGGCATTATAATGGCTAATGAAAAATCTTAAAAATACTGAAATCATTGATTGAATAAAGCATAATTAAATAAACCCTGAGGCAAATAAAGTATAATTTTTATAATGAAATGAAAAGAGCTCCAAAATTTATTTATGGTTCAATGCTTTTGGAATCCATGAGAAAATTCTCCATATGAACATGAAAATAAATCTAATGATCCTTGCACTTAAATCTTAATATCCCTGTCCTCAAAAATAAAACTCATCAGATTGTCAAGAAAAATAAACTAGTGAGAAATATAGAGTCAAATTTTTTTTTTTTAATTAAGGCATATATATTGTAAATGTTGTTTATTTTAGTAATATATTTATTTAGGTCCCAAAAGGTGAATATAATTTAATGTGGAATAATAAATTTTAGTGATATTAATGAGTATTTAATAGCCTAATTAATGTGAGATAAAATGTCAACCGTATTATATAATTCATCATGAGAAATTCAAAGTTATGCACCAATTGTTATCTAATAAACTTCTTGACATGCCATTAAATATATCCAAATAGATGTATCTTCAACAAAAAAATACTATTAATATATATGGATATGTTATGGTCTGATAATATGAGAGGTTAGATTGACATAATGTCTATGTGGATACGACTATTGGTTTTTCAATAAAATGGATGGTTGAATAATTGGAAGGGTGAGAAGATTGAAGCCTTACAATTAAAGTTTGAAGAATTCCTATCTTAATATAAACTGAGCAGTGATTATATATATATATGAGAGAGATTATAAGCTGACCCAACTGATGAGTGCTAGTTTTGCATGAAATATGTATATTGGAGGTCAAGTATTTTTGGAGGTATTTGATTGTGGTCATGTGTATTGATTGCTTGAGTTTGAGTAAAAGATGACTAGACAGAAATCCTGGTTTTTCCTTTTAATTATATATATAGGAAATATTCACTATAAGCATGCTAAGTTACAATATGAGCTATGTATATTTTACTCATTTGAAAAAAGGTAAAGCGGAAGTTACAGAATGCATCCAGAGTGAGAAAGAGTGGTCTAACTTCAGGGCTAATACATGGTTGTGACATATTTCAGCAAATTTAAAAGTTTCATTGATAAGAACAATACTGAAATATATATATTATAACATAAAAAGAATGCCACCATAATTGATCAAATGCCAACATGTTAAGCAAGCCAAAATAGTCAACATAAAATTATATCCAAATCATCAAGATATAATGATCAAAATTAACAATAATAAAACTATGTGCCAATAATAATAACTAAACTATATGGCTAAGCTCAGAGGAACTTTACCAAATAATATATGCTACAATAAAAAGAATCCAGAAGAGTAATAATAGCAATTAATAAACATTGTAAATGTAATATGCCACATTTAGCAAAATCTCAACTCACTCTCGCACATTACAAGGAGGTTCTTAATATTGAAAGCACATAATAATGATTAGGTTATATTAAATCATTTTATTTTAATGCCTCTTCCCACTTCATTAATTCCAATAACAATCATCAACATCTCATTCCTATAATCAAATCTACATTTAATTTTTCAATGAATAACAATATGTTATCTAATATTTACACCACATTACTTCTCCAAATGAATTTTTTTGCATAACGACTTATGTAATACTAAAATTTCAGGTTTCTGTAATTTAAATTTTATAATACTAAAAATGTATTCTTTGTTTATTTAAGGATTATTGGGCTGTGAATGGAATCCTAGTAATAATATGAGAAGCCATACTTTTATCCATAAGATAATGTCTATTTAACTGATAATAATAATATTAAATTTTAAAGAAAATATTTTAATTAAAATAAATACAAAAACGCTCTTAATTTGGAATAAAAGAATATACACCATGATTTAATTCAAACATAATGAGTAGATAAGGGGTTTTATGGCCACTCAGGATATCCTACTAATAACTCCTACTAAATCTTTATGAATTTATGATAAATAATTTAAATATTTAAAATTGTTGATGTATAATCAACTGTAATGTCCTGAATAAAGTAAACAAAAGTTTTATAACTAAAACAGTCTTCTTTTAATAAAATGCAATTGGTTAAAATGATTATTTAAAGTTAAGAAAATGAGTAATCTATCTATGAGATGCTTTCTTTATATCTACAAACTAATTTGAACAAAGTTATTATAATATTCAATTTTATGTTCATATACACTTAATGACCAACATATAAGATAACTGTATAATAGATTATATAATGTTAAGATTTCTGGATATATGTTAATGATAATATAAATACTATAAGACATGTTTAACAATAAAAACATTTATTTTGGCAATAAAGACAAATAAATAACAATCTTGGAAATCTAAAATATTTCAAAATAAATTATTTAGATACTATGCTATGCAATTCATTGCAAAGAAGAAATACTTTTTAAAGTTTACAGGTTAGAATAAAATAAAATGTACAGATTAATTAATAATTGACTATTATTATTTTCATATAATTAATGAAAGATTTTCTTAACATTAGCATTATCACAAGAAATTCATATTGTCCCAGAAATGAGCATATTTAAACATTACACATATCTTACTAATCCAGAAATGAGATAAATGCTAAAAATAATGTATATCACTGATTGAGACCCGTGAATTTTTAATTTCTAAAATAAATATTTATTGGTATTACATTCTGCAATAACTGGCAAAGTATAGCAAAAAAGCAGACCTACACCTCAAAACCATTCATAGCTTACACATGGAGTATTTGAGAGTGGAACAAAAGAAAGATGACATTCCTCAGAACAAACAACAATATCAATTGTCAAAAATAACATCATGGTAATACACCACTCATGACTTCATACAAAATATACATGATACAATATATCCACAAGGTAAAGATAAATAAGGCAATGAACATAAATGATGGTATGAACTCAAAAGGGAGCACCTATATTGTAATGGCAATGATTATGCTAAGACTTTGTCTCTGAATATAAAATGAGAATGATCATCAAAATATATTAGGAACAATAATAGTTGCCTTAAATAAAACAGTTATGCTTAAATATGACATACAAAATATATAACTCACAGAATATATTATAATATTAAAAGAGAGACCAGCTACAATGTCTTTGCAAATATATAATAAGAAAATAAATATCTACAAAAAAGTGAGACAAAGCTACCATCTCTTGAAAATATAATTGCAAGATAAATGTACAATAAAACAAGAGAGAAACTAACACTACAATCTTCTAATAAAATATTATAAGTAACTGATGTGTAAAACTGCCAATAAAATTATTTACCAAATTTGGCTAATAAAAACATGACCTAAAATAAACAATAAGAATATACACCATTTTTGCTTGTTCGTAATAAACAAATACATTCAAATAAATAAATAAACTACTCATGATAAAGTATAAAATAACATTTCAAACTATATAGCATTAAAAAGGTAAATATAATGTGAACTTCTGGATTTTGCAGCTTACAAATAATTTATCAAACTATATCTGACAAAATGTGTAAGATAAATAAAATAAAATATATAATTAAAATACATAATAAAAAGTTCTTCACCTTGGTGATTCTATCATTCAACAGGATACAGTCTCTGCAATTACTATTCTGCAAACACCAACATTTTCTCTTTTTGTTGAAAAACACAAAAAATTTATATGTCCAGCATTTGAAATATTTTCTATAAGTAATAAATTTTCTAATAACATAAGCACACAATGCATGAATTTTGATAATAAAAAATATTTAAATAAAGTACCAACAATCTTTTATACAATATATTATTTTCCATTAATTCCTTGGAAAATATAAAATAACAACAATGTACAATAGCATATATATTCTTTGGACAGATTGCAGGTTTCATTGTAGAATACATTTTTAAAAGTAATAATTGTGTTAACAATAGTAATAATGAGGCATATGGTAGAGAATATTTGCAATAACACAAGTTAAGTGAATGGTAAGCTTAAATAATATTTAATTTAATAAGCATATATATTTTAATCATAGAGTATGTGACTATTTCAGTTATTTAATACAAATCCTAGCTTGATGACAATAGGAATAACTTTTGAATAAATATTTCATCAATATTGTAGAATATTATTCCTAAAGTAAATAGTTGGCTAATAATTTTCAGACAAAAGAGTAAGTCAATAATTTGAATTTCACAGACGTAGGAAACATTTTAATTCTAGTCTGAAATAGAAATAAGACAAAATTTTGTGAATGAATGTTTTCCATCCTGCTGCTAAGATACCAATAAATAAATAAATGTCATTTCAAAATTGAAGCAAGCAATTTATTAAATTCCATCATCACTAAACAGATTCCACTATCAAAAATTTAAATAGTCTATTCTTTAAAAGAAGAACTATTCCAAAGAAAACCACTATTTTAGAGATGGGACAATATTAAAATAAAGATAATTTTTAAATATATGTTGCTGGTGTATACATTGCTGAAGAACATTTAAAACATTTGAACATTTTTTAACAAACTTCATATTCTTAGCATCTTATAATATTTAAACAAAAACAATTTAAACTATTAAGAGATGCTATGAAATACTAAGAGAATATAAAGTTTTTAACAGCTTTAATATTGCATTATTGCATAACTATTTTTAATAAAGAAATAAGAATCAATAAAAGTCCTTAAATAAGAATGATGAAGATAGAAAATTCCCTCCAAGTGCAAATTGTGAATGGAAATAACTCAACAATTATTGAAAAATAGTTATTTAAACTTCCCATCTTGTTTTACAGTGATGTTGATTTCAGACTTCTTAGCAAATTTTTATTTAGAACTTTAGCACCTGAATGAAAATTTACTTAACAATACATGATACTTTAAGCAAATTATTAAAATATAATTAATTCTGCAACCAAGAAAATGAAATTAATTAAAAGTAAAGAAGTAAGTTTTGCAGTGTGTATGGATCTTCATCTTAGATATTCCTGATCATGTGACTGGTTTTGATTATTAAAACTGACATTTAAATCAACTCTTTCTTGATCTTCATTCACTAGAGGTTAAAGATTCATTGTTATTATGAGAAACTTAGCTAAAAATAAACTCATTTACATAATTGTGTAGACTTTAATGAATATATTACATTTAAGACAATTATTTATAAAATAAAATGATTACAATAAAACAAAAAATTGTGTAATATATTATATTATTTTAAATAAAATATTAATTTACATTACTTATTCTACAATTTTATACATTATTTAACATTTAAGTTCCCAGAACACTTTAAATTATTTTTAAATATTTAAGAATAACTTTAATATAACAAGCAAAAAGGTGAGAGATAAAATTTACAATGCAAGCACACTCACACATATTGATTACTGCATTATTTTGTCTACAATTGATAGCTTTTAATAATAATCCAATAATGATTTATATTTTTAATTAACTATCTTAAAACTTATTTAACTGAATTAATATTTATTATAATTAGCATTATTAGTATACTTTTATTAGAAAATGACTTAAATAAAATTTCTTTTATATGCATGTAAATTAAATACTAACAATGAGAATTAAAGATTCATATTTAATTAAAGTTTAACTTTATCATTGCTTTTTAATATATTAGTACCTCTATTAAAAGTTTTAAATCTTGATATCATTCTAACCTTAGCTCACTATTATTCAGAGTAAAAATTTCCCTAATTTAAGCAATTTGAAGTCATTTACAACTACAGATGTGTTTTAAAGCAGTACAGTAAAAGTATCAAAATGACTTTTAAAACAATTAAGATTTATAAACATTCTTAAAAATGACTTAGAGAATGAATTAACATTTAAGTATCAAGCTGTGATAAGTTGGTTTGCTATAAAATTGAACTTATTGAAAAAAAGTTTTTTAAACTATTAACAATTAGATGACTGAAAATTTAGCTTTACTGACAAAAGCTAAAGATTACAATATATATGTTGAGGACAATTATTTACTTTGGGTTATCTGCAGGATAACCTATTTTTAAATGGGATTTTAATTACATTACATTTATTAACAAATATTTATACATGATTTGATCATGTGATAAATTCTGAGATGTAATAATATTAATATGAATATTTAACTTTTATTGGGTATAGTTGTATAAAAAAATCAATAGAGAATAATATTTTTGTATAGTTTATTTTTTGTACTTACTTTTTTTAAAAAAAGGGAATTAGGACTTTGGATATAAATAAAATAGTTTATTTTTCAAAAAATAAAAAACAACAAAAGATTAAGGTATTTATCTCTAAAAAAAATTAAGTTATTTTTCAATTGATGTATCAATAAAATATTTTTTTAAAAGAAGAAAAAGGTAATCATTTTTGTAAAAAGAAAATCAATTGGTCAAGATATAATACAGCAATATCTGAAGTTGTCATCTGATTGGTTGAAAGATCAATATCAGAGTTGCCTTTTAAAAACCAAAAGAGTAATATAAATCAGTACAATTCAGTAGTGGCAAGTTCAGCAGTCAGAAATGCTAGTCTGATACTAGATTTATCTCATTCTTAGTTTAAAATGTAATATTTTCACAGCAGTATAATATTATGGAGTTTATAAAAACTATGAATTAAGCTTTTGCTAAAATCTGATCAATTCTTAACCCATGTAACCAAGCACAATTAAAGAAATGTAAAAGAATAAAAATATCCCTGAAGAAACTTTCAATGTATTGATTTATCCAAAATCATAGTTGTTCAATTTATGTTAACCTGAAATGAAAATAATTGTTAAACTGGAAACTTAGAACTACAAAAAGAAAAGAAAAAGTTAAATGGATAGCAATAGATATTAATAAAGCTATAAAAATCAGAACCAAAAGATTTACTAAACTATTACCTGCAAGCTTTACAGAAGAGATATTCAATTAAGCAACTACAAAAGAAGAACTAAATTAAAAAAAGAAAAAATCCATAGTCAAATAATATATTGTATTATGCATATCTACCTTTATAAATGTTACATTTATAAAGAAATCAATAATTCAAAATATTAAATAATTTCTATAGTGCATTCTTGAATGATTTTTTCACTTTTACTAGGTAAAATTTTCTGATGACATCTTCATTTTCAAATGAAAAAGAGGAGGAAAGCTTAAGTTAAAATTATGAAATATTTTTATAATGTTTGATTATTGCATGTAAAGAAATAATTCATCTATAATAAATATTAATTAATTAAAACTAATATGAAGGGAATAATAATTATATGGGTTATATAAATCATATATATTTTATGAAATTATGTTTCTTAACATTTGGGCTTGTCACATTATCATTTTCTACATTTTTTGTTCTTTTATTTATTAATTAATTTTATTAAGCAATTGTTTCAAAAATAATAGTTGCTGAAATTAGTTTTATGTCTTTATTTTTCTATAAATATTTTCTTTGAATTAATTAATGGTCACTGTGGTTGACTTCATCATAGAATTGTACTGTAAGGCATTTTTAGTTTATCCCACTGGAAATACTTGATAATAAAATGAATTAAGCATGTTTATTTAATGTGTTCACAGTTCATAAGATCTTTGTCATTTTAAAGCTCAATTGTATATACACTATTTTCAGTATGTATGTGTGAGTGTATGTGTGTGAACATTTAGGTGATTCTTCAGAATTTTTGGATGGCATTAAAATCATAAAAATCATAATGTCCACATGTTTCATTTTTCTTTATAAGTTTCATAATTTTCTTAATGGCCAGTACAGGTATTTAATAATCCATGACATTGATTATGATTGGCATTGATATAATTTCAGAATATTTGAAATAGGATTATTTTTATAATTATTTTTTACTTATGTATGTGCATATATCTAAATTTTTTATTGAATAAATGATAATTACCTTAAGAATTTACATTTTCTCTTATAAATTCAGTCACAAAGCATAACAGTTAATTCTGATTATTGATGAAAATTGTTATTGATGTCATATTATAATTTCTAATCACTTATAATGGCTTTTTATTTTTTATACTCAATAAAACAGAGATGCTTTTGATGATGGTGGTCAGCTTCATTTATTGTATATTTACTTGATGATGATGACTGATATCTCTGGTATACTCGATCAAATGTAATGCTTGGTAAAGCAGCTTTGGTCCAAAGATGAGTAGGTTCTAATTATCAATATTACGAAGTGACCACATAGCTTATAGCTCAAATACAACTTTACATCTGAGAAACAGTAAGTTGTTATGCAAAATTATAAAAGAAATAAAAAAATTCTGATTCATATATAGTAACAAAATTATATACTAAATATGGATGTCCATAAATTATTTATCTATTTATATATTTTATAAACTGACCCTAGCAAATCTTAAAGATTTGATTTTTCTCTTTGATAATGATTTCGAAAATATGTATATTATTATTTGAAATTTCAGCAAGCTTCTCAATGATTCTATCAATAATCCGAGTATTATCATTCCTTTTCAATTAAGTTTTCTCAACTCCATATGTCAAAAGCTGTATCCATAAAATATGGGCTCAAGTTCTCTGCTGATTATCACATTTTTTGTTGCATGTTTAAAGAGTTACATGATTAATTTTCCCCCCTATATTAATCCAGTGAGTAATTTTTCCTCTCCAAAAACTGTTTACTAAAATAAATAGCAGTTAACTTTTCCTTTGTAAATTATGAACCATGGTCATTTCTGTTGATTAAAATTTCCCATCTTCTAATATTGTAGTCTTCTTTAAACATCCACATAAGATTATGGAAAATGAATGGACATGATTTTATTTTTATTTACAGCATTTGATCGTTTTAAAACTGGGGGACATTATATTAATTTTTAACAATAAAAATTGCCTTGACAATACATTATACATTCTATTGATAAGTTTTTCTGTTATTGTATTAATTTAATAGTTTGAAAACCTGTTATCTATTGCCAATTTATGAGATAATATCCCAGCTACCTACCATCTATATATTATTCAATTTAATCTTTCAATGCCTGACCACTCAAATTAAGAAACAGAAAAATTATGAAAGATTAACAAATTAATTAGATGCAGTTAAAACGTATATTCTAAAGTCTAAGGAAGAATTTCATTGCAAGTAGTGAAGTTTGTTATGACAATTATTTCTGCTGAGCGTATGTTTATACATGTAGAAAACCAACTTGAAAAGTAAATATATAATTTGAAAAATAAACAGTTTAATTCTTCTGCTTTAAAAAAAAAAAATAAACATCGTGAGATCAAAATAATGACTGCAATAAAATTGAATTCACTTTTTTAACCAGAGTGCAACAAAGAGCTGTGATGCCAAATAAAGTGACAGGTTTGTAAAACTAACACTTGTAAGATGCAATTAGAATGTCATAAATTAATTTAAAAATTGTCATAATGAAATTACAAATATGCTCAAAATATTTTGAGACTTTCTTTAAAAAATAGCTTACTTTGTGTAGACATATTTCAGAAATATAGAATATTTTTAAAGACTTTATTGCTTTTGTACTTGACATATCAAATGATAGCAGAATTTTAATTTCTCAATCCTTTTTCTATTGCTAATAAGTACAAGCAATTCTTACATTGTTACCAAAAAAACAATGGGCGAAAATACAACAATTATCTATTCATAGTGCATTTACCCTGACTAAAATCAAATTGAAAAATTTCAACTAAACACAAAACATTCAACTATTGACTCACTATGTCAAAGTTTTAATAATCTGAGTGAAAATATGTATACAAATATTTAATACACTCAAGATTACTCTACTCTGGCAGCTGTGTAGACTGACATTAAATATTAATAATTATTATCTATTGTTTTCATTCTAGAACTAAAATTATTAAAACAGGCAAAAACTCTACATACAGTATTGCCACTCAGTGCAAGCCAAAGCAATCAATGGATGCCAGAAGGCTTGTGCATAGAATCCCCATATAGTACCTACTCATCCAATATCCCCAGACTAGTTTTTGGCTTGTGGCTTTTGTCAGTGAGGAGCTTTGGATCTGAGAGCACTGCACCTAGATCTTAAAAATAGTGATTATGCGATTTTAGAACTATATATATCCAAGTATGTATTGTTAATACTAATCATACTTTGCACTAATGTTATATTTATGCCAAAACTCATAAGTAATCTTAAGCCCCTGGTTTTATAAATCCAATGATTCTCTTCATTTCTAAGTTTTCCCAAAATTATCACTAATATAAGATAGAAACATATAATTCACAGAACTAATATTTTAGGATTCTTTTTTAAATGATATGCAGTTGAAATTTGAGACAGGTGAAGATATTCAATCTCTTCTGTTTTTACTTTAAAAAAATTTGCTCAAATTTCTGAACTCAATTCTCAAATTATAAAAAAATATTTAGTGAATATAAAAATTATCCTAAAAAGCATTGCATGGGACTTTTCACCTGTTGTTTATTGTTAACCACGCCTACCTCTTAAAATAGTTGCTAAAAGCTGTCTTTTTATTCAGTTATCAAAATATATAACTAGTGTCCTTTGTATATATATCTTCATTATTTTTAAAAACACCATCAATGCAAATTTTTTATTAGTCAATTTAATGATTGTAACTCAGAAATTATTATGCAAAGCCCTCCCTCTGACAAACTATTATAATTGGAAAAAATTCTAAGCTTATTTTTTTTAAAAGCTATATTCTGCTTTCTTAGGAAAAATACAAATATGTCAGTATTTTATCGACCTTTCGTTTGATATTGCAAAGCATAAAAAATCTCTTCTAAACCATATCACATTTATCAATTCACTTATACAAAAGTCGTCTATGATTCTTAGCTGAGTTTATTAGAACAAACAATAATAACATTTAATATAACTGCTTATGTGCACATATACGTACTTATGTGTAAATATTGAGTGTTTAATAATATTTTCCATCTATTTTTTCAATAGATCTCAACCAAGATATAACTAAGCAATGAAGTAATTAAAACCTGGATTGGCGATTAAAATTATGCCAAATAGTAACAGTATTTGTATTAATCTGCCCTTTATGAGCCGAAGTCAAACTAATTGCTGGCTAAAGTAATTTTAATTTACCTACCCAGTTTTTAATTGCATCTTGGCTCTAGCACCTAATTAAAAACATATATGGAAATCTTATTAAATAATTAACATTTACATCTATAGTCTGTGAAATTTGTTCATTATATATAAATTTTACGTCACAACTATCTACCAATTCAGAAAATCACCATACATGCATTTCATTAATCAAACACCCTTACCTGATTTGACTTCTCAATATTTTTATAACACATAATTTATTAATAATGTAGGGATTGTTTACTAGCCACTTTTAATACCTTATGAAAGGGTGAACAATCTTTACATTACAGATATTTTGCATGCCTTATCTTAACTCAGCCATATCAGAATCCCCTCTTTATTAAAACTCACATCACCTCTTTATGAAAGTATTTTATTAATAACCTTTACATAGGAGATGCTCTAGAGGCATCAAACATCTGAATCTCCATGTCTGTATTGAAAGACTGATATTGTTTTTAACTATTCTCCCACAAGAGTGAATTTGTAGTCACTTTTAACACCATATGAGAGAATGAATAGTTATTGCACCGCACAGATATTTTCAAATATTGGGGTTTTAACAATGCATTTCTCTTTTTACTAATAATATATCATAACTATCTGCACAAAACTCACATCTGATAAGCATTATAAATATGAAATAAATTGAAGTGATATTAATGCTTAAGTGTGCCATCTATTGAATTTTTTATTTTATTCTATACATTGTCACATCATGCAAAAATATCTAATCTCCACAGGACAAAGTTTGGATCCAATAATTGTCTTTGTCAATTGTCTTTAATATGAACCATCAATCCTAAAAATGTAGCAATGTTATTCTTACTTAAATGCTACTAATATAAGATATTTTTGTTAAAGTTTGCATGTTTGATTTAGAGATATTATTTAATAATGCCTATTTGTATAAATTAAATTTGTAAAGATGAAAGTTCCAATCATACCTCTTGAAATAATATTTCCCATATAAAAGCTGACCAATTGTTTAGTAAATTTAAATCGTGATAAATTAAGAGAAAAGATAATGGGAGCTAGCTTAACATACTACAAAACAAATGTTTATTACACAATAATAGACTCACTAACTGATTAAATTCAGGACATATATATAATATGGATCCTGGTTAACTTATTACTATTAACAATAATGTAAATAAAATATTATTACATTTACTGGAATTTTTATATTATAAAAAATATATAAAGCAAATAGCTCAATTCATACTGCATACTAGATAATCATCTTTATAAAATTCCTCAAAAGTCTTTTGTTAAGAGTCTTTGACTAAAGATTTATTTGTTGAGCTCAATGTTTATAGAGTCTTTTTTTGATTTACTTTATTTGGGAATTACAGAGTCTATTCCTGTAGATTTAGGTGCTCTTTCTTTAAGAGAAATTAAGATTTTTAACTTCTTCAGTTGGATTTACACTACACAAGTAAACTCAGATCTGGTCTTTTACATTGGCTATACATACAGATTCTCCATAAGAGACAGCTTCTATTTGATATATTTTAAGCAAGCATAATATGAAGTATATGTAAACATTTCTCAGCAATTGCAGTTTAAGTTCAGTTGCAGTTCAGGCTTTTAACAGATGCACTCTGAATAATTAACTGAAAACTACATTGTGCCCAGACATATATTTTACAGAGACTATAAGCCTGAGTAAAGGAAATGAAAAGGCAAAAAAATTATAATAAAAATTTTAATGACCCTTTATACGTAAACTGACAATTGTCTAAGATGAGTCTCCCCTGCTTCACTTTAGCTTGTTTTAAAATTTTCATTAGTTTCAAATAATTAAAGCTCATAAACTAATGTAACCTGATTAATGTCAAATCTATAAATAACTTAATACAATTAGGTTTCATTAAATAACAATTTTGTACACTTTTTTTACTGCTTTAATTATATTTTTCAAATAATTATAACATTTCATAAAACCAATGAAACAAACTTAATGAAATCTTCTTTTAAAAAAAAATCAGATTATAAACTCTGAAAAGAATGTAAGAAACTATTGTTTCAAAAAATTATTTCTTTTGTTTTTCTTTCATTTTTCAAAAAAAAAAAATTTTTTTCTGGACAAAAAAGAAATATAATCAGTCTTAACTCTTATCATTTTTTTTAAAAATCTGTAAACTAAAAGTAATTTTTTCTCATACTTAATTTGTATAACTTTTACTTTGTTTTGAAACTATCTTAAATTAAATAAAATGTAATAATTCTCTTTTATTATTACATTTTGTTCTTAAAATTATTGTTTTAAAATAAATGATTGAATTTAGTCACTTTTTTTATTCATATATATTCGTATAGCTTGTACTTTAATGATGGTTACCATATATATATATATGATTAAAGGGAATTTGAACACAGACTTTCAAGCTTTGTTCAGCTACCCACTTCATTATAATCAATATCCATGATCACACACATGTGAAAAAGATAAATGATCTCCAATAAATATACTTTGTTCTCATTCATAATTTGATCCAAACAGTGCTCGGTTTATATTAAGATAGCAAATCTTCAAACTTTAGTTTACAGACTTTAATCTTCTTTACTCTCCAACTATTCAGCCATCCCCCAATAAAAACCTGATGATGGAATTCTCAAACCCTTTCTGATGCCAATATTGTTGTTATCCCCATGTTGATCTTAAGTCACTCTGACCCCTCATATATATGACCTTAATATGTCCATTTAAATACAGAGGGACAAAATTCAGGCTGAATCTGTAATAAATTAATTCTAGTATACTATAAATACCAAAGATTAAGATGTATTTAAAGTGGATTTGAAAACAGACTTTCAAGCTTTGTTCAGCTATTCCCTCCATCTTACATAACTGATAAACATGAACACACACCTGTGAAAAGACAAATAATGTCTAATGCATGTATTACATGCTGAACACCACTCATCAGTTGGTCCAGACCATCTTTTCCTGCATATATATATAATCAGTGCTTAGTTTATATTAAAATAGCAAATCTTCAAACTTTAATGAACATACTTTAATTTTCTCCACCATTCAACCCTTCATCTATTTATATCATTGAAAAACTGATGATGGGATGCTCAAACTCTTGTTGATGCCAATATTGTTCTCAAATCCATGTTGACCTTAAGTCACTCTGAGGCCCTCATATATATGACCTTAATGTGTCGATGTAAATACACAGAGGGAAGGGACAGAATTTAGGCTGAATCCGTAATAAATGAATAATAGTATATTGTAAATATCAAACTTTAAGGTGTAATTAAAGAGGATTTGAACACAGACTTTCAAATTTCGTTCAGCTCCATTTATTTAAATGGAAATATTAAGATCATATATGAGACGTCAGAGTGACTTAAGGTCAACATGGATATGACAACAATATTGGCATCAATAAGGGTTTGAGCATTTCATTACCAGATTTTTAATGACATAAACGGCTGAAGAGTTGGAGAACTGTCCATTAAAATTTAAAAATTTGCTATCTTAATATAAATTGAGCACTGATTATATATATATATGTGTGTGCAGGAGATAATAGTTCTGAAGCAAATAATGAGTGCTGATTCAACACAAAATACTTATATTGGAGATCATTTATATTTTTCACATGTGTGCTCATGTGTATTACTTATATAAGCTGAAATGGAAAACTGAAAGACATTTGAAAGTCCTTGTATGTATATATATATATATATATATATATATATATATATATATATATATCATATATATATATATATATATATATATATATATGATCATATATATATACTATATCATATATATATCCCCCCCCCCCCCCCCCCAGGAGCAGGTCTACGGTTTTTATATATATATATATTGTGACCTTCTGAATGGGCACAAGTAATTAAACTGTGTTGGATTGGAAAAGGAAGGGGGTGGATTATTACGAAAAGTGTTATGATAGTAGTTAGATTGAGGCAAAGTTGTTTTATTTATTTATAAGATAGTGTTGGTGTTTGTTGAATGGTTTTCTGATTTATTATTCATTGACACCCTTCCCTTTTACTAATATTATAGCCAGGTTTAACCAATAGACATATTAGGTATGTTTTAGTTAGAATAATTTAATATTGAAATGGTAAATCTGATTCAGATTTGCCGTTTCACGGTCTGACCCACCTAATTATTTATTTTACTAACATTTGCTTTTTTTTTATTATTCTAAAAAAACATTTTAACTATCTTGAATAAATCCTATAATTTATTTTGGATCATAATTTTACTAACACTTATTCTATTTTATTATTAAAAGAAAAAAAATTCAAATAATTAACTTTGAATTTTTTTTTTATATATTTTAGATATACTATATATGTTTAAAATGCTTTATTTTTAGTTCAAAAATTCAAGATAGCCTTTTTGAAAAGATTTGTACCTCGATAAGAAGTTTAAAATAAATGTTTAAATTAAAAGAATAGATAAATTACCAAAATCCATTCACTATGGAATCTCTATTCATTAATTAGTAGAGATTCTACATTGTTATCTAAAGTAAAAACTAATATAAAATTAGATTGAAATATATTAATCCTTATCAAAGTATAAACTTTCTAAAATTAGAATAAAAACAATTGCTATGGTTTTCTAAAAGATCACCTGAGGCAGTAGGAAGTAATAAAGAGTGGCCCTTTTTAGACAAGAGAGAGACCAGACAGAGAGTGACAGAGAACAGAGAGAGTTGTAAAAAGCACGCTATGATGATCGAGGAGTAAAACAGGGTAATCACTGCTCTTTCCCTCCTGAGACCTGAAATCTTTCATTATGCTGCTGCCAGAACATGCCATCAACTGCCATAAGCCATCAATGTTCAGCCGCAGAACTCATTCCGGGGAGCACCAAGGTAGTCATCCAGATTTGACCAAAGTATTATTAGAATGTAAATATAAATTCGTAATGCTTTAAAATGTCAAAAGTTAATGTTTATTAAGGATCTTTTTTTTAATTGTCTCTTTAACCTGTTCTTTTAAATTATTTATAATGTTTTTCTTTTTGATAAACTCAAGCTCACAATAATTTTCTAATATTTTTAATTGAATATAAATTTATTTGTTTTATATTAATTTTAGCATGAGATTATTTCATGCTTTTATTTTTTGGGGGGGGATTTCGACAAGCTTCACTCACGGGGGGGGGGGGTTCAGAGTAATTTGCTAAGAGTGCAAATTATGTTTTATTAGAGGGAGTTTGGGAAAGAATGATTTGATTTTAAAAGTAAGTTGATTTATTTTCACGAGTGAGGTTGTGTCGAATATATATATATATATATGTTTCTAAGCAAATCTACCATAATTTCAAATAAATTTACTATAGATTTCCCGGAATGGGATTTATGATTTTTTTTATTTCTGTAATTCAAAATAGAATAAAATATGCTATGGATTTTTGACCTAGTAACAGCGCTGCTGGATAGTGTCTGTTAATTATCATGCATTTTTTTAAGTTAGGAAAGAGGGAAGGGGGGATTTTTTCGAGAATTAAATTCCCTTATTTCTATAAGTATGTTTTTTTTTTGTATGGTAAATATTTATATAAAGTAGTTGTTTACACAGGTTGTTCTCTATGCAGTATTAGACCATTTTACGGCTATGTAATTATAATTCATTCCTATTTAATAATTATAAGAACTCTGGTTAATAAAGAATGCTTGGAGTCTCATGAACAGACCTAAAACGGTCATAGATTTTGTGATTTGGAATTAGCTTCCATTCTTCGCATAAGCCTGTGAAACGGACAGCGTGTTTGAGATAGAGTTGGTTTGTCAGCAGAATTCGTAGAGGCGAATATGAGGACTCTCTGTAATTCCTATCTCCTATCGATACATGGACACGACATGTGGACATATTGATTTTCTTTTTATTCTTCGTTGAAATAGACATACGAGTGTCCATAATCTAGCTCGTATTTTCTTACTTACGTTTCTCCTCTTTATTTTGCATTCGTATATTTATTAACCTGACATTATTTTGCTTTTATTTTGCCTATCTAATATGTAACCATAGGGAAATGATTCTACCGAAAGGATCTTCGACCTGAGTAATCGACTCTTTTGTTCATTTGCGTAATTAGTTAAAATCGTTTGGTTTTGGCTAATTCATGGTATATTTCATTATAGGTATGATTTTAGTTGTAAGTCCAACTAAAGTGACTTGTTTGCTTTGATAATTAACTGATAGATTTTTTTTTATTATAATCGCTTACAGTTTTAAAATTATTTATAAGCTATGTCAGCAAGGTCCACTAATGTCATAAAACATTAGTTGTTGAAAATCCAAATTATTAATTTTATAAAGATAAATAAAAATCATTTTATATATATGTTAATGGAGTAAGGTGTCAAATTAGTCTTACTACAATCGTCTATTTAATTAATATCTTGTTCAATAGAAATGTTTTTTTTAAAGTCATTCTTATATATGTGTGTTAGGCAGATGTTTAAACCTATTGCTATATTATAAGCTTGTAATAAATGTGCACGGGGAATTTTGAAGTCCGTGGTCATTTAACTATGAAATAATTTTTGCTATTTTAAAAAAAAAGAGAATAAATGAAAACAAAATGAAAGATGTATAAACTTCACAAAATAAATTGTACAAAGTCAATAACGTGAATGCTGACCGCTAATACAAATAAAGTCGTCCTGAAATCATATAATTATGAAGTTAATTTGAAATTGTATTTTTGTTTTTTTTTAGCTTGAGTTTAAACTAATGTAAAATAACTAATGTAGAATGCCCAATGATTTTAAATATATATATATATAACTAAAACAAACTTCCAGTGTTCTCGATTCATTTTAGTTACTTTTATTTTAAA
Organism: Epiperipatus broadwayi; assembly: GCA_028023455.1. Taxonomy (NCBI): domain Eukaryota; kingdom Metazoa; phylum Onychophora; class Udeonychophora; order Euonychophora; family Peripatidae; genus Epiperipatus; species Epiperipatus broadwayi. The sequence goes on along the minus strand of JAQFVV010006278.1, from coordinate 3,908,543 downwards.
TAAATTTTGATTTTTAAACATACATATCAACCAATCACCCAAGTTCTCATTTGAATGTAATAAAATCAAATCTCATGCTTTAAGACCCAGCTGCTGGCACAGTGAAAATAAAGGAATTCGATAGTATCATTGGGCCATTGATTAGATCTTTGACCTGAGGATATAGGTAAATAGGGCAGAAATCATGATGTACCTGATTTATCTATCTTGTACATGGTCGGATTCGAGGTACTTTACCTGTATTCAGGGATTTGTTAGATCGATGTGTGTTTTTCGACCGGTACAATATTAACATAGCAGTTAATATGTGTATGAATGTTGTATTCTAATTGCAATAAACCATATTACACTTATAATAAAACATTTAAATTACAATATTATCTTTAATAATTTTGCAAAAATATATTTTCTTTAATAATTAATGGATATTTGAATTAGTAAATTATTTGACCAATTTAAATAATATTATAAATCATTTTATTTAATAGTTGATTGATATTCATTTGTTTCAAAGTTATAAAAAAGTTCTTTTTTTTTATTGTTATTTGATTTGACTTAATTGTGAAGGTCAAGTTCTTTTTTTTTTTTAGAAAAGATTTTTTGAATATTAATTAATTGATTAAGTGTAAAAAAAAACATGGAAGTTAAGCTTTGGATGATCAGGTGACCTTTTTGATTGGTGGGGGAGATTTTTTTTAAACTGATAGTTAATAATAATAAGAAAAAAAACATTACCTTTTGTATTTTCAACAAGTGTATTTTTCATTTTTAGTTGCTATCGAGTATATCTCTCTTCCAAAACAGTTTAAAGTGAAACTCTCAAACAGCCTTTTCGTGAAGCTCATTATTGGAACTTCAGACATTTAAGCTTTATAAGAGAATGGCTGAATAGAAATATAAAGGTATTGGTCTTGCCTCTTTTGTTTAATTAAAAGTTTAAATTAACACTCATTTTGTTTAAAGATGTCCTTTTATAATATTAAACTTATGTTATTTCATTTACTTTTATTTATCTCCATTAAAAAAATACTAAAATGTATGAACTTTATAATTTTTTAAGAACCATGTGTGATGTCTATGTTTTGTCATCATGGAAGGATATGCAGACTTTTTAAACAAAATTTACCTTGATAAGCTCTCTGTTTGACTTATATTTTACGTATACAAAAGTAAAGTTAAAATTTAAAAGGATACGTGTATTTGATTATGTGTTTGATATTTAATAATTATTGTGGAATGCTAACTTTATATCTTATTTTATGCTTATAAAATAATGTGTTTTATTAAAGAAATATAGAGATGACTCACCCAGAATAATTAATTGCTACTACTTACCAAATCATCATCATTATCAACCATTATCAATCCACTGCAGGATGAAGGTCTCTCCAAGTTTAATCCATCTTCTCTGATCTTTAGCTTCTCTTCTCCACATCACCCCTGCACACTTTCTTATTTCATCCATCCATCTCACATGTGGTCTCTTTCTGGGTCTTTTACAATCTCTTGGAATCCAGTTTAAAATTTCAATTGTCCATCTATTATCATCTTTTCTAACAATATGTCCAGCCCAACTCCACTTCAATCTTTTCATTTTTTCAATGAGGTCAGTAACACCTGTTTGTTCTCTTACCCATACATTGCGTTTATGATCTCTTCTTGTTACTCCCAACATACATCTCTCCATACTTCTTTGAGTGGTCTGAAGTCTCTGAATTGCTCTTCTATTAAGTGTCCAAGTCTCAGATCCATAAGTAAGAACTGGTAAAACACATTTGTTAAAAACCTTCCTTTTCAAACACATAGGCATATTTCCTTTTAGTATCAAGTTATTTCTACCAAAAGCACTCCAACCAAGTTTAATTCTATGATTAATTTCCTCCATTATGTTTCCATCTGTATTAATAATCTGACCAAGGTATTTATAACTGTTAACTTCTTCTAATTCATCATAATCAATCTCTATTTTCATATTTTGAGCAAATCGATTAAACATTACTTTAGTCTTTTTAACATATTATCTTTAGTCCTACTTTCATCTGATAATTCCTGCAACATTTCCTGCAGATCTGAAGCATTATTTGCAAAAACAACTACATCATCTGCGAAATCTAAATGACTTAAATAATCACCATTTACTTTCACTCCTTTAGTTTCCCATTTTAATTCACAAAATATTTCATGCAGCACTGCTGTAAAAAGTTTTGAAGATATGGAGTCACCTTGTCTTACACCTTTCTCAATGTTGACTTTCCCAGTGTCATTATGTAACCTAATTATTGCTGTTGCATTTTTATAAATATTCTTTAAAATATGACAATATCCTGGATCTATACCTTGATGATCTAATGCTTTAATCACTGAAGAAATGTTTATAGAATCAAAAGCCTTTTCATAATCTACAAATCCTAAGCATAATGGCAACTCATATTCATTTGTCCTTTCTATAACTTCTCTCAATACCTGGATATGATCTACTGTACTAAAACCACTTTTAAATCCAGCTTGTTCTCTTGGTTGGTGGAAATCCAATGTTCTCTGTAGACGAGAAGGACTTTAATATTACATATTTTTGTTCTCTTCGATATACAGATATATGAGTTAATGTTTAAGGAAATACAAATTGCCTGTGGACAATTATCAGCAACTTATTAACCTTTCCATAGTTTTTTTTTTTCAAAAAAGAGGCCCAAATTGTACATTTTTACAATTTCAGATATATGATATCATGTAACTCAAAATATTCAAAACAAAACAACACTCTCCATATAATAGTGCCATCTTGTGCTAACAAGAGCAATCAATGGATGCCAGAAGGCTTGTGCATAAAATCCCTATCTAATGCCTACTCATCCAATATCCCCAGACTAGTTTCTGGCTTGTGGCCTTCATCAGTGAGGAGCCTTGGATCTGAGAGCACTGCACCTAGATCTTAGGATCTAATGCAACCCTTCAGCACCCACCTTTTAACTCTATTTAACTACAAAACTATGAGAATGAAATTGAAAACACTATTAATATTCTCAATCCAAGCTCAATAGCTTATATAGTCATATGGGTCTGAACTCAATTCAGCACCCATACATTTTGGTGTCTTTGGCTCTTTAACAACTATAGCCACCATTATCCTATTAGGCAGGATTGGTGTTAAACCACTAAACATCACATGATCACTATCTCATACTAGCACAATAATTGTTATTAAACAATTCAAAACAAAACAACACTCTCCATATAGTAGTGCCATCTTGTGCTAACAAGAGCAATCAATGGATGCCAGAAGGCTTGTGCATAAAATCCCTATCTAATGCCTACTCATCCAATATCCCCAGACTAGTTTCTGGCTATTGAGCTTGGATTGAAAATATTAATAGTGTTTTCAATTTCATTCTCATAGTTTTGTAGTTAAATAGAGTTAAAAGGTGGGTGCTGGAGGGTTGCATTAGATCCTAAGATCTAGGTGCAGTGCTCTCCAGATCCAAGGCTCCTCACTGATGAAGGCCACAAGCCAGAAACTAGTCTGGGGATATTGGATGAGTAGGCATTAGGATAGGGATTTTATGCACAAGCCTTCTGGCATCCATTGATTGCTCTTGTTAGCACAAGATGGCACTACTATATGGAGAGTGTTGTTTTGTTTTGAATTGTTTAATAACAATTATTGTGCTAGTATGAGATAGTGATCATGTGATGTTTAGTGGTTTAATACCAATCCTGCCTAATAGGATAATGGTGGCTATGGTTGTTAAAAAGCCAAAGACACCAAAATGTATGGGTGCTGAATTGAGTTCAGACCCATATGACTATATAAGCTATTGAGCTTGGATTGAAAATATTAATAGTGTTTTCAATTTCATTCTCATAGTTTGTAGTTAAATAGAGTTAAAAGGTGGGTGCTGGAGGGTTGCATTAGATCCTAAGATCTAGGTGCAGTGCTCTCAGATCCAAGGCTCCTCACTGATGAAGGGCCACAAGTCAGAAACTAGTCTGGGGATATTGGATGAGTAGGCACTAGATAGGGATTTTATGCACAAGCCTTCTGGCATCCATTGATTGCTCTTGTTAGCACAAGATGGCACTACTATATGGAGAGTGTTGTTTTGTTTTGAATTGTTTAATAACAATTATTGAGATCGGAAGAGCGTCGTGATAGAATGATGTTTAGTGGTTTAACACCAATTCTGCCTAATAGGATAGTGGTGGCTATGGTTGTTAAAGAGCCAAAGACACCAAAATGTATGGGTGCTGAATTGAGTTCAGACCCATATGACTATATAAGCTATTGAGCTTGGATTGAAAATATTAATAGTGTTTTCAATTTCATTCTCATAGTTTTGTAGTTAAATAGAGTTAAAAGGTGGGTGCTGGAGGGTTGCATTAGATCCTAAGATCTAGGTGCAGTGCTCTCAGATCCAAGGCTCCTCACTGATGAAGGCCACAAGCCAGAAACTAGTCTGGGGATATTGGATGAGTAGGCACTAGATAGGGATTTTATGCACAAACCTTCTGGCATCCATTGATTGCTCTTGTTAGCACAAGATGGCACTACTATATGGAGAGTGTTGTTTTGTTTGGAATTGTTTAATAACAATTATTGTGCTAGTATGAGATAGTGATCATGTGATGTTTAGTGGTTTAACACCAATCCTGCCTAATAGGATAGTGGTGACTATGGTTGTTAAAGAGCCAAAGACACCAAAATGTATGGGTGCTGAATTGAGTTCAGACCCATATGACTATATAAGCTATTGAGCTTGGACTGAAAATATTAATAGTGTTTTCAATTTCATTCTCATAGTTTTGTAGTTAAATAGAGTTAAAAGGTGGGTGCTGGAGGGTTGCATTAGATCCTAAGATCTAGGTGCAGTGCTCTCAGATCCAAGGCTCCTCACTGATGAAGGCCACAAGCCAGAAACTAGTCTGGGGATATTGGATGAGTAGGCATTAGATAGGGATTTTATGCACAAGCCTTCTGGCATCCATTGATTGCTCTTGCTAGCACAAGATGGCACTACTATATGGAGAGTGTTGTTTTGTTTTGAATTGTTTAATAACAATTATTGTGCTAGTATGAGATAGTGATCATGTGATGTTTAGTGGTTTAACACCAATCTTGCCTAATAGGATAATGGTGGCTATGGTTGTTAAAGAGCCAAAGACACCAAAATGTATGGGTGCTGAATTGAGTTCAGACCCATATGACTATATAAGCTATTGAGCTTGGATTGAAAATATTAATAGTGTTTTCAATTTCATTCTCATAGTTTTGTAGTTAAATAGAGTTAAAAGGTGGGTGCTGGAGGGTTGCATTAGATCCTAAGATCTAGGTGCAGTGCTCTCAGATCCAAGGCTCCTCACTGATGAAGGCCACAAGCCAGAAACTAGTCTGGGGATATTGGATGAGTAGGCACTAGATAGGGATTTTATGCACAAGCCTTCTGGCATCCATTGATTGCTCTTGTTAGCACAAGATGGCACTACTATATGGAGAGTGTTGTTTTGTTTTGAATTGTTTAATAACAATTATTGTGCTAGTAGGAGATAGTGATCATGTGATGTTTAGTGGTTTAACACCAATCCTGCCTAATAGGATAGTGGTGGCTATGGTTGTTAAAGAGCCAAAGACACCAAAATGTATGGGTGCTGAATTGAGTTCAGACCCATATGACTATATAAGCTATTGAGCTTGGATTGAAAATATTAATAGTGTTTTCAATTTCATTCTCATAGTTTTGTAGTTAAATAGAGTTAAAAGGTGGGTGCTGGAGGGTTGCATTAGATTTTAAGATCTAGGTGCAGTGCTCTCAGATCCAAGGCTCCTCACTGATGAAGGCCACAAGCCAGAAACTAGTCTGGGGATATTGGATGAGTAGGCATTAGATAGGGATTTTATGCACAAGCCTTCTGGCATCCATTGATTGCTCTTGTTAGCACAAGATGGCACTACTATATGGAGAGTGTTGTTTTGTTTTGAATTGTTTAATAACAATTATTGTGCTAGTATGAGATAGTGATCATGTGATGTTTAGTGGTTTAACACCAATCCTGCCTAATAGGATAATGGTGGCTATGGTTGTTAAAGAGCCAAAGACACCAAAATGTATGGGTGCTGAATTGAGTTCAGACCCATATGACTATATAAGCTATTGAGCTTGGATTGAAAATATTAATAGTGTTTTCAATTTCATTCTCATAGTTTTGTAGTTAAATAGAGTTAAAAGGTGGGTGCTGGAGGGTTGCATTAGATCCTAAGATCTAGGTGCAGTGCTCTCAGATCCAAGGCTCCTCACTGATGAAGGCCACAAGCCAGAAACTAGTCTGGGGATATTGGATGAGTAGGCATTAGATAGGGATTTTATGCACAAGCCTTCTGGCATCCATTGATTGCTCTTGTTAGCACAAGATGGCACTACTATATGGAGAGTGTAGTTTTGTTTTGAATTGTTTAATAACAATTATTGTGCTAGTATGAGATAGTGATCATGTGATGTTTAGTGGTTTAACTCAAAATATATGAAAAAGAAATGCTAATTTTATTTATTGAATTATAAATATATATATAAATCAAAATTTTTGGATGATATACATTCTAAAATGTAGGTTATATTTTATATGAAGGAAAATCATATTTATATATATTTTTGTCCAAAAAACCCGATGGATATAATGAGAGGTGAAAAATGAATATATATATATATATGCTATCACGTGACTCAAAATATATGAAAAAGAAATGCTGTTTATTTTATTTATTGAAAATACATTATTATAAAAATATATATAAATCAAGTTTTGATTCACATACTTTCTAAAAACTTAAAATATTTTATAAAAAAATATAATAGATATTCAAAAATTTATAGATAAGAAAACATCTCGTAATGTTGAACATTTTCAATGGACAAAACAATGTTGTATATTTTCAAAATCTACATTATTTTCATAGAAATATTTTTTAAAAAAGAAAAATAAATCATAAATAGTTATTATAACTTACCAATTGAAAGAATAATGCAAATTATTAAAAAAAATTGAAAATTATTTTGCAGATAGCAAAGATGAACATTTTTCTCTAATATAAAAAGTGTGAATATGGGGTTACAAATTACCATCCATGGAATAATGAATAAATCATTAATTATAACTGCCATCTATGTGAAACTTTACAAACTAATACCTGAATCATATACGCATGTGCTAAAATTGAAAAAACGAAGATATTCGGACAAATCTGCTAACAGTTGTAATAGGAAATTCAAAATGCAATATTGCGTTGAGTACTAATGCCACAGGTGGCACTTTGTCCACAAATTCGCATCCAGTTCAAGTTAATAATGCAAATACCAATCTATAAATTATGAAAGTGAATATTTTCTGCAGAAAAATGTTAAGTTATCATTGAATTAAATACTTTAGATGTGCTTAAAAATGAAAAACAGAATATCCCTATTAACCCTTAAACCGCTAATTATATTATTGGTTTTATGAGGTAAAAATCAAATCTTTTAATTGGCCAACTCACAACTGAAGACAAAGCCTATTGTTAAAACATATTCGCCTATAATATTAAATTCAACTCAGATACATTTATAAAAAGTATATTACTAATTTTTCAGGTTATGTAAGAGAACAAAAGTTCTTTCAAAAATAAATTTCTATTTATTTATTATAAAATATATTCAATTTCGGCAAATATAAAGCGAATGTCTAAACAAAAAAGTGCTGACGCAAACGCTTTTTTTCAATGTTACTTTATCGAAAAACAAAGATTTCTTCTTGCTAAATCTTAAATATTTTTACTAAAATCTTCAATATTTTTCGAAAATAATTTTGTTTTTTTAGTTTATTTTTTAAAAATTATTTTAATTTCTCAAATTATACTGTTTTAAATACTTAAATCATATTCGAAATGAAAATCTCAGCGTTTTTCTTTATTTTCTTTGATCAGGCAGTTTCTTTGTTCTTTCCAGCCAATCAGAATGTCTTTTTTGGCTGAGAACTCGCTGATAACCAATCACTGACAATGTTCTTTTTTTGTTTAGGTTTAAATGCGATTTTTTTGATTTTTTACTTGTAAAATAATTTGGAAGAGGGCACCATCTTACAGAACTTTTAAAAACCTAATCAATACCTGTCAAACGAATATTCTAGCATAAGAAATAGCAGAGTTAGAGTGACGTCAGATGTCGACGAGATGCCTCGTAAGAGGCGGTTGAAGAATTAATAGCTGAAACTGTCTTTCCACATATTTATTATTACAAATATTTATTGTTATGTGTGATATATAAGTAAACTCTATTAGCTTATGGCTAAAGGACATTGGAGGTTTACTAAATTAATTGTGAATTATAACTGTTTTGTCCTACAAGAACTTATTTTCTGTTTCATATTCATATTTAAACATGCACTCATTCTGGGATTCATCTCCTCATTTAGTCAACTTGAAAAGAAACTTTGCAAGTGAATATATTTTTTTTTCTCAAGTTTAAGAGAAAAATGACTCTATTTTTTTTATTATTTATTGTTAATAGTATATACATCATAGATAGTTAGACAGATTTAGTGTTGTATGTATTTAATATTATATGTTTATTTATTTAATTTGCGAACTTTGAGAACTTCTCAGGATAACATATCCACAAAATGATGAATATTCTGGTAAAATCTTATTGCTTAAGTGTGATTTGTTTTCTTTTATTTGAAAGTGAAACATATATTTTGGGTATATTATTAAAGATGGTTCAATCTTTTATATCTTTCTTTATCTCGAAGTGAGAATTAATTTCAAGAGTATCTAGAGAACAAAAAAGAAAGAATATTGTGTTAGAGGTAATAAAACTTAATTTATTAGATTATTGCTATTTAAAGTATTAAAAAACTCATTAATAATAATTAATAATATTTAAATTTGAAACAATTGAATGTCTTATTTAAACTAAAAGTTTATATTTTAATGTTATTTATCTGTCATAACTTTTGTATATTATATAACTTAGAATTGTTTCTCATACTCTTATTTATGCATGTATGTGTCTATTTTGTGCAATTATTATATTTACTTAATAAACATTTAGTTTGATAGCTATTTCTCAATATAAATTTCGGATGTTGTCATATTCTAAAGAATTGAAGGAATTAGTGTTTTATCTGTGTCTATTTATCTGCCAGCGTATAATGCTAGATATGTAGAAGAGCTGTGGAAAAGGAAATTATTCTTGATACATTCTATGTTTGTAGGAATGAAAGATTTTCCCCTTAGTATATTATTAAGTATTTTGCCATGAGTAGAGCTTATTTTAGATCGTATGCATACGTATTATGAAATGATATTTATGAAGTCAAGTGACATTTTCCCATTGTTTGTTTGGTGATGAGAAAAATTCCACCAATAGTGTAGTTCAGATTTAAATAAGTTATTGTTGATGTATTAGTCTTAAAAAGTTTATTCGCTCCTCATGTGCTGGGATTCCTCTTGAACGGCTAGTTTGTATTATCATAAAAATGTAGCTCTGTGTAATTCATTCAGTGGTCGGATAAATAGTTAATTTAAATTCTTTATTGAATATTAGAATGGATATAGTGTTCTATTTTTTGGTTGGTCTATGACATTGTCTGAAATTAAATAATTATTTAACAATTTTTGAATAAATTGATAATGTGTAGAAAATATTGTTCTCTTGTATTATTACATGGGGTGTAACACACACGCATAATTTAAATAATATCGCGTATATAAAATATAATATTGTTAAACTTAAAATAAAAAATAAATGTTATGAAACATCTCATATTAATTTGCCACACATTAGAGAACATCAAAATCATCAGAATGAATATGATTTTATTGCCATGTCTGGAAAGTGTACTTATTTAAAGTGATTGTTTAATTAAGATTATTTAAAGCTGCTCTCTTGATGGAAAAGTGTATATTGTGCCCAATAATATAATGTATTATTTATTCAGGGTTGTATATTGATAAAAATTATTTAGATAGCCTGGATATTTAAAGTCAGAATATTAAAGTATAATTTGTTTGCTAATTTACGTTTATGAATGGGTCAATAATAAATTATGTAATATGTAATGGGGATAATCCTGAATTTCAATTAATAGATTTGTTTGTACATTTTAAAATTAAGATAAAAGTTTTATTTCTGATATTAATTACATTTAACTAAATCTTAAGTGTAAATAAAAGCTTTGTTTATTATTTAAAAACTGTGTTTCGAGTTGTTCTTATATGCATTCAAATTCTGGTTTCCACATCTCCATACTTCTTACATCTATTACAAAATTAAGTATATTATTTTATGGCTTTGATATTTAAAAGCTTTGTTTATTATTTAAAAACTGTGTTTCGAGTTGTTCTTATATGCATTCAAATTCTGGTTTCCACATCTCCATACTTCTTACATCTATTACAAAATTAAGTATATTATTTTATGGCTTTGATATTAAATATGCTAAGATCTGATAATATTGTTTCCTAGATCCAAACATTACATGAAATATTTTACCACGTGATAACCTTATAAAAGTGTTGCCTAGTTAAAGTATTATTTGGATGATGATGTGAGATTAAAAGATACCCTATCTCCTTTGTTATCTGATTGCTAGCCCAGTAAACATTATTCAATATATTTCATTGTATCTTATTATAATTTAGAGTCATAAATTACTAATATAGTTCTTTAGTTTAACTATGTTATAGATTCCCTGAGATCTGATTTTTATATTTCTAGATCAACATTGATTCAGATTAAGATGTGCTGAACAATAGCGTTATTTAGTGTTGTGCTTTTCTATTCTGTCAAAGTTATATTGATGGAGTGTAACTGGATGATGGAAGAGATCAAATTGAAATTATATTTTGTTAAATGGAATAAATGAAACTCTGCTAGCCTGTATCATTTGGTTAATTAATAAATAAGGTTTATATTTTATTTGATAGCTTATAGTATTTCTTCCTTCATTTATTTATATTCTCTATATGTTATGAACTTTCTGTAACCTCCCACTGAGTGAAGCTGTAAGATAAACATAAGTAAAAGAGTCTCAGCGTTAATTATGAATCAGATAAAGTGATAAATTGTTCTATTCATTAATAAAACTGGCGCCTGGGGCATTTGCTCATATAATGTTCATGAGCGGTGATGTGTGAGTGGGTTATAATATATATATATATATATAAAATACATATTTTGCGGGTTCATCCGTGTTAAAAACTTTTAATACCAATACACTGACGTTTCGACTTGGTCACACAAGCCATCCACAGAGTTATAAAAAGGTAGAAAGACGGTTGTAGAGGCGCTACAATCACTGGTTTGAATAAAACATTAAAAATCCCACCAATAGCAAAAATGTTAAATTTAAGAATGTTTTTTAAAGAAATCTTTCCAAATAGGAGGAAGTTTGCACGTATCATCTCGCTTATTGATACAATCTGGCCTTTTAAGTATCTCAATGGCTTCTCTGATTTTGCATTGGTAGAGATTATCACATCTGGATATGATCCTGGTACTAGAAAAATCTATTTTATGACCTGAATCTATAGTATGGAGTGAGAGTGCTGATGATGATGAGTGTTGTTTAACTGCATTAGCATGCTCATCTCTCCTAACACTGATGCGACGATTACTCATACCTATGTAAGAAGCTTTACAATTTTTACATGAGATTTGATAGACACCATGAGATTCAAGAGGGATTGAATCCTTAGGCTTGGTTATTATATTGCTGATCTTTTGAAGAGCAGAAAATGCTGTATCTATATTATAGCGTTTTAATATACGTCCGATACTGTCTGTAGTTCCTTTTACATATGGAACACAAATCCTAATAGCTGACTTATCATCTTTTTGTTTCCTATTTTGTCTATTTTGGGCTTGAAATAAGGCTTTTTTTATAAATTTGTAATTATAACTATTTGCTAATAAAACACTATTAATATGATTTATTTCTTCTTTCAGATGTGTGTCATCTGAAAGATTAATTGCTCTATTTAAAAGAGTTTTGGCTACAGAAACTATCTGAGTTGGGTGATGATGAGAATGGAAATGTAAATATCTGTCTGTGTGTGTATCCTTTCTGTAAATAGAAAAAGATAAACTATTTGGTGTTCTGGTGACTAGAACATCAAGAAAAGGGAGTTTTCCATCAGACTCTGTCTCCATTGTAAATTTAATATGAGGATGCATATTATTTAAATGTAAGAAAAAATCATCTAATGTATTTTTTCCATGTTGCCATATGACAAAAGTGTCATCTATGTATCTGAGCCAAATGAGAGGTTTTAAAGATGATGATTCTAAAGCACGAGTTTCTATATATTCCATGAATAAATCAGCTATTACTCCTGAGATAGGTGAGCCCATAGGAGTACCAAAAACTTGTCTGTAATGCTGTCCATTGTATACAAAATATGTATTTAAGAGACAATGTTTAATCAAAGCAATAATATGGTCTGGTAAATTGCAACGTTGTGAGATTATATTTAAAGCTTCATCAATTGGAATGTTTGTAAACAAAGACACGACATCAAAACTGACCAGAATGTCACTAGCATTAATTTTTAAACTTTTTAAAACAGAAATAAAATGAAGAGAATATTAAAAACTCTCTTCATTTTATTTCTGTTTTAAAAAGTTTAAAAATTAATGCTAGTGACATTCTGGTCAGTTTTGATGTCGTGTCTTTGTTTACAAACATTCCAATTGATGAAGCTTTAAATATAATCTCACAACGTTGCAATTTACCAGACCATATTATTGCTTTGATTAAACATTGTCTCTTAAATACATATTTTGTATACAATGGACAGCATTACAGACAAGTTTTTGGTACTCCTATGGGCTCACCTATCTCAGGAGTAATAGCTGATTTATTCATGGAATATATAGAAACTCGTGCTTTAGAATCATCATCTTTAAAACCTCTCATTTGGCTCAGATACATAGATGACACTTTTGTCATATGGCAACATGGAAAAAATACATTAGATGATTTTTTCTTACATTTAAATAATATGCATCCTCATATTAAATTTACAATGGAGACAGAGTCTGATGGAAAACTCCCTTTTCTTGATGTTCTAGTCACCAGAACACCAAATAGTTTATCTTTTTCTATTTACAGAAAGGATACACACACAGACAGATATTTACATTTCCATTCTCATCATCACCCAACTCAGATAGTTTCTGTAGCCAAAACTCTTTTAAATAAGATCGGAAGAGCGTCGTTTCAGATGACACACATCTGAAAGAAGAAATAAATCATATTAATAGTGTTTTATTAGCAAATAGTTATAATTACAAATTTATAAAAAAAGCCTTATTTCAAGCCCAAAATAGACAAAATAGGAAACAAAAAGATGATAAGTCAGCTATTAGGATTTGTGTTCCATATGTAAAAGGAACTACAGACAGTATCGGACGTATATTAAAACGCTATAATATAGATACAGCATTTTCTGCTCATCAAAAGATCAGCAATATAATAACCAAGCCTAAGGATTCAATCCCTCTTGAATCTCATGGTGTCTATCAAATCTCATGTAAAAATTGTAAAGCTTCTTACATAGGTATGAGTAATCGTCGCATCAGTGTTAGGAGAGATGAGCATGCTAATGCAGTTAAACAACACTCATCATCATCAGCACTCTCACTCCATACTATAGATTCAGGTCATAAAATAGATTTTTCTAGTACCAGGATCATATCCAGATGTGATAATCTCTACCAATGCAAAATCAGAGAAGCCATTGAGATACTTAAAAGGCCAGATTGTATCAATAAGCGAGATGATACGTGCAAACTTCCTCCTATTTGGAAAGATTTCTTTAAAAAACATTCTTAAATTTAACATTTTTGCTATTGGTGGGATTTTTTAATGTTTTATTCAAACCAGTGATTGTAGCGCCTCTACAACCGTCTTTCTACCTTTTTATAACTCTGTGGATGGCTTGTGTGACCAAGTCGAAACGTCAGTGTATTGGTATTAAAAGTTTTTAACACGGATGAACCCGCAAAATATGTATTTTATATATTTAACCCGTGCAAATCTTCGTTTTAACATATATATATATATATATATATATATAATAGTTTGAATTGCAAAATAATTTTATTAAGTACCTATGGGCTTAAACTTCTAATCCCACATTTCTTATTAATTTGTGAAGTTTAAAATATTGGCAAAAACTTTTCTCATAAATTAATCATAATTATTGATTAAAACTTTAGAGTTAAATTATTGTACTATCTTTTTATAACTCTTTAAAATGTAATTTTAAATCTTTTTATGTTCCTTTATCTCAATAAACTTATTACTACATGATTTTTTCTTCATGTTAAGAGTGTCACAATAATAAGCTCTGAAATTTTAATCTTGAAGCCCTCTCAATTCTTAAAAATATGTAATCAGTGAATTATATTTTTTTTAAAAAAAAAGATTAATAATAAATATTATGTATATGTACAAAAATGATCGTTTGATATAGAAATATTTAAATGTTACATATTGAAAATACTTTAAACTGGTTTTGTTTATTTTAAATTTGAATGCAAAATTTACTATCTTCCCTTGTTTAAAGATTGGGTCCATAATGTTTTTTGACTTAAGTTCAGTATTTTATTTTTCATTTTCACTTTTTATCTTAAGTAAGAAAATTGTCAAATAGACTCTTGTGACTTCTGATGACATTTTTAGCCCATAGTAGACACACTTATTTATTATATTAAAAATGTTAAAGATACAGAAACAAAATTTTAGAGATGAGTTTTTTCTAGTATGGCCTAAAAATCTCATCAGAAGTCACAAGAGTTTATTTAATATTTTTCTTACTTAAGACAAAAATTGAAAATGAAAAATAAAATACTGAACTTAAGTCAAAAAACATTATAGGCAAAATCTTTAAACAAGGGATCATAGTAAATTTTGCATTCAAATAAAAATAAACAAAACAAGTTTATTTATATTAAAAACATTAAAGATAAATACATAAAAATTTGAAGATCAGTATTAAAAAATAGCATATACCTCATAAGACAAAACAAATTTTTGAGATATAGAAGAGACACTATTTTTCAAACTACTCATAAATCCATTTCCAGCCTTATATATACAAATACACACAAGTACTTGAATTTCTTTTCAAGTTGATTTCAAGACAGGTTACTTATTAAATAGAAAATTAGTTAGGTTAAAGTTATTAAACTTAGTAAAAAAGAAGTTGCATTCAATACTGTGACAAATTCAAAACATTTTCAAATAATTTTTTCCCTTCACTAATTTATTTGTTTAGTTTGTATGTTGTTTTTTTTTTTTTTGGTTTTTGTTTTTTTTTTAGAGAGACAAATAAGCAAAATCTTCAAAAGAATATTTATCAACTTTCAAAAGAGAGGGAAAAAAGTATTAACATTTTTTAAAAATTATTATCAATTAATTAAAAAGATTTCACTTTTTCTCTGTGAAAAAGAAAGATGTAATGTGTTTTTCAAACTAAGTATGTATCTGTTTCAAGTAGTTTAAAAGAGTATTAACAAGAGATATTTTTAATATTTAGTGTGTAATATTTTTTTTTTGTAAAAATTAAAATAAACTGGTCAGAGCTTGATGCTGTCATTGCTGAGATAACTTGTGAATGGATCAAGAATAAGGTCATGTAAAAAATAAAATAAGGCAGAGAAGATAAGGCATCATAATTCACTGTCTGATCAATAGTAGTTCAGCTGTAGAGAAAAGAACAATGTGAACTCAGTGCTAATTTTAAAAAATGATTTGTAAAATATAGTTTATAAAAATATGTGCTAAGCTTTAGGTAAAAACTGAACTTTATCAACCCAATTATGTTATCAGTTCCAACAAAAAAAATGTAAAAGGAAAATACTCCAGAGAGCAATGTTAAATAAACCTTGTGTATCCATCCAAAATCATAACTGTCTCAACCTGTATTAACCTAATCTGAAAATTATTATACTGCAAATTGGAGCTATAAAAAAGTTACTGGAAGAAGTTCTATTTTAAAAAGATTGTTAAATTGGAAAATCATATTAATCTGGAAAGAGATATTTTAAACTAAGCACTAAGGACTGCACAAGAAGGAATACTAAACTGAAAGAAATTAAATATTATAATTACAAAATAAGTATTTAAAAATAAAATTCATTATAAAGTAAGGTAGTCTTGGTGTGAACATCTTCATTTACATATCTTCATTTATATATTTTTATTTATAAATCATAATCTTATAATATTAATAAGAATTAGTAATAATGAATAATATTTTTAGTTGTTAACTAAAAGATTTTTTATTTGTGGTTCAAAGTAGTGTAGGACCTTCCTATATTCAAAAGAAAATGCAAAGAAGATTTTAGTTGATATTAAATTTTGTCTTTTATTGGTATTGTATTTTCATATTTAATTATTTAAATGAATAATAACTCAGTTAAAATAAATGTTAATTAATTAATTGGAATCAACATGAAATAATCTTATTTACTATATAAAAATACATTGCTTGCATAGAATAAGTATTGAATTTAAATTTATCATATTATATTTCTCTGAATTTTTTTATTTATTATTTATTAATAAACTTTATTAAATAATCGTTTAAAAATAATAGTGTATAACAATTTTTTATGTTTGAAATCTTTATTTCTCCAGCTATCTGTTCTGTGAGTTGATATATGTGATTGATTTCATGACAGCATTGTGCTTTAAAGGATTTTGTAGAGTATCCCAATAAAACTATTTAAGGTAAATCAGATTAAATTAATACATGTGTATTTTCTGTTGTTCACAATCATTTCTTGATGGCATGAAAGTCAAACACATCTTCAAAGTTCATTCATTCATTTGAGATTTGAAATTAATTTATAGATGGTATGTACATTTATGGTATCATGTGGCCAAGCCATTAGAAATGATCAGCATGCATGAGAATCCCAGAATTATTGTGTATATTATTGTAACTTTAGCATTTAAATATGTTTATACAGATTATTGATTTTATATTATACCATAAGTTCAGAATTGATTAATAATTAGACATTTTGATAATGAACTGCTTTTAAATCCAATTCAAATATTCATATTTAATGCTGATGATATAGGTTTTAACTTATAATTATATTTTTAATGGTTTCAATAGTGATTTTTCTCATGCATGTTATTTATTGTGATGTTTTGAAATGATGATGACTTGATATCAAATTGTATTAATACTCAAACTTTGTTCTGATACAATATAAATTGTTTGCAAATGATTTCATGTGCTTAAAAAAAGTTTTACATTTTTTTATTTTTTTAATAAATGAGTATTGGATCATCAAAATCTTTTAAATTCTGTCTGTTCTCTTTCTTTTTAAATTAAAATTTTATTTACTGGAGAGACAAGAAATCAAGTAAAGAAAATTGACTGCAAATCAAATTAGAATAGTTTTACCAGTTTTGTCTTTTCTAATCCTATTAGATACTGTACTTACAAATTTAAACTTTAAAAAAGAGTATCAAAAAAAAAGAGAAAATAAACTAATTAAAATGTGCCAATATTTTAGCGTTTTATTTTATCTATCTACCTATATATATATATATATGTGTGTGTGTGTGTCTGTGTGTGTGTTGAAAACATCAAACATGATATTGTCTATTACACCATAAAATTGAAGTTAATTCTATAAATATTTATTATGCTAATTATATAAATAAATATTATTAAAACTAATACCCTGTGTGGCTTAACACATTAATAGAGTGATGGATTCTAAAGTTCAAGGTACAGATCTATCGATATTTCTAATAAACTTCTAGTAATTAACCATTCACTTATTTATTGGTCTAATGTGTTCTGTGAATGATGAAAGTACTCACCTTCCCAATAATTTATTAGTAGCTTGTTATATATTTATGTAATTAATAAATACTATAGTAAATATTTTACAAGATTAGGTCACTTTTTTACTATATACATAATATTTTTTGGAATACAAGCATTTTTTATATACTTGGAGTTTAATGTAATATAGGGGATTTGAACCCAGACTTTTGAGTTCCCTTCAGCTATTCACTCTATCTCATATAACCAATACACATAACCACACACGTAAAAAAGATAAATGCTTTCTAATATACATATTTAATGCTGAACCAGCTCTCATCAGTTGGTCCAGATCATCATCTCCCACCCATATATATATATAATCAGTGTCTGGTCTATAATAAGATAGCAAATTTCCAAACTTTAATATATATATACACCTGGGTCTCTTTTTACATGGACTTATTTAACACAATTTTGAAGTTACGCGATTCGTGTTTTACCGGAAGTCGACCTCCGATAATGCACTATTACTTTAAATAATAAATTTTGTACACTTACGTTATGTTAAAAGTAATAGCACATTATTGGAATTCTACTTTCATCTTAGTAATTTCAATATTTTCAGTGCTTTATAATAACATTTTATGCAATAATGAAATTAAAATCATGATTTCCACATTTTATGTATACACACATTAAAATTTACAAGATTATAATGTAAATTTGTTCAAACATTGTGCGTGTTAATTTTGCATTTTAAATCACATTCTGTTTTTGCTTTTTAAAAAAGAATTAATCAATTATTAATCATTTAGTGTCCACAAGTTTATTTTTAAAAGGTCAATAATAGCAGTGGGCACAATTAAAAATTAAAATCTGATTTTTAATTGTAATTAACAATTTAAAAATTACTTACGAGCAACTTGAAATTAATGCGATGTAAAACGAAATTTGATTTTTAAACGGAATTGAAAATTAAAGGCAAAAATAAGAATTTAATTTTTAGTTGTTAATTTTAATTAAATTTTTCACAGCAGTGGTGAATAAATGTCTTTTTATTATAAGTCTAAGTTCATAAACAATTAATAAAATCATCGTCATCATCAACAGAAAACTATTAACACAACATGAGAGTGAACTTGGCGCTAGTTGTATTTCCTCTTGTGAGAATAATTGCTGAGATATTCTTGACTTCGTTTAAGGAGAAGCCAAATACATCACATCACATGAGAATCTGATTTTTTACTAGTTTCCAAATGAATGTGTTTTTGGGCAAATAGCAATAATAATTAAAACGTGTATAAAAAAATATAAATTACTGTACTGTAAATTATGCATAAAAATATATTATTTTGAATAAAATTAAATATTATAGTTAAAAAAAGTTTGCCTTGTAGCAATTTTTTTCAAATTTCAAAATTTTTATTAGTCATATTTTATTTCCTTATTTTTTTTTTTTTTGCACGAATTTTAAAGTAATTTTACGTTGGTGCTTTGCTTTTATGCAAATTTTGAAAAATCACAGACCGCATCCCCCCTTTTTCAATGTAAGTTACATCTATTTTTGCGTGAATTTGTTTGCACGTGTTTTCTGAGGAACCTATCTATCGCGTAAAACAAGACCCAGGTGTATATATATAAAGTAATCAAATCATAACATTTAATAGGTAGACATGTATTACATGATATACATGTATATGGGTATGAATGTGGGATATAAGAATTATTATTTAAATATATATATATCATCATCATCAACCATTATCAATCCACTGCAGGATGAAAATCTCTCCAAGTTTAATCCATCTTCTTCGATCTTTAGCTTCTCTTCTCCACAACACCCCTGCACATTTTCTTATTTCATCCACCCATCTTACATGTAGTCTCTTTCTGGGTCTTTTACAATCTCTTGGAATCCAGTTTAAAATTTCAATTGTCCATCTATTATCATCTCTTCTAGCAATATGTCCAGCCCAACTCCATTTCGATCTTTTAATTTTTTCAATAAGGTCAGTAACACCTGTTTGTTGTCTTACCCATACATTGCGTTTTCGATCTCTTCTTGTTACTCCCAACATACATCTCCCCATACTCCTTTGAGTGGTCTGAAGTCTCTGTATTGCTCTTCTATTAAGTGTCTAAGTCTCAGATCCATAAGGAAAAACTGGTAAAACACATTTGTTAAAAACCATCCTTTTCAAACACATAGGCATATTTCCTTTTAGTATCAAGTTATTTCTACCATCCAACCAAGTTTAATTCTATGATTAATTTCCTCCATTATGTTTCCATATGTATTAATAATCTGACCAAAGTATTTGTAACTGTTAACTTCTTCTAATTCTTCATAATCAATCTTTATTTTCATATTTTGAGCAAATCGATTAAACATTACTTTAGTCTTTTTAACATTTATCTTTAGTCCTACTTTTCTACTTTCATCTGCTAACTCCAGCAACATTTCCTGCAGCTCTGAAGCATTATTTGCAAAAACAACTACGTCATCTGTGAAATCTAAATGACTTAAATACTCTCCATTTACTTTCACTCCTTTAGTTTCCCATTTTAATCCACAAAATACTTCTTGCAGCACTGCTGTAAAGAGTTTTGGAGATATGGAGTCACCTTGTCTTACACCATTCTCAATGTTGATTTTTCCAGTATCATTATGTAATCTAATTGTTGCTGTTGCATTTTTATAAATATTCTTTAAAATATGACAATATCCTGGATCTATACCTTGATGATCCAATGCTTTAATCACTGAAGAAATGTGTATAAAATCGAATGCCTTTTCATAATCTACAAATCCAAAACATAATGACAACTCATATTCGTTTGTCCTTTCTATGACTTCTCTCAATACCTGGATATGATCTATTGTACTAAAACCACTTTTAAATCCAGCTTGTTCTCTTGGTTGGTGGAAATCCAAAGTTTTCTGTAGACGAGTTGTAACTATCTTGGTAAAAATTTTATATAAAAGTGATGAAAGGCTGATAGGTCTGTAATTTCTAATATCTTCTTTATCACCTTTTTTAAATATTAATATTATTACTCCATTCTTCCAATCTTTTAGTACATCTTTATCATTTAGACATTTGGTATATAACTTTGCTAAAATTGTTTCTATTTCTTCACCTGCTTCTTTTAATATATCAATTATAATTCCATCATTTCCTGGAGTCTTTTCTTTCTTCATACACTTAATTACATGTCTCACTTCTTCATTTAAATTTCTGGGCAATTTGGAAGATGTAATAGATATAGGAGGTACTTGTTCTTTATTACTATATAATTCTTGATAAAAATCTTCTACCAATTTCATGATGTCATCTCTCTTTTTAGTAATAATTCCATCTTTTTTTCTTATTGCAGATATAAATTTCCTACCAATACCAAAATGTTGTTTAACATTTTTGAGACTTTTATTTTCTTCTACAGCTTTCCTTGCTATTTCACAGTTATACTTTCTTATATCATTTTCAACTCTTTTCCATACCATTTTACAAAATTTGAGATATTCAATTCTTTTTAATACATCATTTTTGTATATCTTCATATTACTTCTTTTCTTCATAAATTCTCTAGTCTCAGTAGAAATTTTATTAGTCAATTGCTGCTTTTTTCTACCAGATATGTTTGTTGCAGTTTTTAAAAGTGTATCAGTTATTTTCATATTAATTTCATTCAAATCTGAATCATGTTCAAAATCTCCTAACACTTGAAACCTATTTGTAAGTTCTAATTTAAATTCATTAGAATGTTTCTCAAGATTAGGAATATCAACTGTAAATATTGTTTTTCTTAATAATTTTTGTCTCTCTAGTTTTACATTAACATGTAACTTACACCTTACTAATTGATGATCACTTCCTGTGTTAAATTTATTAAGAACATTACAATCTTGAAATATGTATTTTCTGTTAGTCAAAATATAATCCAATTCTGCTGTACCTTCATTTGGATGCTTCCATTTTCTTTTAACATTTTTCTCAAAAAATGAATTTATAATATAAAGTTTTTCTTTTTCTGCAAACTCCACAATTCTATGTCCTCTCTCATTTCTATTACCATAACCAAAATTACCTACAGCAATTTCATCTTTCATTTGTCTACCAATTCTAGCATTAAAGTCTCCCATAACAATTTTAAAATGTTGTTTACTCTGATCAAAAGCCTTTTGTACATCCATATAAAAATCTTCTACTACTTCATCACTATGAGAACTTGTTGGGGCATAAACCTGAATTATCTGCATTTGGTATCTGCTATTAAGTTGTATAACTAATCTTGCCACTCTCTCCAATACACCATCAATCTCCACAATATTGTTCTTCCACTTTTTATTTATAATGAATCCTACTCCACTTGTATTTCCAATATGTGTGCCTTTACAATAGTGTATATGTCCACTTTTTAAATCAATTGTTTCTTCTCCTTTTCTTCTAACTTCACAAAGTCCAATAATGTCCCATTTAATATAAGACAGTTCTTCTTCTAATTCTTGCAATCTTCCTTCACTTGAAAGTGATCTGCAGTTGTAAGTACCTAAATAAAAAGTTGTCATCAAATGGCAGCCTGGGTCCGCAATCAGGTGATTCTTCGCACCCTCCGCCTTCGGCCACCAACCGCTGCCTTAGTTGGTGACTTTACAGCCTCCTGGGAATAAGGGCCATGCTTTATTTTTGTCTGTCATAATTGTATATATGTATTGGGAAAATATTTATCATTTACACAAACATTCATTCTGCCTTATCAGGCATTGAGAAAAAAGACCATGGTGTTTCTTGATCTTAAACTCAGAGGTAAAAAGCCAATAAACTCACCACGCTGGCTAATGCGTGTTGGTAAGCAGCCCATCCATGTTTGTATACTATATGAATAATCACATAATAATAACAGCTGCAACAACAAGAACGTATGGAGTGGACATTAGGAATTTTCCCTTCTCGGTTCCTTTAAGGCCTCCAAGAGGAATCAAAGGGTCTTCTTGCAGTTAATAGCAAACTCCTTTATATATATATATATATATATATATATATATATATATATATATATATATATATATATATATATATATATATATATTATATAATATATATATATATATATATATAAATGATTAGTTAAAATATTGTATTATTTTAATATTGTTTAGAGTAATTTAAATCATTGAAAAGATAATAATAATAATAATAATAATATTAATGTTTTACATTTATAAAGCACATAATTAAAAAATCATTAATTTATATGTGCACATTGAAATTATTTTTAAAAATAACTAATTTAGAAAAACCATGTCTAGGCATTTTATCATCTGCATGTGGAAGAAAATTGATGTTTTTGGACATCTGCAATGTGCTGGAAAATAGTTACAACTAAAATATTTGAGATTGATTTTATTACAATGGTGGGCTAGAATATGCAAGAACCCCACCTAAAACTGTGAATGAATGTTATATGAATGTCTCCAGGATAAATTATAAACAAAATGTGATGAATTTTGGTTATCTATAGCCTATTAATTAATATGCTAATGGATTTTTTTATGTAATATTCACAAAAAATGGTATTGTGATCAGCAGAAGTAGACTCCAAATCTTTTAATCATGCTTGAAATATTTAATTATGATTAAAAGATTTGTATTATAAGATTAAGATATAAAGGAATATTTCTATTGATAACTACAAATATAATAAAATTAAACTTTATGTTAAGAACATCTCTGTTATGTGTAAGATCCTAGTAATTTGATCTATAAACACTTTAATATAAACTGTTTCAAACTTAAGAATTTTTATTGTATTTTTTCTAGGTATATTTTAAGGAGCTTTATAAGAGATGCACATTTATGTTACTTATTATTATGCATTAAATATATTGTTTATATACTGTTAAAATTTTACTTATTATTGATAATTAAAGGATTAAATTCTTTATCGTTTTTATAAATAAGCAGTTGACCTTTAAAATATATATATATAAACAATTTTGCGTAAAATTTTACAGTTTTGATTTTGTATAGACGAATATAGGCAATTTTCAATAAATCTTTAAATTCATTGAACAATGTTGATAAATGCTAATTATAATTTATCACAATTTTATTATAAAATAATAATGCAACTTAATCAAATGGAATTAATGGTTTTATCTGTTGTTTATTTATAGAGATGTTAAGTTCACGATATGCATGTATATATTTGCATAAAATCAATAGTATTGACAGGCATGTAGACATTAAATTATTCCAAGTTTGAAATTATATATATACATTGTTCTGTCATGAATATATAAAAATGTACATATAAAATTTCTGCTTATTTGTAGGGTTATAATGATATGCATGCTTGCAGATGTGCATGCCTGCTTTTTGCTAAATAATAATATTAATTCCTTCATTTATAGATATATAATGACATTCTGTACTTTGAAGTGGAAATTCTGGCATACAATGATTAGTTCACTGCTTTCTAATATGTATTTGTAAAATAATGTTTTGTGGGCCCATATATTGCTGAATGCATTAAAAGGCTGACAAATATATTTTTGTTATGAAATAATGATTTTAAATATCTTACTTTCATCTACCTGATTTACATTTAAATATTATGACTTGTATTGTTTTATTCTATATGCACTATATCTTATGTTTATTTATTCATAGTGAACTTGAATGAATGTTATAATGATAATAAGTTTTAATATTACTACTATTAATAGAGTTGCTTTATTGAAGTCAATATGTATAATATGCCAAAATGTTTTGTTAATGAGTTTCGAACTTTATCTAAAGATCTTATTCTCATGTTTATAAATTTGAATTAAATGATTTTGTGCACACTATAAGCTATATTATAAAGTTCAAATAAAATTCGCTAATATTTTCATTATAAAAAGTAAATTATTCAATAATAAAATTCATGTTAAGTATGTAGATTATGAAAACAGTTAATAAAATAGCATAAGGTATTGTTAAATAATTAACAACTGTCAAATTTGAGATTTTGTCATAAGATTTCTGAATATATTTTACAGATTTTAGCTCTCCGTTTGTGGGGTGAACTATTTTTATTTATTAATAAGTTATTGTACCTTTGGTGCTATCAGTATGACAAACAAACAATTTATTTCTTTAAATTGTTACTTTATTATTTTGTTTATATGTTAGTTAATAAACATATGTTATATTGTTACTTGTTGGTTGTGTAATTCATTTTTAATGATAAATATACTTGTAGTGGTTTCCCTTTTATCACCCCATTTCTGACCATTACAATAATGCATCTGTTAAATAGTCGTAACTAATCAAATCTTTTAGATTTTTGACAACTTTTCTGAATTTTTAAAGATGTGCAAAATGTTTGATGAAAGCATTACAAATCTAAAATATTTAATCTATTGTTTGTGTATATATATATATTTGAAAATACATATATATAACAGTGTGAAACAAGATCTATGATTATGGTGCTCATCATCAATCGCATTCAGCTTTGTAATATAAAAATAAGATAGAAAATGCTTCGTTTTGCAAATGTACACACATATGCTAAAGAAATATATGTGTGTGTGCGTGTGTGTGTAACCAAAAAATAAAATGATCATTTGCCTTTTTTTATTTGCAAAAAAAAAACACTTATAGATAAATATTTAAGATTTTCATTTCATCGTCAATGAGATCAGATCTTTTCTTTAGCAAAAACTCCTTTTACAAGAGCAGTTATCTTTGCAGATAAATCTTGCTTAGTAAAAAAATTATATACACAAAACCTCAAAAGATAAAAGTTTGCAATAATATAGTTACAAATAAAATCTTAACCCAGTCCCAAAACAATGATAATAAAAAACAAAGGAAAAAAACAACAGTTGTCAGAGCTTAGTTACTTATATAAAAAATAAAAGAAACTGCAAACAGTATTAGGCATATATTACATTGATACAAACCAATGCTACAAACTTTCAGCAGCACTTCTTGTATTTATTTACAAATACAAAATCTGAAAGAAAAAAAAAACAGCATAGGTAAAAGATAACCGTTTACCTATTTACATTGCAAATTTATAAGTTTATTAATTTCCAAACTATTGTATCTTAGCTTATTTAAAGTCACATTTTATTTTTACAATAATCTAGAAATCAATATAAATTGTCAATTTGCAATTTTAGGTTACCTTTTACCTATGCTGTTTTTTATAGATTTTGTGTTTGTAAATACGATAGTGCTACTAAAAGTTTCTAGCAAATTACTATCTATAAAATCGTAAACAAATGATAAAAATATGTGTATGACATTGTAATCTGATCCAATTGTTGAGTGATGGTTTAGCACAAAATGCACATCTTGGGAATCATTTATCTTTTTCAGATATCTTTGTTCATTTTAGAAAATTGTGATGAAATAGCAGTTTGAATTATAAACATTAAAGTACAGCTAAAAAGTGTATATGAAGATAAAATTACAATAAGAGTTATGCATATCTTTTTCACTTGGGGAAAAAGTAAACTGGGTGTTTCAAAAATGTATCCAGAGTGAGAGAGGTCAATATGACTTCTGTGCCAATAGATGATTGTGATATGATCAAGCTAAAGTAAAAGTTGCAATGAGATAAAATAAAATTTAAAATATACTGCAGTTCAAAAAATGATACATCCCTTCACAAGGTATTAAAATGGGATAAAATCCAGTCTCTACCTTGTGCAAGTATACTATACCAAAAGTTAACAAAACTGCCAACATGGGCAAGGAAACTCAGATGTTGATGCCTCTATAACACATCATATTAATTAAATATAAATTAAAGAATATATTTAGGTATGTAATTCTAAAAGTGGTTTGTGGCAAAGTTGTGAGTTCAGAAAGGTTGACACTTATAATTATACTATAGCAAATTTCTATCTAAAAAATTCTAAACAAATGACAAAAATATGTGTAAGAAATTCTGATCTGGACCACTGATGAGTGTTGATTCAGTACTAAATGCCTATCTTGGGAATCATCTATTTTTTTTCACATGACTATGGGTATATGTTTCACAAAATTGTTATAAAATAGAACTTTGAAATATATATATTGGTATATGTATGTATATAAACATAAAAGTATAACTAAAAAAGGTGTATATAACATTGAAATTATAATATAAGTTATGCATATCTTGCCTTCAAAAAAAGGTGAATTGAGTGTTTCAAAAATACATCCAGAGTGAGAGAAATTCGTCTGATTTCTGAGTTAATGGATGACTGTGATATGATTGAGTTAAGATGAAAGATACACTGAGATAAGAATAAAATTTGAATATATATATATATATATATATATATATATATATATATATATATATATATATATATATATATATATATATATATATATATATATATTCTATTCAAATTAAAGACCTTCTAGAAATCCAGAAAATTTATAAAAGTCTTTATGTAAATACTTAAACAGGCTTTAACCAGTAATGAATCCACCTTAAAATTTCTAATAGAGTTAAGCAATATCATTTGCCAATAGAGGAACATCACAAACCATGACAAAAGATAGTGATTTTTATAAAGATAAGAGCATCTGTCTAATCTTTAACCAAAATTTCTACTTATATAGGCCAATCTGAAACTTTTTTATTTGGGAGGGTGAAGTTGTTGTTCTCTTCACTGTTTAAGATCACTATTTATTTACTAATTAACCTTCACAAAATCTTGCAATTAATAGAGAGTCAATGTTGCAATCTTATTACTGAAAAATCTATGAACTATTGTAGAGTGGTAATTATATTATTATTTTTTATATAGTTCATAGATAGTAACAGGCTTTAACCTGTGATGAATGTGCCTTAAAATTTCTAATAGTCAAGCAATAATATTTTGCCGATAGAGAGACCTCACCAACCACAAAACAAGATAGTGACTTTTATAAAGATAAGAGTGGCCATCTTATCTTTAACTTAAATTTCTACTTATATAGGGAAATCTGAAGCAGTCTGATTTGGGAGCATGAAGTTGTTGTTTTCTTCACTGCTTGACTATTAAAAATTATAGAGCACATTTGTTACAGGTTGAAGCCTGTTTAAGTATTTACATATACTTCCTGTGTGCTCTATAAAATATAATTACAACTCCACAAAAGACTTTATGGAAATTTGGGGTTGCATTTGCTATGGATAGTAAAGATAATCACTCTAATGTGGTCAAGTATCATTCTCTCACCATGTTAAAAATATTAGTTACAATATATGTTTTTCTACTACCAAAATTGTATCCAGATAAAATATTCATCACCAAAAAAACACAGAGATCAGTTAAATTATTAAGAGATTTGACTCTAATAATAAATAGGATGATACATGTAAGTGAATAAGCTCTTATTTTAAAAAACTTTTTAAAATTCAGAGATCAAAATAATTATTAATTTTATATCAGATTATTCACATTATCACCATTATGCCACATTTCTAAAAAATAATTTGATTGAATGGATACATAATTTTGTCTATATTTTTGATATTTTAAAAAAATTTACTAGCTTGTTTTTTTTAAATATAAGTTGTCTATAATTAACTTAATATAATTAGAAGGCATTTGAACTCAAATGCTCAAACTCTCTACAACTATCCGCTCACTCTTATGCAACCAATACACATGACCACATAATGTGAAAATATAGCTGATTCGCAATATATGTATTTCATGCTGCATCAGAACTTATCAGATCATCTCCTACATACATATTTAATCAGTGGTTCATTTATATAGTAAATCTACAAACTTTAATGGACAGGCTTCAATCTTCTCCACCCTACAACTTTTCATACATCATTGAAAATCTGATGATGGAACACTCAAAGCACTTCTTCATGCAAATATTATTGTCATACCGATTTTGGCTTTAAGTCACTCTGATCTCTCACATAGATGTTTTTAATATGGCCATTCAAATACACAGAAGAGAGATGGGCAGAATACAGGCTGAATATATAATATTTAAATACAAGTATATTGTCTATACTGAACTTAATGTAATTAGAAGGAGTTTAAACTCAGGTTCTCAAGTTTCCTACAGCTATCTGCTTCATCTTATACAACTGATACATGTGACCACTTACATATGAAAAAGATAAATGATCTCCAATATTTGTATTTATGGTAAACCAGTATTCATCAGTTGGTCCAGATCATGATTTATCATATATATATATCGAAGTGAATAATCTGAAGCTCAGATTATGCTTCATGATTATTAATATGCATAGTACAATCCAATAGGGTTCAAAGTCTATCTCTCCATGCTTTTACATGTACTCTAGCTATTTACCCAGAATTTTTTTTTCCTTTTCACTTTAATATTAATCCTGTTTTCATAGAAATAAATTAATGATTTAAGAAACAAAGTGAATTAATAGAGTCATGGACATGTAACGAGGGATAAATTTAATCAAAATATACACTCACTTTTAATGTATTAATAATGTGTATATGAATTAATTAGGAAATATTATATACACCTGGGTCTCATTTTACTCCATAGATAGGTTCCTCAGAAAACACGCGCAAATGAAATCGTGCAAAAATAGACGTAACTTACATCTGAAAAGGGGGGATGTGGTCTGTGATTTTTCAAAATTCACATAAAAGCAAAACACCAATGTAAAATTACTTTAAAATTCACGCAAAAAAAAAAATAAGAAAATAAAATATGACTAATAAAAAATTTCAAAAAAATTGATACAAGACAAACTTTTTTTAACTATAATATTTAATTTTATTCAAAATAATATATTTTTATGCATAATTTACAGTAGAGTAATTTACATTTTTTATACATGTTTTAATTATTATAGCTATTTGCCAAAAAACATGTTCGTTTGTAAACAACTAGCACCAACTTCACACTCATGTTGTGTCAATGGTTTTCTGGTGACAATGTAATTAGTAATTAATCTTTGAGATGATGATTTTATTAATTGTTTATGAAACTAACAACTAAAAATTAAATTCTTATTTTTGTCTTTAATTTTCAATTCCATTTAAAAATCAAATTTCACATCACATTAATTTCAAGTCACTGTAAGTAATTTTTAAATTGTTAATTACAATTAAAAATCAGATTTTAATTTTTAATTGTCAAATTTAATTGTGCCCACTGCTATTACTAACCTTTTAAAAATAAACTTGTGGACACTAAATGGTTAATAATTGATTACGTTCTTTTTTAAAAAGCAAAAACAGAATGTGATTTAATATGCAAAATTAACACGCACAATGTTTGAACAAATTTGCATTATAATCTTGTAAAATTTAATGTGTGTATACATAAAATGTGGAAATCATGATTTTAATTTCATTATTGCATAAAATCTTACTATTATAAAGCACTGAAAATATTGAAATTACTAAGATGAAAGTCAAATTCCAATAATGTGCTATTACTTTCAATATAATGTAAGTTTGTGAAATTTATTATTTAAAGTAATAGCGCATTATCGGAGTTCGACTTCCAGTGAAACACGAATCACGTAAGTTCAAAATCGTGTTAAATAAGTCCGCATAAAAAGAGACCCAGGTGTATTTAAAATTTTATATATTTTATTAATCATGGTGGCAGTAGATAAGGCGATCGGGTTAGAGATTTCTAGAAACATTACTATAAAATTTAAAACAAAGAGAAAGGGCAGAAATTAATTATTGTAAGTCAAATAAATCAAAAGTAACTTTTTTATTAGTATAAAATTAATCTATCTAAGAGATCTTTAGAATATAAAACAATCATTCAAGAATTTTTCAGACCAATCACATTATATTAAACTTCTTATGAAACAAAGATGGACTTCCTGTGGAAAAATATCCATTGTATAAAAATTACACACTGCTTCAGACTACAGGCACTAATTGTATTCCAAATATCCAGGAGATCATATAAAGAGTGCAAAAATTTGATTGTACTTTACTTTTTTTTTTTTAGAAAGAGACATATAAGTTACTTCATGTCACTGTTCACCTTAAATATGGCAGAGGAGTAAAACCATCATGCTTTTTCTTTTGGCCATTCCTGAACCATTCTCTACTGAAATGCCTTTTGAACTTAAATGAGACCATGAACTATTTAACTGTGCCCTGAACCTGATCTGGAAAAGTATGCTACCTGACATTAAATTTCAAATCACATCAAAATAATGAACTGTTACACAAGAATGGAATCAAGAAAAGTATTACAAAGGTAATAGTGCTGTCTCCCATTTATTTTTTATATCAGTGATATATTAATTATAACTAAAATTAATGTAAACAATGTATATTCTTATAAAAGTAACATACCTATGTAATAGTATTTAATCAACTTTTTACATGATTCTTTATAAAACTAATCATAATTTTCTATTAGCCTCCCAAAATTCTTATTCTAAAAGGGTGAAGCATTGATTTTCTATATAATTATAACATATATTTCTTTTTGTTTTGTTCATGTAGTATGCCACTAATTTATTCCCCAACTCTGCAAATGTGTTTAAATTTAGCTAAGTCTCCTGTCATCAAAAAAAAAAAAAACTGGGCGTCATTTAATTAATTAAGTTGTTTATTACAAAGTTGTATCTTTGCTGGTTTGGAAAGATTTAAAATGTTATTCTTTTTAGTATATTATTATTGCAGTTTGACGGAGGGTGGAAAAATTTTCCACGTTAATAAAAAAAAAGTAAATGATTTAACATCACAGATTTTAAGAAATTAGAAAGTAAATGATTATATATATATATATCATTTTTATGTTTAGTATCACCTAAATTAATAATTATATATTGTGTAATGATCCTCCGAATATTCTCAGTCACATAAATAAATAAATTAATGCTATTAAAATTTTTTTATCACTTTGTGTCAAATCCAAAACAATGTTAACGTTAAGGTTAGATAGTGGAGGTTGGGGGAAGTTTGGGCTCTATATTTTAAATTTATTAAAAGAAAGGAAAATTACTAAAGCGAGAAAATCAATTTTATATTTCAAAATGTGTGTTATAATGTTAGTTATCTTTAAATAAGTCAGCTTAAGCAACTTGATCATACTATCAAGAAAAGGGAATCACTAATATATTATGGGTAAACTTTAAGCATTATTAATTTTGTTATATTTGGTCCCAGTACTGCTAAGGTCAGCCTATTTCATAACTTGTGTGCTATTCATTCAAAGTGCATGTTGGGAAAGACCCAAGCCATCTAATCTTCATTTCTAGACTGTGATAGGGGAATAGACCCTGGACAACATGCCTGCTTAATAATGGGATTTTGCACCATCTGGGTGATCCCATTCAGGCTAAATATTTCTTCATTCCAGAGACCAACCTCCATAAATTTGGAGCATAGCAAGCCAGTCTCATATGATGCAAAACAAAAATCACATCTCCATTCGATAATCTCACAAGCATACCATCATGTCTCATAAATGAATTTCTTAACATAAAAACAGCCTGCACAATAGCATCATCATTACATCTTATTTTTTAGTAAGTCTTACCTATAAAATTCCATAGTTTGACATTGCAATCATTGGAGGCTGAATTATGTGTATCTAAATGTTGCTTAATATTGTTTAAATTTCGTAAATCAATGTGCTAGTATCTGACTCTTGGATATTTAATATGCCCAGAATGCCTTTCTCCTACATTTCATCTGAAATATAAAATCTGTGTTGATGTATAGTATCCTAATGCAATAAACTAGTTGTGTATACAAAAATATTGGTAATTTATTTCCAGATTAAATGATTGTTCACAAAAATTTATATATATTTGCGTGTAACATTAGGCTGATGGTAAATAGCATATTATTCAAATAAACTGCTGTAATCCCCTTTCATTCCGTTAATGCAATAATAAAGAATTATTGTCATATCCTTAAAACTGCACTATAAATAAATTATTTAAAGAAGAATATACTTGTTCTCATATACATATATAACCATACTATAAATAAATGTATTTAAAGAAAGATATACTTGTTATCATATATGTATAAAACCACATTATTAATAAATGTATCTAAAGAATAAAATATAAAAGATTTAATATATGTATGAGACTATGAGATATGTAAATATATTTGGTTGAAATGTGAGGCTAATATTTATTTATTCAAATATAATATATCTATTAACACATAATATGCATATTATTAAACCATATTTAAATCTTACTCTTGAGACATTGCCTATACTATTGATTATGCTTTCCTTCACACATATATCTTGCACCTTAAGTTTATATGCACCTATAAGATATAAACAATTTATTATCAGTAGCCATTATATAGATATGGCCAATTGCCCAATTAGAGTCTTTTTGTTTCACGGCTGAGCTGCCGGCCAGAAATAAGGCATATGACTTGTATCATAGGTATTGTTCATCATAAGTAAAAAGACCTGGGTTTGAACCTGTAGGGCAAAATGAAAGAGTGTTCCTGACTTATGAATCTTGAATATTATCTGACTCAAGATACTCAGGCTGGAATTCCAGGTTCAGTTGTATGAATTATGCAAACTGACCAGTACAATATATATATATAATAAATGCTCAGTTTATATTAAAATAACAAATCTTCAAACTTTAATAGACAGGCTTTAATCTTCTCCACTCTCCAATTCTTCATCTATCCATATCATTAAAAATCTGATGATGGAATGTTCAAAGCCCTTGTTGATATGAGAGGGGTAACTTAAAATCAACATGAGTATGACAATATTGGCATCAACAAGGGCTTTGAGCATTACATCATCAGATTTTCCATGATATTGATGGCTAAAGAGTTGAAAAGTGGAGAAGATTGAAACTTGTCCATTAAAGTTTGAAGATTGATTTGCTACCTTAATATAAACTGAGTACTGATTATATAAGGGTGTAGAAAATAATGTTTTGGACCAATTGATGATTTGTTGGTTTATCTTTTTTACATGTATGTGGTCATGTGCATTGGTTGTATAAAATGAGGTGGACATCTGTAGGGAAATTGAAAATCTGAATTTAAATCCCTTCTAATTATATGAAGTTTTGTATAGATAATATAATTGTATTTAAATATTATATATTCAGTCAGTATTCTGCCCATCCCTCTTCTGTGTAATTGAATGGCTATATTAAAGACCTATATGTGAGGGATCAGACTGACTTAAAGTCAACATGGGTATTATAATAATCAAGATTATATAAGCAGTCAATAAGATTGAAAGATCAAGCAGGGACTCTCAACCAGCAGACACAGGGTTACCCCCATTCTCCTACTTCAAATCCCTATCTAGGCTTCCTAGCCTCAACCATTAACATCCTTGATGTCACATAGCTTCACTTCTTCATACAGTGGGATGTAGCTCAAAGTTTGAACATGGACTCTCCAGCTCAAGGTTTCTCATAATCTTATCTTACAATTGTTGATATGATTTGGGAGTTTAATCATTTTTATAAATTTTATAAAGCTAATATTATGTCTATAAGGTACAAAACCATGGATGTACTTGTTTCGCAATTGAATGACTTACTAAGTGACATATATAATAACTAATTAATAGTCCAACTCACAATAATGATGCATGTTTAGTTAACAAGAATGATATAATTTTTATTACAAAATTAAAATAAAAAAGAGAGTAGATTACAAAATATTGAATTGAAATGATCTACTGCTTTTACATCATATTACAGGAGGTGGTGGTTGCTTACAACAATTATGTGTGTCCTATTTAATTTGATTGGATGTATAATAATCTATCACCCCATTTTAAATTTGAATATAACAATTTATTACATATTTGTTTAATGGAAAAAATTGTGGATGGATTTGATTTAAGGTCACTTTTGCTGATGAGTGCAGGCAGAGGGTAAGGCAAACATTGCTTAGAAATTGCAGTACTACCTATGTGAGTGGGGTCAATGGTAACTAAATCTGAGATGGATCAGCTTGGCAATCAAATGGCATGGTTCACTGTTGAAGAGTGGATGTCCCTGGCTGCAAATGTGCACCTGCTTCTAACCATGGGTGCATAGCAATGGAGAATGCAAAGATGTGCTAAATCTAGGATTTGGGGTCACAAGGAGTCTCCAGCTCCTGCGAGACCTAGACTGGCACTAATCTATGGATTAGACACCCAGAAATGTGGCATCTGCTCTGCTCTCATACAGTTTGACTATATGATGCATGAACCATATAGAGGATACATGATGAAGTTGAATAATAATATTATGACTATCCCACACATATAAGAAGGTAGAAATACAAATATATAAAGAAGTATAAACAATAAATTATGAAGCCTTCTGTCTATAAGAATAAACATTAGAAATTTTTTTAGATGTACACATGAGCATCCCCAGTTAACTACATATGATTATTTTATAATTGAAACCTGCTCACAATAAAAATTTTAATAATCATAAATTTGAATACTTAATCAAATAACATTTGAGCATTAGGGAAAATAATTACTCATAAAATTGACTGAGAGTGCAATCCATTATTTATTCTGTAGCTTATACATGGATTGCAGTTTTAATTTATAAAGATATTATATGGCATTAATAAACAATGCAATATGTACATTTAAACAACTTTATTAATATTACTTCTAAGTAACAAAATGTTGAATTATAAATATAACTACCTTTATATGAGTTTTAATACATAAGATCATTTTATCAAAATAAAATTATTAATTTAGCAGTATGTGAGATAACAATTTAAACCAAGTTAATATATTACTTTATTATGAATATCTTTAATAAAATTATTTTCTAACATATGGGTTAGAGTGCATATATAGAAAAACCCAATAGTCAAAAAAAATGATTTAGAAATTAATTGAATAGAAATACAGTCATAATCCTTCATTAGTTTTATACATAATTCCAAGAATTCACAAATTACTTTTCTTGAGAATTCACAAATTACTTTCCTTGACAAGATGGGGGTATAAGAAAAGAAACTAAGAAAAAACAAACAATTTATATAGTGCTATTATTACTTTTAAATTTTAATAGCTTTAAATTTGGCATCTTCTCGGATCACTCATCTTTTGGGATTTTGAGAGCAGAGAAATATTAGCACATTTAATGAATTGAATTTTAACTCCCTTCATCATTCAAGGTAATATATATAAATAGAAATACAAAATAGATTGCTAATTTATTAAATAATTAAGCCAGTAGATTTAACATTAATGATTAATAATATATACATAATTAACAAGGTTAAGATTAGCTAGTGAAATATATTTAAAAAAATTGAGTTACAGTTAAAATTTGAAGAAAATGAAAGCATTGTTACTGGAAATAAGATGATGAGTTCAACACTTCTTCTGTACAGAAAAATTGGTGGATTCATGATCTTCAGATTGGCAGAGAGATGTCTATGATGTGGATGTATCTTCGTTTTTGATGGAACTCTTCTGAATGCCAACTTCATCGATGGCCATGGAGAAGCTAACACCTGACTGCATACTCATAGGGGTAGATACTTTTAACATATCACTTGAAATATTAATAAGCAGGATTGAAATGAAACAGCAGGATAAGAAATTTTAACAGAGGCTGAAAATTTCTCAAAATAAAAAAATATTAGAGGTCTGCTTACCTCTCACTCAAAATGTTAAGGCAAATTTTTAAACAATGCCACCTTTGATGCTTATATATATTATTTTATGCCTGTGGTCCACTTTCTAATTCTTAATGAATTTTGTTCTGCCTTTGCTTCTAATTGATGCTCCATTAATTCTTTGCTTTCTCATGCCTTTTGTGCAGCCAAATTGTTTTCCTCTCTTTTGGCTTTAACTTTTATTTAACATGTTAAAGTGTGTACAGACTCTAAAGCTGTTCAGCTGTAACTATTACAACCAATTGTATGTATAGATAGGGAAATATAGCACTTACACTCTCTACCTTGATGGCTACCTACATTTCTTCCATTGTATAAAATATTTTAACATTTTTTCTTAATTGATTTTATTTTTAATAAGTTTACTTTTTTAAAAAAATAAATTCACATGTCTTAAACAATCAGCATTTAACTTTAAAATGTAAGATTGTACATGCACACATAAGCATATTACTAATGTGTGTGGATATTAATAAATAAATTATATATACAACTGGGTCTCATTTTATGCAGTAGATAGGTTCCTCAAAATATGTGCACAAAAGAAATTGCATAAAAATAGACTTAACTTACCTTGAAAAATGGGGGATATGTACTGTGATTTTTGAAAATCACATAAAAGCAAAGCAACAACATAAAATTACTTTAAAATTCACATTAAAAAATGAATAAGTAATATTTACTGAGGCTATAACCTCAAGAATATGTGTGTAAAATGAGATAGTAAGGACCTCTACAGGTGTTTAACCACAAGCTTACATTTTGGAAGAAAAGAGGGGAACCCTTCTTTACATCACCCTATTTTCTATTTAAATAGGTGAAGCTGAAGCGGTTAGATCTGCGAGCGTAAAGCTATTCAATACTTCACTGATTAAGTCCACATTTCTTATTACACATTAATACTCATGAAATCTTTCAATTTACAATGAGTCAATGGAAAGATTTTATAATTAGAAATCTAATATAGTAATTTAAAGTTGTAATTATAAATTTATTAAATGCACATTGATTACCTAAGTAATATTTACTGAAACTATAACCTTGAGAATATGCGTGTAAAATGAGATAGTAGGGACCTGTACAGGTGTTTAACTATAAAATCTTTCCATTGACTCATTGTAAATCGAAAGATTTTGCGAGTATTAATGTGTAATAAGAAATGTAAACTTAATCAGTGAAGTATGGAATAGCTTCACACTCGCAGATCTAACCACTTCAGCTTCACCTATTTAAATAGAAAGTAGGTTGAAGTAAAGAAGGGTTCCCCTCTTTTCTTCCATAGCATAAGCCTGTGGTTAAACACCTGTAGATCTCTCTACTATCGCATTTTACATGCATATTCTTGAGGTTATAGCCTCAGTAAATATTACTTACATAATCAATGTGCATTTAATAAATTTATAATTAAAAAATGAAATAAAATATGAATAATAAAAAAATTTAAATTTGGAAAAAATTGATACAAGACAAACTTTTTTTACTTTTTTATTAACTATAGTATTTAATTATTCAAAACAATATATTTTATGTGTAATTTATAGTATTTTACATTTTTTATACCTGTACAGTATTTTAATCATTATCACTATTTGAAGATATGCAAGTTCATTTGTGAAATGGTAAGACAACAGATTATTCGCAAGAGGAAATACAACTAGCATCAACTTCATTTTTTTAAATTTCTCTTATAGTACTCTTGCCCAAACTAAAAATTTTTCCAATCACTGTTGATCCTTCCCATTTATTACATGATCTAAAATTGAAATTTTTGTTTCCAAAGAAATTCATTTTCTTGGGTGTTTTTTCCCTCTCCATTAGGGTAAACCAAAAGTTTAAAATAAAAATAAGAACTTAGACTTATAATAATAAAAAAACATCTACTCACCACTATTGGGAAAAATTTAATTAAAACTAACAATTAAAAATTAAATTCTTATTTTTGTCTTTAATTTTTTAATTTTCAATTCCATTTAAAAATCAATTTTCATTGTTTCAAATCACATTAATTTCAGATCATGTTACATAACTTTTAAATTGTTAATTATAATTAAAAATCAGATTTTAATTTTTAATTGCCAAATTTAATTGTGCCCTCCACTGTTACTCACCTTTTAAAAATAAACTTGTGGACACTAAGTGATTAACTGATTACGTGCTTTTTTTTTCAAAAAGCAAAAATAGAATGTGATTTAAAATGCAAAAACAACAATATGCATAGTATACACATCTATAATGTTTGAACAGATTTACATTATAATCTTGTAAAATTTAATATGTATATATAAAATGGGGAAATCCTGATTTTAAGTGAATTACGAAATTCTTTTTTGCATAAAATCTATTACAGTACTATTATAAAGCACTGAAAATATTGAAATTATTACATTGAAGTGGAACTCTGATAATGTGCTATTACTTTAAATTTGACATGTGAGTGTGCAAAATTTATAATATTTAAAGTAATAGTGCATTATTGGAGCTGACTTCTGATTTAATAATTATCATTGCATAAAAGAAAATCACATACAAAGATATTAAGAAGAAACAATCACATAACTACAAAATCACATTTAAAAAATCTGCAAAAAATGAGACATGTGTGTATGCAATATATTAATTCAAGTAAACATGAAGCAAGCATAACTGCATGCAGATATGCCCTTTCTTCAACTTACCTTATAAAAAAATAACCAAAAAAATGTATTTTCTTTCTACAGTGAATGAATGATTGCTAAAGTCTGTTCCTCTTGTCAGAATGTTAGTGTATACATGTTTATTAGTTTTGATTTCTACACTATTTTATTATCTGCCTATTTCATTAATTTTATTTTCAGTCTACCTAATTACCTGAGGTTTCTATCTCTTAAGTTCAAGTTCTAAGTCATTATCTGAATGTTTACTGCATGCTTTTATCAGGGTCTCCCTCTTGTGTCCTGGGATCTGTCATGGTACTGTTTTAAGTTAGGGCCATGGTATGTTTTTCAAACACTTTTCTCCTAATCTTTTACATAGTTACCAAAGTCATTGTCCATGAGCAGTTCTGTCATTTCACTTATAATGAAATTCTGGTTACTTAGCATATGTTGGATGGCTATCACCAGGTTATATCTAGTGTTGTAGGTGATTTTTTTTATCTATCATTGAAAATGCTGTCAGTGCTTTCAGATGCACTATCTGTCTTAGGAAAAATTGCATCTGGGTTTCTGCCTCCTCCCTATTATACTTTTTCTGGTTTTTGCAGTGCATAATCACATACTGCTTCTTGTGACTCCAAAATGTGTTCAACAGTGCTTCATTATACTGCACCCATGATTGGGGGTGATGAGTCATACTTCCCCACTAATCTCTTGCTGTTTTCTCCAGATTATCAATGTCCACCATCACTTGTTCATTGCTGCTGCTCAATGTGTAACACCTAAACAAGTCCTCCAGGCTGTGAAGAAGCATCATGGGGGTCTCCCCCCCTTCATGAAAGGCTAACTAGGATAGCTTTCACTATGGATGACACTGGGTTGTGTACTTATCCTAGTGTTGTTCATTGGTGTAGGGTCCCTGCCTGCTTCTTCCTATTGTGCCTGCAGCATCTCTTCCTATGTTTTCTGGGTAATCAGGATGACAATCTGGTCAACATTCCAACAGTGTTTTTTGTCCCATTGAATTTACTTGACTCACTTCTGCTCATACTGTTATTTTTGGGTTATTATCCAGTGATTTCTGCTCTTTGACTGCTTTGGCCTTGTTTCCTTTCCCCTCTCCTTGACTGTTTTTCAATTACCGCAGCATTTGCATTATTCATTCCATCTGCTCTTCCAATTTTTGTATCCTCTCTTCTGTTCTTCCCTTTTATTTTCTGTCTTGCCAACTTTGAACTTCTTGAGATCCTTGAACATTATTTGTGGGTTCTGTCTTTCCATTTCTTCTTTATTGTGGTAATTTTTTAAAGACATTGTGCATATATAAAAAACTTCCCTTTTGGATTCTTAATTTCATTACATGCTCCACTTCTCCTGGTCATCCTGTTTGGCATCACATTCCAAACATATTTATTTTATTATTCTGAAAAAAATTTCTACCCTATCCATATTTATTTAATTATTCTGAAAAAAAATCCTACACATTATTCTATTCATCTTTATTTTTTTCTAATATAACTATAGTCCCTTACATATATATATATGTCCCCTTTCTAATATAACTATAGTCCCTTATATATATATTCTAACCTTCATCTTGTGCATCTTCTCTTTAAAATAGTATATGATATAAATAAAACGGGTTCTAGCTCAGTTAATAATTAATAAATAAAATATTCAGCATTAAAATTAAAATGTTTCACTAGCTCAAATTTAAAATACGAATAAGGTTCAGTTATAAAAATAAATTAAATAAATATTTAATATTTTCATGAGACTTGAAGTGAAAATACAGGTGACAAGATAGATTACATTGAGCCAATATCCTACAGGATACTATCTCAATGGCATAAGAACACTACCCCCCCCTTATTATTATTTCAAATAACAAACTCATAGTATTCTTACGACTTTAATAACTTCTACTCACTAAGATTAAACTAATAATTAAATCTTAATCTTCTATTTAATAATCTAGCTCAATAAAATAATCTCAGGTTCATAAAGTTTATTCTAAGTTAATAAAAATACGGTAGTAAAATATGAGAAGGGATTTTATGTCATAATCTACTACACTTAAACTAATAATAATAAATAACAGTAATAATATTCTTCATTGTTTAACTAATTCTGTTTTACTTTTGTTTTTACTATAATTTTATTACCATAATAAAATAATGAAGTAATATAATATGATCTTATATCTTCATGTAATGATATAATAAATAGTGGTAGCATTTTAATAATATGACAAACAAAATATGTGTGGCAACTGATAGCATATAATTTAATATAATATTGTGATAACTGATTTATGACCAATAAAATAATGTAAAATTATGATTATTTAATTAAATGAATACCAATAAAATATTTAAAATTCTTAAAATAATTCTCTATTTATCTTTTGTGCAAAATTATATATTTGTTTCAATTATTATGCATATATTGTGTTTTCATGCAGCGATGTGGAGAAATAAATAACTCGGCCACAAAATTTTTGAAATAACAAAATGTAACAAAGTTTATTACTAACAACAAATAAATAAACAATTTATTTACACTATTTAAAGTGGATATCCTTAATTTTTTTTACTTTACAGTTTGATCTACCAGGTTATAAAAAAAATAATTTATATTTCAATTATATCTTTATTTAGATTTAGGACAAAATTTAAAAAAAATTTTACTATTTGGTTTCTCATTATGGTTAACTTATTACAAATATATTTATCTACTTTATTAGCAACAGCATTTTATCCTTAATATTATTAAACTATCTTATCTTAAAAATTCATACTTAGAAAAACATTCTATAGAAAACAAATGAGTATGGACTTCTCAAAATATTAAAAAATTTTATCTTGCAAAGTCAAAGATGTTATACAAAATATTATCCAAAATTCAGTACTAGATTTTAGTATTTATCACACAATGTTTACTAATCATAATATATTCTTCTTTAAGCCTTACTTTAGTATGATATAAGTGTAATCATCAATATATTTCTGTTAATCAATAAACAAAAAATATACTATGCATATTGTTTACATAATTTACTTTGTACTATTGTATTTTAAAATATGCAATACTTATTTTCTCTTAAAAAAAATAATACTAAAGCATTTAAAATTATTATCACTTTAAAGAAAATATCTTTGTTTAGATACTTTATTTTAAAAAAGTTTATATTTCAT
Organism: Epiperipatus broadwayi; assembly: GCA_028023455.1. Taxonomy (NCBI): domain Eukaryota; kingdom Metazoa; phylum Onychophora; class Udeonychophora; order Euonychophora; family Peripatidae; genus Epiperipatus; species Epiperipatus broadwayi. The sequence goes on along the minus strand of JAQFVV010006278.1, from coordinate 3,866,249 downwards.
TTCCAAAATAAAATTCAAAATATATTCTATGATTCTTTTCTTTTTTTAGGATACTTTGGATCTTCAATTTTAAGTTATAACGTCCTATTCCTTCTAAGCAAATAAACCAATCTTGTACAAAATGATAACATAACCTAAGTTCTAAATTATTTATCATTTCTCTTAAACATATCTTACTAAATGATGCAGTTACATGAAATAAAGATAGTGAAAACAGATGCATAGGATTAAGGAAGAAAACTAGAGTATTACTTTTAACATATCTCAAAATTATGGCACAATGCGAAGAGGTATGACATTTACTTGCCTAATATCCTCTAGTACAGGGACGATGTTAAAGCTATTTCTTCAGCTTTATTAGAACATCAAATATTTAAAAGTAATATAAACACTGTCCAAATAAAATGTGTATCAGTCATAGGGCTTTGTTAACTATGCTGATATTCATATAAAGACTAAATATTATTTCCATTCCTTATAACATCCTATTTCTTAAAACATCATCTTGGTTTCCTGTTCACTAAGTACTTCCAAGCCACTATCTTAACATTATTTCTCAAGATTTTCTACATCTTACATCGATAAATAACTATCTGCATTTACAAAACAATAAATAAAATTCATTAATAGTTAAACAATCTAGCTGTTCCACAAGAAAAGTCTGCTTACTTCATTATTCTATATGTATAATCATGTAAATCTACTTAGACAATATTTGAATATCCAATAACATGAGAATTTTAAAAGAATCACATAATTATTTGTTATGTTGGATTATATCACTAATAAAAAAAAAATCATCGTATGCATATTTCCAAATCAATCCTATCTCATAATGTTTTTTTAAATGTTGTATGAAATGTGTTACATATAATTAAAAAAAACTTTTACACTTCATTCTTCCAATTTATGCATGATCTAAAGAAAACAAAAAATATATACATTATAAATTATCAATAGTTATTATTATTACCAATAACCTTCATCTAGTCATCGTGTTCAGTAGGCTTCCTTTATCCACTTGAGCATTGCAGATATAAAAAAATTCACACCCATACACTTTCTATTAAAATATTTTTAACTAAATTATTAGATTGTTATATTATAAAATTTTAATATTAATAAATTAATGTTTTTATGTTTTTCCTAATCTTATATAAAAATTTAGATTTAAACTAGGTTAACAAAATAAAAAGAATCAAAACTATAATTACATATTTTCTTGACGATAGTTCCTGATAAGTCCAAAATGTTTATTATTTTCTCTAGAGTTTTTAAAAATGTTCTCCTCCAAGCGCGTTAAAGTTTAAAATAAAAATAATTATTAATCCATTTAATAAAATTTATAGAAAATAATCCTTGGTTTTAGTATTTAGGATGATAATTATTAAATCTTAATATTAATTAATCCCATGAAGCTTCTTAATCTTCTCTACCAATATTCTCTGTGTATCCGATGCAACAATCCATCTAATTTAACTTTAAAAATATTCAATAAACTTTTAAATACTATTTGTATTTCCATGGATCCATCTTTTATTCAACTATGTGTTCACTTTTTTATATATGTTTCCTTCTTGATACATTTAAACTTTTGTTTGGTATTTTTATATGTCACTTTAAAATTAAAACTTCAAGTACTTTTAAACAAATCTTTTCTAAATACATTTTTTAAAACAATTCTAAGAACGAATATTTTAATATCAAAACACTTCTATAACATATTCTCCTGGGTTCTTTCTTAAATTCGTGAAAATATTTTTTTTAAAATGTTACCTTCAGAAAGGATATAACATTTTACTCCTTTGAATATCATACTATATAAAATAATTCATGCAATATATAACTATCTTATTACCATTTAAAAATAAATCTTGGATAAACTTATAAATAATACGTTTCAATACAATTTTTTTTAGACTCCGTATAATGTCCGAGCTGTGGTTTTTATATGTACCAAAACAGTTCTCTGGTAAAGTATTAATAAAGCTGTATCAATAAATATTTCAAATATTTTTACAGTATTACAATTTATATCCATTTTATTCCACAGTATATCCATTTTTTTTATTGCGAAGTTTAGGTTAAATTTTTTAGATAAAATACGACTGGTAAGTACTTTCAAAATTAGAAAATCATTTCCACGAAGTTTCTAAATTATTATATTTTAACACCCTCTTTTGCAAAAATACTTTAAAAAATTATTAATTAGTTTTTTGCAAATAAAACGATAAGAAAGTACTAAAAAAAAAAATTGACTAAAAATAAAAATTTTAAAAAATATACTATCTTTTTGATAGTTATAATTTATCTTTCTCTGGTTTCAATACATTATTAATCTCCCTTGATAACTTAGTTACGATGACATTTATAGTCTGTAAGAATACCTATTCCTATTGGTTAATTCTTACTTTAGCTTGAGAACAAATTTACATAGTTTTAGTTTATAGTAGAATTAAATTTCAAAATTAGAAATTATGATGTAATGAACTTAAAATATTATTTAAAATATTACTTTTGAATCAATTATTATTTTATTAAAACTATTTAAACATTTAAAATAACTTTAATAACCTATTCCATTTATCTATTTTTATTTAAACAAAATATTTAATTTTTATTATATCTGTATTCGTCTTTATTACATTACTTAAAACATTACATATGATAGTTAACTTAATGTTTAATACTATTTACTTTTATGATAGGCAATAATTCTATCCAATTCTATAATATAACTTTTAAAATATTTTAAACATTGTTATTATTTCAAACAAGCGTGTGTGTGAACATTTGTAATATACAAGTCACATGATTAATAACTTTGACAGACGATTTTTAATCTATTTCTCTGCCTATATTTATAAAATTGATACACTTATTATATTATATAAAATAATTATAAAAAATTTGGAAGAACAATTTAGAAAATATAGAACTAGATATAATTTTCACCATCACAAAGTTTATTTTTAAAATGTACGATTTAAATTTTTATTAAATATTACTTTATGAAATTAAAATATAACATTTATTACTACAAGTTTAAACTATTAAAATCGAATTTTTAAAAATACTTTTAAGATTTATAGCTCAATTATTTAATATGTCAGCTTAAAACCATGAAACTATTTAACTTTTCTATAACTATTTTAAATGATCTTTTTATATACTATGTATAACTCTTTAGCTTCAAATTGATACTTTAAAGATATAATTATTAATAGCAATTACCATATTAAAAGAATCATATTCTAAAAATTAAATATAATTTTTAGTAAATGTATCTGAGTTGAATTTAATATTATAGGCGAATATGTTTTAACAATAGGCTTTGTCTTCAGTTTGTGAGTTGGCCAATTAAAAGATTTGATTTTTATCTGATACAACCAATGATAAAATTAGCGGTTTAAGGGTTAAAACATTACATATGATAGTTAACTTAATGTTTAATACTATTTACTTTAATGATAGGCAATAATTCTATCCAATTCTATAATATAACTTTTAAAATATTTTAAACTTTGTTATTATTTCAAACAAGCGTGTGTGTGAACGTATGTAATATACAAGTCACATGATTAATAACTTTGACAGATGATTTTTAATCTATTTCTCTGCCTATATTTATAAAATTGATACACTTATTATATTATATAAAATAATTATAAAAAATTTGGAAGAACAATTTAGAAAATATAGAACTAGATATAATTTTCACCATCACAAAGTTTATTTTTAAAATGTACGATATTAATTTTTGCTTATTAAATATGACTTTATAAATTTAAAATATAACATTTATTACTACAAGTTTTAAACTATTAAAATCGAACTTTTAAATATACTTTTAATATTTATAGCTGAGTTATTTAATATGGCCAGCTTTTACAACCATATGAAACAATATTTAAAGCTTTATATAACTATTTTTAAATGATTTTATATACTATGTATTCTCTTTAGCTTCAAATTGTACTTTAAAGATATAATTGACTTAATATAATTAATGTATTAAAAGAACATATTCTAAAATTTAAAATTTTTAGTAATTGACTGTTATGAACTATTACTGACCTATAGAAAAGGGCACAATATATATATATATATATATATATATATATATATATATATATATATATATATATATATATATATATATATACAAAAGGGATATATATATATATATATATATATATCCCTTTTTGTATATATGCTGTTGGTAAGATCATTCACTACATCTGCAAAAGAAAATGGATAAAAATATTATTTTATAATATTATGATTTTTTCATACTAGTACCCCATTTTTCTACACATGCTAGTCTTAAGCTGTTACTCTCACAAAAAAATTCATTTTGCCAGTCAGAATGTAATCAGATTTTTCACACATCCATAGCTTTAATTTTTTCTACAACTTTAAAATTGCAATGACTACATTCTATAAACAGCAAAATTTATGCATTTAATGTTCCAAAAAAAATTATGGGTTATTCCCCCCCTACCTGAACCTATTGTATGAGTGATGATTAAGCAGTTCCAAACCTTATGTTGGTAGCCATATGTTGTATAAAAAACATATGTATATATAACCATAACCAAAAAACTGTAACCCTCTTATAGATGACTTAAGGGGGCTCCCACAATCACATGTAGACATATATCAAAGCCTCACATTGGTTGCACCATATTGTATAAGAAAAACCCTAAAATTGTATAATCAGTCAACAAAACTGAAAGACCAAGCAAGGACTCTCAAATAGCAGACACAGGGTTGCTAGTTTAATCCCCTACCTAGGCTTCCTAGCCTCAATCACTTAATTAACATCCTTGATATCACACAGCTTCCCTTATTTATACAGTGCAATGTAGCTCAAAGTTCAAACACAGACACCTCAGGGTGCCTCATAACATAAGACATTACACAACACTAGCACTTCAAGCCTTACATTAATTTATTTATCTTACAATTGTTGAAATGATTTAGGAGTTTAATCATTTTTATAATGCTACAAGGCTAATATTATGTCCATAAGGTACAAAACCATGGATGTATTTGTTTTGCATTTGAATATATAATAACTAATTAATAGTTCCAACTAGTTAACAAGAATGATATAAGTTTTATTACAAAATTAAAATAAAAAAAGAGAGTAGATTACAATATATTGGATTAAGATGATCTACTAGCTTTTACATCATACTACAGAAAGTGGTGGCAGCTTACAACAATGATGAGTGCCCTATTTAATTGGAAATATGATAATCTATCAGCCCATTCTAATTTTGAATATAACAATTTATTACCTATTTGTTTACTGGAAAAAATTGTGGATGTGTTTGATTTAAGGTCACCCAGGGTTACTGATGAATGCAAGTGGAGGCTAAAGGTAAACATTACTTAGAAATTGCAGTACTATTTACATGAGTGGAGTCAATGGTAAATAAATATAAGGAAAATTGGTTTGGGGATCAAATGGTATGGTTCACCACTGAAGAGTGGATGTCCCTGAATGCAGAGGCACATCTGCTTCTAATCATGGATGCATACCAACAGAAAGTGAAGATGTACTAAATCTAGGATTTGGGGTTGCAAGGAGTCTCTAGTTATGTGTGATTTAGACTGGTGCTAATCTATGGGTTTGGAACCAGGCACATGGCATCTGGTCTGCCCTGATCCACTTTGACCATATGATGCATGAATCATACAGAGAATACATGACAAAGTTGAATAATAATAATATGACCATTGCCACAGGAATACAAATATATAGAGAGGTATAAACAATAAATTATGAAACCTTCTGGCTACAAGAATAAACATTATGAAACTAATTTTAGATATGCACATGAGAATCCCCAGTTAACCACATATGGTTACCTTACAATTGGAACCTAATCACAATAATAATTTTAATAATCTTACATTTGAAAATATAATCAAATAACATTTGATTAGGGAGATTAATTACCCCTAAAATAGACTGATAGCACAATCCATTACTTATTCCATAGCTTATACATGGGTTGCAGTTTTAATTTATATGGATATTATATGGCATCAATAAACAATGCTATGTGTACATTTAGACAACTTTATTAATATTACTTCTACATAATAAAATCTTGAATTATAAATATTATGACCTTTATGTGCATTTCAATACATGAGATCACTTTTATCAAAAGAGAATTATTAATTTACTGGCATGTGAAGTAAACCAAATTTATGTATTATTTTATTATGAATATCTTTAATAAAATTATTTTCTAACTATGGGTTAGATTGCCTATATAGAGCAACCAGATTGACAAACAAAAATGATTTAGGAATTAATTGAATAGAAATATACTCACTATTGTCTATTAGTTCTAAACATAATTCCAAGATGCTCACTATTGTCTATTAGTTCTAAACATAATTCCAAGAATTGACACATAACATTCCTTGATATGACACTAAGAAAAAACCATTTATATAATGTTGTTATTACTTTTAAATTTTAAGTTTTAATTTGGCATCTTCTTGGCTCACTCCATCCCTTGGGATTTTGAGAGCAGAAAAATGTTAACACATTTAATGAATTGAAATTTAACTCCATCCATCATTCAAGGTAATATACATAAATAAAAATGCAAAATAGATTTCTAATTTGTTAAATAATTAATCCAGTAGATTTAACATTAATGGTAAATAATATATAGATAATTTACATGGTAAGACTAGCTAAGGAAATATATTAAAAAAAATTGAGTTACAATTAAAACTTTGAATAGAATGAATGAATTGTTACTGGCAATAAGATGATGACTTTGGGACTTTTTCTGCACAAATAGATATATGAATTCATGATCGTTGGACTGGCATGGAGATGGTAAGACATGGATGGATCTTCTTCCATCTTTGATAAAACTCATTTGGACACCAACTTCACTGATGATCATGTTGCTGATGCTCAATTACTCACTCATAGTGGTAGATACTTTTAATGTATCACTTGAATTATTGATAAGCAGGATTGGAGCAAAACAGCAGGATAAGAAATTTTAACAGATGCTGAAATTTTTTCAAAATAAAAAAAATATTAGAGTTCTGCTTATCTCTCATTCAAAATGTTAAGCCAAATTTTTAAACAATGCCCCCTTCCATGCTTATATATATTATTTTATATCTGGATCCACTTTCTGATTCTTAATGGATTTCTTTCTGCTCTTGCTCCTTATTGATGTTCCATTAACTCTGTGTTTCCTCATGCCTTATGTGCAGCCAAATTGGTTTCCTTTCTTTTGTCTTTTACTCTCACTAACACCTTAAAGTGTGTACAGACTCTAAAGGTGTTTAACTGTAACTATTACAGTCATTTGTAAGTGTGGATAGGAAAATATGGCACTTACACATTTTTTTATACTACGTTTCTCCCATTATATAAAATATTTTAACATTTTTTTCTTAATTGATTGTACTTTTAAACTTTGCACTGCTGATTAATTTTATTGGCTGAGTGAGGTAAAAGTCTAAACTTTTAATTGGTCAATTCACAAACTCAACTGTAAAAATATATTCACCTTTTAATATTATATTCCCTTTAGTTTCATTTGTAAAAAGTATATTAATAATTTGTCAGGTTATGAAAGTGAATGAAAGTTTTTTCAAAAATAAATTTTTATTTATAATTATAAAAATATTCAATAATGTCAGTGATTTCTTTCTCAATTTTATGTTGCAGAAAAGTAAATAACTTTTACTAAAATCTTAACTATTTTTCTAAAATAATTTTATTTTTAGCATATTTTATCAAACTAATTTTATAATATGTCAAAAATCTACCTCAAAAATGGCCTAAACATTCATTTATTATTTTCAAAATGAAAGAAAAGAAATCGTAGTGGTTTAATTATTGACAAGCAGTTTTCTTTGTCCTTGAGGGTTAACAGCCAATCAGCATCAAGGATGGACTGCCCTCTTCTTTTGTTATACTTAAAATTTAAATATTATTGATTTTTTACTTGTAAAATAATTTAGAAGAGGTCAGCATTTTATGGAACTTTTTTTAACCTTTAAAAAGAGTGCAAAATCTTAACGGTAGCATTAAAAATGATGTAATTTGAGTGACTTGAAGTCAGCTCCAGTTTTGATCATAGAACCCTGTCAAAAGGTTAACAAGATATACTTTTTCTTAAAATCAAATCACATGACTTAAACAATTAGCTTTTAACTTTAAAATGTAAGATTGTACATGCACACATGTGCATGTTACTAATGTGTGTGGATATTAATAAATAAATTATATATATATATATATATATATATATATATATATATGATAAGGGATAGCTTAAATTAAGTAAACATGAAGCAACCATATCTGCATGCAGATATGCACTGCTTGAGTATGACAATATTATTTACATGAAGAAGTGCTTTGAGTGATCCATCATCAGATTTTCAATGTTGGGTAAAAAGGTGTAGGGTGAAGAATATTGAAGCCTATCCATTAAAGTTTGAAGATTCGCTATATAAAGTGACCACTGATTAAATATATGTGTGGAAATGATGATCTGCTCCTACTGATGGATGCAGATTCAGCACAAAATATATATATTGGGGATTATTTATTTTATTACATGTATGTGGTAATGTCTATCAGTTATATATGATGGAGTGAATAACTGTAGCTAGCTTGATGCTCTGGGTTCAAACTCCTTCTATTTAGAACCAGTCAAGTTCATGGCAAATGACTTTTAATTCAAAGGTTATGAACAATTCTTTTTTATATATCCAATACTATGCTACATAAAAAGAAGTATCATTAACAACAATCATGTACAATTACCAATGGTCATACAATTCTACTGTAATCAGCAATATTAATCAAATTTATATAATAATAAACAATCATTATACTTAAAATGCCTTTGTAACCCTGAGAAAGTTCTTGTAAAACATTTGTAAAACTTATGTAACACATCTTTTGACCAATAAAATATATTCTTGAAATGTTATTGAGGTGGTGGTGGCAGCAGTGGTGGTGGTGGTGGTGGCAGCGGTGGTGGCAGCAGCGGTGGCAGCGGCAGTGGTGGGAGTAGAGATGGGGGAGTGGTGGTGGTGGGGGCAGCGGTGGTGGTGGCAGTGGTGGTGGTGGTGGTGGTGGCAGTGGTGGTGGCAGCGGCGGTGGTGGCAGCGGCAGTGGTGGTGGTGGCAGCAGTGGTGGTGGTGGCAGTGGTGGTGACAGCAGCAGTGGCAGTGGCAGTGGTGCAGGCAGTCGTGGAGGAGGTGGTGGTGGCAGTGGCAGCAGCAGCAATGGTGGTGGTGGTAAGTGAGGGTAGTGGTGGTGGTGATGGTAGTAGTAGCAGTAGCAGTAGAAGTAGCAGCAGCAACACTAATAGTAGTAGTCATAGTTCAGCAATAATGGTCTATTTAGTCACAACCAAATAAAAAGCTAAAGTTTTTTATGCTCCAAAAGTACTCAAAACCTAAGCCTGACAGAGTAAAAACTGTATCTTGATATATCTTTTTTAATTTTCAAAGAGTTGATAACTAATTAATAATTTTGTGTTACATTTTTTAATTAAAAATTTTTAATTAAAATCAAGTTACCCAACAATAAATTTAGAAAATATGAAGAAAAAGTCATCGCATGACCAGATGCTTCTGCCAATATTATCAGTGCAGAGTTTCAAAATCCAAAGTTCAGTCAAACATAAGCTTATTTTTAATTTTATTGCAGCAAATTCTGAACTTTCTTGGGAAAAAAAATTTCAATTACAAATTTCCCAGCAAGCAATTTATTTGTTCACAAACAAGTTAACAAGCTCTGGTTTTTATGCTTAAAAAATTTATAACCTTAGACTAATGCATAATAATAATATACCTTTAATCAATTTATTACTTCTTACCAATTTTGTCTTATATTTTTTATTCAAACTCCCAATTAAAATCAAATTACCTAATGATATTTTTTTGAAAAAGCCATCTGATGACCAGTGTTTGTCGCCAATAATTTCACTACAGAGTTTAAAAGTCCAAACAAAGATCAGTCAAGCATTTATTTTTAATGTTATTGTAGCAAACTCTGATATTTGTTTAGTAATAAAAATTTGATTTCAACTTCTCAGCAATTAATTCATCTGCTCACAAACAACTTAAAATCAAGACTTAAGGCTAGCAGGATAAAAATTAACTTGATATAGTTTTTTCAATTTCCAATTAGTTGATAACTTATTTTCAATTTTGTGTTAAATTTATTATTCAAATTTTCAAGTTACTAAATAATTTCAAAAAACATAAGTCACTTCTAATAGCAATGTTATGCCTAAGTACCTATCCATATTTACCATTTCCCTATGTCTGAATGCTCTAACTAAGAATTTCACACTTAAATCACATCAAATGCCTCATTTGGCATTTATCTCTAACACAGTTTGACCCAGATGTTGATGAACCTATCACAAACTCCAATTCAATTATAGCAATCAGTTCTAACATAACAGTAAAAGCAACCCCCTCTGGAAATCAAGACCTTCTACTCATGGATTTTACATTTAAACCTTATCAAAAGCCTTACTCAGCCATAACACACTGATAGACTCAGGGACTAAACAACCTACTACAAACTCCAACTTAACAATTACAACCAATTCTAATATAGCAGTCACCCTCTCCCCTCTGGAACATTCATCTATTCAAATGTAACAGAAAATAGGCATGGTTGGGTTGTATCAATTATGAAAGCAATTCCACCATGTCTTCTATCTTTCCAATATCCTCCCTAACTCACATTGCTAATGAAACCAAGAGAAAAACCTGATCACTCAAAGAAGATCCAGCACCGTAAAAAATCATGACACATTGATTTTATACCAGTGTGGACTTCACAGACAATTGTTATACTACCATGAAAATCACTAGTTTCTTACGTATGTTACCCAGGCAACCCACCACATAAAATTAAACCTGGTTTGCATCTATAGATATAGTAGTCTAGAGCATTAAATCAATAAAATAACTTTATATATGTAAACCTACAACTACAGATTGCCCATGTAACCACAGTAAACCAAGCTATGTAAAACCCTGGTAACTAATCCACAGCATATAAAAAATTATGTAATCTTATGTAAAACCCTGGTAATTAATCCACAGTATGTAAAAACTCTTGCAATCTTGTGTAAACCAATATATCAATCTTTATATATGTAAACCTACTACTACATATTGACCATGTAAACACAGCAATTTAAGCTATGTAAAACTCTTGTAACTTTCTAAGATAAATAAAGTTTATCTTTGAAACATAATAATAATAACAATAACAACAATATTTTAATTTAATTTATTTACATCTTCCCTACAGTTTGAATTTTACAAACCATTTTTAGGTAGATAATCTAAATATAATAAATATATACAATAAAGCTAAAGTGACAGACAGTATAATAATAATAATAATAATAATAATAATAATAATAATAATAATAATAATAATAATAATAATAATAATAATAATAATGCACGTGTATGCCTAAGTCATCAAAAACAAAGGTCTTATTAATCATCTTTTTTTCCCATATTTTAATCATTTTCTCACTTAAAAACTGTGATATATAACTATGATAAATAAAGACAGCAATGGCTGATTACTGAACAGTTGTTTTCTAGCAAAAAGTAAGTAATACGGTCATTCATAACCAAAAATAAATTCTAACATCATAAACAAGCATGGTGTCGCGTCAAGAAGCGAGTGACGTAAATTGCACTCAAACAAATGGCGATAAAATGAAAACTGTGACTAACGCAAAAACATACGTGAACATAACAAAAATAAACCAGCAGCCTTACAGCATCGAAAAAGTCCAGCATTACCACAGACAGCAAGATTTAGGAAGGTAAATCAAGCCGACATAAATAATTTAAACCTCATAGAAAACAATAATGAAGAGCCCTCCCCAACGATATGAAATCAAGATGAACTGCAAGAAATAAATGTTAATTTCAACAGCACCATTCCAAAAAAATTATTCGCAACTTTCCAAAAAAAATTTTCACTGAGATCATTAGTATTAGCTGTCACTGATAGGAATTTAACTCTTTATAAATTCCCCAGAGAGCTTCTTTATGAAGAGCTGACAGCAACAGCAATGTGGGATACAGTCTCTAGTATCGGAGAGCATCCAAACTCGCGATACATTGCAATTTAGTTTTTCGATGAACATCAGTGTGCAAGATTTTAAACTAAAGTAAAAACTTTGGGAAGCTACACGCTAATAATAGTCTATCAAAGCTTGCAAAACTATTGTAATGGAATAATTAAAAACACTTACTTCAGATATACCATTCACGATTTTCAAAAATTAATACAGTCATTTGGCAAAGCTATTTATATAAAACAGATCTACCTATCCGACACCCCCATCCCAGTTTTCAGCAACAACTTTTATTTCAAAATAAAGCTGAATGATAGTGTAAACCCGGAGGATATTCCAACACGAATAATTGACCAAAATGCAATACTGACCATTCACATAAAATGATTAAGGCCAAGATGTTTTGCATGCAGTGAAATGGGACACTTAGCAATCGATTGCAACACCAAAATCAACCACAAAAACCAACCGAGCTCTGAAGATCAACCAAGAGAAGCTCACCAACAAAATCAAACAGTACAAAACAGATAACAAAAACAACTAATAAACAAGAAAGAATTAATAAAAAATCCACAGATCAACAGCAATTGAATAATAAAAAAACTGCACACACATTGCCAGCACCTGAAATTCTGTATTTATCAACAAAATCAAACAATAGAATTCAAACCCCCACTGATAAAAAACAGAAAGTCAACAGCCTCAAGAGGCTGCAATGGAAAAAACAGCACACAATATAACTCAGCCTACCAAAGATACTGATGAAAAAGAGATAATAAAAGAACAAATAAACTCACACAGTAATAGTGTTCAAGAAAATATATATATAACACACCAAACACCCAATATTAAAAATAATACAACAATGGAAATTATGGAAGCTATCACCTCAAATATGCCTCAAATCACCAAAGTTGACACAGAACAAAGAAGAAGACCAGGCCGCCCACCAAAGAAAAATAGAGGGCCCAAAAAAATCAAAACAGAATCCAACCTTAGCCTTGCTGATCACAATAATACAACTACAGTGGAAACAGATGAAGATCTGGAAATGGAATATGAGAACGAATGGGAAGAAACACCAGATCAACCCTAATATTTAAATCTCAACCAAAAAACAACATGTAATGAAAGTAAAATTGTGGCAATCAATGTCAGGGGTTTGAACTCAACCTCAAAAATTAATAAGTTAAAACATTGGATCAAGGATATACAACCACACTTGCTTGGTATACTTGAGACAAAAATTTATGCTGGATCACAAACTGACCCAGACAAACATTTAAATATGGAAGATTTCTGTGCATGCTCCAGAGACTCTTCCTCTCCCTCAGCTGGCACCGGACTCATAATTGCTAAAAATTTCCTATTCACAACATTCAAAATAATTCACATTGACATGAACTTATTAATTGCAACCTTCAACCAAAAAAGCATAACAATAAATCTGGTTTTTGTATATATGCCTTTACAGGATAAAAAAAATAGATACCATAATTGCAAACATTAATTCAAGGTTAGCTAAAACTTCAAACCCAACTGTCTTAATTGGAGATTTTAATTTAAAATATCAGAAATTTACCCAACGTTGGCTTTACAGAATAAATATACCACTAATGAGTGGCCAAATTTTTTTCCAGATGATGCCATCTCTTTCCACAATAATCGCTTCTCTTCACTTATCGATCTGTGCTTTTATTCTCCAATGCTTCACCACCTTATTGAAATAAAACTAACTCCCTCAACTTTTTCTGATCACTCAGCTCAAATAGTCACAATTGACTGTGCCCAAATTCAAATATCACCCTTTCCACTTACGAGAACAATAAGAGTTTTACTCCCAGAAACATTCCCTAAATTTGTTCTCTGAGACCTACATAATGCTAAACAAAATCAAAGATATGACTCTGAACCTGGTCCAGAAATATCTAGCATTTATGGGAATGTTGTCCTTTAACATCAACCATATAACAAAAAAACAACCTCCACCATCAAGTCTTTTGTGTCTCTGGCAGATCAGTTGCACCAGAGAATAATCATGATTAACCCATCACACTGCACCCATCAGTATATATTCAAGCTTACACATGCATACAATAAAGCATGTGATGAACTTAAAAGCTATCTGAAAATTAAGAAAAGCAAGGTATGCCTAACCAGGTCACACCCTTGGATAAGAGATTATATAAGATGGGCACTGGGGAACCAAACAGATGTAAAAGTGGAACATATGCAGGACACAATATGATTATGCCAATTTTTGAATATTTTAAGGAGAAATTACAAGAAAAACAACCATATAAAATACCACATAATCTGTTTGGCCCACCAGAGACAAAAAGCTCATTCACAAAAGATCTATTCACAACAAAACTGAATACTATTCAAAACACTTGCCATCCAGGTAGTCCTGGAGTCCCACTGTTTGTATTAAAGCATCTAAGTAAATTCACAACAGAATATTTGTGTCAGTTAGCAAATCATCTAGCGCAATAAATTCAACCCATGGAGGGTGTCTATCCAATAACCATAGTACCCTATAATAAAAAGAAAGCAATTATCCCACCTATTACAGACCTCAGGCCAATATCTATGGGACTTTTGCCAATCAAAATTATGGAGAAAATTATTAAAGATGAAATTGAACCATATATAATGCCACTTATCTCCAAAGCACAATATGCAAAGAAAAACTCTTCAACAACAGAAGCAGCCTTATTCTTCAAAGCAATTCTAGCCACAGTAAAACAGTGAAAAAAAATAGGGACCCATTGTCATGCAGTTTGACATAGAAGCTGCATTTGACTCAGTCAATATATACACACTTCTGAAAATGCTAAAAGACACAGAAATTCTTAGAACACACCTATATATAATTGCTAACCTGCTTCTGAACAGAGAGATCCATATAACTTTAAATGGAAGAAACTCACCATCTTTCACACCCACCAAATCTATATCCCAAAGATCCCCTCTTAGTTCACTATTGTTTATATTTTACATCAATCCCCTTATTAGAAGCATACAAAATGCATTTATTGGGATCGAGATACCAGATACAACACAGCGCACTACATGCATTGCCTATATGGATGATGTTACCATATTTCTAACATCAAAAAAACAAATACCACAACTCCAAAAAATATTAAAAGAATATTCACAGAAATACGAATTAAAGTTTAATCTGGCAAAAACCACAGCCTGGTCACTTCTCACTGGTAAACAATGTACATCAATTGACAAATCAAAACCAAATCATTCTTTGGGTTCCCATTTCATATGGGAATTACAGGTATGAGATGCTACATCCAAAATAAACTAAAAGAAAAAGCCACAAAAATTATAAACTCCTTGTCAAAGGCATATCTTTCACTGTATTCCAAAGTACAGTTAATTAACCAGCTTATCACAACCAAAATAACATACTATGTACCGGTTATTTTATTTTTGAAGGCATTTATTTCAAAAATTAAAACCATATGTAATAAACTACTTTGGGCCAGAAAAACAGTAGCAATCTCCACAAAAAAACTTAGCCAACCCCTAATAAAGAATGGACTTGGCTTGCACAACATTAACATTTTTCATCTACAAAAGTTAAGGAATTCAATAATTACAATCCTTTCCAAATATCCAAAAATTAACCACTTGCTAGAAGTTACTCCAACAGATAGACCACCTCCAAAAGGTTTTTTTTCACTAACATTATATACCAATGCAAAACCACAGACAAGATTCCAGAACAGTATTTGCATAAGTATTCATATTGGGATATTTATGGTTTAATGAACAAAGAAACAGATACTAATGCTATACAACCTATGCTATGAATTAACAACAAGAGACTACTCAAGGAATATAAAAAATGGGCTCTAGAGCCCAAATACTTTGATTTTATCATTAAAATGAATCTCATTGCCTTGCCAACAACCCACTTTCTTTATCATAAAAGAATGTACAGATCTATTAATCTTTTCTGTTGACTCTGCCATCGAGCAGAAGAGACGCTGGACCACATTATTTATCAATGTATAGCACTTAACCAAACATGACAGATGATGTGTAACACCTACAGAAAACCAGATACAATCATTAATTACATAATGGTTGCTTTTCAGGGAAGATCAATACCTAGCATTAGGGTAGCCACGTTTGTATTATATGCGTACTGGTGCACCAGATGTACTTTCTTAATTGGCAATAATACCAGATGACACCCAGGTACATTTAGCAACAAACTGTTACACATCAGAAATAGAGATAGAATAATAACCAACCCCACTTATATGCAGCAACATGGTCATTGTTAAGGCAATCATCAATGCTGTGAATGCTGCAAAAAAACTATCATACAACTAACATTCAAAAAGACATGCCCACAAAACTAAGCTCATCAAACTTTAAAACTCTAATTATTTTTGGGGTTTTTTATCGTTCATATTGTTATAGTCCATTAACCACAAAGTGTAACCATTAAATTCCCTTTATATATATATGTTTACCCTAATATTACTCATTGTATGTAAAATTTGAAATGTTCTAGATGTAAACTTTTGTAAACTATTGAGATCAATAAAGCCTTTATTGAAACATAATAATAATAATAATAATAATAATAATAATAATAATAATAATAATAATAATAATAGTAGTAGTAGTAGTAGTAGTAGTAGTAGTAGTAGTAGTAGTAGTAGTAATAATAATAATAATAATAATAATAATAATAATAATAATAATAATAATAATAATAATAATAATAATAATAATAATAATAATAATAATAATAATAATAATAATAATAATAATAATAATAATAATAATAATAATAATAATAATAATAATAATAATAATAATAATAATAATAATAATAATAATAATAATAATAATAATAATAATAGATATGCAATTAACATTTCCTATGATATAGACTTCTTTATATTTATAAATTTGTCTACAGTTAAAATGTCCACTTCTAAATTACTATCAATAGTATTGTATAAATTGCTTATTCTTTGTAAAGTAGAGTGTTCTAAATACAAAATTTTATTAATTGATATTTCTATTTTCTCATGATACCTAGTGTTTCTTATTAATTGTTTAAATTTAATTTTAGCTATACTATTTGATAAGCATAGGTTCTCATGTATAATATTATATAATAATATTATATCTTTTAATTGTTTCTGTTTTAAACGTGAAAGGTAATATTTCTGACTTGCATTTATATATTTAATAAAATTATTTTCCCATTGTTATTTTGTTTCTATTCCATATTTCTGATCCACAATGTTTCACTGGCAATACTAGAGCTTTAAATAATATATTTTTTTGTTTCTATGGAGTTTTCTATTTTTAAATATTCTTCCCATAGATTTATAACTCCTTTTTATATTTCTTTATAGGGTGTGTTGTATGAATTATTACTGTCAAAATTTATTCTAAGATCCTTGGGAAATTCTTTTTCTATGATTTTTTGTTACATATATAATAATTTGTACTACAAACTGTAGAGTTTCTGATATATGATTCAACATAACATTTCTCAACAGTTATTTTCATGCTATTACCAATGTACCATTTTTCAAAACTATTTAGATCACATTGTAACTTAATCATATCACAAGACTCACTTATTACCTTAAATATCTTGTTATCATTAGCATATGATTAAATTTCTGATTAGTTTATATTTTGGTCTATATCTGCTGCAAAAATATTAAATAACAATGGTGCCAAAATCACTCCTTGAGATACACCTTGATTGATATTTATTATTTCATTAGATTCATTATTGAGATTGACATAAATCTTAAAATCTAGTAAGAAGCTATCCAATTAACTGCTTTTGTATTTACATTCAATTTAATCAATTTTACTATTAATAATTTATGAGAGTCTAAATCAAAAGCAGATGTCAAGTTCAGATAATTGACATCAATTCTTTTCCCAGCATTTTAGGTATGTGCTATGTAATCTTGAATTGTTACAAGATTAATAATAATAAAAAAAAGTCATTTAAAATGATGAATCTATTATTTACAATGACATTGTAAGAACAAATTATACTAAATAAATATGATCATTAAAACTTATGTTTATACAAGATTAGAAAAAATCTTCCATAATTTTTGTTCCTAGAAGTAGCATTAATGACTGTCAGTGACATTTTACCAATGTAAATGATGTTAACCTTTACATATTTTTTAAATTTTTCTGTTCTATTAAAAAAAAAAATTAAGCAAAACTCATTATAAAAATGTACCCAAATTATTTATACACAACGATAATTGTAATTTATCATACAGGTAGTAGTTTTTAAAATAAAAATTCATAGGGAATGTAGAAGGAGGAATTTAATGTTTTTAATTTTTTGGAATTATTAGGTGTAACAATAAAACACTAATTGTGTTAAAAATTGTCTTGCATAGTGGAGAGTATCCGTTTTGTAAATGGTTATACTCCAAATTTATGTTCAAAAATTCAAAAACAGCATTTTTTTAGTGGCCAATGTTTTATACAAATCCAATAAAAAAAATTGAACTTTACTTTTTTTAAAAATAAAATTGCACAGATTACTTGAAACAGCAAACTATGCCTAATGATATTGGAAATAATGACAGTGATTTTGTAAACTAAAATTGTCTGTTGTTGAATTTTTGCACAACATATGGATTGGTTAAGAAAGTTTGCCTATATTTACATGCAAACCAATGGCATTTATGAGTTATGAAATAATTACTGTGGCAGAATATATACAGAAAAAGGTTACACACATCTTAATCTTTTTTTTTTCATGTCTCATAGCATCGGCCGGGAAGTGAACCCACTAACCCGGAACAACTGCTTGTAAGACAGCCGTGCTGACCTCTCGACCGCCTACGCTTCATATTTTAGATCTTTACACTTCAAATTTAGAATAATTGACATTAAAAAACTGATCCAATTCCAAACGTATAACAGTTAACCATATATCTGTAATTTTGATATCCATGAAACAAAAATATTAAATATAAATAAAAAACATATTTTTAATATCTATTTTTTTAGTTCATAACATAATTACTGCAATTGTAAAACATTACAAGCAAATTGCAATTATATATCCTTTATTTTTTAAAGCACTCAAAATCCAGCTGGAAAAATTAATGGAATATTAATTTATTATTTATAGCAAAAATAACTTGTCGAAAGCTTATATTTTCTGTGGACTCTAAACTTGCTAGTCTTATAAAGAAGATTTAAATTTAAAAAACAATATCAATATCAGATGAACAATGCATAAATTTTATACATAAAATTAGTAAGATATTTCTTAAATATTTTTATTATATATACTTCACTATTAGATATATCATATTTTAAATAATTTTTATAAATAATTTATATATATTTCGCAAAAAAATATTTTAAAAAAAGAAATCACATTTTAAAAATGTGACGTTATATTGCAATTCCATTGATATAGCTAATGCATTTAACCGATCTTCAGACATTTTAAGACGACGGAAATGTTTAATGAGTTTTAATTTACTAAAAGAATGTTCAGCGATTGAAATTACCTCGGTCATCAATGAGAAAATAAATTGTTATTACGGTGAATACATTTGGAAAATAGTTTACATTTTTTTTTTAGCTTTTTTTTCATTCATTGTACTGAATGTTTCATATATACGTAACTACAGGGATTTGAACTTAGGATTTTTCAGTCTATATTTGTCCCCTACTCTATCTTAAACAATCGATACACATAACCACACACATGTGCAAAAAATAGATGATCTCAAATAAACGCATTTTGTGTAGAACCAACACTCATTAGTTGGGCTAGATCATAATCTCCCCCACATATATAAAAACTGACTTCGGCTTATATTAAGACAGCAATTTTTTAAACTTTAATGGACAGACTTCAATCTTTTTACCCTTGCAACTATTCAATCGTTCCATTGTTGATTTTTCATTGAAATGGATTGAATAATTGCAAGGGTAAAAAGATTGAAGTTTGTCCATTAAAGTTTAAAGAATTGCTATCTTAATATAAGCCTAGCACAGATTGTATATGTGTGTGAGAATTATGATCTGGCCTAATTGATGAGTACTGGCTCTGCATAAAATAGTATATTGGGGAACATTTATCTTTTTTTTTCACATTTATGTGGTCATGTTAGAGGAGTAGAGGACAAATATAGACTAAAACATCATAAGTTCAAATCTTTCTAGTTATTTTATTTTTTCCAAAATCGTTCCTTTTCAAGATTTTTTGAAAAAGATCTACATCGTTTTTATATGCTACAAAATGTCGCGATAATATTTTTTCTATTAATTAAAATATTTTTAATTATATTTTTGAATCTTTTTTTCAATTTGACATTATTCTTATCAATTAATTTTTTTTTTAAATCCATCTAAATTCTTCTACAGCATCCTTTGATACTTCATCTTTTTTAATTGATTTTTGAGGAAAATTATTTGAAATATTCATGCTATTTAGAACTATCTGATCAGTTTCGTTATTTGAGGCCTTTAAAAACTGTGCCTCTTAAAATTATGTAGAATTCTATGTGCAGAGATAGAGTATTACCTAACTATCCTATGATTTGTTCAAGTTCAGGACAAATAAAGTTTTTTTTTTTCAAATGGTTTAAAATTTTTCTCTCGGATAACTATTCAGTACCTATCTGGTTAACTATCAAATATTGGTCAGTAAATGGGTATCCAATTATTGTAAAACAAGAATAAGACAGGCAAAACTCTCCATACAGTAATGTCACTCGAACAAGAATTTAAAAAATCATCCATATCCCATTCACGATCTGACAATTGGCATGCCTGATAAGTTCTGTATTCTCCTTCACCGTTCTGATTTATAAGAGATTGCTGGAGATGGTTTCATTTTGGGCTATTCATTACAAAAAGACTATTTTTCTATTTGTTTAAAATGGTCTATTAAAGAAATCATCGGATAATAATAGAAAATAATTTATATTAAATATAAAAAATATTTAAAAATGCACAAACAAAAATTAAAAATGATAAAACTAAATAAATACAAAAAAAAAGAAACAAAATAAAATATAATAAAAAACTTGCAGAATACAAAAAATAATAACATCGTAAATCCTTCTTTGGGCTTTAGTTATAACGAATAGAATTGATAGTTTTTTTATAATTTGTTGTTTTAGATATAGCTATTTTGTAAAAATTATTGCTAGAGTATTTGATTGATCTTGGAATATTGCAAAAAAAAAAAATAATTTTTAATATAGAAAAATTGCATTTTGCTGCTATTATAAGAGAAAATATATTAAGGAAAGGAGTATAAAAATATTTAAAAATAATTTATTATAAATAGTTGAATACACCTGGTTCTCATTTTATGTGGTAGATAGGTTCCTCAGAAAATGTGCACAAAAGAAATCACACAAAAATAGACTTAACTTACCTTGAAAAACAGGGAATATGTACTGCAATTTTCCAAAAATCACATAAAAGCAAAGCAACAATGTAAAATTACTTTAAAACTCATATAAAAAAAATAAGAAAATAAAATATGACTAATAAAAAATTTCAAATTTGAAAAAAATTGATACAAGTCAAACTTTTTTTATTTAATTTTATTCAAAACAATGTATTTTTATGCATAATTTACATTTTTTTCATACATGTGCAGTATTTTAATAATTATCGCTATTTGAGACATCAGATTCGTCGTGATGTGATGTGATATGAGGTATTGTAGCTTCTCCTTAAATGAAGTCAAGAGGAAAAACAACTAAAATGTTTTCCAATCACTGTTGATCCTTCTCATATTGCTAGGCGATCTAAAATTGAAATTTTTGTTTACAAAGAAAATCATTTTCTTGGGTGTTTTTTTTTCTCTGTGTTCAAATAAACTAAAAGTTTAAAATAAAAATAAGAACTTAGACTTATGATAATAAAAAGACAACAATTCACCACTGTTGGGCAAAATTTAATTAAAACTAACAATTAAAAATTAAATTCTTATTTTTGTCTTTAATTTTTTAATTTTCAATTCCGTTTAAAAATCAAATTTCATCATTTCACATAACCTTAACATTATATAATTTTTAAATTGTTAATAACAATTAAAAATCAGATTTTAATTGTCAAATTTAATTGTGCCCACCACTGTTACTCACTTTTTAAAAATAAAATTGTGGACACTAAATGATTAATTGATTACATACTTTTTTTATAAAAAGCAAAAATAAAACGTGATTTAAAATGCAAAAACAACAACATAGTATTTTTCATCTATAATGTTTGAACAGATTTACATTAGAGTCTTGTAAAATTTAATGTGTGTATACAAAAGGGGAAAATTCTGATTTTAAGTGAATTATGAACTTATTTATTACATAAAATCTATTACAGTACTATTATAAAGTGCTGAAAATATTGAAATTATTAGATGAAAATCAAACTCCGATAATGCACTATTACTTTAAATATGATATGAGTGCATGAAATTTATAATATTTAAAGTAATAGCGCATTATTGGAGCCTGACTTCTGATCTAATAGTTTTTATCGCATACAAAAATATTAAGAAGAAACATGAATCGCATAACTTCAAAATTGCATTAAATAAATCCACATAAAACGAGACCCGGGTGTATATGAATTTTTGGAAAATAGTTTGTTAAGAATTAATAATGATAAAAGAAAATATAATTAAATATCCATGAACTGGCCAGAAAAACTATAAAAAACATGAAAACAAAATTGATGAGATGAAACTTATAATTAAATCTATTAAAAAAGGAAAATCTCCAAAAAATAATAGAACTATTATTGATATCCTAAAAAAAAACTAGTGAAGAAATACAAAAATTATCATCAAGATTATATATCAAATACTAAAATAAAACAATGATCATGTGGTTAGAATGAATCAATAGTGATATAGATATTTAAGAAAAGTGATAAAACAAATATTAGAAATTACAGACTTAGACTTTTATCAGTTCTCTATAAGATCTTTACCAAAATAATTACAACTTTTTTCTACAGCAAACATTGAATTCAGACTAACCAAAAGAGCAATTTTGATTTTAAGATGCTTTTAGTTTAGTGGATATCTAATTATTGAGTCTACAGTTGTAGAAATGATCAATGAATAAGAATTGTTATTATGCTTTAGATTTGTAAATTATGAAGAGGCATTGCTACATTAATTAAAATTGTAAATTATTACGTTATAGATCCAGGATATTGTTATATCCTAATAAATATTTATGAAAATGCAATAATAGTGAATAGATTATATGGTGTCACTATTTTGTGGATTAAAATAGAAAGCTAAAAAAATAAAAATACATGGATCTTAAATTCAGATTTTGCACATAATGATTGTTTTTGCAAATAATGCTCCTAAGATTTAGGAAATGTATCAAGAATTATCAAGGGAAAGTAAAAAAGTAGGACTAAAGGAAAATGCTATAAAAATTGCAGTAATGTTCAATAGAGTTTTGAAAAGAAAAAAGATGGGTAATCATGAATTAGAAGAAGTTAATAATAAATATTTGGGACAATTTTTTAATAGCATGAAGTCATAACGAATGAAATTAATCATAGAATTAAACTTGTATCAAGAACTTTCAGTAAAAATACCTTAATATTAAAGAAAAATATGCCTATGTGATGGAAAAAGATTTTTCTAATATATTCCTGTTCTAGCATGTAGATCTGAGACTTAAATGCTTAGCAAAAATGTGATACTAATATTTTAGATCACACAACAAAATATGAAAAGATTATATGGTAGAAATAATAAACAGATAGCATTGACATTATGGAAATAATTAAGATGGCATGCAACATGGCTAAACATATTACTAGAAAAGAATATAATAAATTGACAATTGAAGTCTCAAATTTGATCTCAAGAACAATCAAGCCATTAGCAAGAGATTGTGTGAAATGGATAGATAAAAATAAAAAATTTTCATATATGGAAAAGAGAGGCTATAGATCAAAGTCGATGGATTATATTTGTAAAGATATCTTTATCCTGCAATACTCATTAGAATCACTCATAACTATTTAGTTATTAATCTTTCATCTTATTTTATTTATTGTTAAATAAAAAATCAATTTGTAGATATCCTGAAAACATTTTTTTTAATTTAAATCATTTAAAATATAACTAATATAATTTAAAACATTTAAATACACCTATACCTCCACTAAGTGCTGGACCTTTATGCAAAGTTTTATCACCTAATCATCTTCAATTTAGATCTATTATTTTAATTTACGATTCATTATTTTCTATAACAATCTTAAAAGAAATTCTAAATATTTTGGCTAACATTTTGTAAGACTTATGATGTTATAAGATAATTACTTTATTAAAGCTATGTTATTCAAAAGCAAAATAGTGATATTCATGCTAAATATATACAGTACAGATTTTATTCATTATACACAATAGAGTTTATAATACTATAATATTGTATACAATATTTTGATTATAAACTTAGAATTCAATAAATGTACAGTACTTTACTTTATTTAATTTCCATCCAGTACATTTACAAGGTAATCAGTATTTCATTAATGACATATCCATAATAAAAGATTTCATCATTAATGGCTACAAAAGCAAAAAACATATGCTTCATTCAGCAAAATAAATAATCAAAGTTATATTTTGATGATATGAATCAGCTAAAAAACTATGTATATATTCATTTTTATGGATTAAAATTATTATAAATTATACTTTGTTTGTAGTAAAAATTAAGATCATTATAATAGTAAAATTTAGTTGTCATAATTATTTTGGGGGGAAATGATTTCATGGATTATGCAATTAATAATCAATTTTATATTATTAAGAGTTATAAATCTAAGTTAAATATAACATTTACTTTACTTGGTTACTTTTAAATCATGTGTAATTTGTTTCAGATATCTCTAATAATGGTGAAGATTATCATGAATGTAAAAAATATAGTATAAAAAAATGTTTAATTTCATTCAGCAAAAAATAAAAATAAATTTTGATCATATATACTGTAATAATTAATTTTAAATTGTGCATATTATCTAAAATATTCAGTCATCTAATAAAAGTTAAAACATTTTAGTCAAATTAAAACTGCTATCATCATAAATCTAAAATATTTTAATAAAAAAAAGATGATTTCATGATTTATGCAATTAATAATCGACTTTATATGATCAAAAGTTATAAATCTAAGTTGAAAATAACTCTTATTTTACTTGACCAATTTTAAATCATTTCATAATTTGTTTCAGCTATACAAGGTAATGTTGAATATTATTGCAAATATAAAAAAATGCAAATTTCATTCATCTAAAAATAAATTTTGGTCATATACTATTAATATTTAATTTAAATTTTCAGGCATTGTAAATATTAATTAAAATATTCAGTCAATCAATTTTGGATTAAAGTCTTCATGAAAGCTAATTTCAATCAAATAAAAATTATTATTGCAAATAGTATCTTCAGTAAAAGAAATGTGATGCAGATCATTTCATACATTATACAATTAATAATAAATTTTGTATGATTAAAATGCATCACAAATAATTTTAAAAATGTATACCTTTAATTTTTATTTAAATAGCCCTTATCTCTTCCATAACAATGTTTTGGAAAAATTTAAGTTATTCCAAGAAAATGGCTACAGCGCTTAATAAAATGTAACATCTCATGTCAAAAGAAAACTGCTGCCATCACTACTGTATTTGTACATAAAGTTCTGTTTATTAGATTTACATATGATACATTGTAAAAATGTTTTAAATATTGATTATAATATGGAAACATAGAATGCATTAAATACATCTCTTTTAAATATGTCAGGTTTTTTTAAATTTATCTGTGATTAGGTTTTAGGAATGTATAGTACTGTGATTTGGCTACTTTTATATTAATGATAAGAAACAAGACTTTATGATCTATTAAATAATTTATTATTAAACATCATTTTCTTTAATTCTAAATAACTTCACATAAATAATACAGTAGTACATTTTTTTAAAAAAATGGATCTCCATGTTAGGGTTTTTTATATTAAGAAACAATTATGCAGAAGAACACAAAAAAATGTTACTTGTGGTTTTACTTTCACTTTTTTAGTCCATTTAAATGTACATTTCCACAGTAAAAATACATATTTTAGCTATATTAAAAAACAATCTAACATTTTTTTTCTTTTCAACTAGAATAATGGCTGTAACTAATATTACCAAACACCACATCATTTCTTCAACCTTTTGATCAAGAAATCAACATAACCTTCAACAAATAATGTGGCATCTCATCAATACTTGGATAAGAATGTCAATAAGATAATTCCATAACTCTGGAAAGGCTTCATTATAAAAACAGCTGTTGGTTTTATAGACTATACATGGAACAAGATCAATAACACAACTTTTAACCCTATGTGAAAAATCTGCCTGCTACTTATTACAAGTTTTAAAGTTGAAAAGAAGCCAAAAGTCATACTTAATCTAACCAAAAAACAGCATTTTAAAAAAATTGATGACAATATTGAAGAGCTTTTAGAAGTATACATGAAAGAATTAACTAATGAGAAATTAAGATAACTGGGTGATGAAAAATCAATGAAGAAAAGGGAATTAGCATGTCTGTAGAGAAGAATCTGAACATCAAAAAAGAAACTGAAGAATTTATTTCACATCAGGAGGCCATGAACAGCATTTTGGATAAATTTTATTTTGACTTAAAATGCAGCATCAAATTAAAAATGTCTTTATCAAATAAGCAGATCTTATAAGAAGTTGTATGAAAAAAATCAAAAAAAAAAACAACACATCAATCATCTAAATCTAAACTTTTTCTTCAGAAATCCTCAGCTACCAACATCTGGGGTATCTCATCCATAAGAACCTAGATCATCAAAGGATTTAAAAGATTACAATAGACCTTAAAATGAACAACTGATTAAACTTTAAAAAACAAATAATTGTTTTTAATCCATTATAACATTGATCATAAATATAATAAAGATATTGATCAAGGATGGATAAAATAAGTCAGACAGCTAACTGTAATGTGAGATTTTTTAAAAATATATATATATTTAAAAGCGGATATTTCTATGTAAATATTTTTTTAAAAAAATAGTTCAGCAATGATATTACTAGATAATCGAAAAATTGAAATTGAAAATCCCAAACCTAATAATATTGTGGATATCTTTCTCTACTTATTATATGAAAATTCTCATTTATTTCTGTTTTTGTCTTAAATAATCTGTGAAAAGATTTAATATATACATATATGTGTAAATAATTCCAGTGCACAGTTATACCCTCTGTGAATAAATATATAAGAGTCCGCATTTCAAAAAAGCCAGTCCCAAAAAAGTATACTTTTCTGAACTGGCTATTTTGAAATACGGACTCCTAAATTTATTCCTAGATAACCTAGCTAAATTTTTTAACATTGAAAGTGATTAATAAATTTATTATTTATATATTTTAAGTATTTAGTTATCTATAAATTGAATATATTTCATTTTAAAGAATTATATATATATATATATATATGTGTGTGTGTGTGTGTGTGTAAATAAAATACTGAAATAAATCTGTAATTCTCAATACATCAATAAATAAAAAACATAGTCAACTTTGATAGTCTATTACTAGCACTGAGCAACATTTACTAATACTCAGCCAAGCCATCACATTACTATTAAAAATATTATGAGATAAATTAAGCAAGTAATAAAAGTTATTTTTTTGTTGTTGTTGTTGTTTACAAATAAAAATTTTAAAAAGTAATGTGTGTTATGTAAACAAAATTAGATAAAAATAAAATATGTATATTTTTTTTCAGAAATCATTTTACAATTGACAGTCAATTAAAAGATTTAATTAACAAATAATAGAACAAAAATACAAATTTGTAGTGCAGGTATGAATTTACTACTTCAAATTTTTTTTGAAAAAAAAAATAAAATAAAGGTTGCAAATAAACAAGGAAAAAAAAATAAGAATTTGTTGTACTAAATAATTAAGCAAGTAAACAAGAAAAGAAATTATGAAATGAGTTGTACAAATTAAACTTTAAAAATAAATAAATAAAAGGTTGCAGTACTGTGTTTGGTAATATCAAACATCTTCCAGATGTATGTTAGTTTGTATAAGTTTTCTTTTTGAATGTATCGTATCACTTTCGGTGCAAACATCTTCTAGATTTTTTTCATGCTTACACTAGTGAAGAATATAAAAGTTGGTAAGTGGGAGTTTGTTGTGTAATTATAACAGAAGGGGGAAAAAACACAGAAAATAATTTATTTCTTGGCCAGAATAAAGGGGAAATATTAACATTCTGTGTGCGTTTCGGAGAAGTGGCATTTAAAATGACAAATAGATTTTTTTATTCTAACCTATAAAGGAACCTAAAGAATATAGCTAATTGAAATTAGGTGTAGTTTTTTTTTTTGTTTTGTTTTTGTTTTTTTGCAAACAAATGAATTTAAAACATTCACTTTGTGGGTGTGGGTGGGTGTGTTTTCTTAAAATAATACTACAGGCAATAATGAATAATATTTCTGTAGTGTAATTTTCATAATACCACTCTCGCTCAAAATAAGAACTGGTTTATATTCACTTTTAAAACCTTGTGGAGAAATGTAACCATAAACATATGACTATAGACATATGAAAAAGATCTATGATCCCAAAATGCACATTTTATGCTGAACCAGCACCCATTAGTTGGGTATTAAAAGCTGGGAAAAAACAATCTTTACCCTGCATGAAAGTGGTGAAGTGAAAATTTCATTGTAGAAATCTTATTTATTGGATAATCTCTAGTCTAATGAATGACTAATAAACATTATTAATACTATATGGCAGGTTTTAAAAACTTTAAACAATTTTAATGAAATCCAAAAAATAAAACACTATCCACAATGCCATAATAAATTTATATTTATATAACTAATTCATATTTTTGCTCTTCTTACGTATTTACTTAATGAAATTTCTAAATTTTTTAGGCATGTTGTAATATCATTTTTGGAAAAAAGTGCACACTTTGTTTACATAATGCACATTAATTTTCATATTTTTGTTTGTAAACAAAAAAAACATACTCCTGCTACATGTTCAGATTATTACTTGGTATTTTCAGTAGTGGTACAGTAACTCTCCCAAATGCCAACAAAAGTATCTTTGTGTCTACTAAATGATTGTTATGAATGCCTTCCTGAGAGTAGCAATTTACAGAAAATTGTTATCCAAGATGGAAGTCATGCAATCATGTTGCCAGCTGGTTATACCTTTTATTTATTTATTTATTTTATTGATTGATTGATTAATTGATACATTACAAGTTGTAGAATTAATTATAGTCATTTGATATAGTATTTTGTCTGATATTATACACACATATAAATATATCATATGATAACAATCAAAGCTTACTCAACTCATGAATCTACAATCTTTTATAAAGGCACCTTATGGATGAAAGTTTTCTAGATATTAGACTTTAGATTTATAGTTTATCATGAAAATTTATATTTATAAATTGTTTAGTTTTATTCAAAATCATATTGTAACCCCTTCACACCTATGACCAACACTAACAATTACCCGGGGGCGCCAATTCTATGGATCATAGAATAAAATATTTATTTAACTTTACCTAAATCTATTCATGAGGCTCTTAATTAAAGCTTTCACCTAAAACTAACTCAGTTGAGGGATACAGAGGTGTATGAGGTGTACAATGTACATTAGATGTGGGAGAAAATATTATAACTAATAGGAATAAACATCTATCAAGTTCTATGCTAAACAAAAATTAAATTGGTAAAATTCTACCAGCTAAAATTAACTAATTATACTTTATATTTCACCTCCTCCCATCATCCATATGCACTGAACAACCTCTACTATATTATACAATTAAACTAATAACTAAAATAAAATAAAAAAATAATATTTTAGAAATTGTAATGTATAATTCACTAGATCTAAACTCAAACTAAACTTATCATTACTAAATTTTAATTACTCACTACTCTAATCTGGCTAAATGAATTTATTATCTAATCTAAATTATAATTAAAGATCTCAGGGAATTAACTTATGGTATAGCTTGATCTAACATTTCTATACCTCAAATTATTATTTAACACTATGAAAATAATATTATAAACCAAACAATACCCTAATTAGATACTTGCAGTTAGATAATGAAAGAAATCGGGCACATTTTGATTTCAATTCATCATCTAAACAAAAATTAAATAACAAAACCTTTTTTAAAAATGATCAGTAGGTAATTGGCATCTCATATAGTGTTTGAATCAAGGAAATCAATATCATCATATCTAGAGATTTATTATAATTAAATAAAATACAACTATGTTACATTAAATAAAATAAATGTATAAGCATGTGTGGAAGTGTAGAAACACGAATGAATGCTAAAGAAGAAACTCTAAATACAAATTTAGATAAACTATTTATTAATCAAATAGAAAAATAGCTAAATCAACATTTACTTTTCTTTTATTGGTATGAACACAAATTCCAAAGGGATTTAATATCATTGATTACAGATTATACAAGAAGATATAATACAACATGATTCGTTAACTTTTACATCTACTATATTTCATTCATCAGAACATTTTGATAGATTGGTAAAACATTTTTATTTTAAACATTAAATGAACTAAATAAGTCTATATCATTTGCTATAAAACAAATGGCTTTTTAGCTATCAGTGAATTCTGATAGACTTATACAAAAATAAAAAATAAAATAAATATGACCTTACACTTTTAGTAACTGATTACTAAATTATCTTATACTCAGCATTTTGCTGGATAACATTCATTTACCAATGACAACAACATAGATTAATATTCTAATTACACTGAACAAATTAAGATTTTGCATTGTTACTTTAAAAGTATCTCAAATAAAATTAAAATAAGGGGATTCAAACTAGGAATAATATTCGACTATCTTACCAAAGAAAATAAATACTTCTATTAATAAAATGTATTTTTCTTTGTAATTTTGAAGTATAGTATTCTATTGAATAACTAGGTTCTGCTTTGCCAAAATAAAGTAAATCCTTGTATTCATTAACCATGTCCTATCTTTGCCTGGTTATTCATGCAAATTATGATTAAATGATAAAAATCAATGAGATAAAGCTTAAATGATTACTACAAATGTTTTTAAATATGATAAGTAAAGTTATACATTAATAATGAATTTTTTTATATTTCAAAATTAACAATTTGTGCATGAATCTGTATTATGCTGTGTGTCAAAGAAAATAAATAAATAATGTTAATCAATCTAATTGGTTTGCTTATGATATTTCAATATAATCATAATACGGATGAAAGCGAAGATCAATCAATCTTTATTTATTAACTACAATACAGCTGTTTTATAAGACACTATACTTTCCTTTTATTCTTCTTTTTTATCCATAAACTATCAAACACTAGGCTATAGCATAAGCTGGAAAACATCCAATACACACATGGGATAAAAGATTTCTATAATTCAAATCAGGTAAATACAACAATAACTTCCAAGTCTATCTTTAAGACTAAATAACTGGTGGAATAACTCATCACCAAATGAAAATTAGGGAGATAACACCTCTAGCTTCATATACATTTAATTCAATAACTGGTGGAATAACTCATCACCGAATGAAAATTAGGAAGATAACATCTCTAGCTTCATACACATTTAATTCAATATATCAAATATAAAAGGAGGACTCAATCCACTCCTATCAAAATACTCCAATACATGGATAAGAAAAGGAATACTTAATTCCATACACTACACTACTCTGCACTGGGCAAACTACCCATATTAAATATTCAACTAACAAATACACTGACTCAATCCCATAAAATATTATAAAATATTGTGAACTTTATAGCATATAGCCACAAAAATACTCTTCATTCAGTCATAACAAAGAAATAATAATTCTTTCTTAAATAACTTTCTAATTCTTTAAAATGATTGATCATCTTTTCCTTCCGAATCCGATTGATTTAAAATCATTTTTACTTGCAATTACATATAATTATAAATAAGTTTAATAATAGACACACACATGTATAAGCATATGATATACAGACCATTTAAAATCACAGTAAGCAAAGAATTACTGTTAAAATATTAATTATTACTGCTAGAATTAATAAAGAATAAATATCTCATATCTGACAATATTTAGGACTTGGTAATGTTCAAAGAACAGTTGAAGAATAAAATACTAATTACTATGGACAAAGCAAGACAAATAATTTTTTTATAATATAATGCATTGATATTGGCACAAATCTGTAATTAAATTGAACCTAAATAAATAATAAAATTGTACATTATAGATGAAATAATTATTGAGAATAATAGTTTTCTAATTTATAAAAAAAAAATATATACGGTAAGATTTAATATAATGAATTTTTTTAGAATAATTATTCATCCCTATTTATCTATAAATGGATTCTTTCATTCATTTTATTATATGTGTGGGTTATTAACACACATCATGACCAAACTTCATATTAAAACAACAATAATAATCTAAAATTACCAGCATAATGTATTTTTTTCATTATGCTATTTGAGACGTTCTTGAAGAACAAATATAACAATACATATAATAATAATAGATACAATAATAAAACATTTCTTAACTAATACTATCTAATATGCTATTAAATAATAATAATAAAGTTCCTTTCTTCTT
The DNA here is from genome assembly GCA_028023455.1 of Epiperipatus broadwayi. Lineage (NCBI taxonomy): Eukaryota > Metazoa > Onychophora > Udeonychophora > Euonychophora > Peripatidae > Epiperipatus > Epiperipatus broadwayi. The sequence goes on along the minus strand of JAQFVV010006278.1, from coordinate 3,833,315 downwards.
TCTTCTTCTTAAATGAAACAAAAATTTATCAATAGTTTTTACATGACTTTCCTTGTCATGTCTCCAAATAAATAAGAATGATAATTATAATGCACAAGACAAATATTAACACAAAAAAGCACATTCCTGCAGGAGAAAAGAAACAATATTATTTTTAATTTAGAAGAACAGGTTCAATGTTCTAGCAGCTTGCTATGAATTCCTGTTAACACTGTGTATTAGGGAACATTAATTAGGCACTGCACACTTTAAGACGTATAAGGTAATATTTCCTATTCATTCATGAAATTTTAAAATGCCTTCAATAAGTGAAAACATATAAGTTTATCCATTTTATAATTTATTTCATGTATTATTTTTAGGACACATGTAAATATCAATTGTTCATTTCTTTTGCACACATAATTTTTATCTCCTTTAATAAGTAAAAGTGGAAATAAACATCTACTATTCCAATAAATGTATCAATAAAATTATATAATTCTTGTGTATATTTTTGAATTTTCTTTATATTTAGCATGAAATCTATTTATTAAAGTCCTGAAAATGTTCAATGACAGTTCATATCTTTCCCACATATAAATGATGCACATTGCAGTTATTCCCTTCCTAGTATGATTAAAACTTAAAAAATTAATTGTTATAAAATAAACAAACATTCTTTTATTCTTTCCTGTTAATTTTAAATTTAAATAAAACAATTTTACAGTCCTATCAAGCATTCCCATTTCTTAAATAATAATAATTTATCTTGAATAATAGAATATAACACTTACATGTACTTTAGCATAACATTGGGACAATTTAAATGATCAGCTGGGAGCAAAATTGACGTATCTTTTAGTGGTTTTTAAGTACACATTTCTCAAACAAACAATATATTTAAATTTTCAGCTCGAACTTTGGAAGAGGAAAAATAATTTCACTATTAAACTTTGCTAAATAAACTTAGTTATAGCTGTCTTAAAAGTTTGTTTGATTACCCTCTTAAAAGTAATAATAATTGACTCTGCCCTCTTCAAAAGTAATAAGTATTCCTTTTTATAGATTTTTTTAATAATCATTACATCACATTGTTCTCTTCCAATTGTTTACGACAACATTACATCACCAGAAAAAGATTGTCAATCGCTCCTCCCACTTAAAAACTTACTTAATTATGCAAAAACTTGAGACAGTAAAAAAAAATAGAGATGAAAAAAAAAATTATTTCATCTTTTAAATAAATGAGAAAAAAAATATTGAACTAATAATTAAATGTGTTTTAAAGCAGTAGAATAAAATTAATGACAATTGTTTTAATAAATAAAATATTTTACAGTATTTGTCATATCCACCAGTCCATAATTCATTAATTTATTTAAAATGTAATTAAGTCAGTTTTTTAATACTACTATTGCTAAAATTAAATATTTGAATGTCATATGGGATATTTAATGGTTTAATGAAACATATGAATGAAAAATGAAGTTGGATAATGCATGAATATTCAGTAGTAATATGCTATAGGTATTATACTATACTGACTGAAATGACAATGTGAATGATGATGAGTAAAACATATTTTACTGTTTATGCTATAAATTAAAATGTACAAAACAAATGGACTAGAAAATCATTCTAACAAAACTGAATACTGCTTTATGAGCAAATAAAACAAGTAAGCAACAACTTAAATTGTACTGATTATGCAGATAATAAACTACCCCCTATTCTATCACTGATTATACCCCAAAACAAGATACTAAACATTTAAGAAATCTTTTTAATTATACCTACACTTACTTTTGATTACAGTTTTAAGTCAAAATAAAAAATTTTTAAAAATTTCACGTTATTTCATTTTTTTTAAAGAGGATTATATCAGAGATTACTGATATACTACCACACTACTACAATGACTATTTCTGGTGCCAAACCAGAAGGTCACATATATATATATATATATATATATATTGTTATATATCTGTTAAAGTGTGTGTATATATATATATATATATATATATATACACACACACTTTAACAATATAAAATTAATGTAAAATTCCAATATTAGCATCACATTCATGCTTACCAAAACAACAATATTTTTTTACAATAATCCAAGCTTTTAAAATCACTTTAGCATTTTTTTCTTCAATCACCTCAATACTACCTGGATCAAGTTCATGTATTTATTTCTTTTTATGATTACAAAATAGAGATGCAATCTTAAAAATTAGTTTTAGCTTTTGTGTACATAAGTTAATGCTGCATCATTCTTGTTCTCAAATTGCCCTTAGATATAGTATACATATAGACAATGAAAATAACTACACTCCTTAGCTGATATGGCATTGAAGTGATTCATCTTGTCTACATCTTTTGTATTATTAATTGACCTATTCAAATCCAAAGGTATCATAAAGCCCACATTGAATTTCTCTGCCTTTATCATTCTAATTTTGTTTCTGCTACTCAATATATAAGGTAATAACATCCATATTATTAATATTTATTTTAAAAATGCATTCAATGACAGAAAAAAAAGATCAAAGAAGCTTGATTTATTGGGCAAAATGAATATAGATGGATTAGAGAACCTACACTTTCAAATAAATAAAAAAGTGACCTTTCAAATTTTAACCATGAAATATTATCGTTTTGGTAGCCATATGTTAGTAACAAATTAAAAATATATTTGCTTTAATTTAATACTTTATTCTCTGTTAAAATCTTTTTATTATTTACAATAATGGCAGAGGTTCAATTATAAACATATTACATCTGATAAAGTTAAATATTGTAGCCTTGGTGGCCTTGTGATTAGCATAGCTGCCTTTCAAGCAGCTGGCACGGGTTCGCTTCCCAGTCAATGCTTTGGCACATGAAAAAAAAGGGGGGGAAATATTTTATTTAAAAAAATTAATAGTAATAATAATTAGTTATCCATGTATATGCGAACAAATCGACAATTATCTCATCACGACATACGTTCTAACTCCAACGTCCTTTCCAATGGCTCGAGATTTTAAAAAAATCAACTGCAAACATTTGCACAACCATATAATCAATATTAGAAATGGGTAATAACTTCAATTTCAAGAGAGACAACTTAAAACTCTTGAAATTGCAAATCTAAATTTCTATAACTTAAAAACAAAGGCAGGAAAAAAATGTCTTAATAAAAACAAATCATTTTAAAATGCATTAATTAATTAAATGTATAAAGCTAGAAATTATTATAAATAATTTAGACTTATTAATAGCAAATACTTATCCAAATAGTTAATTTTAAAAATTGCCCAAAATATCTTATCATCTGTACATATGCAAAGAATAAAATAGACAAATGCATTATGATAATGTAATTTCAATAGATAGATAAATATAGATTTTGATAGTTCTTAGCCAAGTATTCGGCTAGAATGTTTAAAGTTGATAAGGAGTAATTTATTTATTATAATCTCTAGTTTAGGTTTAGATTCTTAATTTATATATCTATCAGTTTTAATATACCTTTGCTTAAGAAATATTTTTTTGGCTTTATCTATATTATAAGCTTTGAATGTATGGCTGTAAAAACTTGAAGCTTTTTTCTTAAAATGTAACTTCTTGTGCATATATACATTTAACTATTGGACACTATGGCTATGTAAATTTTGAAGTCAATTTATCTCCAGAGGTCTTGCATTGGTGGTCGAGAGGTCAGCGTGACTGCCTTGCATTTGCAGGCAGTTGTCCGGCTTGCGGGTTCGCGTCCCGGCCGATGCTATGACACTTAAAAAAAAAAAAATTATCTCCAGAGTGATTTGGGGTGAAAATAGTTTAAATTAAGTCACATGATTTTGTGAGGTATTTGTTTTATTCTTATCGTATGTTTAGATGATTAAATATTGGGGAGGGGGGTTAAATCAATTATTGAGATACACTATTTAATATTAGCAGGCATAACTTATTTGATAGATAGATAGATAGATAGATAGATAGATAGATAGATAGATAGATAGATAGATAGATAGATAGATAGATAGATAGATAGATAGATAGATAGATAGATAGATAGATAGATAGATAGATAGATAGATAGATAGATAGATAGATTTTTTACGCTCTAGTTTTTTAAAAAGACTTTTTTTTTGCTGGTCTTTGATCATTTAACATTCACCCTTTTTTTTTACTTATACTGGTTTCGAAATTTAAAATTCAGATCTCCATTACCATAACTTTAAATATCTTTAAATCTTTCATTAAAACGTGGCATATTTTAAATAAACTTAATTATTAACAGTTAAAGGTAACTGCATAAAATAAAATGCATAAGTGCATTACTTCCAATTTTGTCCTGTAAACGTCATTGACAAAAATAAAAATCGAAAACCGATCAGGAAATAAAAGTTTAAAGCGCTACCTATCGAATAATCAATTTCATATTAAGCCTACTACTAGAGTAAAAAATTACACTCGTTTTATTATATATTCAGTCAGAATTAAGTGATTAGTTGTTACTATAATTGTTAAACCAATTTTTAAAAAATCAAACCTATAAAAAGTAATGGTTAAAAGGAAAATATTACATATATTACTCTTTTTTTCAATTGATTAGTATATATAGGCTTAATCTTTTTATATAGGTAAACTAATATACCATTTACGATTATAAATTCAAACATCGTGAGCAATCAATAAGTAATGAATTTAGAGTTAATCACGTCTTTTGGTCTCTTAACAGATTCTAAGTGTTTATGTTACTAATGATCTGCACGTTGAAAGATTAAAAGAATTGTGTAATAGTTACTGAAATATATATGATACTGACGAAGAATTGCTTTTTTAATCGTCTTTTATTCCCGTTATCGTAACTGTCAGTCGCATGACTATATAACCGTCATTATCCTATTATTAAATTTGGCTAAGTTTCAAATTGTAAGACTTTTTAAAAATTGTGCTTTTGCGTGAAATATTGCAATTGAAAACTATTTTAATCATAAATAGTAACATTAGCTGTGGCATGTTAAATAATAAACCATGTAGGAGAAATTTAATATATCTCGACCTAAATTATGCTATCTTTTTTCATTTAAAAATTCCGTAATAAAAGCAATATATTTTATGTTATTGATTTTTTTTTATTCTATTTTGTTAATGAAAAATAAAATAAACTAATTTTTATTAAAAAAATTTGAAATAAAAATATAAAATCACAATGTAGGCCTTAAGGAATAAAAATATATTAATACAAAAGTTAAAATAATTTTACTTGGCTTTATTCATTTCCTAATGGTTTTTTTTTTTATATATAAATCTCCAGAGATTAGTTGTAGATCAAAGAATAAATAAAGATTAAATAAAAGCTACATTTTAATAGAGGAAAATTTTTATTTAATAAAATAAAGACCAAAAAAAGTGAATATTATCTTTAAAATTTATTTTCACTTACACTGTAATTATTATTTTAATTAACTATTATTATCATAATTATTGTATTGCCATGTGTTTTGCCCACTTAACAGTACGCCCTCAAAAACTAAAATGTCTTGCCTTCGATTATCATATTAACAATTATTGAAATGAAATTTTACTATTAATTTATTTTCACAATTTTTCAATAATCTAACCAGATACCGATCAACATATCCCTTACATTTTAAAATTAATTTTGAATAATTTTACTCGGGAATAAAATATTTGGTATTAAAAAAATAATTAGTCTTCTTAATTATAGAAACTGTAACTTGTGTATTTTTATTATATATCATCATCATCGTCAACCATTATCAATACACTACAGGATAAAAATCTCCCCACATTTATTCCATCTTCTCCAATCTTAAGCCTCTCATCTCCTCATCACCCATATATTTCAAATTAGTTCATCCATCCATTTCACATGTGCTCTCCTCTTGTCTTTCACAATCTTTTTGAATCCGGTTTAAGATTTCAACTATCCATCTATTCCTATGTCTTTTAGCAATATATCTAGCCCAACTCCAGTCTCAATTCTTTTTTTGATGTCAGTAATACCTGTTTTTTCTCTTACCCATGCATTTTGTTTTCAATCTCTTCTTGTTACTTCTAACATGCATCTCTATATATTTTTTTCAGTGCAATGAAGTCTCTGCACTACTCTTCTGTTAAGTGACCAAGTCTCAGATCCATACGTAAGAACTGGTAAAACACATTTATCAAAATCTTCTTTTTCGAACAAATAGGTGTCTTTCCTTTTAATATTAAGCTATTTCTACTAAAAGAAATCCAACCAACTTTAATTCTATGATTAATTTTGTCCGTTATGTTTCCATCTGTACTAATAATCTTACCAAAGTATTTGTAGTGTTAACTTCTTTTAACTTAAATAAAAATAAACTCTTTCACCTTAGATTCTTTATTAAACGTTGTAAATCTATTTTAATATATATTTCATTTTGGTGGCAAAAAAATAAAAAACAAGTTTTTAAAAGATTTGGTGTATGTTATAATTATTTCTTTTAACTTATTATCAATTTTAATCTTTTGAGAAAATTCATTAAACATTACTTTCATCTTTTTGCTGTTTACCTTTCTTACTTTCATCTGATAATTCTTGCAATATTTCCTGAAGTTCGGAAGCATTATTTGCAAAAACAACTATATTATCTGCAAAATCTAAATGACAAATAATTTCCATTTACTTTTATTTTAACTTCTGATTTTAATCCACAAAGTACTTCATGCAGCACTGCTGTAAAAGGTTTTTGAAATATGGAGATATCCTATTTTATACCCTTTTCAATGTTAATCTTCCTAGTATGATTATGTAATCTAATTGTTGCTGTTGCATTTTTATAAATATTCTTTAGAATTTACTGGATCTATACTTTGATGATACAATGTTTTCATCGGTAAAGAAATGTTTATGGAATTAAATGTCTTTTCATAAACTACAAATCTAAAGCATAATGGCAAGTCATATCCATCGATCCTTTTTATAACTTTCTTAATACTTTGATATGATTCGCTGTACTAAAACCACTTTAAAATTCAGCTTGTTCTTTTGATTGATTGAAATTTGAAGTTCTCTGAAGATGAGTTGTAATTATTTTGGCAAAAATTTTGTATAAAAATAATAAAAGACTCATAGACCTGTAATTTCTAATGATTTCTTTATTATCTTTTTTAAATATTAATATTAAAACTGCATTTTTCCAATCATCTGGTACATCTTTATCATTTAGACATTTGGTATATAACTTTGCCAAAATTTTTCTATTTGTTCACCTGATTCTTTTAAATTATTAATTGGAGCTTTTCTCTTTTTCATACATGTAATTGCATGTCTCACTTCATTTAAAATCCTAGGCAATTCAGAAGATATAATAGTTGCAGGAGGTATTTGTTCTTTATTACTATATAATTCTTCATAACATTCTTCTACACATTTCATAGTTACATCTTTTATATGCAGATATAAGTTTCCTAACAATATCAAAATGTTTATTTACACTCTTGAGATTTCTATTTGCTTTTACAACTTTCCTTGCTAGTTCACAATTATACTTTCTTATATTATTATCAACTCTTTTTCACACTATTTTACAAAATTTGAGATATTCAAGCCTTCTTACATCATTTTTATATATCTTTATATTCCTCCTTTTATTCGCAAATTTTCTAGTCTCAGTAGAAATTTTATTGATCAATTGCTGATTTTTTCTACCAGCTATTTTTGTTTCAGTTTTTAAAAGTGCATCAGTTATTTTTCTACTAATTTTATTCAAATCTAAATCATATTCAAAATCTTTGAATACTTGAAAATGATTTGCAAGTTCTAATTTAAATTCATTAGAATGTTTCTGCAGATTATGCATAGCAATTGTGAATATTGTTTTGCTTAATAATTTTGGTCTTTCTAGTTTTACTTTAATAAATATCTTATATCCTACTAATCGATGATCACTGTCTGTGTTGAATTTATTAAGAACATTACAATCTTGAAGTATGTATTTTCTGTTATTCAAAATATAATCCAATTCTGCTGTAACTTTATTTGGATGTTTTCATGTTTCATTTTCTTGTAACATTTTTCTCAAAAAAAAAAAAAGAATTCATACTATAAAATTTTTCTGCAAACTCCACAAGTCTATATCTCTTCTCATTTCTCTTACCATAATCAAATTTAGGTACAATCACTGTCATCCTTCAATTGTTTACCAATTTCAACATTAATGTCTCCCATGTTAATTTTAAAATGTTATTTGGTCTGATCAAAATTCCTTTGTATATCCATATAAAAACCCTCTATTATATATGATAAAGATTGGAAAGACTCGCCATCAAAGTGTTATTATTATAAAAAAAAATCCTTGGTTTGGTTTTAATATGGGAGTTTATTTGTATATATATGATTGTTATAGTTGATATCATTATTTATTTTCAATTTTTTTTGTTTTGTTTTTTTTGGTGTATGCATTTATTTCTGATTTTCATTTAAAAATGGCAGTGGTGATATATATATATATATATGTGTGTGTATAGATAGATAGATAGATAGATAGATAGATAGATAGATAGATAGATAGATAGATAGATAGATAGATAGATAGATAGATAGATAGATAGATAGATAGATAGATAGATAGATAGATAGATAGATAGATAGATAGATAGATAGATAGATAGATAGATAGATAGATAGATAGATAGATAGATAGATAGATAGATAGATAGATAGATAGATAGATAGATAGATAGATAGATAGATAGATAGATAGATAGATAGATAGATAGATAGATAGATAGATAGATAGATAGATAGATAGATAGATAGATAGATAGATAGATAGATAGATAGATAGATAGATAGATAGATAGATAGATAGATAGATAGATAGATAGATAGATAGATAGATAGATAGATAGATAGATAGATAGATAGATAGATAGATAGATAGATAGATAGATAGATAGATAGATAGATAGATAGATAGATAGATAGATAGATAGATAGATAGATAGATAGATAGATAGATAGATAGATAGATAGATAGAGAGAGAGATAGAGAGAGAGAGATAGATAGATAGATAGATAGATAGATAGATAGATAGATAGATAGATAGATAGATAGATAGATAGATAGATAGATAGATAGATAGATAGATAGATAGATAGATAGATAGATAGATAGATAGATAGATAGATAGATAGATAGATAGATAGATAGGTAGGTAGGTAGGTAGGTAGGTAGGTAAATAGGTAGGTAGGTAGGTAGGTAGGTAGGTAGGTAGGTAGGTAGGTAGGTAGGTAGAAAGATAGATAGATAGATAGATAGATAGATAGATAGATAGATAGATAGATAGATAGATAGATAGATAGATAGATAGATAGATAGATAGATAGATAGATAGATAGATAGATAGATAGATAGATAGATAGATAGATAGATAGATAGATAGATAGATAGACGGGTAGATGGATGGATGGATGGATGAATGATGGACGAATGGATGGACAGACAGACAGATAGATAGATAGATAGATAGATAGATAGATAGATAGATAGATAGATAGATAGATAGATAGATAGATAGATAGATAGATAGATAGATAGATAGATTTTACAAAGATATTGGTTTATATTTAAAATATTTGCTTTTAGTAATATTAATGATTAAAATATAGGCATACAGAATTACTAAATATGTTTACATTCTATTTTTGTTTTTGAAATTATTTGCAATGTACTTTTGTTATTTATGAATCATTTATTTATTTATTTTGTAAACTGTAAAGCATATTTTTGTACTTATTTTTTTTTTAACTTTAATACTTTAATATTGTTATAATAATGGAATTGATATCAGCAGTGCATGAAAGACTGATCTAAACACGATAATAATAAGAGTGAGGGTGGGGATTATTGACAATCACCATTAAGAAAAAGTAGCAAAACTTTGCTGCTGTTTAATACACATTTTTTTTTTTTGCATAATTACAATATTCTGTTGGGTTTAATATCATTAGGAATGGCAGAATAAACAATAAACTTTTCTTCATTTTATCCTATGGAAGAGAAGCAAATTATTAATAAGCATGCATTGGAATGGAAAACACTGAAAAAATAAATGGCTATGTACAGCAAGTCAACATAAGCATTATTTAAGTATTCAAAGTTGGTCTATCACTTTCAATTGAGTCATTATATTTGGCTTCCCAATACAGGACTTCAATAAAAATAAACCACAACTTGAGATAAGTTGCAATGGAATATATACATATCTATTACAATTAGTGCCAACAACTAAGGGATTCAAAAAGTTAGCAATTAATAAACTGGAGTCATTTATTGCAAGATGCTGTAGGATTTTAATTTCCATTTTTTTCTTTTTGTGGGGTTCATTAGTGTAATGGTGAGTTAATCTACAATAGGTTCAAGTTGTTATTCAATTATAAAATAAATAGATGAGCACCATTCCCTTAAGGAAGAAAATTACCTAAATGTAGACTTATTTAGCTCATATGGGCATTTTCAGTATGTTTAGTACATATCAATATTACAGTGAGACATTTTGACTTTAAATATTGACATTTTCACATCCCAGTATTATGTGGATGTAGAGGTATTATTATTATACATAGATAATTTTTTTAGTAAAGTGACTTCAAATAATACTTTATTTTTATGCATATCAAAGCTGTAGTGTTGGGTGGCATTTTCCATTTACTGAGAAGGTTATGACATCATTGAAATTGAAAATTTTGATCTTTGGAACAAATATAAGTCAACGTTAGGATCATTGTGATTACATTTTACTTGAATGATAATTTGCATTTTAGGATAATAGCGAGGGGATGACTAGCCTCAGATTGTAAGTAATTCTTGCCTAATATATATATATTTGTATGTATATTATTATTATTGTTTTAAAATAACTACGGATATTGGTAATGAAATATTGGGTGGTTCTAGCATTAGCTTGCAGGGCCTAATGGAGATGTCAATGAAAATGAAGGCTGAAATGAAAGTGCTGATAAAATGCACCCTAATTCTATTAAAATGCAAGCTAACTTTGAAAAAATGAATACTGAATTGAAGGCAGAATTGAAGGCTAACTCTGATAAAATGGATAAAATGAATGCTAAAATAGAGGCTAACTCTGAATAATTGAAAGCTAACTCTAATGAATTTCAGGCTGAAGTGAAAGTTCACTCTGATAAATTTAGTTCTGAATTGAGGACACTAGTAAATAGTAAATCTAAGGAATTAGAAATCAAATTTGCTGAAGAGTTGAAAGAATATAGAGAAGAGTCAAGGATTGAAGCTATCTTTCTGAAGGCAAGATTTGATCAGATAAGTAAGGAAATGAAGAAGAAGACTCAAAAGATAGTAGTAAAGTTAGAGGAATCAACAAAAGAGTGTTAGGAGTTATGGGAGCAAATTGTTGATGACAATAAAGTTTTATGATGTGAATTTCAAACATTTAAGAATGAAACAGAATGCTCTCTTGGAAATGTTTATGCCAATATAAAAGCTGAAGTTAAGGTTACTGTCAACTTCCAACAGAATGAGGTTCTCCAGCTTAAGAGATGATATTGTGAGGAGATGATCCAATGGGTGGTAATGACAAACTACATGGCATGGATGAAAATGTGGACACAGTGAATAATGTCATCTCCAGTCATTTCCAGGAAATAGATGTTAGGTTAGAAGAAATTCAGGGGAAATTAATACAGATTATGGAATGTTTAAAAACCAGTGAAATCGACAGTAGCGAGAGATATAAAAGTGAGGTGCAGAAGGTATCATGGGTATATGCATTCGATTTGAGGAGATAAAGTCCATTATTCAGGTGAACAGTGACCATATAGCAGACTTATAAAAACAATTGAGAGAATGCAGGTTAAAGATGAAGCAAATTAAGGTCAGGGATTTTGGGGACAAGAACTACCCTGTGTGAAACTCATAAGAAATTTAAAACATAAGAGAGGTCTTGAAATGCTAATCAATTCTAAGGAATTCCATGATTTGCCATCCCATATAACTAGTGGTTATTGTACAAACCACAATCCTTACCTGATTTATTAACATTAAAGTTTTCAAATGAGAGTACAACAAGATCCCCATGGAGTATTTAAGTACATTGAAGGAATTATTTATCCTGAGTGTGTTACCTGAAAAAAAAAATGGTGATCACCAGTAATCATCTATATGCTTCAGCCAAGCAGTGGTGGCAGTCTTTGTTTGAGAGGCCTCAAACCTATGGTGATTACTGTTAGGCCATAATGAGCAACTTTTAAAATGAGGACAAGCAGGACTGTATATGCCACTGCCTTTCTCATGAAAAATATGCCTCCTACAAAGAAAGCTCTATGGAGTTCTTTAGGCAACAGATTGCCAAATTTTGAACTTTAACTACATTCCCATTGTCAGAGACACAAATTGTGCAAATTTTGCATCAAAATCTGTCTTGACATATTGAGCAGACATTGATAGTTGCTGATTGACACACTGTTGAGGAAGTGGCATATATTTTAGGAAACCCAGGAGGCTGGGAAGAATACTTATGATAGTCTACCTAAATCTAAAAAAGATAATCTTAGTTACTTTCAAATATAAATTAATATTGCCAATGGACTCAATTTATAGGTCACACTCAGGGAAATACTAGAAATTATCATCAATCAAGAAGACAGGAATGATATAGAAATCATGGAGGTCATGTTAGGGACCTGAGTTATGATCATAGTACAAATGCTCAACCTGGAGGCTACCCTTATGGTAGGAAAAATACTGGTGTTAAGACTCTAATGGTTGGATCTATGGGCCACCCATTAAATAGGATGAGTCTTATGGCAATGTTCCTCACTATGAGGATCCAGGACTGATTTGCAGAGAAACAATTTGATTGTTGCATTAAAGTCACTGAGATTTAATTTTTGAAATAGAAGTCATATAAGCAACCTCTTTTGATTAATTGCCTGAAAAATGCTATTATGTTAGGAAATGAAATTGTAGCCAACCCCAGTAACTAAACATCCCTTAATTTGGATGAGCTATTTTTCCAACTTTAAGGAATGGGGTCTAACTATTCCATCCTTACCAAACAAACAATCTTTCCAGGTCACATTGGCCAATGACCTGACCATAAAGCTAAATTGATTCCTCAGCAGGTTTGGTAAAAGTGCAATTAAATTCCTTGAGCAAGGGACATGTGTTCTTGATCATGGCAAGATTAATACACACCATGATTTTAGGATCTGACTTCATGGGTGCACGTGTTTGTATTATTGATTTGTGGAAAAATAATAGATATGTCAAAAAGAAAGATATGAATTTAAACAATATGTACTTCATTAATCTTTAAACTTAAGTGAATCTGTCAATTTGCATAAAGAAAGGAAGGAGGCCCTATATCAACTGTTGTGTCGATACAAAGATATGAACTCAAAATGGCCTGAGAAATGATATATCCATAGGATACAGTTGAATGACCCAGAGCCATTTCAATGTAAATCCTACCCAATAGATTATCAATATAAAAAGGAAGTGGATAAGCAGATCAAGCAGATGATGGAGTGGGGCATCATATGGAAATCTGCATCAGCATTTAACAATCCATTGGTTATTGCAAAGAAAAAGAATGGGTTAGCTTGCATTTGTATGGACACCTGATTCTTGAATCACAGGAAAATTCCAGAACATGATGTCCCTCAGGTTATGCATGAACTGTTGTTCCACTTCAATGGGAAAAGAGTTTTTACTGCTGTGGATTTAACTGCTAGCTATTGGCAAATTTATTTGTATCTACAAGATCAGAAGTTCACTGCTTTTAAGTATGGAGGTCAATTGTATGTCTTACAAAGGATGCCATTTGGATTGGTTAATAGTGAGGCAAGCTCAGTTTATTGTCTCAACCAGATCTTGTCCAGTGAAGTAAAGAACCTATTTGTGATGTGTATGGATGACATTATCATAGCATTGAATGGCATATTAGAACATATACAACACCTTGAATTGTTTCTTCAGGAGTGTGAGAGTAAAAATATTAAAGTTAACCTGAATAAGTGTATATTTGCCACTGAGGAGATAAACTTTTTGGGACATCTTGTGGAAGCAGAAGAAATTAAACTTCACACAAAGTCATGACCATATGGGAATTTTCCATAGCTAGAAAATAAGAAACAACTATGTTCATTTCTCAGAATGTGAAATTTTTACTATTGTTTTTATAGGATCTTCACCTCAGATATAGTTCATATGTCACAGTTGCTTAAGAAGAAGGTTAAGTGAAAATTGTCACCCATCCATCAGGAAGAACTAAGTAGAATAAAATTGAAGTTTTTGGAAAAAGTAATTTTGTACTATCCTGACTTTAAACAGCCAATTTTATATGCAAAACTAATGGTAGTGGCTATGGGCTTGAAGTTGTGTTGTTTCAACTGGATGAAAGTGTAAAGTTCCTAGTTTTGTATTCTCTGAGTCATCAGATGAAGTGTGCTGGACTGCATTGCTCAACCACTGAGAAGGAAGCTTGGCAGTAGTATGGGCCTTTTCTAAGCTTAAACAATTTTATTGGGGTCACAAATCGTGGTGATAATGGACCATAAAAGCTTTGAATTTCTGAATCATGGATATTTAAATAATAATTGTTTAGTAAAATGGAATCTATTTCTAGAGCAGTTTGATTATACTGTACACTATTGTCAGGGTAAAAATAATGTCTCTGATATTCTTAGCAGAAATCCAGCTGAGTAACCTGATCAGCTTATAAGTAATACAGAGGACCTGATTTTAATGGCATTCACCTTGATGGTATATGATTCAATGGAAAAAGACCTAAGAAATTTTGTAGATCTTCAGTTACAGGATTTGGACTGATAGTTTTCAGCTCAACTGGTAAGAATGCAACCTTAAGAGATTGACATTTATAAGTTGTCAGATAGTATGATAATGTATCATGTTGATTTTATGAGCCCTAAATCGTGGAGAATCTTTATCTTCTCTTATATGAGAAAGAAGCTCCTTTATTATGTACACTGTCTGTATGGACATTAAAGTCCTAGGAAGGTGGAGCATGCTGTATTCACATTATTTTGCTGGCCTAGGATTTATATATCTATACTGGACATGATCCAATCCATGTGTCATTTGTTTGAAAACAAAATTGCCAAATAAATCATATGCAGGAAAGTGGCAATCTATCTTGCCAAGAAATCCCAATGAGATATTGGCAATCTACTTCTATACACCATTGCCATTATATTGCAGGTATAAATTCCTACTAGTAATTTATGATTTCTTTTTGAAATATGTCACTGCATATCCAATGAGTGATATTGGGGAACTCCCAGCTTCCATTAATTGGGAAACCTGAATCATTTCCATATAGACCATGCCACCTCATTTGTGTCAGAGGAGTGGAAGAATTAGTTGAGGATCCAAAACATTAAACTTGTGCTAATCTCAACATGAAACACACAATCCAACCCCTGTGAGAGACTGATGATGGAACTGAGTTGATTATTTAGAGTGTACCTTGCCAGGAATCACCATAGTTGGGTAAATCATTTGAAGTAGGTGTTGTCATATATTAACACAGCTTGAAATGAGTCTACCAGCTTCACACTAATGCCACTTCACTTTAGTCAAAAAGAATCAATCTCAGTTAAAACTTCTTTACCTATTATTTTGGAGGAATTAGATCATGATGATGACATGGAAAAGGCTAGGTGGGAAATGATTAAGATGGGCCACAGATGAAGTTTACAAGGGCCACAGCATCCCAGTCAGTTTAAGGTAGATCTTAGATTAGTTCATACCCTATCATGCTAGTCACCCACAGGAGCATCAATTTAATAAATTTTTTAATCTTTATGAAGGACCGTACAGGATTGAAAAGAGTGTGGGATTAAATGCTTATATGATTTGTCCTCCTGATGGTCTGAAGGGAATGTATAATTTTAGGAGCCTTGAACCAGTGTTTTATGAATAACCAATAATACTCTGGCTCTAAACCTTTCTTCTATTTTTATTATTATAGGATATTTATTCCAATGTTTTTGTTAGAAGTAGAGGTTCCTGGTACAAACCATCATTAGATGTTGTCATATAAGTATGAGAACTAAATATATATTTTTGAAATCACAGGTGCTTAAAATTATGTGCTTTTGTCCATGCTTATATTTATATATGTTTTAGAAATTTTATTTATTTATTACCATGATTTTGTTGTTGAAATAAGTTCATTTAAATGGGGAAGGCCACCCATAGATAATTAAATGGAGGATGTATAATTAATTTTAGGAGTTGCTGTTATCATTGTCATATGTGGTTTCTTATATACAAATTTTTTTTGTTAGTAAGAGGATGTTGTAAATGTTGGAAAGACCCACCCTTTCCATCAAAGTGTCATTATTGTCCCAAAAATCCTTGGTTTGGTTTTGATATGAGAGTTTATATATATATATATATGTGTGTGTGTGCGTGTGTGTGTGATTGTTGTTGTTGTTAGTTGTTATCATTATTTATTTCAATTTTTTTTGGTATATGCATTTATTTTTGATTTTCCTTTAGAATTAGCAATGTTGATATAAAAAAAATATATGTATGTGTACATAGATTTTACAAAGATTGTCTTTAGTAATATTAATGATTAAAAGATTGGCATATAGAATTACTAAATATGTTTACATTGTATTTTTGTTTTTGAAATTATTTGCAATGTACTATTAATATTTATTACTTATTTATTCATTCATTTATTTATTTTGTAAACTGTAAAGCATATTTTTGTATGTATTTTTTTTTAATTTTAATATTTTAAAATTGACAATTGTTGTAATAATGGAATTGATATCAGCAGCATGTGAAAGACTGATCCAAATACTATTGCAGCAAAAAAAAGGGGGATTGTTGACAATTGCCATTAACAAAAGGATGCAAAACTTTGATGCTGTTTAATATACATTTTTTTGCATAGTTAGAATATTCTATTGGGTTTGATATCATTAGGAATGATGAGGTAAACAATAAACTATGGTCTAGAAGGATTTAATTTCCTTTGTCTTATCCTATTCCATAAGTAATTCATTGGAAAATAAGCAAATTATGAATAAGCATGTATTTGGAGTGGAAAACAACCAGAAAAAAAATAGCTATTCATGTATAGCAAGTCAATATAAGCTTTATTTAACAGTAATAATAATCAGCTATTAAGCTAATGCACATGCGCTTTAAACATTTAAATTATACATGAATACTCTCAATTTCAAACACAAGATAAAGGCTTTTTGAAAAGATAGAATGAATCATCTATCTTTTCTTATCCAAACATTTATGTATGGGCAAATCTTAAGCATTTGGAAATGAGAGTGTGAGATATTAAATAATTACTTTAAATTACTTTTACTATTCTTGAATAAGTAATGCTTGAGAAAATCTTTACAATTTACAATACGTTATTCTTATTTTAAAATTAAACATATATTAAAAAATAATATTTTATATAGTGCTATTTAAATATTCAAAGTTGGTCTATCACTTTCAATTAATCCATTACAATTGGCTTCCCAATGTGGAACTTCAATGAAAATAAACCACAACTTGAGATAAGTTGCAATGGAATATATATCCTTTACAATATATATAATACAAAATGTCCATTAATTGAAAACTAATGTAATAACAATAAAAATAATAAATATATCAGTAATTAACTATTATTTACAGTCTTTAAATCTGCAGAAGTATTTTCAGTTAATTCTTTAATCTTCTTCAACTGCCATTAAATTCAAGAATACAATAGAAGCAAATGTCATCAATTTAAATCCCATGAATTCTGAATTTTAATATTTAGTAGCTTGTCTATTAATTATATTCATTTTATTTCTATTTATTAAAATTGCCTCCTTAATTTTTCTTTTATTATGGTTTCTCTCTTCATGAAGAATTTAACACTTTCAGTATCAAACTTAAATTTATATTTACATGTCTTTTTATGATCCAAGAAAACCAAAGAAGTCATTAAATCATTATCATTTTTACTTTTCACATGCTTGTATAAAAATTCATGCTCCTTTAATCTTTTTTTCAGCTCGATTCACCTATATATGATAACATACATCCACAAAAAAGTTTTTGATACATAACATTACTTATCTGCTTGACAGGTATGACATTTTTAAAATTATTCATTAATTTATTATCATTATTTGTAACTAAAAATAGCACATCCTTATATATATATATCAAAAAATTTTACTTGAGCATTTGAAATATATTATCAATACTTTATGTCAATTTAAAGCCAGTTATGATTTAAAGGAGTTTAAGATTGATAATAAAAAATGGATATCTATTCCATATATTTTAAATGCTCAAGTGACATTTTTTAAAAATATATATAAGAAGGTATTTAATGTTTCATTTTGTGTTACAAATAGCATTTATAAGTTAGTAAACAATTCTATAAATGTCATACCTATCAAGCAGAAAAGTAATGTGGTGTATTAAATTTTTTGTGGATGCATATTATCATATATAGATTTAGTTTATAGTAACAGTCCTCAGTAGAGTTATTTAAATCCTCATAAAGATTAGAATTTAATTATTATCAGTCACTTCAACAGATAATCCCAGAACTTGACAAAAGGATATCAGTCATACTAATAAGAATATTTTGTAAAAAAAATAGCTTGACTTCTAGAGTCAGAAAATTAAGTCCATTAGATTTATTTATTTTTTAAGGATCCATTAAGGTTTCTCCATTGACCTCTATATTCTAAATTTGTTTGATATTAGATTTTTTTTTACAATGAATGTATTTTATTATTTATGATCACAGTGAGTTCAAAATATAGGACAGTTTTTAATCAGATTCCATCTCATTTTAGGAAAAACTTTGTGGTTATTCTTTCTTAAATGTGATTGTTAGTGTTAATGTGTCAGTAAGTTGTCCTTTTTCAGTATAATAATCTGAATATGACAGTATAAAAGAATATTGTAAGTTTTTTCTTCTTAAATAGATAGTAAAATGTTTACTTGTCCATAGTTTTTTATAATCATTTATAATACAGTAAATTATAAATTCAAATTGCAGTTTTTAATCTGGCTTATGAGACTAACTGGCTTCTAAGATAGTATGTATTTCTAAATTTTAATGTTGTCTTCCATTCTACATTATGAAACTCTAACATTATATATCTGTTGTTCAGATAATTATAATACTTAAGTGACAATATCAAAGTTTTATTGTTTTAAAATATGTTGAATGATTTTATCACTGTCTTTAGAATTGTTATTTTAAGCTCTAAGCACATTTTATCATATATTCCTATGTATTAATTTTTTATTTTCATCTTATATAACAGAATTAACTTTGACTATGTTGTCATCTAAGATCCAAAGCTTTTCAATGATGAAAGCTATAGGCTTGAAACTAGTCTGGAGATGTTGGATAGAACAGAGTAGGTATTTAATAAGCACTATCATCTTGTGTCTATTATTACATACTAAAGCTTAAGTAATTAGCATAGAGATGAGAAAAATTCTGCTGCTCTGTAGGCTAAAGTCATATAATGAAGTCAAGTGACATTTTATTGGTATAAAATAAATTAACAAGATAATCTGAATAATTGTTACTTCTAATTGAAGTAGCATAGAAATTCTATTTTTAGATTTTAATTTTCTTAAGCTCCTAAAGATATTGGCTAGCCTATTAACCAAATTATTGTTTAAGATATTAGACAAGTGTTCATTGTAGCATTATATTTTTTTTTAATCAGTTGATATAATATATTAAATAAGCTACTATTTTTAACTTTCAAATTTGTGTTAGTAAAAAATTTTAAAACCATTTAATAAATCGTGAAATCTTACTGTTGATGTGAGTAAAAATCTCACCTTAGTCCTTGATGTTTTATGAATAGTGTCTGATATATTTGATATAAAAATATTGCAAAAATTTTGTAAATATAATAAATTTCATAAACAGGAAATAAAAGTTACTTTTCTAAAAATAGTGCTGTCTGTTATTATCATTATGTTCCTAATATTTTATTTCATATTTTTTAATGTGTATTTTATTTTGAATGCCATTTCTTAGAGTGTGGTGGAAAATGTCATCTATAGTGTATTCCTGGTTAAGTTAAAATAAATGTTTAAAAAATGAAAATAAGAATAATGGCAAAAGGTTTTCATATAATAAATATTAACATAAAGAAAAAGATGCTTGAATAGATTAAAAGACTTTGTTACTTGAGTAACTGACTATGTAAGGTGTTTAGAATGTAAATAAAATCACGATTAGGATTCATCATCATCATCATTAACCATTATCAATCCACTGCAGGATGAAGGTCTCTCCAAGTTCAATCCATTTTCTCTGATCTTTAGTTTCTTTCTCCACATCACCTCTGCACACTTTCTAATTTCATCCATCCATCTTACATGCAGTCTCTTTCTGGGTTTTTTACAATCTCTTGAAATCCAGTTTAAGATTTCAATTGTCCATCTATTATCATCTCTTCTAGCAATATGCCTAGCCCAACTCCACTTCAGTTAATTTTTTCATTGAGGTCAGTAACACCTGTTTGTTCTCTTACCAATATATTGCATTTTCGATCTCTTTTTGTTACTCCCAACATGCATCTTTCCATACTTCTTTGAGTGGTATGAAGTCTCTGGATTGCTTTTCTATTAAGTGTCCAAGTCTCAGATCCATAAGTGAGAACTGGTAAAACACATCTATGATTAGGATTAACATAATAAAAATGGCTTTCATGGGAAATTACAAATTATTTTACATCTATATAATATTAATATCATTTATGCTCTTTATTACTTTTTACAATGCTTTTGTACAGTCCACTATTGATAGTTTTGATTGCCCTAACAATCTTCTTCAAAGTGCAAATACATGAATACAAATATAAATGAACATATAATTTTACATTTTATCTATATGCATATATTTTATCTTATAACCACTATTTATATACCCATATATATCTTTATATACCTCTCTATATAATTATTACATTTTTATATATTATACATTTTAATCTTTTTATATTCTATATTTATTAATCAATACTTCCTATAATCATATATATATAACTATGCATTTTTGTATATATATATATATATATATATATGTTATACTTAATGTTTTCATGGTTATATGATGTAGATAAATTATAACTTTTTGGGATATATCGTGTCTTATTTTCCATTGAGCACCAATATTTTGATGGAATAGCAACCGCCATTTTCAAGGTTAACTTTTGAAAGAAAAACCATTAGATCTTAACAAATAACGTGACTGTGTGCGAGACGAGACAAGAAATGAGATTCCAGTTCAGCATTCACAATATGAGGCTTATCAAAATGTTTATTTTCCTCAGTATTTTTACCTGTTAATTTTAAGTTAATATTGGATAAAAAGAGAGGTTTGCACATAGCTGGAATACATTGTGCTTCATCAGTTCTATTTAAACCAGTAGGTCTCTTTAATATTTCAATTGACTCTCTCATGGTTCTTAAATCATATTTTTCCAAATTAGCAAGTATTTTTGTATTGTCAAAATTAAATTTGTGACCAGTTTCTAAATAATGGGAAGTAAAAACTGATGTGCTAATTTTTTGTTGAAAAGCATTTTTATGTTCCTTAATTCTGACATTAATTCGTCTATTAGACTAACCCATGTAGCCTCTTGAGCACTGGAAACATGAAATTTCATAAACTCCTTGGTGTTCCAAAAGTATTCTGTCTTTAGGTTTATACAAAAAATCACCAATTTTTTTGCCAGTAAAAAAAGTGGTCTTTATATTAAAACAAGATAGTCTTCTACTGATTTTATCAGTAACCCCCCTAATGTAAGGCAAAATTACTCTATTAAAAGAGGAATTATCAATTCTATCCTCTTTTTTCTTTTTAGTATTAATGTTATATAAAGCCTTACATATGATGTTTTTATTATAATTATTAGAAATCAGAATACTTTTTGTAAGTTTTATTTCTTGAGAAAGATGTTCTCTATCAGATAAATTATAAGCTCTAGTGAAAAGATTTTTAGCTACAGAAAAAAATTTGTGCAGGATGATGATGATAATTAAAATCAAGATATCTGTTTGTATGAGTGGATTTTCTGTAAACTGATATTGACAATGTTTCATCACATTTTCTTGCAATTAAAACATCCAGAAAAGAAAGTGATCTGTTATTTTCCACTTCCATAGTAAATTTAAAATTTGGATGCCAATTATTTATAAAAGCAAGAAAAGAATTTAAAGAATCAATTCCATGAGGCCATATGACAAAAGTATCATTCACATACCTAAACCAAATAGAAGGTTTTTTAGTAGCTGTACATAATACTTGACTTTCAAAATAGAAGGTTTTTTAGTAGCTGCACATAATACTTGATTTTCAAAATTGTCCATGAAAAGATCAGCAATGACAGGTGACAGTGGGGATCCCATAGAAAGTCCTTTAATTTGTTTAAACAGTTGAGAATTATAAACAAAAAATGTATTTTCAAGGCAATGTTTTGCTAAAGGAGTAATAAAATCAGGTAAATCATTATTTTGAGCTATTATATTTAATGCTTCTTCAACAGGAATATTAGTAAGCATAGAAGAAACATCAAAACTAACCAATAAATCAGTTCCAGTTAGTTTTAAGTTTTTAATTATTGAAATAAAATGGCTTGAATTTTTAATTCTTGAAGGAATCTTGTCTGTCAATGACCATAAGCATTGGGCTAAATATTGAGCCAATGCATGTATGGGAGAGCCTATAGCACACACAATAGGTCGCAATGGTATCTCAGGTTTATGAATTTTAGGCAAACCATAAAATTTAGGATATAATGAAAAACCTACTCTTGGAAAAATTTTAATTTTTATATTTTCATCTATACTAGAAAGTTTGACAAGACATTTTGTCTTTTTCTTTAAATATGTCAGAGGATGACATATTTAGAGAAAAAGACAAAATGTCTTGTCAAACTTTCTAGTATAGATGAAAATATGAAAATTAAAATTTCTCCAAGAGAGAGGATGACATATTTAGAGAAAAAGACAAAATGTCTTGTCAAACTTTCTAGTATAGATGAAAATATGAAAATTAAAATTTCTCCAAGAGAAGGTTTTTCATTATATCCTAAATTTTATGGTTTGCCTAAAATTCATAAACCTGAGATCCCATTGCAACCTATTGTGTGTGCTATAGGCTCTCCCACACATGCATTGGCTCAATATTTAGCCCAATGCTTATGGCCATTGACAGACAAGATTCCTTCAAGAATTAAAAATTCAAGCTATTTTATTTCAATAATTAAAAATTTAAAACTAACTGGAACTGATTTATTGGTAAGTTTTGATGTTTCTTCTATGTTTACTAATATTCCTGTTGAAGAAGCATTAAATATAATAGTTCAGAACAATGATTTATCTGATTTTATTACTCCTTTAGCAAAACATTGCCTTGAAAATACATTTTTTGTTTATAATTCTCAACTGTTTAAACAAATTAAAGGACTTTCTATGGGATCCCCACTGTCACCTGTCATTGCTGATCTTTTCATGGACAATTTTGAAAGTCAAGTATTATGTGCAGCTACTAAAAAACCTTCTATTTTGCTTAGATATGTGGATGATACATTTGCCATATGGCCTCATGGCATTGATTCTGTAAATTCTTTTCTTGTTTTTATAAATAATTGGCATCCAAATATTAAATTTACTATGGAAGTGGAAAATAACAGATCACTTTCTTTTCTGGATGTTTTAATTGCAAGAAAATGTGATGAAACATTGTCAATATCAGTTTACAGAAAATCCACTCATACAAACAGATATCTTGATTTTAATTCTCATCATCATCCTGCACAAATTTTTTCTGTAGCTAAAAATCTTTTCACTAGAGCTTATAATTTATCTGATAGAGAACATCTTTCTCAAGAAATAAAACTTACAAAAAGTATTCTGATTTCTAATAATTATAATAAAAACATCATATGTAAGGCTTTATATAACATTAATACTAAAAAGAAAAAAGAGGATAGAATTGATAATTCCTCTTTTAATAGAGTAATTTTGCCTTACATTAGGGGGGTTACTGATAAAATCAGTAGAAGACTATCTTGTTTTAATATAAAGACCACTGTTTGGTACTGGCAAAAAAATTGGTGATTTTTTGTATAAACCTAAAGACAGAATACTTTTGGAACACCAAGGAGTTTATGAAATTTCATGTTTCAAGTGCTCAAGAGGCTACATGGGTTAGTCTAATAGACGAATTAATGTCAGAATTAAGGAACATAAAAATGCTTTTCAACAAAAAATTAGCACATCAGTTTTTACTTCCCATTATTTAGAAACTGGTCACAAACCTAATTTTGACAATACAAAAATACTTGCTAATTTGGAAAGATATGATTTAAGAACCATAAGAGAGTCAATTGAAATATTAAAGAGACCTACTAGTTTAAATAAAACTGATGAAGCACAACGTATTCCAGCTATGTGGAAACCTATCTTTTTATCCAATATTAACTTAAAATTAACAGGTAAAAATACTGAGGAAAATAAACATTTTGATAAGCCTCATATTGTAAATGCTGAACTGGAATCTCATTTCTCGTCTCGTCTCACACACAGTCATGTTATTTGTTAAGATCATGGTTTTTCTTTCAAAAGTTAACCTTGAAAATGGCAGTTGCTATTCCGTCAAAATATCGGTGCTCAATGGAAAATAAGACATGGTATATCCCAAAAAGTTATAATTTATATATATATATATATATATTGTTTTAATATTATATATATATATATATATATTGTTTTAATATTTAATTCTAATATTATATATTCATGTTTTTATATTTTACATTATTATTATTATTCATTATATTAATATTTAATATGTATAATTTTCTTTAACCTATAATATTATTTTTTAACATATATTTATATCTATATTCTATTTATATTTCCAAATCTTAACCTCTATCAATTCAAACTTTTAAATTTTACAGTTATATTTTAGTAGCTCTCTTTATATATATATATAAATTCTTTTTTTTAATGCCAAAAAATGGGTTGTAAAAAAGCCTTGTGAAAAGTAATAAAGCACTAAATGATATTAATATTATATAAATTTGGCAATGCAGTAAGGTAGATAAAGTTATTTTACATCTAGTATGAGTGGCTTTGGTTTTCAGAGATATATAATTAATCTCACAAATTTTATCAAGTGTGATTTATGAATTAAACTTTAGATCTGAAATAAAGGGAAAATAACTCATCTGAAACATTTGAAATGTTATGTTATTGTAAGATGAAATAGATAAAATACATAGGTAGTCAAATGTGAAAATTCTGCAAAAAAAGATGGAATATAAAAATGAGTGAGGCTATGGTTGTTAGGAATAGTCTTTCTTGTCTAGGACATCATTTTTGTTTATGATAGCTTTTATAGGATGTAGAGAAAAATAAAGAGTAGAAAAATGGGACGCAGACTGAAACATTCTTATATGATGCAGGTGCCTAAAGATATATCAGTGAAAGCACCAAACGCAAAAGAAAGACTGAAAATTGTCAGCCATGAAATATAATGTATTGCAGCCTCTTCACAACAAAACAGAAAATTAAATTGCTAATGATAATGATGATTGTGTTTTTATTCTTCATAGATCTATT
This sequence comes from Epiperipatus broadwayi, assembly GCA_028023455.1. NCBI lineage: Eukaryota > Metazoa > Onychophora > Udeonychophora > Euonychophora > Peripatidae > Epiperipatus > Epiperipatus broadwayi. Next base: position 3,807,657 of record JAQFVV010006278.1, on the reverse strand, counting down.
CAATTTTTCCGGATTCATCTAAGAATCCCTATTAAAATTACACTTTTTAAAAATGATATTTTCGCAATCTTTCACTACATGACTAATTATCTACATCTTTATTATTATATAAGAATATTTTCAAAAAGTTTTTCTTTATTTTTAAAATCTTTTTTTTTTAAATTATCATCTGCAGAAAGGAAATATTTTACTATCAAATAAAAAAAAGTAAATTTTGATATAACACTCAACTTATAAATAATTAATATTTGAATGCAATTATATTTATATATATTGTTAAAAGGAGGTTGCCTTGACAACAGTTTGAAGTTGTTGATTGTTATTAATATTGGGATTGTCTTGCTGTTGACTGGTTTTTAATGATTACTTAAAAATCCATTTAGCTTTGAGCATTATTATGCTTATTATTTAAGTAATAGTTTGGATGCAATTTGAAATTTATAATTGCAGTTTGTAATGTTATAATTGACTATTTATTAATCTGCATTAAAGAATATTTTATTTACCTGTTTAAAGAGATTAATTTAAACTTCTTTGTATCAATAATTTCAATCTCTGTGGTCAAGTTGCAATCTTTAGTGTCTATGTAAATATATTAGACTATTAATAAGGTTGGGATTCCACCCTTATTGTTAAAAGGAGGTTGTCTTGACAGCAGTTTGAAGTTGTTGATTGTTATTGATATTGGGATTATCTAAGTGTTGAATGGTTTTTAATGATTATATATATATATATATATACTTGGAGTTTAGATGTAATTATAGAGGATTTGAACATAGACTTTTAAGCATCCTTCAGCTATCCACTCTATTTCATACAACCGATACTCATAACCACATACATGTGAAAAAGATAAATGAGATCCAATATATGTATTTTGTGCTCAATCAGCACTAATCAGTTGGTCTAGATCATCATCTTTCATATATATATATATATATACATAATTAGTGCTTGGTTTATGGTCTAGATCATCATCTTTCATATATATATATATATATACATAATTAGTGCTTGGTTTATATTAAGATAACAAATCTTCAAACTTTAATGAATAGGTTTCAATCTACTCTACCCTCCAACACTTCAGCCATCCAGGGTTAAGTAGATTGAAGCCTACGCAATTAAAGTTTGAAGATTTTCAATCTTAATATAAACCAAGCACTGATTGTATATGTGTGTGGATGATGATCTGGGCCAACTGATGAGTACTGATTCAGCACGAAATACATATATTGCCGATCATTTATCTTTTTCACATTGTGTAGCCATATGAATCGTTTCTATAAATAGTGTATAACTGAAAGTAGCTTGAAAGTTTGTGTTCAAATCCCCTATAATTACTAATAAATTATTACTAAATAAACTTCAAAGGGAGAGAAAATATTTTTATTTTTCCATCAGTATCTGATTACAAAAATAAACACTATCAATATGTTTCTTGTAGTTTTATGTGCTATTAAACTTCTTTGTGTAAATTATTCTTCCTCCCAAAAAATATATTGGTGAGGAAATATATATTGACATTTTTAGACATCTCCCTTATTTCTCAGCATTCCTATTTGTTTTTCCAACAATATGACTATTATAATATACATGATCTTTTAAATGAGTTGAATTTTAATATTCTGATCAATATAGCTTTCAAAATTATCAAAAATTTAAAAGCAAAAAAGATCTACTTAGTCTCTAATATTTGTTAAAAAAACACTTCATGGAAAATATCTTCAGCTGACTTACATGAAAATCATTATCACTTTACTTAATATCTCTATGCCATCAAATCAAACTAATTTTATGGGGTTTGTAAAGAGATATAACTATGTTGAAAATGTGTGTTTCTTCATGCCCTCTGATATCAACATAACATTCATATCACCAATCTAAAACATCTAACTACAAAATCAAACATTTTGTGTTCTCAGTGTTGTTATTATTGCATATATCTTGAAAATGATCTGACATAGTAAATCAGATTTTGTTCTTGATACTAAAAATGTAATGCAATGGAGTGTAATAACAGATAATGGATGGTATAATTTTACACAAATAGTTAGAAAAATCTTTTAAGTTATGACTTTATACAAAAAAAAAACAAATTGATAGTTGGAAGATTTTTAAGTTGCCAGCAAGAATAAAGCTAATCAAAATCCATGTCATTCTTAAAATACTAAATTATCTTTTATTTTTCCATGTATCAAAAAATCATTTTGCTATCCACATTTTCAATTTAATTTACAAAAAGATTAAATATTTGTTAATAATGAATGAATTAAAATAATATTTATAAAAGCTTCAGAAATATTATCAAATTCACTATTTTCTTTATTTTGCTGTAATATCGTATATATAATTTTTTTCCTGCAGTACAGGCTTTTTCATACCTGTACTTTAATATGTCATATATAGGCGGTTTGAACACAGACTTTCACACGACCCTCAACTATCCATGCTATCTCATACTGTTGACACACTTGATCACACACATGTTGAAAAAATAATTACCAAAATATGTATTTTGTTCTAAACCAGCACTCATCAGTTGGCCCAGATTATCATCACACATATATACAATCAATGCTCAGCTTATATTAAGATAGCCAATCTTCATACTTTAATGGACAGGCTTCAATCCATTCCACCCCACTCTTCAACCATCCATTTCATTGAAAATCTGATGATAGATTATATATTAAAGTGCAGGTATCAGAGTCTGTACTGTAGAAAAAATTTATATATTAAATATAGTGTTGTATGGTCTGCCCACCTTTTGCATATGTATGTAAATAGATTATGTTCTGTACATGAGGGCTCACTTTGACTTATGGTCAACATAGGTAGTATGAGAGGTAGGCACCAATGAGGGCTTTGAACATTCCATCATCAGATTTTCAATGAAATGGACAACTGTAGAGTTGTGAGGTAGAGTGTATTGAAGCCTGTCCATTAAAGTAAGGCTCAGCATTGCTTGTATATATGTGTGAAGGTGATAATCTGGACCAACTGATGACTGCTGGTTTAGCATGAAATACGATATTGGTGATTATTTATCTTTTCAACATGTGTGTGATCAAGTGTGTCAGCAGTATAAGATAGCGTGGATAGTTGAGGGATATAAATGCAATTTATCCACTCTACTTTGAACACGTTTTACAATAGAGCGGACAAATTGCATTTATAAAAATTATATTAAAAAGTTGTGATAGAATTTTGAAATAGTATTCTCAATAATTTTAATAATATTTCCAGGTTTTGGGTTGATTTCAATCTTCATTTAAATGAATCGAAAGCATTATAAAACGAATCTACGACAATATTAATTTTTATATGAATTTTTCATTCTATTAGTTAATGTATTGACTATTATTGCTTAAAGTTAAATCAAAATGCCTATTTATTATTTATGTATTACTTAAAACCGAATTGAAAAACAACTCAAACATATTAATACATTGTATAAGAGTGAGTGCACGTGTCTATGATTCTTACACATATAAAAATAATAAGAGTAGTTTTGAGAGGAAAGGGTATAATTCTGCCGTTAAGAAATAAATGAAATTATTCATATAATATGATAATATGATAATATTATTTATTTAATATCCTTTAATAAAAAAAATTAAATAATACTTTATTTGATACATCTAAACAGTTCAAAGCATTTGTCGAACTCTTTTCAACGGTCTTAATATAAATTACACATGTAACTATTTTAGATATACTTTTTTTTTTTTTCAAAAAAGTCCTCTACGTTCACGTTTAGGGGACTGAACATATATATAATGAGTTGGAGGTTGAGAAGGAGGAGGGTAACCTGGATATGGTTGATAGGAAGGAGGCGCAGCATAATATCCCTGTGAAACATATCCCGGATATGGTTGATTTTGAGGATCTTCATAAGTAACAACTGAGGTTCTTGGTTCCTTTTTTGTCTGCTTATAGCAACAGTAAACTAATACTACGAGCATTAGTAATCCAGCGATCACGCCAAGAATAATAAAACCTACAACTTTAATAATAAAAAAAAAAACTATTAATATTTTTTTTCCAAAAATAAATAAATATAATATAAAACTGGAAACAATACTTCTCATTGCTATCCGTAAATCTGAAGAGAACCATTCGTAAGACATTCATCTATAACTTTTAGGTTGACCAAAATATTCCCATGTAATCAATAATTTTTGGGCTGAAAATAATAATAATATTAAAAATGATTTGTGTCAATTTTAGATATAATATTCTAAATTTTATAAAAAATTATATACGCATATATTATCATTTGATAAATCAAAATCATTCAATAGCAAATGTTTATTTAGTAGCTTAGTTATAAAACCATAATTATCAATTATAAAATCATTGTTTTTAAGATATATTTACATAAACATATACTACAGGTAAACTGTCACATTTAAAAATAAAATAATGATTCAGATGAAAATATTTTTTTTTACTTAAAGCAGTTTTTCTTCCATGTATACATAATCTATACTCAATCAACTGATATTTTCACTCCAAAGAGCCTACTAGTTAAAATGTTAAATGATTTATATTAGGAAAACATGTCCTACGATTTGATATTCAAATTGTTTATCGACTTATATGTGGTCAAAATCAATAAATGCCTTTACTTTTAAAGTTTTATATAATATGGACTACTATGGGCTATTCTGTAAAATATCAATAAAGTGTTAACATCAGCAGCAGTGGAAAAGTATCATTTTAATGGGAATAATTGTATTTTTGCACAAAAATAAAACAATTTCACTTTATTTTGTTATACATTTAGTGAGACCTCATTGTATTGATAGTGAAACAAGTTGCATAAAAATCACATACCATCACCCCTGAAACCATAATTTTTCAAACGCAATTCTCTTACATCAATCATTGATAAATTATGGACTTAATGCAAACTTTTTGTTTGGATTTTTTTTTAAAAAAATGAAACAATGGTGTTGTATTTGTGTCCTATGTCGTTTTTTTTGGACTAAATAATAATTTAAAAACACTTGTTTAAGAGTTGATATCAAATACTTCATCAAATATGATCATGAATATTTGGTTTTTTAATTTTGATTCATTACAAGTTCTTCTGAAACTATTTGTGGTGCATTACTTTGCTTTGATTCTCTTATAGTACTATATTTATTTTAATTATAAAGAGGAAGTGATTACCCCCCTCTGAATTATGTATATCAAAAACCAATAAAAAATAGAATACTAGACAAAATTCATGTATAATTTAAAAATAAGTCAAAAACTAAGCTTATATAACAACAGAGTCCAAAGATATAATAATATTACCCTTCCTTTTCATTGATTTTTGATGTTTGTAACTCAGAAAGAGGTAGTTACTTCTGCTTTACAATTACAGATATTTAGAAGTTATGATTACTTATTTATTTTATATATATATATTGTAACGGGCACATACGCCATTACATTATTTTTCTTTATTATTAAACATGAAATTAAAATAAAAAGTTCGTATTTAAAAACTTCTTTTTTTTTAAGACATAAAAATTGAAAATTAATTCTATCTTAAACTCATATATATAAATCGCACAGATGAAAAAAAAATTATTAAACGAAAACTTTATTAAAGAAAAAGGATTTAAAAAGTAAATTTTCAGTAAAGATTTAAAGATAAAAATATATCTTTGAATTTGAAAACAAATTAATTAATGTTATTGAAAAATGGAAATGATTATTTTAATTAGTCCAAGTGAACAAGCCCTTGAGTATTTAAATGTATAAACAACAGTCAGATAGGAAAACAATAGAAACTTTTAGCAAATGAAAGAAATTCATCGGGAAATCGGACCTCAACAAAAAGATTTTCACCATCATGATGTAATGTTGAGTTAATCCACAAAATTATTATAAAAGGAAAGGTTTGAAAATAAAAGAATTAATTAGTTATTACGAGAGGACAGATATGTGTTAGTGCGGAGTCAAAGAAGAAGGGATTGAAAAGACGCACTCTTCAATCTCTTCAGTTCTGCTAAAAAAGAAAGAGAAATGACATCGTTTTCTACATTAAGGACCAGCTCAAGTAAAGACCTCTGGATAAATAAAAACAATGGCTAACTGGATACCAATATCTTCAGTACAGTGTGGGAATTCCCATTCAAAATTACCAACAACGGCAAGCAACTGTAAAGGATAAAGATGGACATTTTAAAAATCGTAAGAACTTTCTATTCATTTGAAAACAATAAGAACTCTAAAATCTAAACCTTTTAGTAAATAATACAAATAGAATCCTATCTGACCAACGTAAATTAATGTTAATAATGTTATTTGATGTTTTGTTTTTTTTTATTTAAAATCATTTCCATTTATTTTTTTTATTCTTTTAAGTTTTTATAATGATTTTTGTTTTTCAATAAATTAAATTATATAAATGTTAAACTTAAGTCGGGCATGAATGGCTGTATAGATTTGTAAAGTTATATTAGGAGAGGGTAAACTTAGGTTATTTGTGTCATTGTTGAATTGGGTCAATGGATTGGATATATTTGTGTAATTAGTAGATGTAGTATGAGTTTCGCTACATGCAGAATCGCTGTATACACAACACCAACCCTTTGCCTATGGATGGGATTGTAATTTGGCAAAAAAAATCACAGTCCCTTCCTATGGAGTTTTTATTTTATTGTTCTTCTTGCCATACAGATGTCATATTCCTGTATTGGACAAGAGACAATGTCTTCTCTAACTCTACTGTTCAGATGTCCATTCCTGACAGTATAGTATATTTGTGCTGTTGTATTTTCATGCTACATTGAATACATAAATGTATCAGATGGATTGATGCCAGTTTGACTGCAAACTTTTAACCTAAGGTTAAAAAAGATAGAATTTTTTTTTTAAATGCAAATCTATATAGTCTATTCATACTTGACACTTTAAATAAAAATGCTATTAAATTTAAGTTGGGTATGGAAGTTGCATGGATTCGTTAGCGGTTAATTATGTTTTTGGTTTTCATATTTGATCAAAATATATAGACATTCGGTAAATAATGATACCTTATGGTGTGTATCTAAAATGTATTTATTCGGATGTCTTTTAAGTTATTGGTGTCACTGTGGTATCTTACGATGAATACCAGTGGGTTTCTTGTATTCCCTATGCAATTGACGGTATCAAAAACTTTATATTTTGATCAGTTATGTTTATTTTGAAATGTTTTTGACCGTATGATCTATGTAACCGATCTATACTCAACATTATAAAACAAACTTTCATAAATCCATCTGTGCGAACTTAAAATCAAGTTAAAATCCAAAGTAAAAGTTATTCTAAAATAATGCTAAATTTTATATATGTGCGTAAATAAATGTTTGTGTGTTAATTACTGGCAGTGGCTTATTTTATTCTTTTTTATATATTCTTAGATAAGAATTTATTATAAATATAAATCTCTGCTACTCACTGAGCTAGTGACAATGGGCTAATGACCGGAATAAAAATATATATATTAAATTTTAAAAAAAATTATTTTTTGACTTACGTATCTGTCTGTCTACTATATAAATTTTCTAGGTTCAAATGCCTAGATGGTGCCCTGTAGTGCAGATGATGTTAGCTCCCAATTCTCTGGATCGTTATAATATATTCTCAGTGATGAAAGTTTATTCATCAAAAAAACAGATACAAATATAGTTAGAAAAAGGTTTACAAGGGAGTGATTATTTGATAAATTGAAATTTCAGATACAACATGGTAAGAGGGGAAGGATACATGTGAAAAGGAAATGGGAAGTGGAATGGTGAAACAGTGTATAATCCAGGCCCGTCTGAGATGCATGTTTTCATTGGGCAGGCACTGCATGGGTCACAAACATCTGAATGATTGAGTCCTATGACAGAGGTTGAGAGGATGGGAGCTGGAGAATTGCCCAAGTGTCTGTGAGGAGTGAGGGTGGTGCTAGTTTGGTATCTCTGGTTTTGAGAGAGTGAATTAGGTTCAATAGCTTTTGATTTGCTGATTGGACTCTCCGGTCAAAAATAACATCGTAGCAACCAGAGTGCATAGATAAGGAAAACTGATAATCTAATAGTTGCAAAGACCCCTGTTTCTATGGATTCTTGGAGGTTGAAGATGATATTCCTGTGCAAGGAAAGGCATGAGTTGATAATATGTCTCACTTCAAGCAGAAAGAGACATTTAAGCAAGAAGTGCTGGAGGATCTCAATGTCAGTTTTACAGAGCTGGCATATGGGAGAGATCTTGGTAAAACCCTTATGGTTGACCAAAAATTGATTTGTGGGAAGGGAGTGAAGGTTTGATTTTGAAGAGGAAATCGAGGAATTTTGTCTCAAGGGACCACCTTTTGAATTTGTGGATTAATCGAGCATTGGTAAGGTTGAGGTATGTAGGGGACACAATGGAGAAATCTGCAGTCTGATTGAAAACCTCCCAGTACTTTAGTTTGTCACAGGTGGATGGTATAACAAAGCCAGCCTTTTGAAGGATGTTGGCAATGAGTGAGGTCCATGACCTGGGCCTGCCACTGGGAGGAGTGTCAGTGGGTGTAACAATGATATGCACAAGGTTGGCAGGAAAGTGACTTAGGAGTGTGAGGATAATATTGTGAGATCTTTGGATCAGAAGAGTGTCAATGGAGTGCAGGCCCAACCCATTGAGGTTTTTAGGAAAACAAGTATTTTTAGGCTGATGGCCACCACCTTTCTGCCTCAGAGAAAACAGTTGCAAAGGGAATTGATTTTGGATATAAAGGAATATGTAGAAAGAACAATGGGGAGGTAATATGCTATTTTAGGAAATACTAAAAAATTGAGGTGGGTGACTTTCCCATAAAGGGAGAGGTAGATGCCTGTGATAGCACTGAGGATGGGTGATATGTTTTGATACAGAATGGTTTAGACCCATACCCTCATGTCCTTAGGAGACAGCATGAAGGAGGAATCTGAGGAAATTGTGTGGCTTGGCATTGAAGGTGGAAGGGATTTGTTTACCAGTTGATAGTTGCCAGGCCACTGATTAATCACTGCTAAATTTTAGTCTGTGCATTTTGGGGTACCAGGTGAGGATCTGTTGAAGCCTGGGGATGAGATCAACTGAGGTAAGGAAGACAACCACATCATCTACATAAGCAAGGCATTTGTTGCTTTTACCCAGTGCAGAAATGAGGATGCCAGGGAGGTCATGTACCAGTCTGAGAAAGAGGAGATTCAGAAATGCAGTAAACAACAAAGTGCTCAGCAAAGAGCCCTGAGGGATGGATATGTTAGGTGTAAAGCCAGGGGCAACTTTCCCATCCAGGGTAACTAGGATTTCTCTGTTGGACAGGAGATTGTGGTGGATGGACAGAAGGGTCTCTGGAATGTTCAGGTCCCTGAGGACACTAAGAAGCAGGTCGATCCTAACAGAGTCAAGGCTACCTGGATGTTTAGTTGGACAGTGATGGGTCTGCCATTTTGAGACCACCTAACATGCTCAGTGGCCATTTTAAAGAGTGTGGCAGCCCCAAAAAGTGGAGTGCCCCTTACAAGCAAACTGTGGGGCAGAAAGAGCAGGGAGTATGAATTGTTCTAGTGACTCTTTGATGGTAGACTCAATAAGTTTTATGAGCACAGGGGTCATCAAAATGGGCCTAAGACTCTTGAACTCAGTTGGTGGCTGATATTTCTTAAGGAAAGGGACTAATGTTATCGAAAAGAGACTCTTGATACTGTAAAAACCTGAGGCCAGCTTGTTGATCATGTTGAAATAAAAGTAGTTAACTTGAAGTTGCATTGATCTTTGCAAGACTCAAATGAAAGACTGATAAAAATAAAAGCTTAGCAGGAGTAGGCCCATTAGGTGCACATCATCTGCACTGCATGAAGATAATGGTTTTGAAACATATTTCTAAGTATAGAAAAGTCATGTTGGATTCAGCAAAAGTTTGCCAAAACAGAAATCAATTAAAAGATGTTGAAATTTATAAAATATTAAATTATGATTTTAATGATTTTTTCACTTGTGATTTATTTGTAAAATTAAAATCACTGAATGTTAGAATAAAAGCCAATATGTATCTAATATATTTGTCCTACATGGTTAATTATTGCATTGATAGTTGTCAGACTCTGTGGCTCAAGGTATATAAATCATTACCTAGTTTTAACACTTTCAGTGTTCACATTTTTTATCAAGTGCTGAACATTGATGCTATATGTGTGTGTGTGCGCGCGCGCGCGTGTGTGTGTGTGTGTGGCGAAGTGTAAAGTGTGGATGTACTTTGAATTGTTTTTGTCTATAATTTTAAATTGTTTTTGCTGGTTCTATCCAGTGTTGTGCATTTTTAATACAATTTTTCATTCATTTCCTTCAAAAAAAATCTAATTTCACTTTATATATAATAAAAAAAATAGTTTAATAATAAATAATAAGGAAATTCACAAGATTTAAAATATTAATTGGTGTTTTTTTTTTTTTTTTAAGGAAGAACTTTACTTTTAATATTTTCTACAGAAATTATGCTTCTTTCAAACAACTGCGATATTTGATAACTCTGATTTTAATTAAAATGGATCAGATCATATAAAAGTATGATATTATCAAGCAATAAACACTTGATCATCACCAGCTTATAATTATTTTATATTTAAAAGCTATTATAGTATCATATGCTTAAATTTATTAAAATCTAATTCCAGTAATAGGACAAGTATAGAGCTTGGTTTTCAGATATTATCAATAGCCCTCCTTTGCTTAAAAATTAAACTGTGGCATTATGTAACATCATTTAATTGCATTTATTATATGTTATTAATCTTAATAAAAAATAATTATACATTTAAATCTAACAAAAACATATTATTAACTATTTAAAAGCATACTCTGTATTTTATATTATTTTCTGTCATTAAATTAAAGTGAAAAATGTTAAAATATTGAAGCTGTAAATATGGTTCTTTATATTTGTGTTTCACCTGTTACTAATTATATAACTATTAACACAGGTTTGAACCCAACTTACATATAATTAACATCAGTAAAAAGAAATAGGTGGTAGGATATATATATACGCGAGTCTAAATGGATTTCTATTAAATTTTAAATATTTATGGTAAATTAATTATATAAAAAAAATATTGTTTTTTGCTTTAATATCAAGAAAACTTTAATTTTCTTTATGCCCATTTAATTTGTGTATGTAAGTCTTTATATGCAGGATAAATAAATAATCTTATATTTTGTAAATAAAATTTTTTATAATTTATATAAAATAAAATCAACATTTAAGAGTCACACAATGCAATCAGTGGATATTGAGATTTTAGCGAGTCATTATATCATTCTAAAAAAATGTATAAAATATTACAAATATCAAAGATTCTCTTATTAAATTTTACTTGGCCAATTGATCGGTCTTTCCATACCATATATGGGAATGTAGGTCAATTTAAGATATAACCAAATATATTGAGTTTGAAACACTGGCTGTCCAGAATTTGATCAGATTAAAATCTAAACAAAAATGAAATGGAAACAAAAGATTATGTCCTGTTTTTAGATATAAATGAAATATCTTGCCTCAAGGCAGCATTCCTTAAATTGTTGCTTTAAGTATAAATAGCTAAATTTTGGGGCCATCTAATATACTTGTTCTAAGTCTTATCTTGGAGTGCTATCATACATCATGTCTGTTTAATTGTGAAATAAGTAATGTTGGGGTAAAATAGTTACAGTTTGCTTTCACATATCTCTGGGACTCTCATCTCCCACTCATGAGAGTGAAGCCCGAAACATTTAGGCCAAATTTAGTGAACTGTTCAAAGAAGATGCTTGCCTGTAAGTGAACTTTAAATCTCTACTGATGCCTCTTTCCATCCAAACCAGTCTCTGATAATGATACGCCGATTACCTGTGTCATGTCAACAAGTTGGCCAAGGTAAAATGTCTACATTGTCATCAACTTGTGAACTCTTAATTAATCTAATTTTTATTTAAAATTATATTGTAATACTTTTCTTATTATATTTAATTCTTAAAACCCATTTTGTATAATGCTCAATAATGTCTATACAATTTATTTTAATCTATATAAGTTCTTCTTAAATTTTAGTACAGCAATTTAGATTGAATTTTATTTTCTCTTAGTTTATTATTTTGATTTATTTTAATATGCCAAGTCAGTATCCAACTCAGTGAGTAAATTTAAACCCTACTGCTCATTGTTTTCGCTTTTTAAATTGTTGGAGATATAAATTTCTTTAAAGTTACTTGGTGTAAACTCCTTGGTTTTATATCGATTATTTACATGATGAAGTTTATTTTTTAAATGACCCGTAAAGCTTTGATGCATGTACTTAGCTGCCCTCATTAATTTATAAATTAAATCCTTACCTAACCATTGAAATTTGTTTTACCAATTTTTTTAATTAAATCTCATCAGAAGTGAATTTAATATTTAATTTATCATCTACTTATGTGTGATCTACGATTTTATTTTGTAAATTAATATATTAAGTTTTCATGCATTGATCACTTATAGAAATGTAGGGAGATATTTTAGAAGTGCAGAAGAAAGCAATTGATTTTCCTTTAATCTTTATATTCTGATCCATTTTTACATTTTTTTAGGCATTAGCTAATTGCCCATGGATGGTTTGTGTTAGGCATTCCATTAAACCAGGTATCATATTATTTTATACAAGTATTAGTTTATCATAGATTTTAGTGATACCAAGTATCTATATATTGCAGGTATTATTGGAGTATCATTACAATCATTTAATCCATTACTTTTTTTATTTTGCCATGCATCATGGGGTCTTTACCATGTCCATACCCAATCCTCATTATCACTCACAAAGAAAATGTTTTTTGTACTAGGGATCTCTTTCAGGCACTTCTATTAGATACATGTATGGGAAAATACAGATAAACCACCCCCACTTGCTAGCTTGTGCCACTTTCCTCAAAAATATGTTCTTGGCCATCATTCAGACCTATTCTCACTATTGTCCACTATTCTTCAAAGATATGCCCTTGGCCATCATGGAGACATAATCTCACTCTTGTGCAAATATGACAAAGCCATGTGTTAAATGACCTCATTCATATATATGATTGTAAATTATAACATAATAGTGCCTTTATTGTTGTTAATTTATTTATACACTTGCAATGCTATCTGTAAGCCATATCTGTATAATATAATTATATAATTTCAGCTTATTTTAGACTGAACCATCTTACTCCTACCCATTTGAGCGATCTCCCAAATCTTGTTGAAATGTGATCTTGCATGCTCTTCAATCACACATCACCAATTCTTACTTATATGTATAATGTTTTAATCAAATCCATTAATGTAAATTTGTAATGTTTTGGATAATGGTTAAGATATAATTTATAATTGATTGTCTTATCCGTTTATTCTATAATCTTGGCATACTAACTGCACAAACCAACCTTATTATACATATATTAACTGAACCAACCAACTTTTTAAATTAAACGAAATATTTTATTTACTTATGTAATTTTTATCTAATGACTCATTTAATTAATCCACAGAAGTGCAACAATTGCAAATTAAAGCATCATCAAATCTATAATAATAATTGTATAGACATTCTACACACATTTTTTTTTTTATTTAGAACCATTAAACTATTATTTAATCATATAATGAATTTATGTTATGTCATTTCTCTGTATTATCATACTTGTCATTCATTGCCTGAATCTCTAGTATTAATTATTTGACTGAATTATATTGCTAACCTAATTTAATGAGTTTATATATATATATATATATATATATATATATATATATATATATATATATATATATATATATATATATATATATATATATATATATATATAATAAAAGAGAGAGAGAGAGAGAGAGAGAGAGAAATTTATTCTGTAATTTGGTTACAACTCTTATGATAAAGTTAAAAATAGGATACATTAAATGGTATTTAAAGAAAGAAAAAGTTCAATGATGGCATATCCTGTGTTACATAAACCTAAGAGAAATACAGTGATTTATAGGAGCAGCGGGAAGGGCCCGGGGTATGGTATCTTGGAGATAGGTGACTACGCTTGCCTGACTCGAAATATACAAAGATGACACCAAAATTTTGTCCATGCAAACATCATGGCATTACATAGGTAAATCAGCCCTTCAGAATAAATGTCAATGTATTATTAATTAAACTCTCTTTTGTTTAATGTTGTCTTGAATATTATTAGGCTTTGATTATTAATAAATATTAAGCAATAGTCTGCACCATTCTTTAATTTTTATATTCTGTAGAAATTATTAGTTAATCATTTGAATATATTTTGATTTCCAAGTCTCTGTGCTCATCCTGTTCTCATTGTTGGAACTGAAGTCAATGGAAAACTTGTAGTATCCTCAAAAGCATTGCTCATATAGTCACAGACCCTGCCACACAGGCAAATAGGTTAATGTTTAGTATTGTTCCTAACTTATATATCTTGCACATGCTAGATTGATGTACTTTTGCTTGGAATCTAAATCTTGTTGAATGAACATACGATTTTGACTGTACAAAATTTATTTTTGATGTTACAGATTCTAAAGAAACCCTCATTCAAATAGAAGACCATTCACTGGGGATTAAATTTGTTTTGAAAAGTAGTTTTTAATCAACTCTTTTATACTCCAATGAATAAATAAAACTTAAAGCCAATATTTATTAAATTTAACAAGTAATAAATCAAATGAAAAGAATAAATTTTGATGTAAAAATGAAAAGTAATTGCTCTAGAAATATTGAAAAGAGGTAGTAAGTATAAAAATTATTCAACTTTGTAGGCATAATTATATATATTATACCTACAAACTTGAATATATTATAATGTTTTCCATCTTGCTAGCCCTCTATATGCATATAAACTGCACAAGTTGATCAAGTTATGTCAAAAAGAAGAAAGTTGTATTTTTATTTCTAAAAAAACATAACTATATTTCCTGATCAACTCATCCTAAAATTGTTATAATTACAATTGTGAGCTGAATCAGCTTTTAATTTATAAATGAGGGTGCCAGAGTTGATTAGACTCACTGATTCTGCGTCAAACATATCGTAACTCATAAATTAAAAAGAAAAAAATGTTTTCAAAAGACGATATTAGATTCTACCGTAACTAAAATTATTTTCTAAAATATTATTATTCCTGGAACTTATTAAAACATATTGGCAAAGGTAAATTATCTTTGTAAATATTACCGAACTAATACTAATAAATTTAATAATAAATATTATTAATAATGCACAAATAAAAATTGATATTAGAAATATTTTTGGTTGTTTTCTCATCCCTGGTGTTCACCACGAGATGGCATTGATGCTAATCAAAAACATATACATATAACGATTCTGGGGCCGGACCCAAATGATTGATTTGATCTAAAAAGATCTGATTTCTTAGATTTGTAATAAAATATTCTACTAACTAATACTATTATATGATGTTAGTTTTTTTCATTTTCGTAAATGTTTATTAATCTTATCTTGTTTTTGAGTTTGCGTGTGTGTGTCTTTAAAGTTACGGTGTTTTTCTACCTTTTTTGGGGGGGACTTTATGTGTGTCTTTTTAAAGTTATGGTCTTTTTTTTGCAAGAGTAAATCAATACTTTCATTCAAAAGCAAGACGTAATAAGTAAACGTTTATTAATCTTATCTTGTTTTTGAGTTTGTGTGTGTGTCTTTCAAGTTACGGGCCTTTTTCTATTTTTTTTTGGGACTTTAGGTGTGTTTTTTTAAAGTTATGGTACTTTTTTTGCAAGAGTAAATCAATAATTTGATTCAAAAGCAAGATGTAATAAGTCAATGTTTATTAATCTTAGATTGTTTTTGAGTTTGTGTGTGTGTCTTTAAAATTACGAGGTTTTTTCTCATTTTATTGGGATTTTGTGTGTGTCTTTTTTTTAAAGTTACAGTATTTTTGGTCAAGAGTAAATCAATCATTTTATTAAAAAAGCAATATGTAATTCTAAATCTATCAAAAGTAACATCATTTATATACTACAATTTAGAATTGATACCCTACTACTATTAGTAAGGACTGTCATTGAAAGACTCAATTGAAAAGTGATACACGACTAATTTTCATTTTCTTTTTTTTGGGGGACAGTAATGAATCAGAAAGTGGGTTGTTTTTGTTAACTCTGTCTATATAAAAAGGGTACCATTATTGAAATACTAAATTTAAAAATGATAGCTGACTAATTTGCATTTCTTTTGACAGTAATTAATCAGAAAGTAGGGTTTTTTGGTAAATCTTTTGTATATATATATAAAAAAACTGTAATTCAAATACTCCATTGAAAAAAACCAAACCCCATTGAATTTGCTTTCTTTTTTTTTAAGACGGTAATTAATCAGAAACTGGGTTGTTTTTCTTAGTGTGTAGATATAAAAACTAATCTTATTTTGAAATAAAAAGTGTAACAAAAAAAAATAATAGTACCCAACTAATTTTCTTTTTTGGACAAGTAATTCCTAATAATTAGACACTGGGTTGTTTTTGTTTGTGTGTATATATATAGCAAAAGTAACTGGTCATGGACAAATTCTCATGAAAGCGGTACTTTTCATGTGATCCTTGAAATTTTTTCCGTTCTGCACCCTTAAAAGCAATTTTTGAGGGTTACCCATTCGTAATGGAATCTTCAGGACATTATTACTAAACTTACAACAGTAAAGTAAGTTACAACACATTAAAAAAATAGATGTCTTATCAGAATTTTAAAAAACTATGACTGCTTCAAATACACACACTCTCGCATGAAACTACAGAGAAAATAGATATTCTACTATTATGAGAAAATGATGAACAAAATCAACTACTACAGCAGCCAATCAAGGCATTTCTTTCTCTTTGCTTTTAGCATAGAAAAAAAAGCCATAACCAGCAGCCGTCGGGAACTCTATCTGTGTTTCATTATAGAAAGAATTCTCATTTGTGTTGGCTTCTGTCTCCACCACTGCCTCCATCCAACATAACATGAGGACTGTTTTCTGCATTTATAACATAGAAAATTCCCTCTTTTGTTGGGTGAATGCTGGTGAAACAGTCTATTTCTAGGAATTGACCTAGAAATAGCGACATCTCAAGGTGAACACCAGGGATGAGAAAACAACCATATTTTTATTCTAACAGCTTAAAATATTTAATGTTAAATTATTAATTAAATAAACTGGAGAGAACACATACTAATCCAGATGTGAAACATTAATAAAAAAAACATAACAAATAATTAGTTAAAAAGTTCTGGGGCAAACAAGAGTCTCTTGAATAATAACATGAAAGTCTATATCAGGATCCTATTTTAAGTTTATTTTTTTAGAAAGATTTGTCGACAATTTAGTCACAATCGGGAATAATAAAGTCATAGCTTATCAGTAAATTTAGCGAGAAAGTAGTAGATAACTATGCATAGTTTTTCTGGGTTATAATGAGCTCATGGCCATTAGTTTTAATTTGTTCTTGGTCCTGATTCTAAGGCTAGTCACGAAAGTTTTTCTGGTGTTCATCTTCAGTAACGATGTCAGCTAAAGCTCCAGTCTACTCCGCAAAAAGTATTAGTTCATCGTGGAGTGGTCTTGGATTCTATAACCCTAGACCAGACAAAAGAATAACTGATAAGCCAAAGACATTGATCAAACTGGCCTCTTTCTTTTATACTCGAGGTCCAGTTTTCAGACTTCTACATGTACCATTTGTTTGTCAAAAATATATGTTAATAATCTTTGTACATTCTTTATAAAATTTACGTTATAGAGTTCTCTTTTTTATCAAGTTTTTCAGCCATCTTTATTTAGCTAAAATATTTTTCTTTTAGCTTATCTTTTTACATTTGGAATTATTTTAATTTATCTGGATTAGTAATCTGCATGTCATTTATTCTCTCCAATTTTTATTTTCAATTAGACTAAAAAAATGTGGACTAAAATCTAACGGTTGTTTTCTCATCCCTGGTGTTTGCCTAGAGATATCTCTATTTCTAGATCAATTCCTAGAAATATACCATTTCACCGGCCTTCACCCAACAAAAGAGGAAATTTTCTATGTTATAAATTCAGAAATGAATCCTCACATTATGTTGGACTGAGGCAGTGGTAGCGATAGAAGCCAACACAAATGCGACTTTTTTCTACGATAAAACACAGAAAGAGTTCCTGACAGCTGCCAGTTATGGCTTTTATTTCTATGCTAAAAGCAAAGAGAAAGAAATGCCCTGATTGGCTGCCATAGTAGTTCATTTTGTTCATCATTTTCTCGTAATAGTAGAATATCTATTTTCTCCGTAGTTTCATGTGAAAGTGTGTGTATTTGAAGCAGTCATAGTTTTTTAAAATTTGATAAGATGTCCATTTTTTTTAATATGTTGTAACTTACTTTACTGTTGTAAGTTTAGTAATAATGTCCTGAAGATTCCATTATGAATGGGTAACACTCAAAAATTGCTTTTAAGGGTGTGGAACAGAAAAAAAATTTAAGGATCACATGAAAAGTAACGTTTTTGTGAGAATTCATCCGAGACAAGTTACTTTTGCTATATATATATATGCACAAACAAAAACAACCCAGTGTCTAATTATTAGGAATTACTTGTCCAAAAAAGAAAATTAGTCAGGTATTATTATTATTATTTTTGTTACATTTATTATTTCAAAATAAGTTAATTTTTATATCGACACACTAACAAAAACAACCCAGTTCCTGATTAATTACTGTCTTAAAAAAAAGAAAGCAAATTTAATGGGGTTTGGTTTTTTTCAATGGAGTATTTGAATTACGGTATTTATATATATATATATATACACAAGATTTACCAAAAAAAGAAACCCACTTTCTGATTCATTACTGTCAAAAGAAATGCAAATTAGTCGGCTATCATTTTTAAATTTAGTATTTCAATAATGGTACCCTTTTTATATAGACAGAGTTAACAAAAACAACCCCTTTCTGATTCATTACTATCCCCAAAAAAAAAGAAAACGGAAATTAGTTAGGTATCATTTTTCAATTGAATCTTTCAATGACGGTTCTTACTAATAGTAGTCGGGTATCAATTCTAAATTGTAGTATATAAATGATGTTACTTTTGATAGATTTAGAATTATGTATTGCTTTTTTAATAAAAATAATTGATTTTTACTCTTGACCAAAAATAAACATAACTTTAAAAAAAGACACACATAAAGTCCAAAAAAAAATGAGAAAAAACCCTGTAACTTTAAAGACACAAACACAAACTAAAAGACAATCTAAGATTAATAAACATTGACTTATTAATCTTGTTTTTGAATCAAATAATTGATTTACTCTTGCAAAAAAAAGTACCAGAACTTTAAAAAGACACACATAAAGTCCCAAAAAAAATATTAGAAAAAGCCCCATAACTTTAAAGACACACACACAAATTCAAAAACAAGATAAAATTAATAAACATTTACTTATTATGTCTTGCTTTTGAATAAAATTATTGATTTACTCTTGCAAAAAAAAAAACCATAACTTTAAAAAGACACACGTAAAGTCCAAAAAAAGTTAGAAGAACACCGTAACTTTAAAAAGACACACACACACAAACTCAAAAACAAGATAAGATTAATAAACATTTACAAAAATGAAAAAACTAACATCATATAATAGTATTAGTTAGTAGAATATTTTATTACAAATCTAAGAAATCAGATCTTTTTAGATCAAATCGATCATTTAGGTCTGGCCCCGGAATCGTTATATGTATATGTTTTTGATTAGCATCAACACCATCGCGTGGCGAACACCAGGACTGAGAAAACAACCAATCTAACTTTCATCGTACATTTTATAAAAATAAATTATACAAACACAAAAAATCTAAATTTACTTTTTAGCTTTTACCAAATGCCAATACATTTGTACCATATATAAATAAATGGTACAATATATATATATATATATATATATATAGTACAATATATATATATATATATATATATATATTGTACTAGTCACATCTTCACTTTTTTTGATCACTAAGAGCACCACTAGGTCCCTAACAATCTAAACAATTTAATTTACAGTGATCAAAAGTTAATAATGATGATGATTGCTACCAGCTAGACCCAGAGAGAGCAAGAAGTCTTTAAGATTGTTCAGACAATTGAGAAAAGAACACAAAGACAAACATTACCAAAATAATTTTAAAGTTTATTAAATTCAAGAAGATAAATAAATCTCAGGCAAACAAAATATAAAAATTTGACCTAGATTTTATTAGCATGTCTCATAGAGGTTACATGCATTTTGAAACATTAAATACTCTGGCATATAAATTTGTTTTCTCACCTATAATTTAAAGAGTGGAATTTATAATATCTTTCTGCCAATGATTTATAAAACTAATTCCAATTTCCCTATTTACAGATTTTAAAAATAAAATGGTCTTGCAAGAAATACAACAAAACAGTGCAGGTGGGCTTTTTTGGTCCAGAATAAACCATCAGACCCAAGAATTCAAAATTATCAAGGTTTACACAAATACAAAATAATAAAAAAATAGAACAAGAAAAGATTAGGAATTTATGTAATCTTAAAGTGAAGAAAATAAAATCTCCAATCTAGAAAAAACAGACAACTATACTCAATAAACCACTAGCCAAAAAATTTATGGTCTTCAAAAATGCAAACCAAGCATAGATAAATATTACAAGGAAAGAAAGGACAGGTAAGTTAAAAGCAAATTATGAATGTCTGCCAAAGCATTTATCACAGGTTAGTAATATAAATAATAATAAAAACACTAAGCATTTGAAATAAAAACTCACAATAAATTCTCGGACAAATGCATAAATAAAAAAATAATAATATGGAGTCTTAAAACTAAGAGTCCACTATATACACTAATAAGAAAATACATAAGAACATTAAAAGCACTATAGAAACATTCAAAACTTATAATAAATATGGGATTGTTTAAGATTAAGCTGAGACTTTAAAAAAATGTAAACCCTGGTTAGAAAATGAATTTTTTTTTCCTTGAGGCATAAGGTTAGGTCCAGCTGATGACTTTCCACCACATATACAATTTATTTTACTTTAAAGTTCTGGTGAATATTTTGGTTTCCATTTGCATGTTCAGGAGGCTGGAGGCAATCCTAAAGATCAGTTCTTGTTCTGGCTTTTACAACATGATATTGATGGAACAACTTGGGATCCAGAATCCATCTTTGGGTTGGTTTAGCATGGCATGTTGTCAATAATATTCATCATGGCATATAGTTTTGGCATTCTGCAGAGATGATCTTATTTACCAATTGGAAGATAGTAATATAATTTCTGCAGAATTTCCTAATGGTGAACAGTAAAAGGTACTATTAGCAACAGTGATCTCCAGACACAGACAGAAGTCTTTTTTTAAACCAGGCAGAACAGCAATTTGAATCAGAATAAAAAGTAGCATACAAAGTTGAACCAATACATGTCACAAGTAGAATAAAAGTGAATAGCTGAATAATAATCAGTCCCAAATCCCAAGAATATTTATGTGACTGTTAACTCCCACATTATCTTTCATTAGGGTTTTTTCCCAGGGCAAAGCTTAATATTAATTAAAAATCTGATTAGGGTTTCTAAGGGTAGTGTTTTGATCTATTGTGTCAGCCACATGATAGCACTTTCTCATTAAATTGCTAGAAATATGCCATTTTTGTGGCCACAGCCAAGCAGATAGATTTTTTTCTATGATAAAACACAGAAAGAATCTGTTTAATTCAGCTGCCAGGTATTGCTGTGTTTTTTTCTATGCTAAAAGTATAAAAAAATGCCTTCATTGGCTGACATAGTTACTTGTGTTATGCACTTTATCATAATTCTGGGTTGTATATTTTTGCTACAGTATCGTATGATGTTGTGTTGACTGCATCATGTCTAAACAATTTAACTTTTCAGGTCCACCTTTTTTTACATGTGAATTGACCTACTGGTACCTTCTAACAGTGTCATCACTGTTCCATCAGGACTGTGTTAGCAACACAAATTGGATTTTAGCATGCAGCATAGCACCATTTCAAAAATGATGATGAAAATAATGTATCGTGAGAAATCGTCCAAGACAGGAAAGATGGCTGCTTCAAACTCTCAAAATTGGCAATTGCCAGCACCAGAGTCGGATTTCATTATATTAGTTTGTTATAATTATTAACTTTATTGGGTAAATTGCAATCTAATTTAGTCCCCCCCCCCAAACGCAATGTCTGATTAATTACTGTCCAAAAAAGAATAAAAACTATCATAACTTTTCCAATACAAAAAAAAAAAACCAAAGAAGCCTGTCTCTGAATAATTACTGTCCAAATCAATTATTGTCCCAAAAAGGTCAAAATTGGCTTTTCATTGTAAAATTTTGTTTGAATTACTGTCCAAAAAAGTCTTGAATGTACTATTATTTGCTTTCAAAAGTAACATAATTTTTTATAGACACTCACACACAAAAAACCAGTCTCTGATTAATTACTGTCCCAAAAAGTCTGCTTACATTTTTATATTTTGTTTGAATTTTTTAATTTTATGGGCATTGTAGTTCTATACAAATGCTGGCCCAGGAATGTTATATAATACTGTTTTTGCTTAGTATCAATGAGATCAAGCAGCTGACACAATACATCAGAACACTATCTTTCTATCTTATCCAAAGTTAATTTTAAAAAAACATAAATGCAAAATTAAGTCTCAGCTTTCTTTTTACAAATAAATTAAAATTAGATTACAAACAAAAAACAAGAATGTAATTAAAACTTTCCAAAATTAAAAGCTTTTTCCAAAAGATTAAAAGTTTGCTTGCCTTTAAATACTTTGATGGAAAAAAAACAAATGACAAAAGAAAACTATTTTAAAAATAAAATCTATTGAAAAGTAAAAATGATGAAATTTAAAAATATAACTGCATATTTGCACTGCGACATACAAAACTTTTAAATTGTTTTCTTTTAAAACTTTATAAAATAAAAGTTAATTTTTTTTAATTTTGTGATGGATCTTTTAAAACAGATAAAGCATCCAGTTCAATATATTATTTAAATATTTAATTGATTTAATTTTAGTTTAGAATGTATATACTAAACATCCAAATGAAGTAAGGTATAGCAGAATTGGATTGTATTTTCACTAACAGAAAATACATATTTCAAGATTGTAATGTCATTAATAAATTCAACACAAGAAGTGATCATCGAGTAATAAGATGTAAGACACATGTTAATGCAAAACTAGAGAGGCAAAAATTGTTTTTTAAAAAAAAAACAATATTTAAAGTTGATATCTCTAAACTTTAAAAACGTTCTAATGAATTTAAATTAGAACTTGCAAATCGTTTTCAAGTATTACATGATTCAGATTTGAATGAAATTAATAGGAAAATAACTTATACACTTTTAAAAACTGCAACAAAGATAACTGGTAGAAAAAAGCAGCAATTGACGAATAAAATTTCTACTGAGACTAGAGAATTTAGGAAAAAAGAAGAAATATGAAGATATATAAAAATAATGCATTAAGAAGGATTGAATATCTTGACGTTTGTAAAATGGTGTAAAAAAGATTTGATAATGATATAAGAATGTATAATTGTGAACAATAAGGAAAACTGTAGAACAGAATAAGTCTCAAGAATGTAAAACAACTTTTTGGTATTGGTAGAAAACAAAAGAAATATGATATCATGAAATGGATAGAAGAATTTTATATAGGCTTATATAGTAATAAAGAACAAATACCTTCAACATTTATTATATATCTTCTGAATTATCTAGGATTTTAAATGGAGAAGTGAGATGTGCAATTATATTTATGAAGAAGGGAAAAGCCCCAGATAATGAAGGAATTATTATAGATATATTAAAAAAAACAGGTGAAAAAATAGAAAAAAATTTGGCAAAGTTATTACTAAATGTCTAAATGATAAATATATACCAGAAGATTGTAATAATGCATGATTAAGATTAATATTTTAATAAGGTAGTAAAAAAGCTATTAGAAATTACAGACTTAGCCATTTTTACCAAGACAATTACAACTAGTCTCCAGAGAACATTGGATTTTAATCAATCAAAAGAACAAGCCCGATTTAAAAGTGATTTTAGTACAATAGATCATATACAAATATTGAAAAAAGTTATAGAAAGAACCAATGAATCTGAGTTGCTATTATGCTTTGGATTTGTAGATTATAAAAGGCATTTTACTCTATAGACATTTCTTCAATGATGGAAGCATTAGATCATCAAAGAATAAATATAGGATATTGTCATATTCTGAAGAATATTTATAAAAATGTAACAGAAACAATTAGATTAATCTAAGAAGGTTAACACTGGGAAGGGTTTAAGATAGAGTAACCCCATATCTCCAAACTTTTTACAGTAGTTTTGGAAGAAATATTTTGTGAATTAAAATGGGAAGCTAAATGATTAAAAGTAAATGGAGATTATTTACGTGATTTAGATTTTGCAGATGATGTGGCTGTTTTTTGCAAATCTTGCTTCAGAACTTTAGAAAATGTTGCAAGAGTTATCAGATAAAAGTAAAAAAAAAATTTAAAGTAAATGTTAAGATTGAAATAATGTTCAATGGATTTTTTCAAAAGATGAAAATAAAGATTGATTATGGTGAGTTAAAAGAAGTTAATAATTACAAATAATTTGGTAATATTATTACTACAGATGAAAACATAATGGATAAAATTAGTCATAGAATTAAAGTTCCTTGTTTGGTAGAAAAAATTTAATGTTAAAAAAATATCCTTATGTGTTTGAAAAGGAAGGTTTTTAATAAATGTTTTACCAGTTCTTACTTGTGGATCTGAGATTTGGACACTTAATAGAATAGCAATACAAAGATTTCAGACCATCAAAGAAGTATGGAGAGATGCATATTAGGAGTAACAAAAAGAGTTTGAAAATGCAATACATGCATAAGAGAACAAACAGATGTTACTGACATTGTTGAAAGAATTAAAAGACTGAAGTGAAGTTGGGCTAGATATATTGCTAAGAGAGATGATAATAGGTGAACAATTGAAATCTTTAATTAGATTCTAAGAGATTATAAAAGATTCAGAAAAAGACTACATGTGAGATGGATGGATGACTAAGAAAATGTGCAAGAGTGATGTAAAGAAGAGAGGCTAGAGATTAGAGAAGATGGATTAAATTTGGATAGACCTTCATTCTGCAATGAATTGATAATGGCTGATAATAATGATGATTAATATTACACATGTTTTGCTACAGTTACAATATTTTTTATCTTAAAATGCTTACCAGTAAATCAAAATGTTTCTAGGTTTGCAATAAATCTAATTATTATTCTTTGATAAACTATGTACAAAAAATAAGACCACCTGCGATTTTGATAAAAACACTTCTCTCTTGCTAATCTAACCACATGGCTTCTTCAACTTAAAATGTGGAATATAACCAATATTTTTTTTACAAATATGATGCCTTTCAATTAAACTTTTATACCAATAAAAGGTACTCTTATCATAAAAACTTATATCCAAACTGCTTTCATGTAAAAAAATGGGTATTCAGATATAAAAAGCAATGTTCTCTATTAACTCTAGATTCGAATGGTGACAATTATAGTAAAACAAAAACACATAATCTAATTACAGTTTAATAAATCCATAATAAAAACAAATGTCCTTTTTCTTTTAAAATTGTCCCTAATTCCAATATATAAATAATCTTTCATATGCTTTATTTTACAAATCTTATTTTAATGGATAAACGAAAAAATGTATGTATATATATATCATTGTGCATCTTCATTTATGTTTTGACCATATCCTATGGTCATTCCCACGGTTTATTTCCATATCTAGTGAAAAAAATGAAAAAAAAAATGAATAGACCTTGAAAATAGCCGTAAGATATGTTTGAAATATCTGAGAAATAACTAAACATATAATCAACTATCTAACAGTTTGTGTTGTAGATTTGTGGTTAGTATAAAATGTAATAATAATTGCCTTCAATTTTAAAATTTCTCCATCATTTGTACTATATATATATATATATATTCTTTAATTCAGTTAAATCAGTGGCATAAGTCAAGATAATGAAACTATATGATTATGACATTGATTGATTGTTATATTTACACTTGGTAGAGTTTATTTAATACTGTAGTTTGAGATATGAATGCATAATAATTACTATGGTGAAAGTTTATTCATTTATGTTTAGATTATATAACCTAATATAATATTAGAAAAAACAAGCATACAGATGTGTACGGTATAACAAAATATTTATTTTGATATCAATCAATAACACAATTCATAAAATAAAATTATGAGGGGAGTGGGCATATTCACTATTTTCTCTCTGTTAAATTAATTAATGATTAAAATATTTATATCTAAATATAAATAATGCAATGTTTGTGTGAATATAATAATAATAAACATTAAAAATTGAAAATAAAATTTATGATTGACAGACTTACTATAAATGCATGGCTTATTCTATTCTGTAATGTATCTGTGAGCATATTCATTTTGTATTTAAATTAGGCCCTGCCTCTCCTTACACATGTAAAAAAACCTAATATAAAATTTTATATATATGATTAACATTAATAATAAGTTATATATTCCAAAAATCTAACAAATAAAATAATCAGTTTCATCTGTTTCATAAAATCATTGGATTATGAAAACGTATATATACATACTGCAGATTATCGTTCATTTAGTTATTTCGTTAAATCATATAATATTAGTATCAGTAAAGTTGTATTTATTATCTCATATATAAAATATCATATACTAAAAACATAAAATGATTAACTCAAGTATAACATATTTAAACCATTAATAAATTATAGAGCAATGATCAAGTGTAAATTGATTCTAATAATTTACAAAATAATAATAATAATATACAGATATGACTTGCAATTATGCTGGTGTCAATGGCAAATAAAAATATATCCTTACAATATAAAGATATGAATCGATTTGATCATTTAATAATAAAATATATAACTTTAACAAAATTATAATTACCAGTAAAATTGATATGATGGCATTCTATATTAATCAGCTGACATTGTCTATGCTTCAGTAACATAAGTATTCTTTTAAATAGACTCCCTGGTTGGTTTACTTTCTGTGAACTATAGGATCAGTTTCATAGATCACAAAAAGAATTAACCTATCTATCTTTACAATAAAATATGCAGTTTAATTAATCTTGCCTTCAAAAGAAAAGTCTATCTGTAGTACTTGTCAAGATGCCATGTATAAATTTCCATTCATTTTACTAAGGGAATTTATGATAAAATAATAAGAATAAATCATATATTTTAGGTAACAAATCAAAAGTTTGAAATTAAATTATAATAGTTTACCTTTGTGATGCACAATATTCTGTTTGGCTGAGTGAGTTAAAACTCTAACCTTTTGATTGGTCAATTACAAAATCAGCAGTAAATATATATTCATCTTTTAATCCTTTCAATGTTTTATTTTAATAAATTTACAATCAATTCTAAGATTGATAATTACTCAACAAATAATATATCTTGGTTTCAAAACATATTCTCATGAGTAAAATTTAATATTGGAATAATAACAACACAATAACCAAAAATAATAACCTTGCAAAGTATGTGCATAGATGGATACTATTTCTTCCTTTAGAATGAAAGGTTATTGTGTAATATCACTATCATAATCTATTTGGAGATTTCTTCTAAAAATTAATAATTCTTATTAAAGTGCAAAATGAAAATCAACTTATTTCATTCTATAGAATGTTAGTTGCTTGGATAGTAATCATAACTAGTCATCTAAAATGGCAAAAATATCAGTTTTCATACACTATTTTTAATATAATATTTATTAACAAGTGTTATTAATTCATTATATAATTTTTGGAAGTGTTTTAGTTTTTATGCATATGCTTATATGTTCATTGTGTAGCATTATGAAACTCAAGATATTTCATTCATTACCATTAAAGTAATAAGATGACATTTATATTTATCTTAAGGAAAAGAAGGACTTAAAATCTACTCTTCCATTTGGCATTTAATGACTGTGAATTATATTTTTAATCCTTTTAATTATTAATAATTTATAATTATGAAAGAAATAATATACTTATTTTATTTTACTGTTTATAATATATATATGATATTAAATGCAATCATTTTTAAATAATAAGTACTATTATAATAGTAAATAATACACACTCATTAATTCAGTATTGCACAATACAATCCCAAGAAAATGATTCCACTTTCCTATTGGGTTTCTTTGCATATAAAAACGATTATCTTGAATACTTAGGGCAGAGAATGTGAATATTAATCAATCACTGTACAATATTTTTATTAAACAGATTGTTTATTTATTTAAAAAGTAAAAATCTTCCTTCTTTTTTAAAAAAACATTATAATAAACATTTAAGTGATTTATATGTAAAGAAAAGTTAATCATATGATGAATATACATGTATATATAATGTTAAACCACTAAACATCACATGATCACCTTCTCTATACTAGCACATAATTGTTGTAAACAAAGGCAAAACTCTCCATACAGTAGTGCCACCCTGTGCCAAACAGAGTAATCAATGGATGCCAGAAGGCTTGTGCATAAAATCTCTATCTAATGGCTACTTATCCAATATCCCCAGACTAGTTTCTGGCTTGTGGCCATCATCAGTGAGGAGCCTTGGATCTGAGAGCACTGCACCTAGATCTTAGGATCTTATAGGAATTTTATGCACAAGCCTTCTGGCATCTATTGATTACTCTGTTTGGCACAGGGTGGCACTACTATATGGAGAGTTTTGCCTTTGTTTATATATAATGTTAAATACAATCATTATTAAGTAATAAATGCATTATAGTAAATAATATATAAACTCTTGCTTCAATATTGAACAATACAATAACAAGAAATTGAATTCACTTTTCTATTAATTCTCTATGTATATAAAGAAAATTGTCTTGAATGTGTAATCTTTTCCAAATATGAACTGCACTGATTTGTTGACCATGTGTTCTCAGTTTTAATTCTCTCTCTAACTATTTTTAATGTTACTTTGCAGATTTCCAAAATGTAATGTGATGTGATGTGATGTGATGTACTGTAGCTTCTCCTTAAATAGAGTCAAGAATCTCTCAACAATTATACCCAGAGAAACCTGTTAGCCACTTTATTTTCCATTTCCCAGTCTACATTTTCCCATATTCTGCTCCATCCCATTTCCACAGCATAATCTTTGTCAACTCTATAGCCTTTATATCTAAATCCCCCTTAACTTTTCCCAAACCCAGCATAAAAACCAATAATCCACTTTCTGTATAATCACTTTTTTTATATTTATTCTTCCATAACTTTATTATATATACTGAATGATGCTGCCACATTAAGAATGTTTTTACAACTAATAAATTTATAATATTTAAATTTAGTGTGACAACAATGAGATAAACCTCACCTTTCAGTGTGCTGATTGGTTGTTTCTTGTCTCTCAATAAGAAAGCACCTGTCAATGATTTTTCCATTTTATTTTTCTATTTTGATTTTCAAAGTGAAAATGAATGCTTAATCTTTTTTTACACAGTTTTTTTAAATATTTGTGAAACATTAATTATTTTAGGTGAATAATTCAGATGTAAGTAAAAAATATTTACTTTTACATGAAGGCAAATTAACAATAATAATATATGGCTGCAATTTATAATTGGAAGACAAATATGTGTTTTATGTTTACCACTATATATTATTTTCATCAATTATAAATAGAAATTTATTTTTAAAAAATATTTCATTTACTTTAATAATCTAACTAATTATTAATTTGCATTTTAGAAACTAAACTAAAACAAATATAGTTTTAAAAGATAAATATAATTTACTGCTGATTCTGGAATTGACCAATCAAAAGTTTGGAACTTCAATTCAATCTGCCAATAGGGACATTGTATTAAGTAAGGGTTAAGAAATAAGACACAATATTATTAATTATTATCTTGTGTTGGATTAGAGAGTATTTTTAAAATAATTATTGTATAATGGTATGAGTCATAATCATGATATTATACATATTATAGCACTGATGGTATTCTGTTATATCTTTTCATTTATTTGAAAAGTTATGTTTAGGCAATTTTAAAGTAAAAATGACTATTGTATTCATCTATCTTTGTGTACATAAATTAAATATATTTGTTTATGAGCAATTTGAGATCTTTACTGACTTAGTTTTATAGACCTTGTTTGGGTCTAAATTTTAATTTATATAACACTTGAGCAGCATACAAGCAAGAGATTACATTTTCCTTGTCCATTATATTTGAAATCTATCTTTGTTTACAGTGTAGCACTATTAAAAGAAATATAATGATGGGATGATAGATATTATACAGGTGTGTATATAATGATGATATAGATAGATGATTAATTTAATAATTAAATATGTAAATTATTCAATACAAAATGTAACTAGTAATAACATTAAAATTTATAAATAAATAACATTATTAAATTACAATATTATAAATCTTATTCTTAAAAATTTAGCTGATTAATTTTAAAATATATATTACAAATATAACAATAACATTTAATATATGTGTAGTTTATTGGTAAATTTAAATTCTATATATTTTTTAATTGTTTTGACATAATCAAATATTTAATTACTTAGTTTTATCCTTATTTTATTTTGCCTTCACGAATCTACTTGTGGATATCCTGAAAATAATTAATTGTTTTACTTAAAATATCTATAAAATTATCAATAAAAATTTCAGAAACATAAAATAGTGGCAATACATATTTTTTTCACAAATACAAAATGTGTTAAGATCACATTAAGATAATAAACATCACATGACCACTACTTCTTATGCTTGCTTACAATTGTTTTAAAACTGGCAAAACTCACTATATGTATTGCCACACACCAAGGCTCCTCACTGACGAAGGCCATAAGCCAGAAACTAGTCTGGGGATATTGGATGAGTAGGCATTAGATGGGAATTTTATGCACAAGCCTTCTGGCATCCATTGATTATTCTAGCTTGCTGTGTGTGGCAATAGGTATAGTAAGTTTTGCCTGTTTTAAATCATATTAAGATCTGACAAACACATTTTTTCAATAAATCGCATTTATTTTCATTTTCTTAAAAAAGCATCTTTATTGTTTTGTTGTATTATTTGAAGCTCCGAATAATTTTTTATAGTTTCCATCATTTGTGAATTTTAATATATTGACACTATCTGAAAATACTTTGTTTCACAAGAAAATTAGAAGAATAGATTATCTGAACTTTTATTTACATTTCTGATAATACATACTTGTTGATAAAATATTAGGCAGAAATATTTAAGAACATAAAAATTTGATTAGAGAATTTAACCATTTTTTACTTTAAAAAGTGGGAATATAAAGTGGCATGTGCCTTTATTGCTCAGAAGTTCCAGATCTACAAACACCAGAATCAATCTTGGGACCTCTCAATTTCAAGTTGGATGCTCTATTTACTCTGCTAAACCATGCAGAGAAATATAAGGCTAATGGCTTTATTGGTCAGAAGTTTGTAAGAAATTCAAATGCCAGACCTGATACAATTGATCCTGGGACCTCCCAATTTCCAAGTCAGATGCTTTATTTACTGTGTGAAACCATGTAGAGCAAGAAAAGGCTAATGGCTTTATTGTTCAGGATTTTATAAGAAATTCAAGTGCCAGACCTGGCCTGGAAGAATTGATCCTGGCACTTCCCAATTCCAAGTCAGATGCTCTATTTACTATGCCAAACCATGCAGAGCAAAAAGGATAGTGGTTTTATGGTTCACGATTTCATAAGAAATTCAAGTACCACACCTGTCAGAATTGATCATGGGACATTCCAAATCCACATTGGATGTTATTGTGCCAAGCCATGCAGAGCAAAAAAAATAATGAATTTATTGTTCAGAAGTTCATAAGAAATGTAAGTGCCAGACCTGCCAGAATTAATCCTGGGACCTACTGATCCTAAGTCAGATGCTCTGTGGCTGCACCAAACCATATAGGGTACTCTTTGCATGACATATGTTCTCAATTTTTTTTAATATTTTATTTAAATATTTTGCTAGTAATTTAATTAATAAAAAGTTATTTTTAAAAAATAATTTACCTGTGGCTCTATCTGAAACTTTAGCACCTGGGTCAGCCATCTATCTCATGCATGGGGTCAACCTTACCAGTAGATAAATGAATATAGTAAAAGTGGAGATCATATAGTCTCTTGAATACTATACTATCTAAGTTTGACCGTACTACTGTATAAATATATTTTTTAAAATGTTTTACATTAAACAATGTTATAAAAAAATATAATAGATCATGATATTAGTGCAGATTTTTATAATAGTTTTACACCATTTTTACATAACGAACTTTCCAATTTGTTTGTAATTATATATTATTTTCATCATCTAGTCATTGAACTATCAAAAGTTATTAGAAAAATCCATACCTCATTTATAGTTTTTAAATACATTTAACTGTAAATATACAGGTTAAATAGAACAAAGTTTCAAGTGGTACATTTTTTCTACTTTTTAAGTGTTTGTGGATTGACTATTGACAGACAAACATAGTAAAAGAATAAATCTTCAATTGATATTTGCTAATTTACAGATCACAAGTTCAATTCCTATGACAGAATCTTATTGACAGGTCAGAAATATAGAAGAAAAAAGAAAAAATATCATTACCAACAGTTAAATGCATTTTGTAAAGATATTAATAGAGTTTAATTTTTTCTAGAAACAATTAGAATTCGCCTTATAACTGAAATAAAATACTACCATCATTAATTTTCAAACATTTGTGATTTGTCTCAAATTTCATTTACAGTAGACTGTAGTTCATACTCGTATACTTTCGTTGTTTTGTAGACATTATTTTATAACCATTTTTATAATACTAAGTATAACTTTTTAGATTTTTATTTTGATCTGAAGAATGATTAGTATCAGCTAATTAATAAATAACATAAAATCATTTGATTCTAACAAACAACCTATTTAAAATCAATATTTTCCAAAAAAAATGTATTTAGTAATTTGTTATAAACTTCTAATATTAAATTTTAAAAAAAGAAATCTACGGTGAATGTCAAATATATATATATATATAAGTTTTAATTCTATTTTGCAGCTATTAAAATCAATTCCAAGTATTTTACTAAGCGCATCGTCATGCTATTTATTTTTATATAGATTTAATAAGTTACTTTTTAAATAAATTGTCTGATCATCAATAACTTAATTTAATACCATGTTTCGGCATTTCGGAGGAGAGGGGATGCAATTAATTTCATATATGAAAGTTTATCTAGTTTTACATATATATAAATTTATATCTAATGGAATTAAAATTTTATTTGAAAATTATATTTTTATTTATGTAATTTTTTTATAAGATATATATATATATATTAGCATATTTTGACATTAGTACTTGCAGTTTGCTTGAAAACCATTATATGTATAAAAATACAATAAACTTTCCCCATTCTATTGATATCAGAGACTGCTCTCTATGATTAGAATTTATTTCGAAAATGTAAAATAAACCTATTTCATTTGCTTTTTTAACTTTTATAAATAAAAAAAAACTTAATCTGATAAGAGATATTAATCAAGGTGAATTTCCAACCATACTCAGATATAAACAAAATTTCATTCAGTGCAGAAAATAATTTAACTTCCCAAAGGAGACTTAAATACTACTCATTATAATACCTTGGAATGTTAGTAACCAACAATTGTATATGTAAATATTTATTGGTACACCACTTCTACTAATATGTGATGTTCACATGATCATTTCTTATGTTTACACAAGCTGTTATTAGCAGTAGCAAACTCTCCATACAGTAGTGCCACCCAGTGCAATCCTTAGTAATCAATGGATGCAGAAAGGTTTGTGCATAAAATCTCCATCTAGTGCCTACTCATCTAATATTCCCAGAAAGCCATGAGCTAAAAATTAGTCTGAGGACATTGGACGAGTAAGCATTAGATTGGTGATTTTATGCACAAACCTTCCTGTATCCATTGATTATTAAGACTTGCACTGGTTGGTACTACTGTGTGGAATGTTTGCTACTACTAATGTGTGATCTGGTCAGATTCACTATTATGATAAAAATAAAAGAAAGTAAATATAAATGAATTTAAATCTGCCAATAATGAATCGTACAATAATATAAACAGCATGATAAAATTTTATCATTTTCATGATTATATAATATTAAAAGCATTATATTATTTAATATATAGATAATAAATTTCATCCACTTTTGTCGAGCAAATAAGCTAATAAATCACATTAAATCAAATAACATGCATAAAAGCAACAGTGTGAACAATATTTATATTATTAAAGGCAATACACACAAAAGAAATATTAGTTCCGCAGAATTTTTAATTTTCCATTATCAATACTGAACATCTCCGTAGTTTAGTACAATAGTAAAATGAGCTAGAGGTTTGTGAATTGAAGTTTAATCTGTCATTTTTAATACAAATGTCATATCATTAGTCAAGCAATTAACTATTTGATTATTTGTTTAATATTAAAAAGAAAAAACTCCCAACTGTATAAAAAAAAGAATTCTTTTCTTACTACCTGAACTCTTAATTTCATTTCTGTTTGTAACATAGAGCTTTATTGTACGCTGATACGGAAATAAAAAAGCTACAACGTAATAAATAAAATCTTCAATCAAAAACAAATTGTAATGCAATCACATGGTCATAGTTTAGAGTTAACAGATTATGTACTAATTTATGAGATTACACGGTGAATTATCTTTGACATCCATGATAGATTGCCATTTTCATAACAAAATTTTAAAAAATACGATGAAGTGTATCAGCCAATATAACTTTTTATTACTTACATGCACATACTTTTAATTAGCAACCTAGTAATTTACAAAATAATGCTAGACTTTCACCACATCTATGACTCAAAAGTACAAGATAGTCTGTTCTTGTTGTCTTGAAAGATTGGGTGAATTAACTATTTCTACCTTTAAATACAAAATGAGGCTTATTGAAAATAATAATAGATATCATTTTTACTTTTAACTATTATCCATATGTATTTGATGCAAAAAAACACACTGGTCGCTGAGAATGATTATTACTTAGCAAGCAAAACAGCATTAATATTTATTTTTAGCAACCCCATGTAAACAAGTATAGCCATTATAACTCTGACCGGAAAAAAAAATTAATAATATATTAAAAATGAATTTTTCAATATCTATACAAGACAAATTATTTAATCACAAATATGTAAATATAGAACATGTTTGTAATTGTTTTACTGAAAGTCTTCAACATCTAGCTTTATAGTAGCTCTCCATAAAACAATCAATACAGTGCTTCTTTATAATGTATTTAAGTTCATTATTTCAATGTAAACATGGTCTGCTGTTCTTAAGAAAAGTATGATTAAGTTATCAATAAAATATTTTTGACAAAACTTTTATTCTTCACTTGCTTTGCAGATTCAATCCAAGTAAGACATGACTTTATGATAATGGATTCTATAGTATCATATCCTGCAAGTTGGTGAACATATTGGTTGGCATTACGATCTTGCTATCATATTTTAAAACATTTATAAAGCATCATTAATAACTATAATGCACTTTAACACAAATTGGTGAAGTTATTAAACTAATAAACAATAATAATATTTGGCTTAGCACTTTCAGGGTATGTCAATTCCCATATTCATAGCCTTTGTTGTTAGTAATACAGTGCAGTTGTTTTTATATGCAAATCTATGCAAATCACTTAACTCGACCATTTCTTTGAGATCGCAAAACAAGTATCTCATCTATTGATGGTATTGGGGTCATTCACGATGAAATATGCCTCTTATTTTTCTTTTAGTATCATTTCCTCAGAGCACCCAATCTTGGAGTGTTGGGTTCAAACCTGTTGCTAGACACCTTTTGGTGATCCGAGCATGTTGAGCTGCCTTCATTTTTATTCTGTGCTTTTTTGTATACATATGTGTGTTGAGCCACTCTAACATTAATAGTAGCCTCAGTTTCACCATAGTATGTGAGACCACAACCTGCTTGTGGGCATTTGTTTTGTATAATACTTGGGGGGTTTCTTCTAGGTCGATTTTATCCTTGGTATTGTTGATCAGTCTATTTGTGTTAGGTGTGGTTTGAAAACCTACTTTAAACTCTTTGAAACAGTTTTTAACAAGATAATTAGCTACTTTAGGAATATATGGTAGTGTTATGTGTGGTTTGTTCTCTTTAATCTGATTGGTTGATAATCTTTTGTGGAACTACTCAATTCTCTTAGTTATAGTACTGTACTTGAAACCCACACTTATCAAGTCTTTAATGTAATCAGTAATGTTGGTTTTTTTGTCAGCTTCGAATCTCCAAATCTTTCATCTATGCAATAAATTAGATAAAATAACAATTAGTTGCAGTAGTTTATTATGCATCTTAATATCAGTTCACTTTTTTACTTAAAAAATTACCAAGATATTTAAATTGTCTCAGATTCTTAAATTGATTCTTGGATATATTTCTTTCATCATTGACCGATAAAGGACTTGAGATTTTTTTTTAATATTAATTACTAAACTTAAGTATTTTGTTTTATTTGAAACATAAACTATAATCTATAGACTATTTTTTGAATTGCCATAAATAGCACAATATACCATATTGGAAATATGGAAGCCAAAATGTTAAAGTTTTTGTCTTGACTTTTAATTAATTTTAAATTTATAATTCCATTATTAAATTTGTATGTATTTTTATCTCTGATTCATTAAACTCCTAGTATATAATTCCAAAAACCATTATCATTAAGATCAAAATGGTACACATTCTTGTTTAACATTAGTTTTATTTCAAATGCATCAATTTATTTTATACCATAATATAGATTACTGCATAATACAAATAAACTGTAGTGGGCAATCAATTAATTTCAAATAGCATATAAAAGCGATTTACCCGCTGACGAAGAAGCTGCAAAAATCAAAACAATTAAATGGGCTGAGTACTTTCGAGGTTTTCCCTCATATTCATGGCCAACATAAGTTATAAATCATTTATGTAATGTTGCTAATTAATAAATATGCAAATATGAATGCAAATTAATTTGTCTATTTTTTTGAGATAGAAAAACACGTGTCATGTCTATTTTTCTGACATCAAAAACCATGTCAGTAGTGATTTTTGATTTTCTAAAACCACACTGCATCTCTCATGACATTTTAACTGTGACTGGAAGCAATCTATTCATCAAAATTATTGAAAATATCTTTATTATGTTGGATAATAATGATCTTGTTTATTATTTATTGAAATTGAAACAATAAAAGCATTCTTAAGATCACGCAGCATGACTTTATGAGTCCATATATTTCTAAATATTTCAAAGATTTTTGAAGCTAACATATCATGACGACATTTTAAATTTTTTCTAAATATCTCATCAATAACTGACACCTTAGTTTTATTTTTTTTCATTTAAATATTTTTATCTA
This sequence comes from Epiperipatus broadwayi, assembly GCA_028023455.1. Classification (NCBI taxonomy): domain Eukaryota; kingdom Metazoa; phylum Onychophora; class Udeonychophora; order Euonychophora; family Peripatidae; genus Epiperipatus; species Epiperipatus broadwayi. The sequence continues at coordinate 3,770,024 of JAQFVV010006278.1, read as the reverse complement.
AATCTAAATAAATAGATAAATAAATATATCATTAAAAATCATTATTCAATTATTGTAATCTTATTGAAAAAATAATCAAAATACTCCTTTCATTTATTTTAATATCACTGTCATCATATAAGAAAGTATTATCAGTAGATTTAATAGTATTGTGATATTATTTCTCAGGTCCATATATTACCTTAAATTCAGAAAATAAAATCTAATGTGGTCAGACTAATAAATGTTTGTCTCTCCTTTGCCAATTTAATCCAGCAACCATTTTTAAGCCTTCTTGTTAGAAATTGAACTTTACCTTTAAATCTTTATATCAAGCAACACCTTTTTTACTCTTCCTAGCATAAAATGCTTGTACATTTCCTTTTAATCAAATAATTAATAATAAGATTTGTCAGAAAACTAATCATGAATTTTTTTTTTTTTTTTTTGGTGAACCAAAAGTAGATTTATTTGGGTTTATAACACACTTCTTAATATAATTCTTCAGCTCAATAATCAAACAATCTTTTTAAGATTTAATAAAAAATAAAATTGAACTGAGTAATTACTAATAGTCTATGTTTTTAAAGAATAAATATTAAGTAGTTTGAAATATTTGATTGTAATAAAATATTTTAATGAATCTATCACTTTAGCTTTGGAACATACTAACTTTGATTCTTCCAAATGCTTGTGTAATATGAACTTCTCTTGTATTATGGCTTTTAATTGGAATGTAATCTATTAAATTGCATTATTTTGAATGTGGATAAATCCATGTTCTTTTATAGTGATTCTTTTGACTAAACTCAAGTCATATGTTGTCAAAAATTCAATAACTATAAAATGTTTGAGTTTCAGCAACAATACTATTATTTCAAATAATATTTAGACAAAGTCTATTACTTGTAAGGACATATACATTAAAGTTTCCCAAAAAAAAATTTTTTTACCTTTATTTGACAATGACGTAATAATACTATACATCAAGAATACATTTTTTCTCTCTTTGAATTCTCTTAAATATACAGTGGTATTTTTGTGCACATCAAGTTTTAATATCATTAGCTTTCATTTATATATTAAGGAATACCAATAATAGAAGATATTAAATTAGTCTTTAGAATAAATTCAAAATCATAGTCATTGCTCTGCTTTTCTGTTAAAACTTGTAACCATCTACCTTTTCTATTAAACTTTCCTATTTTGACAAATATTATGTACATAGTTATATATTTAAATATTCCTTGATTAAAACACATGGATTTAAATACTATTAAAAAAATTTAACAAATTTTTATGATATAACATAATTTTTTTTTCTGTAGTTAAATTAACTTGAAAGCTTTGGAAGCAAAAAAACTTTTTTAATTAAATACATTTATATATAAATACAATGAAAAATAATTTATTAAATATAATAATAATAAAAAATTTTAAATATTATGTAATAAAGGTCGTTCTCTAGCATCTCTATTATGATGTTAGGTTTAGGTTGCTCTCTTATTAAATATTGCAAATCTGCTACATTTAAATAAGAAATACAATCTATTAATAGCAAATTTACATTATATAAATTACATGTACAGAATATTATCTCTATCTATGATAATACAAGTTTTACAAGCATTAGAGGTTTTAAGTAAAAATGCTGACTGCCTGATTCCATATTTCTTGAAACTTAGCAACGTAATTTTAAAATAAAGATAACAATTTAGTATATGTTGTGAATTCGTTTAACATTATTTATAAATCTTAAAATCAAATGTAAATAATGACAAATATGGAAAAATCTAATAGCAACTTAGAATATAGAAATTAATTAAGAGAAATTAAATATGTGTTTAATTAGGATTTAAAATTTTTAGTTGCATTGAACTGGTTTCCTTTGTCAATAATTTATTTTAAAATATTGTAAATATTATAAAAATTTCAAATTACACTATTAACTAATATTTAAATAGAGTAGTTAGTTACAATTTAAAATTATTTATATTTCAAATATATAAACAAAAACTAATTAGAAGTATGCAAATAAGAAATATTCACTTTAACTAATGTGGCTTTAAACACCATTTATCTTAGTTGGACTCTGTTCACATAAAATTGGTAATAAACATTTGGATCTTTATATGATTAGAATTACGAAATATTTGTATTTGGTTTCGTATTTCTTGTAACTTTATTTTATAAATAATTATTTTTGTTTAGTTCGATAACATTGTTTTGAATCATAAAGCAGCTTTCACATCAAAAATAAGTAATTAAAAAAATGAAAAGTTTGTACTTTTTTTACAGCTTTTTTTTTTTAGCAAGATAACTTCAAAAATATTGTACAGTAAACGATTACTTGCAAACATTTTTTTTATAATAAATAATTTATCCTATAGTGTAAAGTTGATTAGGAAAATGTAAATCTTACTGAAATTTAAATCTGAACTTACAAATCCATTGTTTTCATGATTTGCTTTGTTCGTGAAAAATATAAATGTCACGCTATTATCAATAAAATAAATAAATGCTAGTTTATTTATTTCATGTTTAAGCACGTGCATGCGTAAAATAAAAATATTTCTAAATTACAAGCACAGTTCATATTACATATCCTTTAGATAAAAATCACTTATAACGTATAATAAAATTTTGCATCATGGTTAATTATAAAATATTCACTATATATATATATAGCGATTATACTTATCTTTCTAAACCTATAAATACAATACAATTTATATAAATATAATAATAGAAGAAGAGATTTTGGAGGTCAAGTAATAAACCCCAAAGCTGTAAATTTCATATTACGTTTTAAAATATATCAGCCACTACTTTGGGTGAAAAATACAATGTAAGGGGGGGGGAAGTTGATCATAAAAATTTAAGGATTCATGTTTTTGACATTCACTTGGATATATTTTGATATATCACTTTTTTAAATATACATCTTGGAGATTAAATCATCATACCATTTCACCAAAAACCAGCTCAAGAAGTAATCTACTAATGATGGCTTGAATTTCTAATTGATTATGAAATTATAGCAATGTTATTCAACTATATATACCATTTTATTATAGTAATGATATTTCTCATGATTCTAAAACTCATTATATCATTCATTGAGTATATTAAATAATATTTATATATCATATAACCTACAGAAAAGAATAAATAATGAATTAAGAACTACTATATTTTCAACATTAACAATAATTATTGTAATTAATAACTTAAATTGAAATATTGATAGTAGTACTAATAAGAATTTCCAAATTAAACAATGCAAATAGTATATTAATTGTAAATACACATCAACATATGCCACCACTCACATTGGAAATCAAAAATATGAATAACTATATTATTATTATTAAATATACTCCTGTATTTTTATTTGACATATCTCGACTAAAATATATGGAAAACACTTCCAGCCTAGTCAAAAATGACAGTAAAAATAATTTTAGATATAGTAAAATAATGACTGACTCATGAGTAAATAAAATTCTAAAAGAAAGAAAAAAGTAAAATCCCTTATTCCAATTAAATCGCAAGCTCATGTTCACACACAATATCAATATTGAAATGTAGAAAAAAAATGGAACTATTGTAAAGATTCCATAAAACATTAAATATTTCTAAGTATAAAATATAATTAAATATATATGTATCTTCCAGTTACCAAAGTAAATAATAAGTTCTTAAATCTTGATTAGAACATAGTTTAAAATAATCTTATTTATATAGAGTTGCAATATTTTAATTCCAAGTATATAAATTTATATACAACTTTGGATTCATGAATGTGCTTAGCTTGAATGAGTAATATGTGTACATATCGGAAATTAGTTCTTTGGGCCTAATTTTTGATTAATCTGTTTTTCTAATGGATGATTTTATTTTTTCTTGCAAGTTTCTTTTCAAAACACATTGCAAGATTTTTTTTTCCAGAAACATAAAGCTTTCTCTCTCTCTCTCTCTCTCTCTCTCTCTCTCTCTCTCTCTCTCTCTCTCTCTCTCTCTCTCTCTCTCTCTCTCTCTCTCTCTCTCTCTCTCTCTCTCTCTCTCTCTCTCTCTCTCTCTCTCTCTCTCTCTCTCTCTACTCTCTCTCTCTCTCTCTCTCTCTCTCTCTCTCTCTCTCTCTCTCTCTCTCTCTCTCTCTCTCTCTCTCTCTCTCTCTCTCTCTCTCTCTCTCTCTCTCTCTCTCTCTCTCTCTCTCCCTCTCTCTCTCTCTCTCTCTCTCCCTCTCTCCCTCCCTCCCTCTCTCTCTCTCTCTCTCTCTCTCTCTCTCTCTCTCTCTCTCTCTCTCTCTCTCTCTCTCTCTCTCTCTCTCTCTCTCTCTCTCTCTCTCTCTCTCTCTCTCTCTCTCTCTCTCTCTCTCTCTCTCTCTCTCTCTCTCTCTCTCTCTCTCTCTCTCTCTCTCTCTCTCTCTCTCTCTCTCTCTCTCTCTCTCTCTCTCTCTCTCTCTCCCTCTCTCCCTCTCCCTCCCCTCTCCCTCTCCTCTCTCTCTCTCTCTCTCTCTCTCTCCCCCCCCCCCCCTCTCTCTCTCTCTCTCTCTCTCTCTCTCTCTCTCTCTCTCTCTCTCTATATATATATATATATATATATATATATATATATATATATATAGAGAGAGAGAGATGTGTGTATGTATATATATCATTAAAAACCAGCCAATACTTAGACAATCCCAATATCAATAACAATCAACAATTTCAAACTGTTATCAAGGCAACCTGAAAGCAATCAACACTTAAATAATGCAAATATCATTAACAATCAACAGTCTCAATCCATTGTCAAGGCAAACTCTTTTAATTATTAAAGTAGTCCATATCTAACAATAACAATAATCTCAATCTCTTTGTAATCAAGGCAACCTTTTTTATTGTTATGGAAGTGGATACTCACCTTTATCTATGATCTTAATATGTTCTTAATATGTCTATAAAGATACTAAAGATTGACACTTTACTAAAATAAATTGAAATTTATAATTCAAAGATATTTAAATAAATCTCATTAAAGAGGCAAATATAATCTACTATTGAAAGTAAACTAACAAATAGCTAATTTTAACATTTTAACTTCCAAACTGCACAGAAACCATATGTTACTTAGCTAGTAAAACTTACTAATAATGTTTAAGGCTAGATATGTTTGTAAATATATGAAAACAGTTCCCACCAAACAATGCCAAGCAATGTAACGATAATTTTTAATTTAAAGAAAACTTATTACAGTGTTTAAAAAAATTTAACATCAATTTATCTCTAATTTATCCTTAATAATGTATACATAAAATATATATGTAAATACATAAATTTGACTACATCTACATCATATATCAGTATTAATGGCAATTATCGATACCCTATTTTTCTTATATCATCTCTCTACTGATCAGCCTAAGAGTAATATAATGATGATAACTTGGAATCTATTGAGAGAGCCAGCTATAATAGTACAACAATCATCACAAAATCTATTTATTTACTACAATGTATTTATTATGCCACATAATATTAGCTGTTTAGCATGTGATGCCTGTTACTACTAAATTGATATACAATTATAACACAATCCCAATAGCAGAGTTTAATATGGTATACTACTAATAATAATAATGCATAGAAGAGAAGATAGTCAAAGACTATTAATTTTAACAAAACAAATGGTTTTAATGTGGCATAAATGAGTATTTTTATTTCATAATACACTATTTAAGAATTATAGTAATAACTTTATACTATATTCTGTTTATAATTTCAGCAAAATAATCGGGTGTAATGTGTGTATTATTTATATTCCACTACTATGTATATATTATTTTAAAAAATACATGTAAAATGTCTAATCATCATCATTTCCCACCATTATTTATCTACTATAGGATGAAGATCTCTCCAAGTTTAATCCATATTTTACAATCTCTAGCCTCTCTTCTCCACCATTCCAGCACACTTCCTTATTTAATCCATACACCCATCTCACAAGTGGTATAATGTTAGTAACACATGCTTGTTCTCTCACCCATCATTTTTGATCTCTTCTTGTTACTTCTAACATGCATGTCTTTATACTTCATTGACTGGTCTGTAGTCTCTGTATTGCTCTTCTGTTAAGTGTTCAATTCATATATAAGAACTAGTAAAACACATTTATTAAAAACCTTTTCTTTGAAACACATGGGCATATTTCCTTTTAATATTGGGTTATTTCTACCATGTTTCTATCTGTAGTAATAATCTGACTAAGGTATGTGTAACTGTTAACTTCTTCTAACTCATCAATATCAATATTTATTTTCTTCTTTTAAAAAATCCATTAAACATGACTTTAGTTTATAACATTTACCTTTAGTCTTACTTTCTTACTTTCATCTCATAACTTATGCAACATTTCCTGAAACTCTTGCAAACATAATCTGCTAAATGTAGGTGGCTTAAATAATCTCCATTTACTTTTACTTTCTTATCTTTCCATTTTAATCCTCAAAACACTTCTTGCAACTGTAAAAAGTGTTGGAAACATGGGGTCACTCAATCAGAAACCATTTTCAATGTTAATATTCCTAGTATTGTTATGTAATCTAATTGTTGTTGTTGAAATTTTTACAAATATTCTTCAGAATATGACGATATCATGAGTCTATATCTTGATGGTTTCTTTAATCACTGAAGAAATGTTTATAGAATCAAATGCATTTTTATAATCTATAAATGTAAACCATGATGGCAATCCATATTCATTGGTCTTTTCTATAACTTCTTTCAATACTTAGATATGATCTACTGTATTAAAATCACTTTTAAATCCTGCTTTGTTTTTTGGGGGGTTGGCTAAAGTCCAAGGTTTGCTGTGGAAGAAGTGTAATTATCTTGGTTGAAATTTTTATATAGAACTGATAAAAGACTGATAGGTCTGTATTTTTTAATATTCTCTTTATTATCTTTTTTAAATTTTAATATTAATACTGCAATCTTCCAATCATCTGGTACATTTTTATCATTTAGACATTTGGTATATTACTTTGCCAATTTTTCTATTTCTTCATATGCTTCTTTTAAGATATCAATTATAATTTGATCATTAACTGGAGCTTTTTTCTTTCTTATGAATTTAATTGCATGTTTTACTTCATCATTTAATATCCTAGGAAATTCAGAATACATCATAGCTGTTTGGTATATTTCTTATATTTTTATTGCTATATAATTCTTAAAGCTCTTTTTCACATTTCATGATGTCATCTCTCTTTTTAGTAGTAGTTTCATCTTTTTTTCTTATCGCAGAAATAAGTTTCCTACCAATAAGAAGATGCTGTTTTACATTTTTGAGATTATTCTCTTCTATAGCTTTTTTTTTTTGCTAGTTTACAATTATACTTTTTTGTGTCATTATCACTTCATTTTTGTGCCACTTTACAAAATTTGTGATATTCAATTTTTCTTAATGCATCATTTTTATATATTTTCATATTCTTTCTTTTTTTTTTCAAAAATTTCTTGACTCAATAGAGATTTTTACTGGTCAATTGCTGTTTTTTGACTATCTTTATTGTAGTTTTTAAAGTGTCTCAGTTATCTTCCTATTTATTTTGTTCATATCTAAATTATGTTCAAAATCAGTTAATATTTGAAAATGATTTGCAAGTTCTAATTTAAATTCATTGCAATGTTTTTGAAGATTACAAATATCAACTGTGAATATTGTTTTGCTTAATAATTTTTGTCTTTCTGGATTTTTCATTAACATGTATCTTATTATATCTCAGGTAATAGATTATCACTTCCTGTGTTGAATTTATTAAGAACATTGTAATCTTGGAATACATATTTTCTGTTAGTCAAAATATCCAATTCTGCTGCACCTTCATTTGGATGCTTCTATGTCATTTCTGTTTAACATTTTTCACAAAAATGTTCTAAATCCAGCTAATTTATAAATAAATGGAACATTTGAATTTGAATGTACAAATCGTCTAATTGATAATGGTTTCACAAACATTTTATAATTAATTATATTACATTCTCTCCATAAAATTAAATCAAGATATTTGATTTTATGTCCACTATCTTCAGTAGTAAAATCCACTGCAATTCATAAATATTATTTATTAAATAGCTTCTGCACTATAATATTTGATTCAACAATAAGTACATCATTCACATATCTAAAATAATTTTTAACATCTATTTTAAAATATTCTCTTCATAATATGATAACATATAACTACATATAACCACTAAAACAAGCAATACCATAGGCCAATCTCCATTCATCATATATAATTGTTCTTCAAATGCAGCAATCAAATTTGTATCGATAAATAATAAATCTTTAACAAACAAAGTTGTAAACTCGCACACTCCTTTATCATATAAAACTTAATAATATTAATAGATACTTATTCTGTTTCCACATGAAGATTGAAGTTTATTAATTCTATACTTAAGCCATAATTAAATAAAGGGTTTGGTAGGAAGTTGTATTTATCTGTTTATCTATCAGCTGCAATTTTGCCAAAGATTTCCAAAAATTTAAAAGTACATAAAGTAAATTTATCTATTAGGTAGATTGTATGTTTTATCAGGCAGCAGTTTTTGTTGGAATGTTTTTGCAAGATGAATTGGGTTTGGGGAGTTATACAATTGCATCTTCATTTGATTTTATTAAAAAGATTGATATACTTGTTTTGAATGCTGATGATAAATTGTTTACATTGGATGTTGCAGAATTATATAAAACTATAAAAAGAAAAGAATCTATTAATATTATTGATCAAGTTTTATATGATAAAGAAGTATGCAAGTTTAAGCATTAGTTTGGTAAAAATTTATTATTAATTGATCAAATTTTGATTGCTATATTTGAAGATCAACTGTATATCATGGATGAAGGCTGGCCTATGGAATTTCCTGTTGCAGTGGTTATATGTAGTTATATGTAATCATATTATGAAGAGAATTTTTAAAAGAATATTTCTCATTAGGTGTTAAAAGTTATTTTAGATATGTGGATGATGTGCTTATTGTTGGATCAAAAATTATAGTGCAGAAGTTATTTAATAAATTAAATGATATTGGTGAATTAAGATAGACTTTTACTTCTGAAGATAGTGAAAGTAAAATAAAATATCTTGATTTAATTTTATGAAGAGAATAGAATGTAATTAATTCTAAAATGTTTGTGAAATTATTATCAATTAGAGGATTTGTACATCCAAATTCAAATGTTTCACTTATGTATAAATTAGCTGGATTTAGAACACATTTGTTTAGAAATGATACTTTATGTAAATTTCAAAATGATAAAATGTCTAATGTTGAAATATATGTTAATGACTTATTGAAAGTTGGATATAATAGAAAAAAATTTTAAGTAATTTATCCAGATTTAGAAACAAATGGAGGAAGAATAATAGAAAAAAGAAAACATAAATAACATTGCTTTATATAAATGACATTGTGGGTAGGAGGATTACTTCATTAGAATCTGCTCATTTTAATGTTGCATTTAAGGTTGGCCCAAATACTGGAAGATTGATTATTAATGAAAAATATTGTCCTGATAAAATCAATAAAAATAATACTATTTATAAAGTGGTATGTATTGTGAATATAGTTATATCAGAGAGACTAAATGTGCATTAAAAAAGGATTCAAAAGTATGAATTATTATATAATAAATTGCACCATTCTATAGATATATATAAATATGTTTTTTTTGTAGAGCATGCAGTGATTTGTACTGGAGATTTCCACTTTGATAGTATTTTTTTTTTACTGAGGAAAATGACTTTAAGAAAAAAAAAATTAAAAAGTCATATTTTATAAATATTACAATGTGTTGAATAAATGATGTAATTGTGTGAACATTCATGTGTGGGGAAAGTTTACCATTCATATGGGAAGGTTAGTGTTATGTGATTATAATGAGATTTAAATTTTACCATTTTATTGCTATTCAAGATGGCAGAAAATGTCATAAGCTGGGTATAGCAAAGATTTTATTTGTATTTTATATAGGCAGATAGAATTTTTTAGTATTTATTCTAGAATATTTTGATTGATATATATATATTGTAACCAGTTGGCTTACATAGCATACACTAATATAGTGTATGTGCATATATATATATATATATAAAATAAAGGAAAAGTAGAAATAACACAGACAAAAATTATAGTAGATATTTTCTACATTTACTGAAATAGAAATAATTAAATAGTAACTCTGATTTAAAATATTGTTTTATAAATTAAACTTTTAAAAGGCCTAAATAAATATAAATATTGTATTATTATTATTATTCTGATTTTGAAATGTAAAAACACCATACTTATTTTTGGAATTGTTTTAATTAATTAAACAAAATTTTTATCTATTAGAAATCCCCTAAGTAAAAACATGTATATAGATTCCAAGGGATTAGAGAGATAAAAATAAAATTCTGTTTTTAATCAAGGTGTTGTTATAATACCTCAGATGATTTTATAAAAAGAGCTGATAAAAAATATCAGTCAGTCTGGAGAGTGATTTTTGAACAGAAAAGTTTTTAATAATAATTTTTGTAAGAAAGGTCAGCAGAAGAGTTGGTTGCAATATTTTGTTGCAACTTGATGAAGTTTGCAGCAGTCAGTTTTAGCTGACTGTAGAGTTGGCAGTCTACCTACCATGAACAGATATAGCTGAATGCAGAACATTAGATCCAGAGCTGCTACTATTTTCTTCACAGGGGTTTTGATTTACTTGAAGCTGGGTCACTTCTGAATCAATAACCTGAAAAAAATGAATGAGGACAAAATAGCTTGCAGAGTTCTACAGAGCTCCTATGAAGATCTAAGGGAGTGCGGTCCAGCAGTTGCCCTATAGTTTACTTCAGTTTTGATTCATGAAGCCAGGGTCACTTCAAATGCATCAACTAGCTGCTTAAATATGTTTTAAAAGACAGCTTTACAATTTCTTGGGCTACAAAGGAATCTCATGGTATACCAACAAATTACCTGAATTATACTTTTTCCTGATAATGACATTCACTAAAACCAAACTCACCAAGAAAAATTTTCCAGCTTGCTGAAGAATTAATTACATGTATGCTGCGTCAGATAAAGGCAGAAAAACATGGATAAATGTATATACAGCTGGCGGTGAATAGCGTTATATATGATAACGAAGTTTTAAATAATTTCCATAGTAAAATGACATTTTTATAACTAATAGAAATATATAAAATGATATTAGTTTAAAGTCATTTATTAAAGAAAAAAACTGTTTAAAGTTATATTTATAATTTAGAGAGAGAAAAAAAAGTACAAACAAAGTTATAATTAATAGTCAAGAAAGTGATTTCCAAAAATCTTTTAGACTAGGAAAAAAGAAAGACATTTTAAATCAATTAACTGTCAAAAATTTGAGTTCTTATTTTAAAGAAAAAGACTATATTCAAGATTAAATTGTGAAAATAAACTTTCATAATTTTATTGTAGCTAAATTAATGTTTCACATTTTGTGCAAATTATATATACGTGTTTCAGTAAACCTAGTATGTAAAATGTATTTCATTTAACTGAAACTTTAATCATTTATTGAATTTTTATATCATTTCAAATTCTGGTAATTATTTTGTAATAAGTCAAATATATCTGTCAATTGCATTGCAAATATCAATGCTTGTCAATTATAATGCATATGTAAATTTTAATCATTTTTTTTATATATTAATTGTATGTTATAAATCGTGCATCTGTGCATACATATATGTAAACCAAGGTAACAATTTAAATTTTGAATAGAAATTACTTAAATCAATGTAATAATTTGAATTTTTTATAGTAATTTTGTCAGTCACAAATATGATAATTTTTTATATTGTATATCATTCCAAATCAGATCTTAAATATTACTTATTAATTTTGAGAAAAGTTGTATATTAGAAATTGCGCGTTTGTGCACACATATATGTAAATCATTGTAACAATTTAAATGTTGAATAGTAATTATTTAAATCTCAATGTTCTCACAGATTTCTGGATCTCATGCTCTTATAAAATATAGCATACTCTTATATCTTTAAATATTTACTTATAGATAATTTTTCAAATTATTGTTATTTATATTTCATTAAATGGACTGTGAGTGCTGATGTTTCCATCACCCCAGTTCAATTCTATTTTCCTTCCATTATGCCTACTACCCAATTCCGTTACAATATATATATGTAAACATTAATAGTTTTGGATTTGAGACAATTTATACGTGTGTGTGTGTATATATAATCTTACATATGAAACATCTATGTCCAAATATATTACCATAACAACAGTTTACAAGTCAAATTCAGAAATTTATGATAGGGAATTTTGACTAAAATTATATATTATCAGTGATACATATTTATTAGTTAATATTTTATATATTGTTCTTGTTAAAATTACTATTTACTAGATCCAGAACTTTGATTTCATCCACTTCATGTAAATGCATTAATGATTATTGGTAACCATTTATTAGACTAGAGATTACCATATCAACTGTTTTTAATTAAACATAAACATGGACTAATTCAGCTTTCTCTTTTTCCATTTGAAATAGCTTTTTTAAATTTGCTTCAAGCATCCATTCCATCAAATATTATTGTAACTATATAAATAAAGATATCTGAAAAAGATAAATGATCCCCAAGATGGATTTTATGTTAAATCACTATTTGGCCCAAATCACATTTTCCTACTTATATCTTCATCATTTGTTTTTTATTTATCAATATCATTCATCTTTTAATTGGTTTTTGGTACTACATAACTCAGTGGGGGGTAGTTTCTTCCATCATTTTGCAATTACATATATTTAAAAGTTACAGTTATTTATTTATTATTACAATATCAAATTTTGAAATTTGATTTACAAGAGTCAAAATTTCTGCATTCATAATTTTGATACTATCAATTTCAGATCAATATATTAATGATTATCACTAAGCATTTATTAAATTAGAGATTATCATATTTTTCCTAGCCCAGATATAAAGTTTAAGCTTCAGTTGAACATTAGTTAACTAACTTCTTATAATTGAATTTTATCTCTTTTTTCATATGTAAGATCTTTATTAGATGTTTTTAAACTTTCAATCCACCAAATATTTTTAAAACATATGGATAAAGACAATATATAATTATTAATAATCAATAATATATTTATCTAAAATGGATGCTGACAAAGTTATGAGTGATGTGTTTGATACTTGCAAATCAAATTTTAATAATTTGGTATTGATAAATACTGAACAAATAATGAAGAGATATGTAAGAAATTATGATGCAGGCTATCTGATGAGTACTAATTCAACAATGAAATGGATCCTTTCAGATGTCTTTATTAATATTTTTAAAATATGCGGTGAAGTGGAAATTTTAAGTACAGGAGAAAAAGAGAGTTGAATTTGAATTATTTCATATGTTTGTGTTTAATTAAAAACAGGTATATTAATCTATAACTGAGATTTAAAGTTTATATTTGAGCTAGAGAGGATATGATAATCTCTAATATAATGGATGATTAGGAATAATCATTAATGCATTTATCTGAAGACATGATAAACACCTCCATACTTCCCCATTCTTTTTAAATTCATATAAACAAAGATATAATAAAAGACAAATGACCCCCAAGATGAATTTTGTGCTGAACCAGCACTCATCTGTTGGACCAGGTCACTATCTCTCATATATATCTTTATTATATGTTTTATCTAGAGTAAATTGTTACATTTTCATTTACCATTGTCAAACTTCCTCACTCACAACTTTGACGCCATCCATTTCAGATAAATACACTAATGATTATTACTAATCATTTTTTGAAACTAGAGATTATCTCTAGCACAGACATAAACTTTAAACCTCAGTTAAAATTAATATATCTGATTTTTTAAATTTACACACACGGGGTTATTCACTTTTCTCTGTCCCGTATGTAATATCTTTATAGACATGATAAACACCTTTATACTTCCCCATTATTTTTAAATTCATATAAACAAATGATATTACATACGGGACAGAGAAAAGTGAATAACTCCGCGTGTGTAAATTTAAAAAATCAGATATATTAATCTTTAACTGAGGTTTAAAGTTTATATCTGTGCTAGAGATAATCTCTAGTTTCGAAAAATGATTAGCAATAATCATTAATGTATTTATCTGAAATGGATGGCGTCAAAATTGTGAGTGGAGGAAGTTTGACAATGGTAAATGAAAATGTAATTATTTATCTGAAGTAGAAGTCATCAAAGTTTTAAGTGCAGAAAGTTTGATAATAATAAATAATAGACAAATGATGAAAATATACAGAAGAGATTATGACCTGGACTAACTAAAAATTCAGGTTCAACATAAAATCCATCTTGGAACTCATTTATCTTTTCTAGATGTTTCAAAAATGTATGGTAAAGTGGAACTTATATATATATATTCGTGTGTGCGTATGTGCAATACATTTTAGGTGTTAAATTAAATACAGAAATAATTCTCTAGATATCTCCATGCATCGACATTATTTTTATATGAGATAGAATCACATAAAAATTTTAATAAAATATTTAAAAATATTGCATTATTTTTTAAGAATAAAAATTTTAAATTCTCAAAAAGATGTTGGGATAATATATCGAACTCTCACCAATATTGGAGAGCTTAAAAGATTTATATTGTCATTTTCTTTAATTTCTCAAATCAATATCTGAGTTAGCATGCAGCATAGATTGGAGCATTAAGTCCAAAAAATATTAGAATTAGCTATGGTTTGTGTTGTTTTTTTAAGATTATATTAGAATGATATGGCTTTTCTAATACTTTCAGTTTGATCAACATGTTAGTAGCCAGAATAATACTAATCCAGCATATTTCACAAATCAAAGCATTTAAAATAGTATTTTTTAATAAATGTGTTTTTTTTATTTGGTTAATACTGAGGAGTTTAAATTCCAATTGTTTTTCCTCATTATGATTTTTATTTCTGGAAGGGAAATCTTGTTTTTATTTTTAATGAATGTAATTATTACTGCTAAGACGTGATTCTAAGTCATTAAACAGTTTGGCAGTTTTCAGTATTTTTTTTAATCTTATGAAACAGACATCCACTTGTTATCATATGTGTCTACTACTTTAAAAACATGATATTGTATCATATATTTTTATTTATTTATGTACGATGTCCAAACACCTCATGCTTTAATGGACTATTTTTATGTGTGCAGTATAAAAGCATAGAGCATATAAATCATCATTTGCACTTCAAATGACCTACTGAAAGAATTTATATGATGATGATTTCAAAATGAATTTTATTAAGCTATATGCTTTTGCTCAATTTCAATACGTAGTAGAAAGCTGTTATATTCTCCATTTAGATCATTCTTTACTCTGCCAATATGCATCACATTTGAAGATTTTTTAAAAATTCAAAAATCTGATTATCACATGATGCAAATGCTATTTCATGCAATTTAATCATATAATAATGCTCTAAATCATGCAATCTAAATATTAAAAATTAATTCAAAGAACTTAAGATATTGTATTTTTCCGCAGCCTCCACAATGGTAAGAAAATGACATACTTAACAGAGATATCTAGACACAATTCTAATATAAAATTTCATCCCATTAGAATATAAGCAGTTTGTGGTGCACATCATTTGACATATATCTGGTAAATTGCCCAATTCTTTTATTTAACTATACAAGCAACTTGACTATGTTGAAATAATGAATCATTGGCTTGAATAGTATAATGGGAAGAGGGCAAAAAATATTTTCTAAAAATATATATTTATAAAACCTTCTTAGTTGAAAATATAGGGCAATTTAACACAGACTTTCAAGCACACTTCAACTCTCCATACTATTTCATGCCACTGATATACATAACCACACATAAGTATAAAAGATAACTAATCATTAATATATGTATTTCATGCTGAACCAGCACTCATTAGTTGTTCCACATCATCATCTCCCACACATATATATAATCAGTGCTCAGTTTATATTGAGATAGCAAATTTGGACCAATTGATGAATGCTGGTTCAGCATGAAATATATATATATATCAGAGATAACTTATCTTTTTCACATGTATATGGTCATGTGTATTGATTGTATAGGATAGAGTGGCTAGCTATAGGGAGCTTGAAAGTCTGAATTCATATCCTTTCTAATTACATTAAACTCAGCATGGACAATATGCTTGTATTTAAAATCACATGTGCTGTCTGTATTTCTGCCCATCCCTTTTCTGTGTATTTAAATGGGTATATTAAAGTCCTATATGTGAGAGATCAGAGTGACCTGAAGTCAACATGGGTATGACAATAATATTGGCATCAACAAAGACTATGAGCTTTCCATCATCAAATTTTCAATGATATGAATGACAGAAAAAATGGAGAGTGGAGAAGAGTGAAGCCTGTCCATTATAAACTCAGCACTGATTATATATGTGTGTGAGAAAGATGATGTTCTGGACCAACCGATGAGTGTTGGTTAAGCAGGAAATATGTATATTGGTGATGATTTATCTTTTCTACATATGTGTGGTCAGGTGTAACAGTGGTATGAGATATTGTGGATAGTTGAAGGGTGCTTGAAAGTCGGTGTTCAAATCCTCTATATTTACAATTAAGTTCCAGGAATACAAAGAATGCCTGTATTTCAAATATTGTAAATAGTTGACTAAAAAAATAAAATAATAATGTAATCCACCTCTTGGTTAATTTGCTATTCATGGAAAATATCAGAGATCTTAAAAATCTAGACTTGTTATAAAACCATTGGAAATTGCAGGAATATTCTCATTTCATAAAAAAATTTGAGGCTCAAATAAATTATAAAAATCAAAAAGGCCCAAAATGCTTTTATGAAATGATAATATTCCTTCAATTGTTTTATAACAAGTCTAGATTCTTAAGAACTCTGATATTTTCCAAGAATGACAAATTATCCAAGAGGTGGATTACTTTGTTAACAATTTTATTATTTTTTACTTTTTAATTGGCTATACATAAAAGCATTATTTAAAAAAACTTTTTATACATATTATTTTTATACTTTTTCATTATTCTTACATATTATTTTAAAAAATAGTTAAAACTACAAACAGTCTGACAAAAATTATAATTTAATAACAAAACATGAAAAAAATGCATCCCTTAACAAACAAATTCTAAATTTTAATATCACATCTATATAAAAATATTTATATATTTGCTTTTTAATTAATTCTCTAATCTTTTTTAGACATTTATTATTTTTTTAACAAAATATTTATGAAATATTAATTATTTTAAATAAATAATTCAGATATTAAAAGAAAATATTTAATTTAAATTACTTAAGTATGAGTTAAATCAAAATATTAACAAAATTTTACTCTACAAATGTAATATTATCATTGGGTCAGTTGCTAAAAAAAATTTCTGGGAAATGTAAATATGAGAGTTCAAATTCTAAAGGGAAACAAATTGATTTCCATTGTTAAAAATTCAAAAATTTGGACATCTTGACAAAAACATAGACTAAAATCTCAACATATTGATAGAAACACAGGCAGGGAAAAAATACAAAAGCATTTAATTTAGTAGTAATAGTCTCTAATGTTTTTGTTGACTGTTTATCCTTACAGAATTGGCTCAGAAGTATAAAAAATAAAAGATTCATATTATTAAATGCATATTACATAAAAATTAGAGAAGTCATGTAAACTTGAATTTACATCACTATAATATCATAATCTTGGAATTTTTATTCCATAAAAAAACATTAATATTGTTTTGTGCATTTAAAAAATCAATGCTAAACTACTACTAATAAAAATATTTTATTATCTGGTTTTTAAATATTTGCTTAATATATCTATAAACAGTTGAAGCTTATTATTTTATGCTCATTGTACATTGGTCAAGTGATATTTAAGTGCAAAAATAATACAATAATTTATTTAATTAGCTATGCTTTAACTTTTTTTTTTCTTTCTCCCATTCTCTTTCCTTCTTTTGTCATTTCTTTTTTCTCTTCTTTATCCATCATTATCTGTCTACCTTAATACACAGAGGCTAAACTCTCCATACAGTAGCACCACCAGTGCAGGCCAGAGTAATTGATGCATGGAAGACTTGTACATAAAATCCTATCTAGTGTCTATTCATCCAATATCACTAGACTAGTCTCTAGCTTGTAGCTTTCATCAGTGAGAAATCTTGGATCTATAGTGCTGAACCTAGATTTTAAGATCCAATACAATCTTCCAGCAGCCACTTTTTACCTTATTAACTAACTATAAAGCCACAAGCTAAAACTTAGTCTGGGGATATTGAATTAGTAGGCACTAGATAGGGATTTTATACCTAAACTCTGTGTAAACAGCTTGTGTAAGCACAAGAAATGGTAATCATGTAATGTTTAGTGGTTTAAAACCAATCCTGTTCAATAAGGTTATGGTGACTGTGTTTATTAAAGAGCCAAAGACACCAAAAAGTATGGATGCTACAAGCTAATAAGCTTGAATTGAAAACATTACTGTGTTTTTATTTTGTATTCAAAGCTTTATACTTAGCTAATAAGGTATAAGGTGGCTGCTGGGAGATTGCATTGGATCCTTGGATCTAATTGCAGTGCTCTCAGATTCAAGATTCCTCACTGATGAAAGTCACAAGCTAGAAACTAGTCTGGGGATATTGGATGAGTAGGCACTAGATAGGGATTTTATGCACAAACCTTCTTGCGTCCATTGATTACACTGGCTTGCACTGGTGGCACTAGTTTAACCTCTGTGTAAATAACTTGTGTAAGCATAAAAATGGTGATCATGTGTACTTTATTCTTTTAGTTAATAATTGATCTATAAATTAAAAAACAAACTGAGCATTCCATTGTTCAAAGCATCCATATTTTTTCAAAATATATAATATAATTTTCTATAAACTGTAAATTGAATAATATTTAAAAGTAAATGACTACTAATTACAATCAAATAGATCATGTATTTTTGATTGCTAAATTGCCTTTGGCACAAAATATATAATTAAATTTTTGTTATAAAATGATTTTCGTTGGTGGGGAGAGGGGGATTTTAAATTTAAAAGTTTAATTAAATGGCATATTTTTAAAATAAATATATTATATTTATTATTGCATTGGGTAAAATAAAGATAAATAAAAATTTCTGGTCTAAACAATAAAGTAGTCAGTTTTTTGAGAAGGATATTTAATTATCCAATACCAAAGTGATAGTAATATAATATTCCTATTCAGTTGACCAAGCTGAGATTTTTTTTATTTTACTCGCTTGAAAATTGATCTATAAAAAATATAATATTATTATGCTATACTTTATAACTACATATTACAAAATTATTAATATTACAATTACTAAATTAGGTATAGACTAAATAAAAGTAATTAGAATATTTATTTCCCTCTTTTGAATGTATGTAGGTGTTTTCTTATAATCTTTTAAAAATCTCTAAAAATAAAAATAGAGATTCCATTTTATATATAATTAAATTAGAATAAATTAAATTCAAGAAATTCTTAAAGAAGATACCGATTTTTAGCACATTTGATTTAATAGCCAACTTTTTTTTATTTGACAAATTTACAATTTTTTAATTTTAAAAAAATATTTGTGGTCGCTATTATTTAAATAGAAAAAAAATCAAATTGTTATTCTGAATGCAAGTTAATTATATTAAAAGGAAAATGTATGCAGTAAAAAATGAAAAAAGAAGAAATCTTAAGCATAAAATAAAAAATAAAATTGAAATATTCAATTATTGTCATAAATATAATTTATAAAATAATAAGAAATATAAATTATAAAAAAAAAAGACAGCATGAAAAAATATTAAATTGGTAGTTGATAAGAAGTCTATTTTAAAGATATCTAATTTAAGCAATGACTTTTTAGGTGGTTTTTGAGCATTCCATCATCAGATTTTCATTTGGATGGACAGTTGGGGTGTGGAGTAGATTGAAGTCTGTCCATTAAAGTATGAAGATTGGCTATCTTAATGTATATCTGAGCACTTATAGCATATATGTGTAGAGATGGTAATCTGAACCAACTGATGATTGCTGGTTTAGCATGAAATACGTATATTGGTGATTATTTATCTTTTCAACATATATGTGCTCAAGTGTATCAATGTTATGAGATATAGTGGAGAGTGGTGGGTCGGGTGAAAGTCTGAGCTTATACACCCTATATATTACTTTTATAGACATATGTATATAATAAGCCTGTGTCTCAGTTATTATATTTTTTTTTTAAAAAGCTATAGAAGATCTTTTATATATATATTTTTCCAAATTTATTTTTTAATATGATTAAAATAAAAGGCACTTAGGTATTAGTCAGGCAGTGAGAATTCACATATGTATTAGTCTGACAATATTTATTTACAAAAATTACCTAAAACTTTATTTACAGAAAATGATATGAACGTATACTATCCCGCACTATCCCGCGTTTAAGTTTTATATGACAAATTATCTTCCATCAACTTATAAAGCTTTTTTTTATTTTGACAAATGGCCTCTTATAACGTTATTTAGTAATGCTATGTGTGTGTGTATTCACATATACACGCAATAATAATAACTCTATTAACTCCATGTATGTGTGTATTAACAGATACAAGCAATAATAATATAACTATTACAAATGAAAACAAGTATGTGTGTGTATGCTTATTAACAGATACACGCAATAATAATGTAACTATTACAAATATTCAAGTATGTGCGTGTATGCTAAAAGCATCACAGAAACGATTAAGGTTGGTCAGAGATAACCAGACTGACCACTTTGTACCTCGTGTCATGGGATGACCAATGGAAATAGAGTGTGTTACATCCGGTACGGCGGAAACAAACAAGGTTAGACTTGCTAGGTGAAGTTGAGGGATGGAAGCGTTTTCCTGAGTGCACAGACAATACTTCACTTTCAGCTCGTCTCGCGGAGAGGTCTACCTCCGAACGTACTAAGGTAGACCTAGAGACCATAGCAAGTAAAAATGAAACAAACGAGCGTTTATGTTTTTTTGCTAAAAATGATTTTCCAACAAGTAAATTTTAAACAATCTAAATTTATTACAAGTGATAACCAAACCAAAATATATATATATATAGATTTAACCTGCAATTCTGTTTATTTATAAAATGTTGTTTTTTCCCATCACTGTTGTGGACACTCTTTCTACAATCCTGAACCCTTCATAGCAGCAAAACCAACATTTTGACTAATAACTTTCTCCTCATCAAAGTATTATCTAATATTCATTTACAAAATTTAATTAATTTTCTTTTTAAAATTTTTATTGTTTAAATACAAGTATATTGTCTATGCTGAATTTAATATAATTAGACGGTATTTTAACTCAGACTTTCAAACTTCCTATAGTTAGCCATTCCATACTATACAACCAATACACATAACCATGTAATGTGAAAAAGATAAATGATTTATATATGTATTTCATGCTCAATCAACACTCATCAATTGGTCTGGATCATTATCTTCCACATATATACAGAATCAGTGCTCAGTTTATATTGAGATAGCAAATTTGGACCAACTGATGAGTTCTGGTTCAGCATGAAATATATATATTAGAGATCATTTATCTTTTTCACATGTATACGATCATTTGCATTGATTGCATAGGATGGAGTCTCTAGATATAGTGAGCTTGAAAGTCTGACTTCAAATCCCTTCTAATTATATTAAAATCAGCATGGATAATATGCTTGTATTTAAATATTACATATGCTGTCTGTATTTCTGCCCATCCCTCTTCTGTGTATTTAAATGGACATATTAAAGTTCTATATGTGAGAGTTCAGAGTGACTTGAAGTCAACATGGGTATGACAATAATATTGGCATCAATAAAGGCTATGAGCTTTCCATCATCAGATTTTCAATGATATGAATGACTGAAGAAATGGGGAGTGGAGAAGACTGAAACTATCCCATTAAAGCTTGAAGATTTCCTATCTTAACATAAATTGACCACTGATTATTTATATGTGGGAGATAATGATCTGGACCAACTGATGAGTGCTGTTTCAGCATGAAGACATATATTGAAGATCATTTATCTTTTTCACATGTATGTACATGGTCATGTGTATAGGTTGCATAGGATGGAGTGGCTAATTGTAGGAATCTTAAAAGTCTAAATTCAAATTCTTTCTAATTTTTAGATGACTGTAAATATGTTTAATTCAGATTTTTTATAAATATTTGTTTGTGACAAAGACTTTCATCACCACCAACTGATACATAAGTACCAATTACAATCCTTTTTATATCTTATAAAAAAATATTTTAATAGAAAGTCTAAGAATAAATTTAATTATTTTATATTGTTTTGGCTATTTTTTTAATATTGATCACAGAATTATTCAGATTTGAAATAGATAGCAAATAAAATAAATAGAATTTGCATCTAAAAAGTGTAGTATAAACTGGAATCATATGAGGTTTTTATTGCTATTGTTTTATGGTTTTTATACCAATTTTATTCAAAAGATAAAGGTATCTACAGTTACTATAAAATTGAGGACATTAAAATATATACTGAACAAGTCACATAGCTATATAACTATGCAAGCCAATTAGCTTAGATTTAAAGCATTAAAATCGTTTTGAATTTTAGGTTGATGGCTTGATAATAAATAAAAGATAAATGGTGAATGAGATGGGTATCATATCCAATACATTTAATTTTACTATATCCAGGTACAAAGAAACTATTTTTGTGAATGTGGATAAAATAGCCCTGAATAGAGATTTAATAAATATTACCATATAATAACATTGTTAGCTGAAGCTTATAGATTACACCACCAGAGTAGAATAAATATGGTTTGTTTCTAAAAATCATAGCATTATGTAATGTTTTGGTTTTATTACAGAATACTTAATGTTCAAACTGATGAACAACAAGACTCAGAGATTCAACTTTTTTATATAGTTGGCAGTAACTATAAAATTGAATTTAAAGATACCAAAAATATTTTGTTTGTAATGGTGTTGTAGAAAAGATTGAATAGAAAATTATTACAGACCTGAGGAACATATCAATTGTGAAAAGAATTAAGAGACTTGAAAATAAGCAGTGTATTGTGACTTTAAAAAAATGACTATTATATCAGGTTAACAGAGGAAATAATATTTCTGAATTGTGGGTTTTTTTAAAATAGATTGTAAAGGTTGGAATTTAATAAAATTAACAAGGAGTCTATAATAAACAAAAATTAAGTTTGCCGAAAGTTTTTACAATATATTGCTTTTCCAAACTGTGAAAATAACAAAATACTTTTGTAATAAGAAAATATTAAATATTCATAAAAAATAGTAATGTTTTAATAATGTAAAAAATTATTAACATTTATTATGTAGATCTAAATATTAAGATGGTACAATAAATTGTATTAAAAAGATGGAAAGAAATCACAAACTATTATCTATATAATTCTTCCACCAGACTAGAATTTACTATTCATACAGATATTCAATAAAACTGGGAGATTAAGCCATAACATTTTTTTAACTGTTATTATACTTGATTTTTAAATTTATTTGAAATCTGTTTGCAAATTATTAGAATTAAATAAGTTTTTTGTAATTTGTTTAATATATAGATGTATTTTTAATGTTTTACCCCCCCCCCCTTGTTTGGGTAACGAGATATATATATTTTTTTTAATATGGAACATTCACTAAAAGTTTGACATACTATTTTTATTTTCTAGTAGATAAATGTGATTTTGATGCATTCTTAAATTTTGCATTAAAATTTCTTGTTGCAATTTTATAATAAAATGAATTGTGTAATTTTTTCACCTTCTTCTAAAAAAATAATTATAATGCACCATTTCTCTATTTTGTGTTTTATTTCCTAGTTTCAAAGAAACTTGAAGTTTTCTTGAGAAATCTGTAAATATATTTTACATTATTATATTGCTTAATAAGAGGTTAAATATAAGTTTCAAATAAGTTTTATGTTTTTATTTCAAATTATTATAATTGTAAATTAAATAGATTCTGTACTAAACAAAATTTAACTATCTAACCTTTAAATCTTATATATAAAATTAAACTAAAAATTAATACTTCTGCATTTAATTTATATAATCTATGTATAAAATATATTTGAAGTTGATATTTGAATTATTATCATCCAATGTAACATAATAAAGTATAAAATATTTACAGTTTTAACTTAAACAGGGGGAAATAAAAATAAAATTGCTTTTAAAACTGCAAAAAGAGAGAGAGAGAGAGAAAACATTAAATCATAATAAAATGCTAAGTGATAATTTTTACAAAATTATATTTCCCTCCCCCTGTCAATGAACATCGCTCCCTTAAATATAGTAAACAACTAAACAATTTTGAAAGATATTGACCATTAAAAATTCCAAATAAATATTAATCAGTCAATAAAATTTGATTGATAAATTCATATTTTATTTTGTAAATATTTTTATGTTTTTATATGAAATTGATCCTAAATTTTTTCATTTTATCAAGTCAAGATTTAAGGTTTGAATTGAGAGTTTACTTGCTTATTTATTTTATAAAATGATTAGTTTTATAAAAGTTTTTAATAATGGTAATATTACAAATCTTTTTAATGTTATAACTATATATTGTTTTTATTATTTAAATATTTTGTTTTAACTTTATATATTTATTTATCTTGTTAAATATCAAAAAAATTACAGTGAATCATCATCATCATCAACATCATCATCATCATAATAATAATAATAATAATAATAATAATAATAATAATAATAATAATAATAATAATAATAATAATAATAATAATAATAATAATAATAATAATAATAATAATAATAATAATAATAACAACAACAATAATATAGCGATTTATATATATATATATGTAAAATTGTGTCTCTTCATCCATGCGATAAAAATTGGGTGCACTTTCCCATCAAGAATTATTTTAAAGCCATATGTGGTTACCTGTAGTTAGAGTTTATCTTTTAAATAAACCAACAATTATTGATTATACCTAAATTAGGGCTTGAACTTATTATAAGTCTAATTTTTTTAATCTACATATTACGAGCACAAGTTCAATTTATATATCAAAAGATTCTCATTTGTAACTGTCTGCGCAATACTGTATCTTATTAGTTTGTACATATATTTAAATCTCTATATTACTTAGATACAAAAAATAAAATTCAGTGTAGAAGTAATTAAAAATGAAAAACTTTTTGTTCCCTGTGATATATAAATTGAACTTGTTCAAGTAATATGCAGATTTAAAAATCAGTCTCATAATTAGTTAAAGCACTCATTTGTCAATAATTGTTGGTATATTTAAACAATAAGCTCTAACCATAGGTGGACCACCTATGGTTTTAAAACAATTATTGATGAGAGACCACATTCAATTTCCTAACGCATGTGTGAATACTTCCTTCCACAATTTTACATATATACATGACAGTGAAATAGTTGTCTTATAGCGATAATATATATGTATATATATATATATATATATAGCGATAATATATATGTTAGATCCCTTTAAGACTTTAGGACAGAGTGAGTGTGAAGGAAAGAAATAAAAGAAAAGAAATAAGAAAAATAAAAATAAGTTGATCAAAAATGAAAATATCAGGATAGATTTTAATAAAACATCTTGGTAATGATAAATGATGGTGTTGATGTTAATAGAATATAATAAATATAACATATTATAGTACAAACATCTTTAGATAGGACAGGAACAGGCCCATTTTTATTTAACAGTGTATCATTTGCTATTTAAATGACACTACAGTTCAAAAGTATTTAATAACTAACATTTTAGAAATAAAATTGTACAAAATCAAATTCAACAACTATCACTCTCGTTAATCATATTTCAAACCCAACACACATTTGCTTGAATAAGAGTAGGTGTGTGTGTGTATATATATATAGAATTAAAGTTATATAATTTAAATAATATAGATATCTGTATGATCATGTAATTATGATTGTTAAATTTGAATAATATATTTTATAATAAAATCTTCGAAATTAAATAATATCTGTTTAAATAAATGGTTAAATAAAAAACTGGATTTTTTTTTTCCCATATGTCATAGCATCGTCGGAAGGCGAACCCGTAACAACCGTCTGCAACCAATTGCTTGCTCGCAAGGCAGCTGCGCTGATCTCTCAGCTAACAACGCTTGACTAAAAACTGGAATTTGAGACGGAAATGAAAAAAAAAAAGTGATATTAAAAAAAAGATTTTATTTGCGAAATTAATTCTTGAAATAAATTTATTTTAATACAATAAATTTTCCTTGATAATGATATGGCTTAAATTTGTAAAATTAATAGAGTTTGATTATAAGTGTGACTAAGTGATCTATTTTGAAAATTTAAAAAAAAAAATAGTTCTTGATTAATATCAACAAATGCTGTTTGAAAATAGAAATATGTTTGAATAGAAGTAAGATCATTTTGTTTAAATGCATATCTAACTGTTGATGAAAAGTGATAAAATAATCATAATCGACCTTACTCGGAAGTCTCAAGAAGTTCGAACGGTTGTGTCAGATCTGAAATTAATTTGAGTATCTTATACTGAGTTTGAGCCCCTACCATTGCACTAAACTATGCAGGGCTAGAAAATAGAAAAGTGATTATCTTTTTGCATTAAAAGTTAACTTCTGCAATTAATTATATTCAATCTTCAGAATTCTGTAAAAGCAAGTATAACAGTCAATATATATATATATATATAATATGTCGGAAATATGACAGTCAATATATATATATATATATAATCATGTCGGAAAAATGAAACTATATTTTGCAAGGAAAGAAAGATGTCAAAATATTTCAATTCAGTAGACGTAAAAAGAGCGGAATTAATATTATATTTCAAACCTAATTCAATGAAATGATTAAAATATGAATTACTATATGAAATTTTTTAATTTAATTAAAAGTTAGAAAATTAATACTCTTTTCTGATGATGCATTGATGAAATAGATTTTTGCATATGAATATAATTGGGAATTTATTTATGTTTTGGTTATGGAAATCTATTTTTTTTCCCCAAGTAAAAATTTATATTTATAAATATATTTAAAATTTTAATTAAAGATAAGCTTCATTAAAAAAAATGAAAGATCGAATAATAAACGTTTATGGTTAAAATTATTAGTCAATATATATATTGTAGATATATATGACTCATTTCACACACATACATATTATTTAATTAAAAAAAAAAATTTTCTTTTATATATATAGATTTATGTGTGTATTTATTATTATATAGTCTATATAAATACTTAATAAATAAGCAGTTGTAGAGAGAGATGGTAATAATATTTAATATTGATTTATTATATTTTTTATTGAATAATGTGTTAAATTATTTAACTTTCGTTTTGTTAAAATAAAGTAGATCAGAAAGAAAGTGTAAAATAAGGTGATCAGATCAAGATTAGGAGATAAAAAAATGTACACCTGCAAAAGAGTGTGAAAGAATGAAAATGTCTGTATAAACACAAAAATGCCTTTACACCTATTTCTGATAACTATAGATTGCCAGCTTTGTTGTATTGTTTTTTATCTGTATCTAAGATTTTTTTTTAAAAGAGAGAGGTGCTTTGAGGAAATAAAAGGTGATTATTAATTTTCTTGTAAAATTGTGACAGACCATCAAACTTGAGAAGCTTTGATTTTTTGTTTCAAGATAAGAGATTTGCAGGTGGTCAGTTTCTTTGACCAAAGATTGGCAATATAAATGAATGAAATAATATTGAGAAATCACTCAGTCAGTATTATTAATCAGAGATGTAATGACTCAGTTTTTACCTTATTATTAAACAGAAATGTTTAAAGATCACTCAGTCATTATTATTAAAAAGAGATGTAACGATCAGTTTTTTTTTAATGTTGGAAAAAGAAAGTGAGCAATTTGATTTTTTTTCCACTCTTTAAAAATTGAAAAAAGGAAGGAAATGACTCTTGTTTTAAAGCCAGTATAGATGAAGATGTGCATCTATATAAGTAATTTCCAGCAATATTAAGATAAAGAAGAAAGAATGGAACAAAATTGAATTACTTGGAAGAAATTATTAACAATTATATAAAAATGATATTAATATATCTTGCTGTGCATAATACCATGAATTTGCATTGCTAAAACCATTTTTTCTGCTTCCTGAATAATACAGAATGGGTTAAAATCACTAATCTACTGTGGACTCATATACCAATCAAATAATAACCAACAAAATGATAGAGTTTGAAGCCAACCACACAAGCTATATGAAATGCTTCTTTTCTGGCTCCTGGTCTATTCTAGGCTCATTACCTTTGGATGGATGGAGAAGGGGAAAGAAGAGGAAAAGAAAATGTATAAAAGCCATATATAGCCAAATTTGAAGCTATGAATCAAATTTTTGTTAAAGTTTTCCTCAGTCATCTAAAGTGTCTAAAATGATTTTTTTTAAATGGGAGAGACAAGAAAATCCACCAGTTCATACCTATCTAAAAGTATTTATAATAACTCTTTTTGAAATGGTAGAATGAAGCCAATCAACGAATTCAGCATTATCAAAAGTATCAACAATAAATAATTTTAAAATTGAAGAAATAAGCAGGTCAATTAATTCATGTTTATCTTAAAGTATCTGCAAGAACTTTTTTTTAAATGGAGCAAAGACAAGCAGTCTGAAAATTCAAACTCAGGACATTTATAAGAAGTGAAAGTGATCGGGTAACTATGAACTTTCGTTAACAGATCTTTTATTATTGCTTATTAAAAGTAAACCTTAATTTATTGTTCAAGGTATTATTTTTTTTTGATACAGAAACATTAAGGGCTTGTTTATCTATAGTTATTCTCAATATCACATAATATAACACAAATACAGTTTAAATCTTTAAACTTAAATGTTCATTTTTTTTATTATATTGTAATATTGAAATGTTTTTTTTAATTGTTCTTCAGTTGTTATGATAATGAGCAACCTATAAATATATGCATTTATAATGTTTTTTTTTATTTTATCTTGTTGCATATTAAAATTGATATAATGTATTTTATTTTCTTTTGCTAAAAGGTTGCATGAATATTTTATATATATATATATGTAATTTATGTATTAATCTCTAATATAGGGGTATACATTTTAAACATATATGTTAACATTACCGAATGTGTGTGCATGTGTAATTGCTTATACAAACACGTCAAAAGAATAGGTTATACCTAGTTAGTTTAAATATAGTAAATTATAAAGCAGGAATCACATTTGAATGGAAGTGAAATAAAACACACAAGTTACATATGAAATTTATTTTTATAATATAATAAGTTAGGAAAGTCTTAAGTAAGCATTCCATGAAATATATTTTTTTAAAATGTCATTTTAAGCCAGCTTATTTTAAAATATCCAAAATGACAAACGTATATATTAAATTTATTTGGTTGTGCTTATATAAATTTTTTGTATTAGTTTTGTATTGAATTAATGTAATAATAAGCCATTTATCTAATTATTAATTTGATTTTAAAGAAAGAAAGAGTAATAGTATTAATCAAATATAATTATATATTTTAATTGGTTTCCGAGTTCTTATTAAAAATATTATGTTTTCTTGTCTTAATTCTATCATTTTAATTCATCATCATCGCTCGCAGATATTAGGAATCATCATTCGTAAATATTGAGCAATCACTTGCAAATATTAAGCGCTCGCAAAATGTTAAGTAAACTAGAATGTTGATTTACCTTTAAGTATTTAGGGATTATGCTTGATAATAACCAAATTTTAATAATTATAGTTCAACCATAGAAAGCTAAAATTATGTTGTGTCCATGAATTATGATCATCCTCATCAAAGATGGATATCGTATTATTGATTAAAATGTTTCAAATAATACTATACAAGAGTTATGATTGCCATCATCATCATTAATAAATTATAATCATTAAATCTAATGTTTAGCATAATTAATATATGTAGTAAATAAAGATTTATAGAAAGATGAATATCATGCATAGAGATTCATGATGATCATTCATCATCACTAGTATTATTAAATCCTGGTTTTAACTATAAAAGTATTTTAGTAAATAACTATAAACTTATATAAATGCTAGTAAATGTAATATTTAAATCTCAGTTTGAAATAGGATAATTTTTAATAAATGCATATGAGTTTATAAAGATTAATTTATTGTTGTGAGTTTATTAATAAGCTATGGCTAGTATCATCATCACTATTATTATCATTATTATTATGATATCACTATTATTATCATTCATCATTATTATCATCATCATTATCACCTTTATATTGTGATAAATAATCTAGTTAAATGGCCATCAATATTAATAATGGTTTTCACGATGCTTGTTTAGAAGCCATTAATAAGATGATACTTGTCTGTTCATCAATATACATAAAATGAGCTAGCAATGTCTATAAGAGTCTTTGATCTATAATATAAATTTTGGTAATATTGGGATCTTGTAATTTTATCGATATAGATAAAATGTAAGAATGTCATTTTTTCATTAGTCATCCAAGTCATGTGTGATAAAAATGTACCGAATGAGTTTGAACTCAGTACACTCTAAACAGATATTTATCTAGATTTAAAACAATCTAGTGGCGCTCGTGGGAAAACACATATACTTAGCTAAACTGAATAAAGAGTGATATAATCCCTTTCCAACTTCATAATATTAACTTTATAATATATATATTTTATAAGTTGTCATGAATATCACCAGTGTATGCATGTGACCATGAATGGTCTTATATGGTTGGAAGGAAGAATAGGAAGGATTCTTTGTTAAAAGAATCTAGTATGGGAGATAAGCATAATGCACTCCAGGAATCTCAAAGTGGGTAATTTTATTCAATTGCTATATTTAATATTCTTTTATTTGATGACAATGGCCAGTATGTTTTATTGTTCAAATGACATCCCCAATATTTAGATATTATTAAATCTTTAATGATGATAGTTTTAATTGTCATTGTTGTTATTTTATATGGAGAAATGAGATAACTTATTTATTTCATTACTAATGTGACAGAATTAATGTTTAGGATAGTTGCAATCGGGCTATAATGTTATATTTAATTAATTAGAAATAGACACCCAGATAGAGCATGATATGCATATATTCTTATTTATATGTTAGCATCATCCTTATTTAATTATAAATTGTATTTTGGCTAACACAGTGAATTCATTTCTCATTTAGTTTACTTGGTTACAAATGATGAACCGCTGCAGCATATCATTATCCTGTTTAGTGTTTGGTTATTGAATTATGGCAACTATCATTTCATCACTCATCTATTTATCTATACTGTGACAATGTTTACTTACTGTTACAAATAACAGATTAGATAAACATATATGTTAATAATAGATCATTTTCTATCAATTTATTATCATTTCTGTTACAAATGTCTTCTTTCCGTTACAATATATATATATATATCGATTATATAAATTATCGATTTTCTGATTGTTTATAGAGTTATAAAAAGATAACGAATAAAATATTGAAATAATGATTTTCAAATATTGTCATATATATATAAAAGAATGCATTGCATTGATAAATGAATTATTTTTCATATATATAACATCTTGACACACTGCTATTATTAATAATATAAAAATACTATAGTAAATTAAGTTAACTGAAAATATACCGTGCGTCATAAGCATGGTGTTCTGTTAAGAATCTATGGGGCCAATTTTTTGCTAATTTGAATACTATTAGCTCTTTGGCTCATTATATACCGGTATTTACTTTGCGCAATAAACCACTTCTCTTCGATCTACGTTTTCTATCGTTTCATTTGATCAAAGAGGCGTTATTTATCGCACAAAATAAATGTACAATGAACCAAAGAGCTAATAGTATTCAACTTAGCAAGAAATGGGTCTCATAGATTCTTAACAGAACAATCATAGTTAAGACGCACGTGTAGAAAGTATACTCTGTCTATTAAGTTAATATATTTTTATTCTCTGTTATAGCATATATTTCAAGTGATTTAAAATAAATGTTAGAAATATTACCGTAATAGAAATTAATAATTATGCAAAAAAAAAAAAAGATCATAAACTATTTTGATTATAAAATGTAGTGAATGTTGAATGCACAAATCATGTATTTGAAAATAGACTTAAGTGTAGCATAGTGACTTATATTTATAAATTGAAGATAAATTTATAGAATATAATTATTTTATATGTGGATTATTTTTCCCATCTAGATTAATAGTTTGTGAGTATGTGAAAGTCTACCTCATTAACAGGAATAATGTTTAATCGCTTCTGATCTATTATATATATATATGTGATTACACATTTAACCTACCACATTGATATAAAAATAATAAAATTGATAGCACTGATATTCTCATTTGATTTAACTATCAGGAGTTTATAATAATTTGATATGTTGATATACCCAAGTATGCAGGAAGATAATCTGCTATCTTAAAAACTATTCAAATAACAATGGCATATACATCCCATAATAGTTGCGAACCTTTAGATATTTAAATGCTTATTTTAAAAAGGCACATTAATGGATTGTGATGCAGAAAATAGAGCCTTGACCATTGATGTAGCCTTAGATATGTATTTTATATTTATGAATAATTCCCAATTAGGACACAATGTTGTTTAACTTTATTGCATCCCAATACTGACGAAAAGAAGCTATTGGTTGTTATATTTATTCTTGAGCCTAGTGAATTTATTCACCAAGGCATCTATATTTTAAATCTATACTCAAGCAACACTTTGCTTTGGAAGATTTATAAATATTATTATTGCATAATAAGTTGTAAATGACTAAAAAAACCCACTGAAAGGTATAAAGCCAAGAGGTCAGCACAGCTACCTTGAAAGCAAGCAGTTGGTTGCAGATAGTTGTTGCAGTTTCGCCTCCGGCCGATGCTAAGACTTATGGGGGGGAAATGTATAGATAATCGTAGCTTAAATCAATATTCAGATAATATTATCCTTGAGTACATACATACATGAATAGATCAAACGTACTCCAATATATTTAAGTTTGTTATAAATTTATACCCATTAACACTTAGGTAGTCATTTTTTCACATTATTTGTTTTCAGTCAGAAACAGTCTTTTATATTTAATCAATTATTGTTTACTTATTCATTTTGAAAGTATTTTGTTTGATCCCAATTTCAGAATATGGATGATCATGGACGCATGTACTAATATTAAATAATATTCTTTATCTTAGTTTGATTTGCACATGAGTATGTGAAACATACACACATATCTAGGCACTTTTATGATGTTAAATTAATTCGATAGGACAATTCTGATGATAGCTTATAAAAACTTATCTCTCTCAATAATGTTGCCTGCTTAACCTAATAAAAGATAATTTAAAATTTGGTTTGTTAGAATTACCAACTATAAACAGAAAATATCTTTATATTTTATTGTTTCATTTAAGCAAACATAACAGGAGTGAGATTGAATTATCAAACTTTCCAGTAGTAACAAATGTAAGAAGCTTATGAAAATCGATAAATGCATATTTAAAATACAGTTTTATTATATTTATAATTATTTTTTTCATAAATATTTATATATTGGACACGTATTTTGTTCAATTTTGTTATTTATTTTTAAAAAATCCTGTCTTGAGATATTTAAGTTTAGTACATTTTAATTATTAAGATTAATTATTAAGTAATAAGCAGTTTATATCGGCCATAGGTCTAAGCCTAATTAAATATATCTATGGAGTCAGCCAGTCAGAGAAAAAGTTATATAATGAACATGATTTCTTTATTATGGAAGAAAATTGGAGTTTTTTTGGAAAAATGAGTTATATTCATTGATTTACTACATTTATATATAGAATAATAGAATCACTTAAGTGTTCATATATATCTGTAAGAGACTTCAGAACACTCAACGAAGTATAGAGAGTTGCATGTTAGGAGTAACAAGAAGAGATCGAAAACGCAATTTATGGGTAATAGAACAAACAGGTGTTATTGACATCGTTAAAAGAATTAAAAAAACTGCAGTGGAGTTGGGCTGGACTATTTCTAGAAGAGATGATAATAAATGTACAATTGAAATCTTAAACGGATTCCAAGAGATTGTAAAAGACCCAGAAAGAGATTATATGTGAGATGGATGGATGAAATAAAGTGTGCAGGGGTGATGAAAAGAAAAGAGGCTAGAGATTTCAGATGGATTGAACTTGGAGAGACCTTCATCCTGCAGTGGATTGATAGTGATTGACAATGATGATGATATATCTGTGAGGACTAGAACAGAAATTCTTCTGGTATTTCATTCTTGTAACATTGTTCCAAGTCTTATGCCTATTATGATGATATCATATTTATCATCTAGCATGTTCAAAGAATCATGTCTGTATAAATTTCTTTAAATACAAAAATAGACTGTATAACTGGCAAAAAAGAGTTTATAAGAATACTTATGATTTTTTTAACTCAAAAGAAGATTTCTAATCATAAATATGTCTTCTAATCAAAGATATGGCAGCAGAATGTAGCCATTATAAGAAATTATGTACAAACATGCCAGAAGGACTTTACATAAATATTATAGAAAAAAGCTGATAGATAATAGCAGATAAAAAGATTTTTTAAGTAAAGAGCGTGGATAAATGGGCAGATAGATCATGACAGATAGCTGAATCGATGAATAAATAAGTGGATAGAAAGCGAGTTAACTGAGCAAATGAGAAAATTTCAAACAGATAAATAAATAGATTAGTAAATAAATGAATACTTAGATATTTAATAGATAGATAAAAATAAATTTAATAATTAAGACAACCACTCCTTTAAAAAGGTGAATTATTTTATTTTGTTTATTTTTTTTTTTTTTTACATACTATCCAAAAATAAAATATTTTAAAAATAAAAGTGCAATCGCAGTGAATAAATAGTTTTGGTAATTAAGTTTTTACTGTTTCAAAATGTTTTTTTTTTTTTAATTTAAATCCAATACATTTTTATAGTCTTTATTTCATCTTTTAAAAATATTTTATTGATCCATGAAAGAATTAAATTATGTTTTCTTGTTATATAATCTTTATTTTGGTTCGCTTTTAAAACTGCTCCATGATCTTCATCTGAGCTAAGAAAAAATATAATTTTAATACAGATATTTAAAATGTATTATCGGTAATTTTACTAAAATAATTTACTCAAAAACAGTTTAATAATAAATGCTATCATAAATTTTAAATTGAAATATTTTAAACAATTGGATAAGTATAATCTATTTTCATACACATATAAAGTAAATATTTACATACCTGTATAATAACTATTAACAAATCACAAAAAATAGTATTTTAAGCACTATACACACACATTCATAAAACGTGAATAAAGGCATATGTGTAATAATTATAATAATAAACGGATATACTAATCTTTAATAGAGTTTATTTAGAAATTGTCTTAACCTCTTATTAAAACAGGCAAAACTCTCTATACGTATTGCCATTCAGTGCAAGCCAGAGTAATCAATGAATGCCAAACCTTCTGGCATCCATTGATTCCTCTGGCTTGCACTGAGTAGCAACAAGTATAGAGAGTTTTTCCTGTTTCAATAATAGTTAAGAGCAAGCATAAAAAATAGTGATCGTTTGATATTTATGTCTTAACCTCTTCTTATTCAACAAATGATTAGTAATAATCATTAAAGAATTTGTTTAAAGTGGATGGTATCAACATGAATGCAAGAAGTTTGATACTTGTAATTCAAATTATAGTTATATGTATATAATTACTTGCGCTATTTTTTTTTACATAAAAACGTGCACGTGATCTAATTATAATATATATATATATATTAAAACAAATTCATTTATATCCAAACATCCAATTATTTTATAATAGTATTAATATTTATATATTAATATAATTACATAATAATTGGATATTTAGATATAGATTGAATTTGATTTAAAATATTCAATTAAGAAATAAGATATAAATAGATATTATATGTGAATGGATTACATATATTAACACATTACTAATTATTGCATAATATCTTATCTCGGTATTGGAGTTCCCATGATAGATTTAAAAGAAATAATAAGAGTAGCACTATGCATTAAAAAAAATTGTTTAGCCTATTTTTATTACAATAATATTGATTTCTGTTACTGCATTTTGAATCTTTCTTTAGATAACGTTTTATTTTTTTATTTAAATAATTTAATAGGACCATAATTAGCAATTGTTTCAAAAATTTAAATATTGTTTATAAAAACAGCTTAAATCCCAATATCTTTTTATATGATAAACACAAAGACAATGCATTCTAATGAATAAATAGAAAGTAGGTTATAAAAAACTTTAATATTATTTAAATCACATATCAAAAGTACTAGACAGAAGTTTGGAATAAATTTTATTTCTCATTTTTATTAAAAAAAAATTCATATAAGTAAGCTTTAATGATCTAATGTTCTGTAAACATAAAATCTTTTTCTATATATATCCTACCCTTTACTGACGAGAGCCAATTAGCTTGAAACCATGGTTTAAAGGTCTGAGACAATTTGAAAGAGATATTGAATTTTCGATTCTCTCTCTGCATTTTTTGTAAACAAGCTTGAGTGAGCTATTGGTAAAGCTCCATCTATGATCATAAAATGCAAACTATAGGCAGGTTAAAAAAAAAATTTTTAACTTGTTTTTGTTCATCATATATATATATATTATAATTAATGTTTTCACAGTTGTATGATGTAGATAAATTATTTTTGGTGTAAACCCATGTATTATTTTCTATTATATACCGATATTTTGATGAACTAGCATCCACCATTGTTTGTCAAAATATTGGTATATAATAGAAAATAATACATGGTTTTACTCAAAAAATAATTTATATATATATATATTATAACATTAAGTTTTACATATACAACTATGTCTGTGTATTATGTTGATATATCTAAAAAAATTATATACACCTGGGTCTTGTTTTATGCGGATTTATTTAATGCAATTTTGAAGTTATGTGGTTCGTGTTTCTTTTTAATATCTTTGTATGCATTTTTCTTTTATGCGATAAAAATTATTAGATCAGAAGTCGAGTTCCGATATTGCACTATTACTTTAAATATAAATTTTGCATACTTACACGTCATATTTAAAGTAATAGCGCATTATCGGAGTTCGACTTCTCTATAATAATTTCAATATTTTCAGCACTTTATAATAGTACTGTAATAGATTTTATGCAATAAAGAAGTTCATAATTCTCTTTAAATCAGGATTTTCCCATTTTATATATAGACATTAAATTTTACAAGATTATAATGTAAATCTGTTCAAATGTTTGTAGATGCCTATATTATGTAACTTGTTGTTTTTGCATTTTAAATCAAATTTTATTTTTGCTTTTTAAAAAAAGAGCGCATAATCAATTAATCATTTAGTGCCCACAAGTTTATTTTTAAAAGGTGAGTTACAGCAGTGAGCACAATTAAATTTGACAATTAAAATCTGATTTTTAATCATAATTAACAATTTAAAAATTATGTAACATGATCTGAAATTAATGTGACGTGAAACAATGAAATTTTATTTTTAAACAGAATTGAAAATTAAAAAATTAAAGACAAAAATAAGAATTTAATTGTTAATTGTTAGTTTTAATTAAATTTTGTCCAACAGTGGTGAGTCGGTGTCTTTTTATTATCGTAAGTCTAAGTTCTTATTTTTATTTTAAACTTTTAGTTTACTCTAATGGAGAAGAAAAAAAACATCCAAGAAAATGAAGTTTTTTTGGAAACAAAAATTTCAATTTTAGATCATTTAGCAAAATCGGAAGGATCAACAGCGATTGGAAAACATTTAGTTTGGGCAAGTAAGTTGGCGCTAGTTGTATTTCCTCTTGTGAAGTAGCTAACAGGTTTCTCTGGGCATAATTAGTGAGATATTCTTGACTTCATTTAAAGAGAAGCTACAGTACATCACATCACATCACATTACATCATGACAAATCTGATGTCTTACTAGTTTACAAATGAACTTACTTATTGTCAAATAGCAATAATGAATAAAATACTGTACACGTATGAAAAAATGAAAAATACTGTAAATTATACATAAAAATATATTGTTTTGAATAAAATTAAATACTGTAGTTAATAAATAAATAAAAAAAGTTTGTCTTGTATCAATTTTTTTCAAATTTGAAATTTTTTATTAGTCATATTTTATTTCCCTATTTTTTTTGTGCAAATTTTAAAGTAATTTTACATTGTTGCTTTGCTTTTATGCGATTTTTGAAAATTACAGTAACCAATCCCCATTTTTCAAGGTAAGTTAAGTCTATTTTTGTGTGATTTCTTTTGTGCATGTTTTCTGAGGAACCTATCTACCACATAAAACGAGACAGAGGTGTAGTTTATTTCTTTAACATATGAATCAATTTTTATATTAAATGTGGTAAATACTTTAATAAGTTAAATTATTAGTTATAAAATTGTTATTATAAAATATTTTCTTAGATAGGTCTAAATAAAGGATAAGTTAAACTAATTATGTAACTTTAAATATTTTAAAACCAAAGATTTTACATTCTTATTAATGTCTAATTTATCTTAAATTGTTTCAAAATATATTTATTGTTAGCTTCATATATAATTATACACTATGTGTAGTTTAAGAAAATGTTTATTAAGTTGTTTTAAAACAAACATTTAAATAATCTAATACTTTACTACATTTTATTAATGCAAATAGTTTGTTACAATTCATTTAAACCATTCTAATTAACATATTAAATCTTAGAAATATGTGTAGTGTGTGTAAGATTTGTTAAAGTTTAAAACAAATTGATTATAGCTAAAAGTTCTTTGTTTGAAGAAGTTAATATTTAAAACAATTTAAACTGCAATATTTTGTATAAATGTGCATTATCTTTAAAATATATTTTTAATTTTGAGAATTTCTAAAAAAAAATGTGATAAGTAAATATATTACTATTGTTATATATTAACACGTTATTAAATAATAAAGTGTATTTTAAAATGTAACATTAAAATTATGATTATGTCTGGAAAAATCCAGACAGTCTAAAAATAATCTATTATTACAATTTTTCCTTGACAACTAATTAAAGGTCAAATTAATATCAGTTAATTAATACCCTAAATCTATCAATCATTGACTTTTTTAGAATAACATGACTTATCATATATATGAAGCTGACCATGTGTTGAAACTTACTTCAACTTATACTTCTACTTGTCTCTCTTAAGTAATTAAGTTAATAATTATCTAGTTTGTTCATTTTAAAACTATATCAGGCTACTAATATCTGCTCAGGCTTCTTCCATAAACCTGACTGTCTCACTATAGTATCTTCTAGAAGTATACACAGTGAGGAAAGATTAAACAACTTGATTTAAATAAAGAAAATATCAAACTGTAACATTGCTTATCAACCTCGAAAATTTTTGTGAAGGTAACAAATTATATTGTTAGGAATTATAATTAACTTTCAATTAATAGTTTGATAATATTTGCATTGAAATAAAATAAGTTTTTATATATATTTTTGGAGACCAGATCTATGCTAAACTTTATAAATAATTTGCTAAGTTTTATTCTATAGCTAATGATAAATCATATAATGCTTTCTCATTATAATTATTTGCAAATATTCTTTATCTTGCTGAATTTTTGTTTATATCAAAAATTTGAACTATTTTGCTGATTTGAAGAGTATCTTGAAAAAGGTAAAATAGCTGTAAACTTAAATAATTTCAGAATTTTAAAAATAAATACTTTTGAAGTGAATTATTTTTCTAATATTATGCTATTATAATTAATGTATATTCTGTGGAAGAATAGTATGCTTGCTTTATGAATAAAATGTTTAATTAAACGTTTGCATAACTTAAAAATATGTGGGGTTCGAACTCAGACTTTCACACGACCCACCACTCTCCGTACCATCTCATATTGCTGCCCCACCTGATCACACACATGTTGAAAAGATAAATAATCACCAATATACGTATTTCATGCTAAACCAGCAATCATCAGTTGGTCCAGATTACTATCCTCACACATATATAATCAGTACTCAGCTTTATATTAAGATAGCCAATCTGGACCAACTGATGATTGCTGGTTTAGCATGAAATACGTATATTGGTGATTATTTATCTTTTCAACATGTGTGTGATCAGGTGGGTTGGCTATTTGAGATGGCATGGAGAGTGGTGGATCGTGTGAAAGTCTGAGTTTGAACCCCGCATATATTACATATATAAATGCAGATTTAAGCCTGTATAATGTAATAACTTAAAAATGAAAATTATTGCATTCCAAGGAATTGTATTTTATTTTAAATACAATATGGAAAGATTAACTTTCTATTTTTGCATTTTAGCATCAAATAAAATATTTTGCTCAAATATACTTTACTTCATCGAGAGTATTTTACTTGCCATAAAATATGAAATACTGTTCTCTCTATCAACTTCGTTTTGCTTTAAATAAATATTGTGCTACATTAACCTCATCTGCATATTTTACTTGCGAAAAAATACAAAATAAATCTGGCGTTCTCTATAAACTTCATGATGCTTTAAACTTCATATTGCTTTGAAGGAAATAATATTGTGCTCTCTATAAACTTCCATAGTGCTTTACAATTCGTTTTGCTTCCAAGGAAATAATATTGTGCTCTCTAAACAAATAACTTTATATAGCTTTAAATAATCATATGCTATCTTCACCTTGAATGGCTTTAAATGGTCAATGCATAAATTAGTGTCTCAGATTTTGACAATTTTCTTTTCCAATTGCAAACTTTAAACATTAATAATATTTTAAATTTTAAAGGAATCGTTATTTGAACTATAGCACTGTGGAGTATGTATTGGAATCAATGGTTTTAGGACTTAAAAACTGTTATAAATGGTAAGAGAGTAAAGCGAAATATTTTAGATATAAATTTATTTGTATGTTTTATTTATGTATGTAATATTGTTTGCTTACAATTTATTTATAATTTAAGTTTTATGAGTTTTACAGTTCTCAAAATATATTTGTATCATGGTATAATATTTAGTATGGAATTATTTAAAGAGTTGTATAGATAAATGAATGAACTATTGGAGGTGGTGTATTGTTTCTTTTCAAATTGCTAATTTATAATTCATATGTGGAGTTATTTTATTACGATTATAATATTGTTTTATTGTTTTTTCCCATCATGCATTTAATATTGTTATATAAAAAATAGTGGACTTATCCAAAACTATTTTCATATATTGTTTTAGGTATAGTTTTGAAATGTAGTACATCATGAGTGGCATGAAGATTAAGAGGAAGTTTTGGATAATTTTATATGGTGATTTATTATTATTAACTTTATTTAGATTAGTGACATGATATTATTTTTCTTGCACTTATGGATAAATGTGTATTTTAGATTATTCCATCATATTGTCTGTTATATTTTTTGATGTTTTAAATAAAACATTGAAGGCATGCATATTGTTAACCATGTCTTTGATTGCTCTTGATATTCTAAGAGTAGTTTGAGTGTTGTAATGATGTTAATATGCATAGCATGTATATTGGATGTGCAAAAACCATGGTAAAACATTCTATGTTTAAATCATTTTATATTGGCGTATGGAATTATAACTCTTCTCCAAATTTAATTTCATTTTATAATTGACAACTTTATTGTCATTGTATGTTAATTACTATACCTTGGAGGATTGAGAATTGCTCTCCCAATGATAGATATTTTTTCATGAGAGATTTTGTTCTAATCTTTTATTATTGTTGTTTATGCTTGGCTAATGGAGCTGTTATCCTTAGACAGGATTTTTCTATGGTTTATATTCTACTTTCATGTGCTAAGACCTTGTCCACTTGTGTATTTACCTCAGAGAAGATGTGTTGGAATATGCCATTGTTCTTTTTGGTATAGTAGTTTTGGCTTTGAGTAGCTTTTCTCTCATGAGGATATCTTAATGTATGATTTATAATGGTTATGGCAATTGATAAGTTTGCATTTGAAGTATATAGTCACGTCAGGGACACTGTTCTATTCATAGAGCTTAGAAATGGGATTAGTGTATGCATTGTACTATTGTGCCTTGCGAGCAGTTACAATAAAACCAGCAGATATATTTTCTTAAAATTTAAAATTTAGTATTTTATAATAGCATAATAAGATGTGCACATATATATTATATTGTCATTACCATCCAGAAGTAATTTGCCAATGGATTGGTAAAGCCATTAACTTTTTTATTTAATAATTTATTATGTGGATATAAGCAAAAATTGGAGTATGATGTACATGTGGCTTCTGAAAGAATTTACCATCTTAAAGTTTAAATTAACATAATGTCAGAGATAATAATAGTCTTATCATGACCATCTTCTTGAAGTATTAAGCTTTTTATCAATTAAGGGTTAAGTTTTTAATTTTATTTAGTGATTCTCTAAATAAAGAATTGTTATTTATGCAAGCTAACTAATAATAGCCAGATGGACATGAAAGTATATTTCTGATATTATTGTAGATTATATTTTTAAAAAAACTTCAGCAAACGAATATTCTATTACCATAAAATAGCACTTATATTCTCTTTGGAAGTGATTCCATGTAAAAGCAAATAATAATTATTTTAAAACAAGTGTAATAGAATAAAAATAGTTATCCACAGTAGATGTTTTTAAAAAAGTAACTAAATTATAGTTAATAAGAATATCTAACCCTGTAAATAAGAGCTTCATTTAAAACGATGGTAAGCGATGATTTGGTTTTATTTTTATAAATGCATATTGTATACCACAGCCTATGTTTGACAAAGGATCTTCATGTAAATGTTATCTTATTAATTATGTGTAAAGTGAGCTAATGTTAATTGTTAATAATTTTTTTTACATTATTATTAAATTTTAGTCTTAGTCTCTATATGGTTTCTTGGTTCATTAATTGTTAATTATGTTATATAAATCTTTTTTCAAATCAGATGTACAGTACCATGTGCCAAGACAGATCCAAAACTTGAAAATGCAATGTTGCATTAAAATGGCAGTTCCAAAGATTGAAATTGGGTTCAAATTAACATTATTTGTTTATTTTAAAAATTAAGTTTTTTTAAGACTGCACATTGTTTAAATTATTATATCCATAAGAGTTCTACATTATTTTGAAGATGATTTTAAAATTGCATTTGTTGATGAGTATCAGAATATTATAAAAGGTACCCTTTCCATTTTTAGTATTCAAATGTTATCCTAGATGAAGTCTCTGTTTTTCTAAATGTTATTGTTTCATGCTTGTATTATTTAACTTTAATATTTCTTTAATTATTATGACTATTGTTCTTTAATTATTATGACTATTGTTATTATGGTACATTAAGATACATTAATTTATAAACCAACCATATGTCTCCTATAGTCTACTAGGATATCATTCAATTATTCAACAACATGAGAACACAAAATGTATTTAATTTGTTTTATTAAGAAACCTGAGATCAATTTTATTATTACATAATTTTACCATTACCTGAATCATATCTATATGGCATTATCAACTCAATTTTACTGTACTATAAGAAAAGTATTTCAACTCTTACTTTCCAAGAGTTAGATCAGATCATGGCAGTAATTGATGTTTTAAGAGGGTGATTC
Source organism: Epiperipatus broadwayi (assembly GCA_028023455.1). NCBI lineage: Eukaryota > Metazoa > Onychophora > Udeonychophora > Euonychophora > Peripatidae > Epiperipatus > Epiperipatus broadwayi. The sequence continues at coordinate 3,726,194 of JAQFVV010006278.1, read as the reverse complement.
AGGTAGATATTTTTATATATTTATTAGCTATAATTCATATATTTATTTTAAATTGGTATGATTATCATTGAACAATTTATTTAATTGACAAGAATGAGTTTTTAGGAGGCCACATTTCTTGTTAGAAGAAGAAACTGCTGCCAAACTTTGGGGTTTCAATTTAAGCATTTTGTTATTGTTTACACCTTTTTTCTGTTGGAATTTATGACAACAATATGGCTGATAATTAACTTAGTAATTATACAGTGTGATTATTTGAAGTTATTTTAAAGGATTGCAAATTGGAGACAGGTTATAGATTAAAACATAGTTTAGGATCTAAATTTAACTATTGAGAATAGATTATTTTGATATAATGCAAATAAAACAAGAATATTATTGCAAGATCTAGTCGTATTGCCAATATTAAGTCAATTATATTTTTTATGCTTGTTATGAAGCAATCTTTAAACAATTTATTTTTTTATATGATATTACATTGGCATCTGTATTATCTAATCAATAATTTATGATTATTATAATTATTAGTCAATTATGTTTAAAAGATTTCTAATGACCAAGATCTAATATAGAGACTATTGTAAAAATTGTTTTCTTAATATTTGTTATATACAGATGATTTTGAATTGTTTTGGTTGGGGGAGGTGTGGAGGCTTAATACCTTGTTATTATATGAATTATACAGAAAAATTTAAAGCTAACTTACAATTAATTAAAATGGAAATTTTTAATATTATAAATGATAATTTGGGAAGGACCCAAAAATTACCATTACCCTATATTCAAAACGAAAGGGTATTTAGACCCAAAATGGGAAACATAACTTTAATGAGTCTGAAGTAAAAGAAATGTAAAAGAAATGGTTAGATATTACAAATGAAATTAACTCAACCTTATTTATAATGTTAGAAGAAATATTTAAAAAAAATGGAAGAAATTTTGCAAATATCTCAGAAAACTAAGGACAAATTTTGATGTCAGTTTCATGGAATTAGATTAATTAAGCTTTCAGAAATCTGAAGAAAGATTTCAAAAATTAGATGAAAATTCACATAAATTGGAGGAGAGATTTCATAGTCAGTTTTATGAAATTAGATTAAGCTTTAAAAAATCTGAAGAAAGAATACAGAAATTATTTCAAAAGTGTCAAGGTCATTATAACACCTTAATTGAAGAGTTTAAAGAGGTGAAAATTTCTCAGAATGAGTCAGTTGGGTTTCAAAAAGTGGTAGACAATCAATTTAAAATGTAGCAGGAAAGTTTGAAATTGCTAGAAAGAAATTTTGCATTCTTAAAAATTAATTAAAAAAATATAAAATTGGAATTTATAATGATATTGAGGAGTGTGAGAGCCAAATTAGGGATTTGGCTGGTAGAGTTCAAAGTCATTAGCAGACTCAAGTTAAGGCTAAAAATGATATAGAAGTTAGATTAATTTGCATGGCTGAAGTGTTTGAAAACTTGAAAGATAGGCTAGAGGATAAGATTCAGTTATCAAAGGATGGATGTGAGAACAAAACAGAGGAATTTAAAATGCAATTTGAAGATGGTTTATGTGAGAAATTGGATGAAAATTTTGAACAGAAATGAATAGAAACTATTGACGATGTTGAGAAGTACATTAGACAAATAAATCAAAGTTTGAAAGTAAGTTGGACAGAAGAGAGTTAAAGTTACGTGAATTTGACAAACAGTTTGGTGGTTGACTAAATCAAATTGATTATGAAATGCAAATTATAAAATCTCAACCCACCTTAATAATAAGATAATTTTAAAAATGATTTACAATTAAAGTTCCTAGAAGTGGACAAAATATGTCAGTATGTTAAACAGAGAGATGGAAGATGTAAAGGATATGGTAAATAAGCAAGTGTAAATAGAAAATATTAATGAAAAAGTAATAACAAAAATAGATTATGAATTACGGAATCTTAAATAAAACTTTGGAAGGTTAATGCAGGGTAGAAGTGGTGTAGAGTGCAATCCAATAAAAGATAATGTGAATATTAAAAGTGGAGTTTTATCAAAGACTAAAATAAAAAAAGTATATAATAATGGTAATAATGAGAAAATTCCAGAATTAAATAGTTTTATAAATTAAATGAAACCAGAGCAGATAAGCTAGAAGCATTTAATAATTCATGACTCTGAAGGTCACAATTGAATGGTGTTAAAAAATTTTAAAAATAAAAGTATTTAAAGGTGAATACTTTGAAAACTCATATTAATATCTTCAGAGTCTGGAAGAATTATTTACTTTATGTAATTTGTCAGAAGTTAAGAAAATTGCTATTACTAGCAATCATTTATATGCCATTTCCAAGGATTGGTGGCAGTCATTATTTGACAAGCCCCAAACCTATGGTAATTTTAAATACCTCATTTTAGCGAATTTTGTGGGAGATTATCAAGACAATATTCATTATTAAGTATCACAAGAGTAGTAGTATTTACAAAGCTACACAATTCTTCAAGAGGCAGACAACAAAATTAAAAACTTTAACTGCTTATCCTTTGTCTAAGAAACAAATAGTCAGGATACTCTGTCATAATCTGCCCAGACACATTGAAAAGATATTAATAGCCACCAATAGGCATACTATCAAAGATGTGGTGGAGATACTTGATTCATGTGAGACAAGTGATAAAAGTTTTGATAACCAAATGAGGCTAAATAGGGGTGTCTGCCCTCTGTAAATAGCATTAATTTTCTGACTATTCCCAGCCATCATAGGAGAAAATTAATCAGAAATAGAGGTAATCATAGGATGAGTCTTTATGGAAAAGGAAAAACTCATATTAGTATGTGTGTTCACGTGTAGCAGTATTATGAGATAGTGTGGAGAGTGGTGGGTCATGTGAAAGTCTGTGCTCATACCCTGTCTATTACATATATAGACACAGGTATATATAAGCCTGTGTATTTCATCTATTACATATTAGTATTCATAGAATCAAAATGAATGTTTCATATAGTAGCTAACTGTCTACTAGTGGTTTACAAACCATACCAAAAAATGCTACTGGCAAAAATAGTACAGGGGCATTAAACTAAATACGACATTGCACAAAGATTTCTCACTATGAGGCCCTCTTGTTAAATAAATGGGAAACAACCTGATGTGGTTAATTAAGAATATAGACTTAGATATTGACCATTTAGAACCTTGTAAAGTATCTGATCTGCCTATATTATATAGCTGCTGACTAATTATGGTTACTGTTGCAGTGACTGTTATGGGTGCTTCATTAGAAACAGGAAGTCAGGCATTTATATTATCTGAAGAAACCTATTTAAAAATTAGTAGTGTTGATCAGACACTTCATAACCTTCCAATTAATGTGATACAAGTAATGCTGGCAAATGGAAACAGAATAAAATTGTTTAGTAAACAAATTTTTATCACTCTACAAATAGATTTTTCAAGATTTGAACATATCTTTTTAATAATGCCAGGCTTGATTCATGCTGCAATTGACATAAATATTAAAACTAAACTAGACACTTCATATATTATAGATACATAATACTGTGAACAATTCTACCAGTTGTTGTTTCTATATACGAGTGTTTGCTATAAAATACCTGCTATATTAAAGGGGTATGTACATAAAATCAAATAAAAGAGTGATGAGTTTTTCCGACAGTCAACATATCTGATACAATATCAGTATCAGGTAGAGATTCAGCAACAGATTTTGAAAATTATAGAATGACATACTATGAGTAAAATCCCTTCCTCCTATGCCAATCCTCTTGTAGTAATGAGGAAAAACGATGTAACAATAATGATTTGCCTAGATGCCTGCATGCTGAATCAGTATACTATCCCAGAGCATGATGTTCCCTCATCTGTACAAGAGTTACTAATCAAGTTCAATGGAAGAAGCATATTCTTAATATATGACTTAACAGCCAGTTATTGGCAAATTCCACTTAACAAAGATGATCAAAAATATATGGCCTTCCATTATCAGAGCCAATCTTATATCTTTGAAAGGATGCTCTTTGGTTCAATAAATATTGGTGCTGGCCTAGTTAGATGTCATTGCTTCCAAAAATCTAAAAGATCATCTAAAGCATCTAAGATTATTTCTTTTGAGTATTCTGTCAATAACAATAAGGTGAATTTGGGAAAATTCACAATAGCTACAAGAGAGATTACCTTTCTTGGCTATTGGGTCAATGAGGAAAGTGTTAAACCAACCCTGAGAAAATTTCAGCTATCCAAAAGTTTTTGGTACCTAAAACTAAGAAACAATTGAGGTCATTTTGGGAGCTTTATAATTACTACCACTGTTTTTTACAAACACCTTTCTTTTTCCATTGTCTGTTTGTCCATATTAGTTAGAAAATGCAAATGGAAGTGGATCCAAGAGCACCCAATAGAGTTTCAGACCATTAAAAGTAAATTCTTAAAAAAGGTAGTGTTAGTTTATCTAGATTTAACAAAGGGTTTTATCTTCAAACCAATATCAGTGGGTTTGATTTAGGAATTATTCTACATCAAATGGGTGACAATAATGAATCTAGGATATTATATTTTTAAGTAGGGATTAAAAAGGGGTAGAGTTAAATTATTCTACCATTAAAAAAGAGGCTTTAGCTGTGGTAGGGGAGTTTCAAAAACTTAAACAAATTTTACTAGGATCTGAAGTGATAGTTTTGCTTAATCACCATAGTTTAGAATTTATCAATAGGAGCTATCTCAATAATAAAAGGTTGATTAGATGGAGTTTTACCTTCAACAGTTTATAGGGTTATTTATTGCTCAGATAAATATAATATTATTGCAGATATCATTAGTCATAAATCCATCACAATTAATTATCAAAATCCAAGTACAGAAAATATAATTTGTAACGTATCTTTTTTTGTTAGAAGAAGAGATTATTAGGGGCTATAAGAATTTAGTAGTGTTACAATCCCAAGTTTAGCACTTAAGAAAATTAATTTATCATTAGATCCAGTTAAGTTAAATAAGAAAATTAGGTATGCTATTCAGATTAAAGAAGAGTATAAATTTAGTAATGGGATTTTACTAAAAAAATTAAGAAAGGTGATGAAAATTCATGGAGGGCAATTATTCCATCTTGTTTAATAGAAAAGCTCAGTTATTATGTTCATTGACAGTATGCACATTATGAGGTTCTGAAAATAGAGAATGTAATTAGGCAATATTTTATTGGGATAAGATGAAGAAAACTATTATATGGAAACTTAGGGAATGTGAGCCCTGTCTAAAAATCAAGCATGGAAATAGGTCATATGCAAGAATACTACAACCCCTATTATCTAGTGAGCTGAATGAATTATTGGCACTAGATATTTACTGGTCACTTCCACTGTATAACCGTCAAATGTTGATACTAGTAATGTATGATGTATTTACTGCATATGTAGCTATCTATCCAGTCCCCAAAACTGATACTAAAAATTTAATTATGCACATAGAAAACTTCCAAATCCTTTTAATAGGCAAATTGGTCTCTATCTTAATGATCATCTACCATATTTATATCCAGTTCAAGAAGAAAGTGGGGTAAAAACCATGATATCAAATATGTATTCTATCAGAAACCCTCAATCAAATCCCTGTGAATGGTTAATGGGTAAATTAGGAAGACGGTTCATGGTATATATTGAACATGACCATAAGCAATAGGTTAAAAAACTACCTTGGGTTATTCATTACCTTAATTCCACAATTAATGAATCAATTAAAATTTTCACAATTAGATTGCATTTTGGAAGACCTGAACCATTGCTTATAAATACTTCTTTACCTGTCATTCTAGAAACTATAGACAGAAAAAATGATCAATCAGAAGCCAGAATTAATCTTAGAAAGATATGTGACAAATGTACTCAGAAATCTAAGACTAGCCACATCTTTTTAGAGTTCATGATTATGTTTTAATAAAAACTCCACATGTTAGTAATCACCAGAAACATTTATTTAAAAAATTTTTGAACTTAGATGAGGGTCTGTATGAGGTTATTAAACAGGTAGGAAAAATGCCTTTATGATCTCTATACCTAAAAGAACTAGAGGTACCTATAATGCCAGAAGTTTGTTGCCATTACCAAAACCAAGAGTGTGAGTCAATTTTAAAAATGAAGGTTTAGTGGGATATGAAAATTAGTTTAAATGTACATTTCTTGGTAATATATGGAAGCATTACCTGTAATTAACCTAATATGCTTAGAAATTTTGCTTAATTATTGTTTTGTAACCAGGAAGAATATGTGACGATGTGCTTTGCCAAGGCTGTATTTGAATTGCTTATTTTAATAATTTTTGCTAAAGAAAATGACAATGAAGATGATTATATGAGTTATATTGTGTCAGTAGTTAAACTTTATTGTTTTATTTCAGTAGCATAAGTTATTATAACTGATAATTTTTAGATTTAAGGGCATTTACAAATTCAAAAAAAAATTAAATATGGTAGAAATTAAAAATAAAAATCTTATTTAATTAATTAATAAAACTGAAATTCAGTGGGAGATTTATTAGGATTAATTTTGCATGTTTAAAAAACTATAGGCTTCTTAATAAATTCATTAGCTACAAAATGTTGTTATTAAAGTAGTTAAAATAGTTAGTTTATTGTTTATTAATTAATTGTGTTATAAAAGTTATAAAAAATGAAGTTAGTTTATTAATTATAAAATAAAATATTTAAAAGTATTCAATATTTATGAGGTTTAATATTCAACAAATTAAATTCAAGATAATTTAATTGCATTAATTTCTGGTATATGTGTATGTGGATATGAATGCTTGCACACTATTTTAAAATGTTATTTGTTAAAATAAATATTACTTAAGTTTGTTTGACTATTTAATAATGTTATAGTTCATTTATTTAAAATATAAGTTAAATAATATCTGAGCTTCTAATAAATAAAAATTAAGGTAATATAATAAAATAGTTTATTTTATCAGTTATTTGATTTAATTTTTTAATAAAATTTTGAAAGGTCAATCACAGTTAATAAAATTTACTAGAATCTGTCATATGATAATTTGAAATCAATTACTGTTATGTAATTTAATTTTTAGTTCATGGTCATAGTTGAAATAGTTTTTAACCAGGGGCATATATAAATATAAAAAACTAGGTAACTGATTGGCTGCCCATTAAGGCATGAAAATCTATAAATAGGGTAACTTAGTGTGTGAGAGAGCTCCTGGTCTAGTCTTGCTCTCTCTCTCACTATCTCTCCCTCTTTCTCCCTCCCTCTCTCCCTCCCTCCTCTCTCCCTCTCTCGCCCCCTCTCTTTCTCTCTCTCTCTCTATCTCTCCCTCTTTCTCCCTCCCTCTCTCCCTCCCTCCTCTCTCTCTCTCTCTCTCTCTCTCTTTCTTTCTCTCTCTCTCTCTCTCTAGCAAACTGTTCATTTGGACTGTGCACTTTCATAATGCCTTAGCCCAAATCATTAAACTTTGGTTTTAGAATTTAAACTTAAATAGTGATATTTTTTATAATTTTTTTTGTTTAATTAAGTATGTACTGCTAGATTAAGACATATATTGGTTTATTCATGCCTAATCTAGTCAGAAAGTCCAAGAAAATTAGCAAAGATGCTCACTGAAAACTGCTGTTCTTTACTTAGCAATAAATCTAAAATATGACTATTTCAAGATAGAGAGGAAGTATAATTTTATATTTTCAAGCATGTGTCTGAACTTTGTACTTTACTAATTTATCATTGATGTTTTTTGCCATTATTGAACTTAGATCTTCAATCTTTGTTAAGGAATTAATTATATTTATTATAATATTTAAATAATAAAAAAGAAAGACTTTAAACTGTTTATTGGACTATATTGATATTATATATATGCAAATTTAATATAACTTAAATCTACCATTTATAGATTGTTAAAATATATTCTAATGATAAAATGAAATAATGCTTCAATGGAGTTTAACTTTATTAGACTTTAAGGACTTAACTTCAAATGACAAGAAGAAGAATTCTAATTATTGTCTTCATTATATGATTTATTTGCTTGACTTAAATTTTTTTTATGTGGAAAAGAACTTGTTCATTGAAAGTTTTTAAAACCTTAACTATGATATTTTACAAAGAATGTATTTCTAATACTGAAAAATGAAATGTGTCACAATTAATTATTGGAAAAAATTATTATTTAAAAATGAATAATAAAAATAGCAGAGAAAAATTCTTAAAAAACATTACATAATTTAAAAATTTACATATTGTTGGGAAATTTATTTTTTTAATTACTATTGTTAATCTTATCTTCATTTGAAGAAAATGATAACTTTGATAAAAGAGTGAATTGCTCTTTTAAAAGAAAGTTTATTGTTAAGTGTTGGTAGCCTGGTAATTAGTATTGTTGCCTTCCATGCAGTGGGCCCAGGTTTGTTTCCCAGTCAATGCCTTGACATATATAAAAAAAGAAAGTTTATTTAAGAAATATATCCATAAAGATGTCTAAAAAGAAAAGTTCCTTAATCAGATTTTATATTTGAATAAAATGGGAAAAACAAGCTATAGTGAACTTTGTACAATAAATGCCTAGATAAATTAATGGAATTCAAATATACTGCAGTAATTCTTAAGTGTTCTAAATATGTGTGTAGTTGGGTCTGGAAGGTCATTGATATTTGTGTTGTTTTAAATTTACAAAATGATGTATGCATTGATTTAACATGATTTGCCATCCAAAGGATATTATTTCCCATATCCAGAAACTCTACATGGCAGATGTCAGCTAAAATACTATTAGTACTTTCAAAAAATATTTGTGTTTTTCTCTGTATTTTATTATTATGTAAAGGTATTACAAATCATCAGATAAAATTTTAAGCATTTATTTTTATGTTGTTCATGGTCCAAATTTTATGCAATTTATTTTATTATTTAATTAATTGACATGAGGTAAATTATAGTGATATACTTATTCAGTTAAAGTGAATTTGTATTGCTTTACATTCTCTAGTACTCTTTTATCAATACACATTTTATATATGTCTTGGTAAATAGATAAATACATAAAAGATTTTAGCTAATATAACATAGTAATTTCATTATAATGCTAATAAAATAGTATATCTTATATTTATTACATTTAGTATTGTTTTGAATTTTGTCATTGACAGACATTTTATTTTTAAAATATCATAATGCTATTCATTATATGTATATTTTTTATTATTTACAAATTTATTATGCTATGTATATTTAATATTGTTTACAAATTTATTATCCTATTCAAGGTATTTTTTTAAAAAATCACTTTGACTTGTATTTGTTTGTTGATTTTATTTTATTATTTCATGTATGAATTTTTTAGAGATTAATTATTTCTAGTTTCAAGTGATATTTATTTTATCTTGCCATTGTTATGCTTACGATTAATATTATTCCTGTTTTTATCATTGTGGAATATATTTGACTTTATTGTCATTATATGTTAATTATTGTATATTGGAGGATTGACAATTGCTCTTCCCAATGATAGATATTTTTATGAGAGGTTTTGTTCTAATCTTTTATTATTGCCATTTATGCTTAGCTAATATAGTTGTATCCTTACACAGGATTTTTTTATTTTTTATATTCCACTTACATGTGCTAGGACCATATCTACACATATATTTACTTCAGAGGTATGTTAAAATATGCCATTGTTCTTTTTGGTATAGTAGTTGTGGCTTAGAATAGCTTTTCTCTCATGAGGATATCTTAGTTTTATTCCACCATGTAGATGAAGTTATTATATGCTTTATAATTGTTGTGGCAATTGATAAGTTTGCATTTAAAGTATACAGTCACTTCAGGGGCACTGTTCTATTCATAGTGAATAGGAATGAGATTAGTTACAATAAAACCAACAAACATATTTTTTTTAAAAATGTAATATTTTATAACAGCATAAGATGTGCACATATATGTTTTATTGTTATCACAATCCAGAAGTAATTCCCTGATAGATTGGTAAGGTCATTAAATTTTTCTTTAATCATTTATTATATGGATATAAGCAAAAATTGGACTGTGCTGATTATGTGGCTTCTCTAAGAATTTACCATCTTAATGTTTAAATTAACGTAATGTCAGATATTATTTTCTTACCTATGTTCAGAGGTAATAATAGTCTTATCATGACAATCTGCTAAAAATATTAAGCTTTCCATCAATTAAGAAATGTTCTAATTTTATTTAGTGATTGTCTAAATAAAGGATTATTATTTATATAAGCTAATTAATAATATCCAGATGGATATGGAAGTATATCTCTGGTATTATTGTAGATTTTTTTAAAAAAAAAAAAAAACCTCAGTAAATAACTATTTTATAACCATATAATAGCACTATTTCATATAATAACAAATTATTATTATTTTAAAACAAGTATAATAGAATAAAAATAGTTAGCCACAGTAGGTGTTTTAGGAAAAAGTAACTAAATTATAGTTACCAAGAATATTTTACCTTGTAAATAAGGGCTTGATTTAAAAATGTGATAAGCGATGATTTGGTTTTCATTTTATAAATGCATCTTGTATACCATTGCCTATGTTTGGCAAAAGACCTTCATGTAAATGTTATCTTATTAATTATGTGTAACATGAACTAATGTTAATGGTTAATAAATTTGTTTTTATTATTAAATTTTAGTCTTTGTCTATCGTTAATTTTATGTTATAGAAATCTTTATTCAAAGCAGATATAGACAGATCCAAAACTTGAAAATGCAAAGTTACATTAAAATGGCAGTTCCAAAGATTGGAATTGATTTCAAATTAACATTATTTCTTTGATTTATTTTAAAAATTAAGTTCCTTTAAGACTGCACATTGTTTAAATTATTATATCCACAAGAGTTGTGCATTATTTTGAAGATGAATTTAAAATTGCATTTGTTGATGAGTATCAGAATGGCATAAAAGGTACACTTTCCATTTGTGATATTCAAATGCCATCCTTGGTGGAGATTCTGTTCTTCTAAATTTTATTGTTTCATGCTTGTATTATTTAACTTTAAAATTTCTTTAATTACCATGACTATTGTTATTATGGTACATTAGGATACATTAACTTATAAAAAAAAAGTGTGTGTTTTCTATAGTCTACTAGGATTCAGTTATTCAACAATATCAGAACACAAAATATATTTAATTTGTTTTATTAAGAATCCTGAGATCAATTTTATTATTATTATTACATAATTTTACCTTTACCTGAATCATATCTGTGTGGCATTATCAAATCAATTTTATTGTACTATAAGAAAAGTACATTAACTCTTACTTTCCAAGAGTTAGATCAGATCATGGCAATAACTGATGTTTTAAGAGAGTGAATCGTGTAGATATTTCTATTTATTTATTAGCTATAATTCGTATATTTATTTTAAATTGGTATGGGCATCGTTAATCATTTTATTTAATTGTTGAAAATGAGTTCTTAGGAGTCCACGTCTTTTGTTAGGGGAGGATATGTAAATAGGTCAACAAAACAGAATGGTAGTTTATGTATGTGACAAACAAATACAAAAAAATAAAGTTTTTAACAGAATTAATTTAATTTTTGTCTGATTTAATATAATGAACTCTTGGTGTAGTAGTGAGTCTTTGTGATTAGTTTATTTGGTTGAATCTTGGAAACATTTCAAGTTACAAGCAATCATAATTTTCTTTTAGAGTGTCAATCCATACAAAACCTACTTAATTATTCCAGTATTGGTCAGTAAATAGGTATCTAAATATTATTATGTGGGTGGTAATACTTCTGAAATTAATGTAAATTAATCAGATGACTATTGATACGTTATCAGTAAAAATGTTCAAAAAACGTAATAAATTGTACCTTTAAAATTTGATAAAAAAAATTTTTATAGTGCTATGAATACTTAGCTCCTGTTATATCTTTACAATTAAAGAGATTAATATAGATAATGATAACAAAATTATACTGAAGCAATTCATTAAAGATGATAAATTAAGAAAAATAATTTGTATAGACTCACAACATGCATGGGTACAAAGATAACAGATATTAAAAATTTTAAACATAAATTTTGGTAATATAATCCAGATAAAAATATAACTGTGTTGAATTATATAAAAATATTAAAATTATACTTTTTAATTATAAATCATCTAACTTAAATAATAATAATAATAATAATAATAATAATAATAATAATAATAATAATAATAATAATAATAATAATAATAATAATAATAATAATAATAATAATAATAATAATAATAATAATAATAATAATAATAATAATAATAATAATAATAATAATAATAATAATAATAATAATAATAATAATAATAATAATAATAATAATAATATTTCTATTTTAAATAATAATAATTGTAATGATTCTAATGAAAAATAGATATAACTTTTGTATTTTCCTAAAATTTATTCTACATTAGTAAAAAATAAAAATTATATAGATAAAAATATAAACATTGGATTATCAAATACATAATTTTAAAGTTAAAGATGATAAGAAATATAAAAAAGGAATTTATAAATACATGAAAGCAGTTAACACTTAAACAACACCAATATCAATAACGATCAACAATCTCAATCTATTGTCAAGACAATATGCTTTTATGTATTTACATTAATTTATCCATCTAGCCCTGAGCATTGTTAGCTTTATTAAAAAACTAATTTGTAATTCTAGGGCATTTACTTATACTAAATGTTTCTTATATATGTAAATAGAGGGATTTTGAACTCAGGATTTTTGAGTCTATTTATTTTTCACTCTTTGCATGGGTAAGGTCTTGTGTATCACTTGCTTGAGATAAAATATAGAATGAATAGACTGAAAAATCCTGAGTTCAAATCCCTCTATCTACATATAAAAAAAAGGAATTGTATATAAAATTAATTGTGGAAATTATATGATTTTCTATGAATGTACAGGGAAATAATTATATGAAAGAGCAAAAGATCATAATAATGCAATTAATAAAAGAGATGATGAATCTGCATTACTTATTCATTATTTAAAATACAGATAAAAAATACATTGTGTTAAAAAAGAAACCTTTAAGTATTAAAGAATTTAATAGAAATAAAATATATGAAGCTAATTTTATTAACTACAAAAACATAACTGTATGAATGTATATAAAACATCAATTAATTTAGCAAATAATTGGCTAATAGAATATGAATGAAAAATTATATAATATGCATTTATATATATTTTTGTTCCTCTATATATTTTGTTATAAGTTGTTTAGTTGGGAAATAAAGATGTAAAAAAGAAAGTAACGTAAAAAAATGAACAAAAGAAAAAAGGAAAAGAGAAAGAACGGAAAGAAAGAAAAATATTATTTGGGGGTTTTTCCCTCCCCCACTTTCTTGTATATTATATTTGTAATTAATTGAATTGTTGTTGGAGATTATTTTTTGATTGATTCTAGTTAGGTTTACGTATTAAAAAAAGTTGTTACTATGTATACAATGTAAATTGAAATTTTAAAATAGTTTCCATCACAAAGGACAAAAAAAATATTTGCAAAAAAAATATTTTCTGTATTATTTTTATAATATATATATATATTTATTGCTATTATATAGTGATATTTTTTGTTATATTATAATGTGTGATTTGTTTAAATAGTGTAGAAAATAACTTATTCCTGTGGATGCTGAACTCATGATTTATCTTTACCTGATGAAGAATGTGCTATAATCCCATGAATGCTGAACCCATGGTTTATATTTATCTAATGAAGAAGGAGTTATAGTCCTATGAATGTTGAGTTTATAGTTTCTTTTTATCTTATGGAAAATGTTTATTTCAGTAGATTCTGGTCTCACAATAATATTATTAAAACCATTATTTATATTTCTGTTAAATTTAATATAATGAGCATGGTAATAGCTCTTAACAAGCTTTTCAATAAATGCCATAAGAGAAAACATTTAAAATAACTATCTAGAATTATTCTTATCCCCAAACTGGTTTTGAGCTAATGGTTGTCATCAGTCAGGTGCTAGGACATTCAGACATTAGATTTGAAACACAAACTCAAGCCCAAAATGTATCAAATACTTAACTATTAAGTAAAAAATCTAAAAATTTTGAACATCTATACGTCTTCAAATCCAGCTATCTAACTTAAATAGGCATTAGCTCAAAACCAGTTTGGAGATATGGATAATTCTAGATAGAGATTTTAAATGTATTTTCTAATGGCATTTATTGAAAAGCTTGTTTAGAACTGTTAGCATGCTTAATATATTACTTTTGTAAATACAAGCTAATTAAGTCACATGATGTATGACTTGGTTTCCATACTATTATAGTTTGGCTTTTAAGGCTTTGATGATTTTATATTGCTAAGGCTATTAAAATATGGTGTATCTGAATTTAGTTCAGTGCCATATGGTTCTTTAAGTTAGTTAGCTGGATTTGAAGACGTATAGATGTTTAAAATTTTCTGAATTTTTACTTAATAGTTAAGTATTAGATAAAAGCTGGTCTTGAGTTGGTATTTTGAATCTAATGTCTGAATATCCTAGTGCCTCATTGAGGAGAGCCTTTAGCTCAAAAACAATTTGGGGATAGGAATAATTTTAGATAGCTATTTTGAATGCTTTCTCTTGTGGCATTTATCGAAAAGCTTGTTTAGAGCCATTAGCATACCTATTATATTACATTTGTAAATACAATCTAATTAAGTCACGTGATGTGTGACTTGGTTTCCTTACTATTAATGTTAAATGTATATCATTAATCATATTTTAGTTATAATAATTTAAATAAATAGTAGTATACACGCCCAAGTATAAAAAAAAAATTTACACGCCCAAGTAATAGATAATGTATAATTTTACTTCAGTGATGTCCAAATCATAACATTTTATCACTTTTTATAATTAAAAAAAAAAAGTAAATATGTTTACTCACATTTATAAAATTAATTATCTTCAGTTGTGGCACAAAACATAATTAAGTTTTATTGTTTTATTTAATATCATTTCAAAAAATCTACTAATTAAAAACATAATTAGGCTGTTAATTAAAAGAATTTTTAACATTTATTTAAACGCAGATAAATGGGAGGTAAATTTTCAATACAATATATATATATATATTTGCAAATGCTTAAAAATGAATGCATTAAATGTTATTTCTCGCTAATATAACCTCTTAGCGTATATTCTTGAAAATAATTAATTATCTATCTTTGATAGCCATCCAATTATTGCTCAGTAAATAAGTATCAATTTATTGTTATATAAAAAAAATGCTAAAAACTTGTACCACAGCTATTCTAATAACTATTATTTTCACCTTTTATTGATTGTCTCTAGGGCGATCTGAAAAATATTTTGACCACTATTCTCTACTTGAGACTGTTCTATTTTTTGAAAGGCATATCATCATCATCAACCATTATCAATCCACTGCAGGATGAAGGTCTCTCCAAGTTGAATCCATCTTCTTCGATCTTTAGCTTCTCTTCTCCACATCACCCCTGCACACTTTCTTATTTCATCCATCCATCTCACATGTGGTCTCTTTGTGGGTCTTTCACAATCTCTTGGAATCCAGTTTAAAATTTCAATTGTCCATCTATTATCATCTCTTCTAGCAATATGTCTAGCCCAACTCAATTTCAATCTTTTAATTTTTTCAATGAGGTCAGTAACACCTGTTTGTTCTCTTACCCAAACATTGTGTTTTCGATCTCTTGTTACTCCCAACATACATCTCTCTATACTTCTTTGAGTGGTCTGGAGTCTCTGTATTGCTCTTCTATTAAGTGTCCACGTCTCACATCCATAAGCAAGAACTGATAAAACACATTTGTTAAAAACCTTCCTTTTCAAACACATAGGCATATTTCCTTTTAGTATCAAGTTATTTCTACCAAAAGCAATCCAATCAAGTTTAATTCTATGATTAATTTCCTCCATTATGTTTCCATCTGTATTAATAATCTGACCAAGGTATTTGTAACTGTTAACTTCTTCTAATTCATCACAATCAATCTTTATTTTCAAATTTTGAGCAAATCGATTAAACATTACTTTAGTCTTTTTAACATTTATCTTTAGTCCTACTTTCCTACTTTTATCTGATAACTCCTGCAACATTTCCTGCAGCTCTGAAGCATTATTTGCAAAAACAATTACATCATCTGTGAAATCTAAATGACTTAAGTAATCTCCATTAAAGGCATATACTTTCACATATATGCAAATAGTCATATAAAATCTTAATTGTGTAAAATAAAATTCTAGACATTAAAAATTATTATACATATTTATCAATCAATTTTTTATTTATTTAGACACCAAGTTTTACAATCACAGATCGTATATGCATGTGTTCATGTTAAGTTTTCTATATAGTTGTCGGTTAAGTTATCATAGGTGATAGTTTATAGTTTTTTTTTATTTCATTTCATTTTGACATTCAGAAATTGTATGTATTATATTTTGATTTATAAGTATCAAACATTTAGCCTTCACAACTTTGGCACCAACCTCTTAAGATAAACCCATTAATAATTATTATTAATCATTTATTAAATTAGAGATTATTCCTAACACAAGCACAAACTTTAAACCTGTTAAAGATTGATATATCTATTTTTTAATTATACAAGAACTTACTACTATTCATAATGTATGTAGAGGGATTTGAACTTAGGATTTTTCAATCTATATTTGTCCTTCACTCTATCTTATATATAAAAAATAAATTTAAAGTACATTCAGTATAAGCAAATTAAAACCACTAAACATCACATGATCACCATCTCATGCTAGCACATAACTGTTAGTAAACAGGCAAAAACTCTGCATATAGTAGTGCCACCTTGTGCTAATCAGAGTAATCAATGGATGCCAGAATATTTGTACATAAAATCCCTATCTAGTGCCTACTCATCCAATATCTCACTAGATCCTAAGATCTAGGTGCAGTGCTCAGACCCAAGGCTCCTCACTGATGAAGGCCCCAAGCCAGAAACTAGTCTGGGGATATTGGATGAGTAGGCACTAGATAGGAATTTTATGCACAAACCTTCTGGCATCCATTGATTACTCTGGTTAGCACAAGGGTGGCACTACTATATGGAGAGTTTTAGCCTGTTTTTATAAGCAAATTACATACTGTTTGTGATGTAATTCTAAATATTGAAATGCTAGAATAAATTAATGGCAACATCAAGTATTATCTATTGATTTTAGTATCCTGTAATCTAATTATTTTATCTAATTTTAAACCGAAACCTTAATATACATACATATTCATGAAGAAACAGATTGAATGTATTTCTTATTGTAAATAAAAAGACACAAATAATAAAACAGATTTGTATGCATTAATTAGTATTATTTTGAAATAAGATATTAAAAAAACAACTATGTACATAGTCTAATAATTTTTATAAGATTATAGGAGGATTTAAATGATGTTTAAAATTTTGATTGCTTTTTTAAATTTTAATTAATTACTAATAATAGACAAGAAATTTCTTCTGCATGACAAAATAATTTCATTTTAGTCTTCATGTAATGTGATTTGTTTTTAAAGAAAGAAATGCACTTTATTATCTAATATAAGATTATTTGCAATAAGTTGAAGAGGTATTTGTGAGTTTTCAAGTGAACCAAGATGTCAACCTTTATTTTTAACAAATCTACAGTTTCGGGAGCCTCCAAAAAATGTTTACAACAAAAAATGTCTGCTAGAAAACGTATTTAATATTTAAACTTTATTTTTTATTACTGTTATTTTAAAAAAGAAATTATTGTGGAAAAATTAATTACAATATTTACAGTTTATTTTCTTTACTGGATTAACTTAATAATAAAAAATGAAAATATATATATAAATATAATATTTACAATTTATTCATGTCAGTTCTGTGCAATCATAACGTGAACTTTAATGCGCATTTTTCAAGAGGGCAGGATCCTGTGCCTTTGTAAATAATCCACTGCATCATGTTCTGTATCAGGAAGGTCCCTTGTCATTATGACAATTTACCAAAAAAATTACTGACAAAAAGATGCACGCTAAATTGAACAAAAATACGATATTGTTAAAAGCATCTCGTCGCTTCGCATGTTATAATATATGTAAAAAAAAAAAATGAAATAAAACATCTTGATAAAATTTATTGGAATGAATTCCTTTTTTAAAATTTAACAATGTTTTAATTCAACAACTAACATATTTTTTGTAGATTATAGGCTCTTGAAATTGTACATTTATCAAAAATATGGGCTGTCATCTTGGGTTACTTAAAATCTCACAAGTACTGTTAAAGACTATACTGTATACAAAATGAAGAGTCTACATAAAATTGTATATATTTTAATTGTATATAATTGTGGCAATTAAATATTTAATATTTCTATTGTGATGTAAGAAATGTTTATATGTAATGTAAGGAAGATTTTCATGGTTGCATGATAAAAAGTAAATCTTTGGGGGTCATACCATGTATTAGTTTTTTGCATAGATTGCCAACATTTCAATGGAATCACATTCATCTTTGTCATGGCTAATATTGTAATGACTGTTTTGTCTCAAATAATAACATAATTGTAATTGCACATGAATTAAAAACATTCATTCATATGTATATTAGATGGATGTCCAATAAGAGTAAGAGATGGATTAACAAAAACTTGCATATTTCCTTTTGTTTTGCAATCAGCCAATTTATCAAAATTGATGTTAGAAAAAGAAAGAAATAAAATAATGAACATCCATATGGTTGGAATGTGTTGCATTTCATCATATTTAGTTAAACTGTTTAGACTTTTAAAATTTCAATAAACTCTCTCATAGGTTTTAATCTTTTTTTTAAAAAAAATAGCTAATATTTTATTATTACCAAAGTCAGCAATATGGTGACTTTATAAAAAATGGAATGTAAATGCTAATATAATCAACTTTTCGGAAATGTTTTTTTTCTTATAGCATTAACTAAATACATTTAGATATTTCAAAGATTAACTAGAGTTCTCTTATCTTTGAATTTATATATTGGTTATTCACAGCTGGTAAATCTTTACATTAAAGAGGGTTTGTCTTAGAGCTGAATGGTATATAATTCCTTTTGATGGTCAATTAGAGCATGTCTTTATTTTCCTGAATTCTTCATGGTGTTGGAAGGAGAGTGAGCTATTCTTCTTAGCTGAACATTCTAGAGTTTTCCATGTTAACAATCTGCTTCTTCATGTTGCAATTTTATAATAACTACAGGTTTTCTTTATCTATTAATGGCCATGGCAGCTTCAAACTTAGTTGGCCTGGTTTTTAAATTAAACTGTGTCTCGCTTTTTAGCAATGACAATGATCAATCCACTAATAATAATTAGAATGACAATAATCACACTAATAATAATGTGAAGTGTGTGAATCCACTAGTTATCCTCTCTTGCTCCCACGATTTTTTTATCATTATCTCTCCTTATACAACCAACATGTTGTTTCAAAAAATCTTGACTTCTTTTGCCCAAGGCAAGAAAGTGACATTATCTTTTTTTAATTAATGATTAATTATACATTTCAATACTGTAATTTGTAAACATTCAGCTCCATTGAAAAAAATATTATATCAATAATATTTTAACTTGACAAATGTGAATTTTAATGGCAAGAATTTATTAATTAAATGTGTAATTTATATTTTCTTTATTTAACTGTAAGTTCAAATATTGATTTTTTTTCCCTTCTTTTTTTTTTTTTTTTTTTTTTGGAGAATTTAAATTTACATGTTTTATTTTGATGACGTAAGTGGAAAACTGATCTTAGTTTATTGTCAATTATTTATTTATTATTCTTAATTTCACTCACTAAAACTGTGTCTGCTTTTCAATCAAACTATTTCAAAATGGGGATGGGGGGACTTCAGTATATATATAAAACAATGTCTCTGTTTCTATATATATATATATATATTGTGCCCTTATCTATAGGTCATAATAAGGTAGAATGGTCAATTGCTAAAAAAAATTTTTAAATTTTAAAATACGTTTGTGTAATATATTGATAATTGTATGATCGATTAGATCTTATAGTACAATTTAAGGCTGAAAATACCTGGTATATAAAAGTGTAATGGATTGTTTTAAAAGAAAACAGTTAAATAAAGCTTAATTATATCCTTGCTTATGGTTGTAAAAGCTGGCCATATAAAATAATACAGCTATAAATAGTTAAAAATATATTAATAATTCGAGTATGATATTTTAAAACTAATAAATTAAATAAATGCTATATGTAGTGTTATAATTATATTTAATAGTCAAAATTAATAGAGTATATTTTAAAATAAACTTTAGGATGGTGAGAATTATATTTAGTTCTACATTTTAAATTATTTTCCAAATTTTTATAAAATATATCAGTTTTGGTAATTTAAACCGAGACGTAAATTAAAAATCAAATCATCTGATAAAGTTAGTAATCATGTGACTGTATATTATATACCTTCACACACACGCTTGTTAGAATATAATAATAAAGTTTGTGAATTATGGAACTAAATGTAATTGCTGTCTATCGTTGAAATGAATGTTGAAATATTAAATAGTTATTTTAAATGTTTAAATGATGTAATATTTAAGTAGTGTTTAAAAGTTGAATACAGTTAATAAAAAAATTAAATATTTTATTTAAATAAAAACAAGATAAATTAAATATTAATATTAAAATAGATATTAAATGTTATTTTAATAATTGTTTTAAAGTTTAAATAATTTTGATAAAACTATAATTGAGTTTAAAAATACTATTCTAAGTAATATTTTAAATCATTACGTCATAAATGTCTTATTTGAAAAATTTAGTCTGTTATAAAACTAAAAATGTGTAAATTTGTTCGCGCTAAAAAAGTCATTAACCAATCAACGGAGGTATTTTAGCAGACAAAATATAAGAACTAGACGGAGCGGGAGAAAGTAATGTGTAAGTGAAGGAGGGAGTAACATATTTTTTAGCTGTATAATATCGTAAGCTAGAAAAGTAATATAATTTTAAAATTTTGTATTTGTTTTAAAAGTTTTTTAAAATATAATATTTTGAACTACCTTTACATGGAGGGCTAATTTTAAAAGTTTTCTTACCAGTGATTTTATTCAAGTTTAGCCAAAACCTTGCAGTAAAAATGGAAATACTACAGAAAACAGTATATAGAAGTTATGATAAAGGAAAAATATTTGTAAAGTGCCTTGATACAGCTTTATTTATGCTCAACCAGAAACTTATTATTGTAACTCAGAGGAATATAATTTGGACGCTATACGGAAAACTTAAAAGAGAAGTTATTTGCCGTCAGGAAAAATTATGACGCACAAATTTATAAGGCTACTCTGAAGTTATTTTATTCTTCTCTATGGAAAAATTAAGATACGTATATCATAAAGAAAAAATTATGTAAAAGTTATAACAGAGAAAGAATGTTTGTCCTTTTTAAAGGAAACATTACAAAGTATATAGTTACCAGAACTTTAAAAGAAAGGAAAAATTACCGAATAATGATAGGAAAGAGTCATTATTTTTTTAAAAAAGGAAAGAAAAAAACTTTATCTAAGAAGAATTAAAATATTATAAAGTGTTCATTATAAAAACGCTTAATAAAGATAGAGATTAGGAAAATGGAAATTTAAATTACTTAATGAAAATGGATCCATGGAGACAGAAAAATTTACTGAATATTTAAATCAAAGTACATAGAAGATGCATCATAAAAGTCGCGCGGGAAAATATTAGCAGAAAATATTAGAAGAGAATATGTAGACGTTTTTCTTTACGGGATTAATTGATATCATAATTAATAATTGTATTAAATATTATAAAAAACCAAGGATTGTCATCTATGAATATTTATTAAACAGAGCAATAATTGTTTTGCCTTAAAATTGAACAAGTAGGGAGAAGAACATTAAGTGTCTGAAGAAGAAATAATAAACATTTTTTTTTAGCTTTAATATGAACGGTTTTTCAAGAAAATTCGATGAAGAAGTACAGTAAATATAGTTTAAATATTTTTTACTAATTTATTTTAAAATATAAAATGTTATGTGAGATTAGGGAAAACATATAAACATAAATTTAGTAATATTAAAATTTAAATATAATAACTTGATAAAATTATAAAAATATTGTTTAAAAATAAAGTGTATGGATGTGAATCTTATATCTACAAGGATCAAATGGATGGTGAAGCCTACGGAACGCGATCGAGAAGATAAAGGTCGTTTTGGTAATTTTAATAGTTGTTTATAATGCATAATGTATTTTTTTTAGATCATCTATTGACCTAAGAATGAAGTGTGAAAGTTTAAATTATATGTACACATTTTATACAACATTTTTAACATATTATGAGATAGGAGTA
This sequence comes from Epiperipatus broadwayi, assembly GCA_028023455.1. Taxonomy (NCBI): domain Eukaryota; kingdom Metazoa; phylum Onychophora; class Udeonychophora; order Euonychophora; family Peripatidae; genus Epiperipatus; species Epiperipatus broadwayi. The sequence goes on along the minus strand of JAQFVV010006278.1, from coordinate 3,703,793 downwards.
ATTCGGAATATGCATGCAATAATTTATTTAAAGTATATTAATAATATAATTTAACAGAACAATTGTGTGATTCTTTTGAACTTTCATGTGATAAAGTATTCAGATATTCAAATAGTTTGTATATGATTAAATATACGGAGGAAAGTAGTAAAAAGATTTTCTTATAGAACAGTGGAATAGTTTTAAAATAAATGAATTTTATTATTGTTAGTAATGCAGATATGTATTTGTCGATGTACAGTATAGAAAAAATCTTGAGAAATAAGATCGGATAGTGACTTGGAAGTACTAGTGGAGAGGAAACCAAGATGATGTTTTTTTTTAAGAAATAGGAAAAATAAAGGATTTGGATCATATTTAGTTTTGTGTGATTTCAGTATAGTTAACTAAGCCCTATGACTGAACACATATAGTTTGGACAGTGTTTTTTTGCATATCTTTAAACTTTGGATGTTATAATAAAGCTGAAGAAATAGCTTTAGCATCGTTCCTATGATAGAGGTTGGTAGACAGATACAGGTCACTCCTCTATAGTGTCTTTTAATTCACTGTGCCATGATTGTCAAGATATATGACGAGTAATATTCTAGTTGTATTTTGATCCTATGCATCTATCTTCGCTATCCTTATTTTGTGAATCTGCATCGGTCAGAAAGATATTTTCAAAGAAATAATGAATAAAATAGAACTGAAGATATGTTATCGTTTATGTAAGAATAGTTTATTTGCTGGAATGTATAGAATTGTGTAACTTTAAAATTGAAAGTCCAAAATATCATAAAGAGAGAAAGAATCATATAATACATTGTAAAGTTAATTCAGAAATGAATATAAGATTTTGAAAAGAAATCTAAACCAAGTATTTTAAAAGTGATAATAAAATTTGAATGAATTTTTTTTAATAATATTTAGAAAATAAGTATTGCATATTTATTAAGAAAATAGTCCAATAATGTACAATAAACATATACTTGTGCATGGTATATTAATAGTTGTAATTATATCATCCGAAGTAAGGCTTGAATGAGAATATTAGGAATAATAAACATCGGATAATGAACAATAAAAAACCTAATACCTAATGTAGAACAATGTTTTGACTTTGTAAGATTCCATACAACCAATATAAAACTAAAATTTGTTATTTTATAGAATTTTACTACGAATGTAAATTTTGTAAAAAATATAATTTTAATAATATTAGGGATGCAAAGTGTTAGTGATAATCATATAAGAAATGCATTTTGTAATAAGCTAACCATAATAATAAATCAAGTAATAATACTGTATTTTCTTAAGTGTCTTAAAAAAAAATAAGATTTAACTGGGAAAAGTAAATATTATTTTGATTTCATTTTATAAACTAATAAACTAAGTTGAGGTATGAGAGTAAGGGATATCCAATGTATATAGTGTAAAAATATTGTTAATTTATTTATGTTGTTAATAAACTTTGTTTTAAAATTTATTTTAAAGTTTTTGTGTCCGAGTTGTTATTTCTCCACATGGATGCATGAAATCACGATACATTTATAATTGAAACAGACATATAAATTTTGCACAAAAGGTAAACATAAAAGTGTTATAATAATTTTGAGAATTTATTGGTATGTTAAAATTAAAAGATCATAATTTTATATTATTTATTGGTCATAAGTCGGTTGCCACAATATTACATTAAATTATATGCTAATGTTGCCACACGTATTCTGTTGTCAGATTATTAAAATACTACCACGTACGTATTTATTTATTTCATTTAGGAAGAAAGAAGATTATATTATATTATTATTGTTATTATTATTTTTATTATTATTAGTTGCTGTGTAGTAGATTATGACATAAAATTCCCTTTTCATATTTTACTACCGTAATTTTAAATCAGTTAGAATACAATTTATGAACCTGAGATTTTATTTTATTTTACTTCATTTTATTTAATTAAACTAGATTCTTGTTATAAAAATGATTAAGATATGATTATTATTTTAATCGTAGTGAATAGAGCTTAGAAAGTCGTAAGAATACTATGAGTTAGTTATTTGATATAGTAAAAAGGGGGAATAGTGTTCTTATGCCATTGAGGTAGTATCGTGTGGATAATGTCTCAATGTAGTCTATCTCGTTCCCCGTATTGTCACTCCATGTCTCATGAAAATAGTAAATATTTGTTAATTCATTTTAAAAATTGAACCGTATTTGTATTTTAAAATTAGAGCTAGTAATCATTTTAATTAATGCTGAATATTTCATTTATTTATTTGTTAACTGAGCTAGAAACCATAATATTAGTAGTAAACAATATATTTTGGGGTGAGAACGTGCGGGGGGAGGTTAGAATATATATATATATTGTAACAGGATAAAAATTACTCTACAGGTTTGGGCATCATTTTATAACTGAAATGAAAAGATGAGGGTGAAATAACTTTTATTGTTGTCTGCTTGGATCTAAGCTGCCATATTGAATTTTTTAAAATACTGGCTTGAGACACAATTTTCACAATAACTTCAGTTTTCATTATATTAGAGCAAAAATAATTACATTTCTAGAAACTAGAAAAATGACGGAAAACAATAAGTATAAAATAAATAATGATAATGATATAAAAAATAAGAAAAAAAAGAAATTTTCACATCCAAAATAATTATTATTTTATTGTTTGTTCATAATTTGGAAATTAACATTAACTAAACTTCAAATTACATCTTCAGTGATAATTTCCTTGTATTCCACACCAAATTATCTTTCTAAACATGTATAACATGTTTTACCTGAGATAATCGATAGCTTCACAATGTCCAAAAGAAGTTGGTTATGAATTCTTCATTTTTATCTTGTACACCAACAGTTCCAAATGTCAAAGGCATCTATAAAGAAAAAATTCATCCTAATAAAAGATACAAAAGAAATCATCATAGCAATTGGCTTCTTGTCTATCTAAAACTAGAATTTGTAGGCTACTGTTTATATCACTGATAAAATGAGTTTCATCTCTTCATTTTATATTTTTTGTGTACATGATGTTTATATTCTTTATGGACACCAGTGATGCTATCTTGTTATATTTATTGTATCACATAGATATAATTTATTTGCATATAGTCCATTTATTAGCTATAGACTTGAAAATAATGTTATAAAACATATAGCAAAACCAGAGTGACTCCAAAGCATTAAGAAGAATAAACAAAAACATAAACAAGAATCAGAATTTGATTATATGCCTGCATATGCAATCTTTCTATACATTTGATTATTAGTTTTATAACTCATTATTTGTAAACACAAATATATTATATAAACATAATTATAAATAATAAATTATTAAACTTTTTGAAAATCATTATTTTATAAAATAAGTAGATTAGAACTTTACAAAATTACAATATCTGTTTGAAGGTGTTTAGCTTTCACGTTATTATAATAGAACTTTAAAAAAGTGTGGTAGGTATGAATTCTATATGAACATAAATAAATATATAACTATAAACTAACACACACTAATTACAAACTAAAATTAATAAAAAAGATAATTTTTTCAAAAAATTGAAAAAAAAATTAAATTTTCTTAAAAAAATTAAAATTTTTTACTTAACAAGTCATTATTTGAAGCTTTATTGTAGGCCTTCTTTGTGAATAACACACGAAAAATGTTGACTTGCAGCTGGTAAATTATTTTTGTCTTTTATCGCTTCATGATATTTACAAAAATTATTAAAAAACAAAAATTAATTAAATACTCTGGTTGATTAAAACTGCTGCCAAAAATCCAAATTTCAACTGATTTTTTTGAGGTAGACATTTTTGGAATCACATGACAGAGAGGATCAAATGCCATATTTTGTTTGATGTCATGCTTATACTTTTATGTGAGTAAAGAAATAAAACAACACATTATCCAATGAGTGCCCACAGTGCTCATGGTGCATAAGTAATTAAAGCTAAAGTGCCATTTGTAACAGTTCAGTTATGACAAGATCAACTTAGAGTAATCCCATTTAATTATGATCTGCAAATTGCAGTGTCATTTGTAACAGAATAAATATGTGTGTGTGCTAACCTCTGTTATATCCCAATGATTTAGGCAGCATTTGTAACAGATCAAAAATGTGCAATGGGAAATAATAACTCTAATATAGCCAAATGAAATATAGCCCAGTCATTCATCACCCTATGTAACAAAATAAAAATGAATCCTGAAGTTGAACATTATTTGTGATTGAATATAAAATATAAATTAAAGGAAAATAATTCTAATTTATCATGTCCATGAATAATAGTAACATATTAGAATGAATATAATAAACTAACTAAATGAATACCAATCAATAAATAATTATTCAGTACTTAATATAATTGTTTATAATCACCTATTCAACTCTTAACTATACTAAAACAAAACAGTGATGATAATCTTTATTAAAGCATCATGAATTCAAACAGCATTTAGAATAAATGAAAAAAATTATCATTTCAGATACCCTAAATATAATCATTACTTAAGATAGATTAAAATAAAGCAATTAAATCAAATATTGTCTCAAAACAATGATATAGGCTTAAGATATATTTTACTTATAATCAAATACAAATAATGATAAATCATCAACAACTAAATTCTAATATACATAATGAATCAAACATTGCTTATAATAATATAAACTTATAATAAAATTTAACAATATTTATATCTAAATAAAATAATTTATGAATGATTAAAATAACAACTTTTTACATTTTATAAATTTACAATATTCATAATACCTAAATAAATATATATAACCCAATAATTAGTTTTAAATCCTTGTCTAATAAAATGATAAATAATATTAACTCATCCAAGCTATAATCATATATTAATTTACCATTATTATTCATGCTATTTATAACAAGATAAAATATTTCATAATGTTGTAATATCAATAAAACTATAAGATAATCTTGAGTCTATAATATCCAATCAATCATATCAGTATATAAAAGAAAAAGTAGATTCTTATTGAATATTTACTTAAGTACAATTAACTAATCATATCAATTTATTTTAAATTTCAGGTAACTAAATTATTAAAACTGTATATTATAACAATCAAAACATATAAAAAGAATTATTAGCATTTATTATAATTAAGTATGAATATTAAAATTTAATAGTTAATTGGATTTACAATCCACATCTACTAAATTTTAAATATAAATAAGGCATGCTGACTCATAACAGTATAAAATATACTACTATCAGCTTTATAGCTAAATATGATTAAGATCTTATTGATCAACCATGAACACAATATAGTACTTATCCAATCAATAATAATTTAGATAAATCAAGCAAATATTTTATTATAATTTTCATATAAAGTTTATATCTAATGACATAATAACTATTATAATTCAAGAGAAAAATATAATATAACTGTACTTTCAAATTCTGGGATTTGATTCCTGGAATATGTGATGTAGTAATTTCAAATAAATTTTACAATATAGTCAGTATATCTTCCCTCACTTTAGTATTATTAATCAATGAATCCAATTGCCCAATTGAATAATCAGACAAGTTTATTTGTTTTAAGATGAATTGAAATTTATTAATAAATGAATATCAATTGTATAATATATATATAAAATATCCATTAATTAAAAACAATATTGTAATTATAATTGAAATAATATTTTTAATGGTTTATAAACAATTACAAACAATCTTAAAATCCGCAGAAGTAGTTTCGGTTACTTTCTAACCTGCCTCAACTGCCATTAAATTCAAAAACCAAAAGCGGAAGCAAACGTCATCAATTCAAATTCCACGAATCTCGTATTTTAATGTGAGAAGCTTGTCGATTTATTAAATGCGTTTTATTCCTGTTTATAAAAATTGCCTCTTTAATTTTTCTTTTACTATGGTTTCTCTCTTCATGAAGAATTTTCACATTTTTAAAATTAAATTTAAATTTATATTTACATGTTTTTTCATGATCAAAGAAAACTGAAGAAGATATTAAATCACCATTATATTAAATCACCATTATTTTTAAAAATAAAAATAATGGTGATTTAATATCTTCTTCAGTTTTCTTTGATCACGAAAAAAACATGTAAATATAAATTTAAATTTAATTTTAAAAATGTGAAAATTCTTCATGAAGAGAGAAACCATAGTAAAAGAAAAATTAAAGAGGCAATTTTTATAAACAGAAATAAAACGCATTTAATAAATCGACAAGCTTCTCACATTAAAATAAGAGATTCGTGGAATTTGAATTGATGACGTTTGCTTCCGCTTTTGGTTTTTGAATTTAATGGCATTTGAGGCACGTTAGAAAGTAACCAAAAGTACTTCTGTGGATATTAAGATTGTTTGTAATTGTTTATAAACCGTTAAAAATATTATTTCAATTATAATTATATATATATGATAAAAATATTGTAAGCAATCAATTTGTATACCTACAATCTAATTGCATGTACAACAGATCATCAATTGACCTTAATTCTATATTTAAATATGTGATTGCCTATTAATCTCCTTATTTAATACCAAATACAAAATCCATATATCTATGTGACACAAATTATTTATACTTTTCAAGAAACAAGACAGTTTGATATATATATATATATATTCTATACTTTATATAAAATATATATATTGTAATGATCAAAATGAGCAGACAACAACAAAATTACCACTAGGGTAATTTATACCACCACAACTTATTCCAACCCATAGCTTGGTGATCAAGGAGAAAAACAGATTCTTAGAACTAAATCATAACTATGTGATTTTCTTTGTGGCAAACAAGAGACCCAATGCAATATATATATATATATGTGTGTGTGCGTGTGTAAATACAAACACTTGATTAGAAATATATTGCAAATAAATGAAATTAACATCACTTAATTTGTCACTAGATTCATTGGAGAAATGAGAATGACTTTAATTAGTGATAATATGTGTTAAGAGTTTCCATGTATAACACATATAAGGGACCTCAGATGATATAGATATACTTGTGACCTTTGGAGCAGATATTCCATGAATATGTATATGATACTAAATGAAGCAGGGTAAAATGAGAGAATTAACTCTAAAAAATATGGATAAAATAGATGATCACATAGTTGCTCATGATCATGACCCATAAATACTGAAATATCAGGCTTTAACATACATGAGGGAGGCAGTACTTAGTTGCTAAAGAAACAAACAATCTGATGATGAAGTAGAGTAAAATATCCTTGCCTCTGTGAGGCCAAACCCAAGTCTCTATAAAATAAATGGATCATAGTATGAAGGAATGAGCATCTTCCCCATGATCATTAATAAATTTCACCAACAGGCAGGAACAATCCACTGCCCAATTAATGATACAAAAACAAAGATCCTCTAGGTCTGAAATATAAAAAATATTCCTGCATTTGCATGGATCATATTCAAAAAGGACCAGGCTATTCCATTTTCTCCAAAGCACGAATTTGCTTCTGCTGTAGGAATGAAATAAACTAAACATGAAGTTAGAAAACCCAGCAATAGCAATTTATATAAAGCAACAGATAATTTGCCTTAAAATTAAATATATATATATATGTAAAATAAAATGTGAACAGTTATATCATAAGTTTGTAGTATGTGGACATCTAAAATATAAGCTAAATCAAGGCCTATGCAGTTACTCTAAAAAAAATTGTATAGAAAATTCTCAATGCTTTATTGGAGATCTGCCCAACAGGTCTTACATATATAAAGAATTATTGATATGAGAGCCTCACAATTATAATCTATATATTAAATTGTATTAAAAGTTTTATAGTATTAAACTATGGTATTTACAGAATACTTATATATTTGTCAAAAGAAAAAGTTTTAGCTTTATTAAATTGTATTAAAGTTTTACAGAATTAAAAATATTGTTTCTACCAGTATACATATATATCTATCCCTTGTAAAAAGAAAATAAAGTTTTAACTTTTATTTTGTTAAAGTCAGTTTTATTTAAAAAAATTGTTTACAAACTATGTAATCTGTTAATGGTAAAATTTACAAATTTTGAAATAACAAATTTAAAAAAAAAAAATAGAATCAATGATAGGAGAAGATTTAAATATCTTGCTTTTATTTAATTACTGGACTTTTCCTTAGATAACATCAAAATATTTTAATCATCGAAATATATTTACTGAAATTTTCTCCTTCATCTGATTCTTAATTAATAAGTCTAGCATGTTTAAGAAGGATGAATATATTTCAATATTCAATCCTTTAAAAATCAAATTAATTAAGTGTATATATTACAATAAAAAATATATTTTAATAATACAATAAGAATACATATTTTCAAAAAAGATTAATATAAATTACTCAAGCAAAGAAAACAGAATATTAAAGATACAATAATTGTTTATCAGTAAATTGAGATTTATAAAGTTAAAGTAAATCACTGTTTTAACAGACCTTCATGAAGGATTTTCACAGGTGATAAAATCTACACTGAACTTTCTGGTATAGTTCGTAGGTTTTCTGTAATAGTGTTCTTGGATATTGGCTGTGTGGTCACTCAGTGGAATTATATACTGGGAAGCTTCTTCTTGGTGGAAATGGCATAGTATGTCAGCAAGTTGGATCATCAATTGTAGGCAGGGACTTTAATGACATCACATTTGATAAGTACCATGGAACTTCATACTCATGTTCCTTGGAGATGGTCAGAGAAATTGACGCACTCTAGTCACTCGCCATGGTATGACATAATTTATAACAGCTTTTAAAAAAACTTTACAAAGGCTAAAACTCTTTTCTTTCCTGCCCCTATATATATATCCTTCTCAAAACAAGGGCATCTGATTTTAAAACTTAAATAATATTGTTTTATTTACTTCCTAAAAAAATATTACTGATTTTAATCTTGATCTAATTTAATTTTCAAATTTTACTAATTGCATTTTTTTAAATTCTGAATACATCTGGTTTTATCTAATACCCCCACAGTAATTATACATTTCTTGTCATCTTTTACCATAATGACAATAATACACTAAAATCTAAATTCCACTATTAGAATTTAATTCATATTCTTTTAACATCAGTTGATTTTAATTAATTAGTTAAATTTTCTTTGCTAACTTGAACCCCTCCTTACTCCCACATAACATTAAATTTCATAATAAAATTAAATTTCATAATAAGATTAAATTTCTTTTATACATTATTTTTTTTAAATACCTTAGTATAATAACTTTATGGCAACAATATATATATATATATATATGACCACTTCAATATATATATATATATTTTTTTTTTAAAAAAAAATACTTATACAAAAATAAATCTAGTTATTTGTTAATAAAAATTTAAGAGAACAAAATAAAGTAAATATTTATTGCAATAAAATCCTTTTTGGGACTTCTAATATAAGTGATATACCTGAAGTTAATTTAAAATCAATAAATAAAAAAATATGAATATTAACTTTTAAATTCAAAGTTCATTACATCCAAACTATTCTTTCAAATAATAATTATTTGGTTTATATGACACTACACACATAAATACTAGCATATATTCATAATAATATGAAGAGATATCCTTTTGTGAATAAATATTACTCTAAAATATTACAAATGAATAGATGCTATCTTTATCTATATATATGATGATGTGATAAGAAATTAATTGATTTTGTTTTAATTACAAAACTTTCTCAGGTGGAAGTCAAGAAATTGTGTTTGTGTTTTTTGCTCATTGCTAAGAAATTCTTTATGAAACTTTTTTTTTCATAGATTTAAAATTCATGTATATTTTTTTTAATATTTTAATTTCAAGAAAAATCAAAAGATGGCAGGAAAATCGAATATGCAGGTTCTTCAAAGTTTTTTAAACTCCATAATGATGAGTCTCCATTATATATTCAGCAATCATAAAATTTGTGAGATTACTTGGAGAAAATATTACAAAGGTCTAAAAACTTAATTTTTTTGAAAGTTTATAAATTGTTTTGTACCATAATTGTGTAATAATTATTACAAATCAAAATATATATTATTACATATTTATTTTTTACAGAAATGTTTTATTTTAAAATATAAAAGAATATATTCTTCTATGTAACATTCCCATAGAGACTAGAAATGGTGTCACTCAACCGACAGTTATAACATTTAATGATATTATAAAAATTATAAAAAAAATTTAACATTTTAAAGCATACATTAATAGATTTACTAATTATTAAAAATAATTCATTCAGATTTTTAAAACAAACATTAAACAAAAAAGATTTTGTTCAATTTGAAAATTGAATCAGCTCTATCTGAAATTTGATATTGTTACAGCACTTTGTTTTGATTAAAATAAATTTTTTTTAATATTTCCAAAAGTCAAATGTGATTTTTTAAAAACTTATTTAATTTTTAAATAAAAATATTTTTCAAATGAGATAAAATTTATTATATTTTGATAGATAATAATGGTTTAATATTAAAGTGAAAGTTTTAAACTTAAATCTAGTGAGAACAAAGAAATCTAGGAGAATGTTAGTGGGTTGTACAAGAGTCAAACTGATTCATATCTCAGATAAAACTGATCAAGAAAATTATAAAGGCAAGTAGATATGACTTTTGTACATCTTCTGATGTTGGTAATCCATCTTTAAAATATAGGTAACATCTATTCTAATAGGATGAAATTATTCTGCTGGCTTTGTAACATAATGATAAAATTTTGATGATTTTTTTTTTCCTTTTATAATGAATTTGTAATTTTCCTATAAAATTTTCTTGATATGCTTTCCAGTCCATGAGCAGATAATGTTGTTTTTACCCTCCAATTTGTTCAGTCAACTATATACTTTAAAGAAAATATAAAAAAAAATCATACAAAAAAACTTATATGTGCTTCCATTTGAAGCTAAAACAAAAAAGAGCAAAAGTTTAAATTATTTAGTTATATTTATAAGATTTTTTTCATTGACATCAATGTAACTATAGCAATTTTTATATTCATTTTTTAAACAATTTCTAGTAGAATTTCTCTAATAAAAATAAAGATTTTAGAATTGTTACATACAATAAAAATTGTTTCACAATACTAATACTATTTTTCATTTTAACAAAAATTAAACAATGTACATCACATTTTCAATTTATTACACTGGAAATATATTTTTATACATATTTCTTTAGTATAATATTATACAAATAAAAAGGATAAATATATTTGAAATATTAAATATTTATTTGTATTGTTTATAATTTACTATTGAATGCAGTAACAAAAAATGAAACATATAACAAAAGAATAATAATTTTATCCAAACTATATATTTTATTATTTACATATTCATTTTTTCTTTTTAAAATGAATAAAGTCAATTTACAATCTTACAATATAATTAATAACAAACAATTTTATATTAATATTATTGTCATCATAGTAACACAGTTCAATGTTTCGTAAATTAACATATTTGCCATCCAAAAATCAAACAAGAAAGAAAAAATTATGACTAAAATACATCTCAAGTTTCAGTAGGTACAATATATATATATATTATAACCATCGGGAAATGGGATATCATCTCCAGTCTTACCGAAATCTGCTGTACAGGGTGCCACTAGCCATTTGAACTTAGAAAATTTATAGAGTCGACAGATACGCACTGTTAAGATCATGACCGCCAGCCCTAGTTACTAGCTCATGAAGTAGCAGAGGTTTAAAATATTTATTAACTATATTTCTTTTAATAAATAATAATAAAAGCACTGTCAGTATTAATAACACAAAAAGATTTTATTCATGCATATATATAAGTGACGATACACAAAACTTGAAAAATAATTATATAAAAAAAATATTTGCTTGTTTCATTATTATTTACTATCATTTTTGTTTAACTTTTATTTTTAATCTTAGAAATGTTGAGTGTAGATGAGCTACCCAGATGACACATTTAAAAGATCTTCAAACATTTAATTCCAGGCTAAAAATCCGCAGCCACATCAACGCTTGCTTCCAGATATATATCAGCAACCAATGCAATGTGAACATGTTAGCATAGAATCATGCTGACAGGAATGTGCATCTGAACAGTGTGATATTATTGGAGAAAACATGAGCTTCAACCAGTATAGGAATGTGCTTCTATCTGGCGAAGGAATCATGTATGTAATATAAAGAGAAAATGATACATATGGATGGGAGAGTGGTCCTATCTTGCCAACTTATCTTCTCAATCCATGGAGCTGGAATGGGTCAATGGCACAGAAAATACATCTGCATCCATTTCAATGATATGACTATCTTTTTGGGGTCATGCATTCAGTTGGACTCGTCCCCCTAGGTGCTAACACACTTCACATTACATTTATATAAACGTTTATATATCTTTCCACCAACATTGTCACAACTACGAAACAAATAGTCCGAAATCAAAACCCCTTTAAAACTAACATATATTTAACCAAGTCTAGTGGCCATCTACACTCAACTAATATTTAAATCATTTTATTAATTTAATTCTAAAAAAAAAAAATCTTTAGTTTAAGGTTTTTAAAATCATTTCAAAATGACCCATTATATTTAACTTTTTTTTTTTTTTTACAAATATATTTAACCTACTTTTCTTTTAAATTTAATAATGCACAAATAATGATAAGTATTTTTATCTTTAAATTTAAGCTTGCAATTGCAAATCCCTACCCTATTGCAAACAGATTTTACACTAGGCATAAATGAAAACATATAACATATTTTAAAAAGATTACTTTTTTGTTTCAATTTTAGATAAGACTTAAAAATTTTAAAGTTTATAAAAATAGAGTTCAGATTTGATTTGGAAAGAAAGTCTATAGTTCATATTTAAATAAAATATAAGTTCTGAGATTTTAAATTAAAGAGTTTATATTTCATATTTATAATTTATACTTTCCTTTTTATCTGTGCTCGTTCCTTTGCGACAAAGATCTGAGTTATGCAAAGGCCATTTCTTGTGGATGATGATGATTTTATAAAGATTTCTGAAGATGTTTTATGAAGATGGTTCCAGTGGTTTGATCCTGGGATCTGTGGAGATGAAGGCTGCCTTCAGCCGGCCAAACCGAAGGAAGCATGATGAAACAGATTACATTTTTGGTAACAGTGACAATATTTATTTCAATTTTTCAGCAACAACAAAACGAATTCAAAATTCTAATTCTCTCTCTAATTCCTTATTGCTTTCAGATTTTCATTTTATAGTTCTCAGGCACCTTATCTCTGGAATGCAGGATTCATCAAACATATTTTATATCTATTTTTCATTGGTTCATTAGGTTTATCCAAGTAGATTTTGGGTTTGTGGCTAGATCGATTTTGGGTTTTCCACTGAGGTCTGTGTCTCTATCTCTGGGCGGGAAAAGCAAATCTTTTGTTTCTATTTCTCGACTGATCTCTTTTGTAATCATCTTTTTAATTGTCATTTTGCCCTAAGGATCTGTTTGTAATTTTTATATTTAAAAATTAAAACTCTTCTCTATTATTAAAAAGGTTTTTATTTTATACTTTATTTAAAAATTAGAATCTTTGTTTCGATTCTATAATTTTTTTAAAGCTTATTTTAATATTTAAATCAAACATTAATAAATTAATTATTCATTATTTGTGCATTTTGAAAGTTTGTGCATTTAATTCAGTATTAGACATTTACAAAAAAATCAAGTATTAAAATTTAAATGTAACGCATATATATATCCCGTTACAATATATATATATATAATGTTCATTAGTTAAAACAAAACTGTAATTATAATAAAAATAATAAATTTAACAGTTTACAAACTATTATAAATAATCCTTAAATCTGCAGAAGTACTTTCAGTTAATTTCTTAAACCTGCCTCAACTGCCATTAAATTCAAAAAAAAAAAATTGCCTCCCTAATTTTTCCTTCAGTTTTTTTTTTTTGATCATGAAAAAACATGTAAATATAAATTTAAATTTGATTTTGAAAATGTGAAAATTCTTCATGAATAGAGAAACCATAATAAAAAAAAAATTAGGGAGGCAAATTTTATAAATAGGAATAAAATGCATTTAATAAATAGACAAACTGCTAACATTAAAATACGAGATTCATGTGATTTGAATTGATTGATGACGTTTGCTTCTGCTTTGTTTTTTTTTTTTAATTTAATGGCAGTTGAGGCAGGTTTAAGAAATTAACCGAAAGTACTTCTCTAGATTTAAGGATTGTTTATAATAGTTTGTAACCCATTAAATTTATTATAATATATATACTGTATATATCAACAATGATATTAGATAGTTATTAAATTGATAAAAGATGTGTTCATCTGTTATTGCTTTATTTTTATATATTAAATTGAGGATAACAATTTAATGATTATAGTGAATGTTATAGTCCTTCCTTCTCTCAGAAGTGGACTATTTCAGATGCCTCATCAGATTGTATTAAGCATTGTTTGCCACAGGCCAATAGGTTGATGTATATATAAAACATAGCCAATGATTATTACAGGCCAATAAGCAACAATGCTTGCTCAATCCAAAAGTTTTCAATAAGGTCAGGGTTCTGGCTATAAATAGTCAGCCTTTTGTGAGAATCATGGTAGAATATGTCTGTCTAACCTGACTGTTCATGTTCTCCCAGGAAAGCTCTGCTAACCTGAACAGCAGCAAGTATTCTCATTGATAGTACTATGCTATTTAGTCTATGCAGCTAGGCAAGTCCTATGGAGACCAGATTCTGGTAAGACTACTGTTAACTCGAGGCAAGCTGTCTTGTACAGCTGAAAAATCCATAAACCCTACCTGTGAGACAAGCTATCAGGTGTAGCTGGAAGTGGTAGGCAGAATCCAGAGTTTACGTTAAGCTACAATATTCAACATTGTAAATATTGTCTTGTATATATATATTTGTATATATAATAAATAAATATTAATTGTAATACTTGTCTTAGTATTATTTTCTGTATGTTGGGTCTGTAATCCAGACCAAACATAACAGATTTTGGCGCAGTCACACACAAATTTTTTCCTCTTGGCTGGAAAAATTAGAATAAACAATTCCAATCATAACAGATGTTGGCACAGTCAGACAAAAGTTTTTTTGTTCCCCACAACTTGAAAAAAAAAATTGGGAATATAAATATGCGAGTGCGCACTTATATAGACACTCGTAAGTTACGAATCTGTGATTATTAAATCACACTTAAATATGGTCCAAGTAAAATACACGAATATGTATTTATTCTATAAAAATAAAAAGTAAAATACATGAATAAGCAATATAGACATTTGTTGTATTTACTAAACAGCCATTGTCAAAATTACTCATTTCTGGGAAGAAAAATAAAGTAATCACAAATGCGATTGATTGTTCATAAACCAATCAAAATTGGCCTTTTTAAAAACGACAGAAGCTTGTCCTAGCAGAGTAAAAAGTCTGTCAAAAATAACCGTATCAAGTGGTTACTCACAAATATACAAATAAATATTTTTCTCACATTATAACAGAGAAAAATAAAAAAAAATGGCTAATATAATTTGCTCAATGGAAGCTTTTGACTCGGGGTTACCTGAGAACTGGTCAAGCTACAAAGAGAGCCTGATTTTTTACATGCAGGCTAATCAGATATTCTGAAATGAAATTAGCAACACTGATGACAATAATCAGGTTGCAGACATATAATATTTTAAAATCTCAAATTAGGTCAGAAACACTGGCCGACTTGAATTTTGAGAAGGTATCGGCGATTCTCACAGAATATTTTCCCCCCAAACTGCTAACAATAATGCAGAGATATTATTTCAATCTCTGAACCCAAGCAGAAGGAAAAAAAGCTAGAGAATTTGCAATGCAAATTCAGACATTAGCACTCACTTGCGATTTTAAAGAGTTCTTAAATGAAGCACTATACGATCATTTTATTTGTGGGATGAATGATCATAATTTAAGACTCAAACTATTAATGATGCTGTATATAGACTTTGAAGAGGCTGTATCTCAAGCAATGCTGGAAGAATCTATAGTGTGTCGAGCAAGGCCATTAAAAAAAATAAATTTCACCATTTAAAAAGTTGAACAGAAGGCTGAGTCAGACAAGCAGTCAGTTAGTTCAACAACAACCATGAGTGTTAAGCATTGTTATAGGTGCGATGAACCGATGCACATGCAAACAGAATGTCCACACCTCCATACTCTGTGCTCATTTTGCAAGTGAGTCAGTCATATAAGAGCAGCATGTCTAAACTTAAAAAGACAAACAGCCAATATGAGAATGGAAAAACCCATTCAAAAAAAACAACAATGGCAACTAAAGAAATATAGACAAGTTGCCAGTATAAATCATATTAAGGACAATCAGTTTGGATTTATACATAGTATTATAATTAATAATATGCCAGTGAGAATGGAACTGGACACAGGGTCTACAGTGTCTATTGTTTCAAAAAAGACTTGGGCTATCATTAATAAAAATAAGCTGTATCCTAACACTAAGGCTATAACAGATTATCAGGGTAAAAAAATAAAACTCTTGGGTCAGACAAGGGTTAAAATTACCATGCCTAACAAAACTATATACCTACCACTGTTAGTGGCATCACATGATCACAGCAACTTATTAGGCCATGACTGGTTCAGTCATTTAGACTTTGCAGTGACAAAGGTGAACCAGATCACAACATTAATTAAATTAAAACTTGATTACTCAGAAGTCAACAAAAAGGTGATAACAAAAATGGATATGGCAAATTGGAACACCAGGATTGCCAGAACACCACTAGCTTTGCAGATTAAAGTGCTATGCATGATGTATAGAGGACCCACTAAATGGATCCCAGCAGTTGTAGTCCAACAAAAAGGTATCCACACCATTGTAGTTGAAACAGCAGATGGACATCAACATCATCACCATAAAAAACAACTTAGGCTGGATTATACTGATGCAGTCACAAGGAAAGAAGCTCCAGAGACATGCAGTACAAGCAAGGAGGACCAGCAAATGAAGACGGCAGCAAACCAGAACCAGCACCAAAGCACATTAGTCAACCTCCAGCACACCTGCATGTCTATGTTCTCCAGGGCTAAATTTTACCCTGGGAGGGATGTTATAGTTCTTTCTTTTCTCAGAAGTGGATTATTCCAGATGCCTTCTTATCTGATCAGATTAAGCATTGTTTGCCACTGGCCGATAGGCCGATATATAGATAAAACATAGCCAATGATTATTACAGGCCAATAAGCAATGATGCTTGCTCAATCTGAAGGTTTTCAATAAGGTCAGGAATCTGGCTATAAATAGTCAGCCTTTTGTGTTCTCCCAGGGAAGCTCTGCTAACCAGAACAGCAGCAAGTATTCCCATTGATAGCACTATGCTATTTAGTCTATGCAACTAGACAAGTCCCACAGAGACCAGACACTTCCAAGACAACTGTTGGCTCAAGGCAAAGCTGGAAGAGCCATACACCCTACCCATGAGGCAAGCTATCAGGTGTAGCTGGAAGTGGTAGGCAGTAGCCAGAGTTTATGTTAAGCTACAATATTCAACATTGTAAATATTCTCTTGTATATATACTGTATATTGTATTATATATATTTGTAGTTATAATAATTATATTAATTGTAATACTTGTCTTAGTATTATTTTCTGTAGGTTGGGTCTGTAATCCAGACCAAACATTACAGTAAGAATTGCTCTTTTTAAAAAATCAAGATTGTATAGAATAAATAGACATTTTAATAATATTATTTTAGGCATCGTTAAGACTTTGAAGGGAACTTTAGGTGATATAATAATGGTATTTATTCCTGATTCAATAAAAGAGGATAGCGAACTTAAATTAAATGAATAGATATATATTATGTAAAATAATAGGACATTTTTCCAGAAGATGGGAGTATTTATAAATAAGTTCTAAATTGCAAGAGTCATAGTATATTTAACAACAAGAATAGTCCTAAATATTTTCTTTATAAATTTCTCATAAATTTAAGCTTGTTTATTCATAAAGTTAAAGAGATGTGTTTTCTCTTAAATAATGGAATTTAATCTAGCATGACAAAAGTATACATAATAAAGAAAAAATAAAGATGTATAAATAAATATTTAAATAATTGAATGGCTTCATTTTTCAGAAGTTCATAAGAAATTTTAATACTAGTAAAGAGTTGTTTTTATTCATATGTGAAGATTTAAGAAAGAATAATGTTATTATTTGTACTAATTATAAGAACCATTCAAAAGCTTTTGTTCGGGTTCTGAGTTCATTACATTTCATCAGACAAATATATAAGTAAACTTCCATGAAAAATTATTGTGTTATATGTTTTAAAACCATAGTTGTTATTAGTACGCATACATTATAATTAATTATCTTACGTGTTTATAGTTGGAGATGGATCATGATGAATAAATTCTAATCACAATTTACTTAATACAAGTTATTTAATTATTTACTTACAGAAAAATTGCAGCAATTAAAAATGTATTAAAAATTTTAGATTACATTTTTAAATCTTAGGTTTTATTTGGAAAAGAGTTGTTATAGTTTTATGTTATTTTATTAAAGTAAAAATTTCCATTAGTATATAAGCAATATTTTTTTCAATATTGAAGAAAATTGTTAGTAACGACTATTATTTTATTAGCACATCTCTCTTGGAAAGATTTGATGTCATTCTCTAAAGATCTGATGTGCTTGTAACATAAATGGATTATTGTAAAACTGTGAAAGTTATGTGGAAGTACATTAGTATCAATAACAATAATAATTTTGATCTGTATGCCATCCATAATTCAAAATTCAGGCAATTAATTTAATTATTTTAATTTCAAGTTAATCTTATATTTTGTTGAAAGATATAAATCATTCACATCTCACTCAGTAAAGCATTATAACATATAAATAATAATAATATACGTATGTGTGTATGGGAGATGTGGGGAGAGAGGCATTGAAACACAAGCAATATTTATATAATGTTTTAGTTGCGGGTGATGATTTCCTAATGCAACTTTATTAAATTGAATTAATTATCTCACTTTTACATCACTATTTAATTGCCTTAGCACATCAAAATAAAACTATTTCCGACTATTTCTTAAGTCTCCACTAAGAAGTCAAGTGTAGGCAATGATATTATTAAATAATTAATAATATTTAATAAAGATGTTGCTAGGAATTTTCACCTGCAGCTAAAAATATTTTGTACATTAATCAATATTATTTATTTGTATTATCATATATAGAATAATATTACAAAAAAAAAATAAAGTCAGATGTCATATGACCTAATTTAAACAAGCTTGTATTACAAATGTTATATAAAGAGTTCACAAATAAGCTCTTAACAAGCTTTGCAGAATAAAATCTAATGCTTGAATATCCTAGCATCTCACTGAGGAAGCCAGTAGCAGAAACTGTTTGGAGTTAGGGATATTCTGCAAAGCTTGTTAAGAGCTTATTTGCGAGCTCTTTATATAATATAGAATAATATGTAGATACACAGACAGACAGACACTAGACTGAGTGACAGACAGACAGACAGGCAGGCAGGCAGACAGACAGATAGATAGATAGATAGATAGATAGATAGATAGATAGATAGATAGATAGATAGATAGATAGATAGATAGATAGATAGATAGATAGATAGATAGATAGATAGATAGATAGATAGATGGATAGATGGATAGATGGATAGATGGATAGATAGATAGATAGATAGATAGATAGATAGATAGATAGATAGATAGATAGATAGATAGATAGATAGATAGATAGATAGATAGATAGATAGATAGATAGATAGATAGATAGATAGATAGATAGATAGATAGATAGATAGATAGATAGATAGATAGATAAAATAGAGATAAGTTGATAGGAGATGGATAAATCAATATATTCTGGATATCTAACAATATCTGAATGCATGGATGAATTATAGGTCATGAATAAATAATCATTCGATAAGCATATGAATATATAGATAAATATATAGAAAAAGATAATAAGTATATAGATACAATGATAAATGGATAAATAAATAATAGCTGGATAAACATGTGTATGTCTATATATAAATATTGCTCTTAATCTCATTGTAGTTTTATTCTTATTTTTATTTCTTTTCAATCTTAAAATAAGTATAAAAAGATTTTTAACTTTTGTTTAAATTTTCTAATTTCAACGACACTCTTTCAAACTATCGAGAGAAAAAATAAGGATTTATTACCATACCGACATAAATCATATACACAAGAGTAAAGCAAAAAATTACTTAAGAATTATTTGCGTTCTAGGTGAGATGGAATTATATAAAAATTGAAAGCTCTAAAAAATATATTAAACTGCTTCTTATTTTTAAAAAAAATCTCAAAAGGTTTAGAACTTGACACATAAATCTCCTTTCAAAAATAGTCGCAAATCTTAACGTGTTTAAATCCGATGCTTATGAAAGTTGCGAAATTTTCTAATTTTGTCATGTTTTTCAAACCAATATTTGATTAGGGAATTGCATAAATTGGAAAATTATTTGGAAGTATTTTGCTTTTAAATAATTTTTGCACTAATGAATGAATCTACTCCCAAAAAAAGTTTAAATAATTTTTAGTTGTAAGCATCCAGCTAGGTTGTGGATAATTTTACTTAAATGTAGATTGACTATGCTCTAGAATACTATAACCAAGAGAAATTATCTTAGTACATTGAAAGTAGATGTATTTTCTTTCATTCTTTTAATATAGTTTATTCTAGAATCTTAATATTTAAAGCCATGTCACAGAATAATAATAATATGCTTTAACGTGGCTTTCTAAAGCTTGACAATTCCATTATTATGTTTCACAGTTGAGAAAAATCATTCCAAAAGATAGATTATTTTTGATGATAGACTAGAATAATCAATATTTATACACCATATAGCATTTTCGAATTAGTTTAAATAATAGTTTAATCATTTGTGAAGTTTGTTATAAATTGCTTTTATAAATGTATAGTGTTTGACCTCTATAACGTTCTGCTTTATTGTAGTTTAGCAAATTTGGCTATTCCTTCATAATATGTATCAATTGCTTATCATTTCTTCCCCCTCTACTTCTCCCTCTCCTTTCTTTCATTCTCTTTTTCTCTAATTCTTTTCTCTCTAAATTTATCTATCCTTAGCTTTGTCTTTTTTCTCTCACTTTTCTTCTTCCTGTTTTTTCTAACTAGCTCTTTTTTAACTTCTTACTTTATCTTTCTCTCTTCGCTCTCATTTTTTTTCTTCTTGCCTTCTTTAATTTCTTTTTTAATTTCTTTTTCCCTGTCTCTCCTTTCTCTCTTTCTCCCTTCATAATTATCTATTTCTTGTCAACCTTAATAATATACTATTTTATTTTCTCATCTTTTAATACTAGATAAACACCAACAATTTAACTTCTATTTAAAGTCAATTAAATCTGATGTTTTATCTAGCAGGCTTACAAAACTGATGTATTTTTATTTTCATGCCATTGAAATGCAATTCTTTGATCGTTATATTATTCATCAAATCACTATAGCAATTTTTTTATCTGCTCTCTTTCTAGAAGTTTTATATTTTCTTAAAATTCAATTTAAATCTTGTTATTATACAGATGTATCTTGCAGCATATGCATATATACAACCCGTGAATCTTTGTTAGTAAATTTTAAAATTATATTTATTTATAAATATCTAAATAATCAAAATTTCCATGAAGTAGTAAATAAATTATTTAGATTAGTCTTAAAATGAGATAAAAGATTTTTAATTAATAAAAAACTAAAATATTGTTAAAATTCATTAAACATATACACCTGTTAAAACTGTCATCCGGGAACTACCGTTACATTACTATTTTGACAGAGCATGCTCGATCAGGTAAAGTTGCTTAAGGAAGACGAAGAACGATATCATTATTTTCTTGTACTAAAATAAAATTTAGAGGGAGAAAAAAGACATTAAATTACCTAACTATTATTAAATAAAATGGCAACTACCGATGAGGCTAAAGATTGTTATTCTAATTTTATGCGTCAATTTCGTGATAAAAAGAGCCGGCAATTGAAAAATTTAACTGCGGCCCAATTTATGGATGTCTGGAGTCATTATGATACTGACGGTAAAATTGATTTTTTTTTTTTTCACTTGCAAGTAAATTTTACTGAAATTAAGACGTGACGAGTCATTTTAACTATTTATTTAATAATTTTGTTTTAGCCAATGGATATATTGAAGGTAGAGAATTGGATAGCTTCCTTTGTGAATTTGTTTCCAGCGTGAGTGCTGAAGATGTCGGGCCAGAGGTAATTTATATATCCATGTATATAATAAATAAATACAACAGATAAAAATATTATTATTAACATCTATAAAGAGAAAGAAAATATTATATATATGTAAAGGTCATTGATTTTTTTAAATTTTACCTGCACAACTGCTATTTTTTATCTTAATAACTCATTTGTTCAAAACATAACCTTATATTTAATTATCCTCATACATTACGCAAACGACCTCATATTAAAATAATAATAATAAAAGAAAGTTACAATGGTTGCAGTTAGCATAATAAAACAAAATAAAATACAAATAAAAAAAAAACGGTGTGCAGTTTGCAGTATCGATTATCTACGATATTGTAATTACCGTATTCTGTTTTCAAAATATTAAATGTTCAGTAGTACTTGATGAAACGAAAACTAGATTTTAAAACAGTCAATAATTAAAAAAAGTAAATAAATGGTTTTAAATATTTTAATCAATATTTGTAGGGGCGGTTGTTGTTTTTTTTTTTTTATATAAGTAAAATAAAAATTATTACAATATCTTGAGAATATAAATATCCTAACGATTGAATGATTCTATGATGATTTTCACAATGTCAACTATTTTAATTAAATATTATTTAAAACACACTCCATTTTCATTTCGGTTTTATAAATGCTAATTATATATAATTGCGAACACTCATGTTTTAAACCAATCTTCCTTTAAAGATTTTTTTTTTAAAAAAAATGCCAAATGTATTTAATTCATATTGCAAAATTTTTCCATTACTTTGTTTTAGGCATTTTTTTTTTAAATCTCTCGGGATAAATTGAAATTTAAATGACCGTCAGTAAAGTTGCCAAGATAATAAATGAAACGGGAAATACATTATGGCTGCAGCGTTTACATTTGCTCGCAAATCAAAGAATGGAAACTGTATTAAAAAAGCATTTTAGCTCACGGAAATAAAATTTAAAAAGATTTATAGAAAATAATTAATTTTGTTCTAATAATTTTTTTATAAAAAAAATAAATTAAATATTTTACGATATCTTCATCTCTATAAAAAATAAAAGATTTATATACTCTCATTATTTTCCATTATATAATAAAGATAGAACAGTAAACTACTAAATACATAGAAAAATATATACCTAAAAATCGATATTACATAAATATACAAAATACATACATTCATTTATATATACAAATCATTGGAACAACCTCCTTCTCAAAAGCTGTTAATATCAATGTGTTTTCTCTATATTTGGTTTAATGCTCAACATTAATAATATTACTTGTCAGACCTATCCTCTCGATACGGTCAGATAGTATACATAAATGGTCATTTTAAAACACTGGAATGACTTCCATATTTCTCAAACCTGTCTTCTCGATAAGACCGGAGATAACACAAATAAATGATCATTTTACTTTGTCTATCACTTTGAGGAAGAGGCTAGTATATTGATATTAAATATATTTGAAAAGATAGTCATTCTAGTATGCTAATACACTTTAAAATTCTGTATTGTTTATTTATTTTATACTTGGTCATACATTATTAATTCGATGTTTAAAAAATGAGTAGAAAATATATCTTCCATATGCAATTTAATGTAAATTTTATTTACATCTGCATTTGATTTGAGATTCAACTTTAATATTTATGTTAACAGTATTTTTGAAAGATGTTTGATTCAGTGTTTATATTTATATCTGGTAAAATGACTATACTCACAGAAAACGTAGTTTTTTTTTTTAATATTTAGCTTTATTACTGCCTAGCATGTTTTCAATATATTTACTATATCATATTCATGACATATAATAATGTGATTAAATGGTCTTTTTTATATCAGTATTTAATCAATGTTTAATTAACTGCTCACTTATTCAATTTTAATTTAAAACTTAAATTTGAACATTCAAATAGCTCATTTCAAGGTAGCTTGTTTCTTTTTTGTTAATAGAAAAATAGTCACTAACTATTGCACATACTTGTTTGATCTTCCGTTTTTTATCTTCTCTCTCTGTATGCACTGTATTTGCTTTTGTTAGCTGTATGGCCAGTTTTCTGCTCATAATCTATAAATATTGACGTTTGTTCTTTTATCTTTGTGGGCTTTTATTATATAATATTTGTATTAGGCAAGTCTCATTAACAAGTTGGCCCTTGACTCCCCATAATATGCAACATTGCAAGTGGATTGGCTGCATGTAACTTTATAGTTCACTGATGTGCCGATTCTTTTGGTAATGTGTGTTTAGAGTTGTTGACTAATTGGTTAAGTGATAGAAGGGTTCAAAAGCTTATATTAAATTTAATTTTACATATATTTATTTAATTTATGTGCAATCTTTGGAATATAAGGTAGGCTTATCAATTTTTTACTTTCCATTAAATATTAAGTTTGAACAACTAATGTTAAATTTTGCAAACATTTTTAAGGTCTATCACATTGAAAAAAGCAAATCCAGAATTTGAATTTCAGCCTCTAACACTTTTATTAATTGGGTATTAGCCTCTATTATCTCCCAATATAAAAATTATGATCAAATTTTTATAAATCAATAATTGTTAATACTTAATATAATATACAAATGTAAACTTTTTCAATGGAAATTTTTTATTCTAATTATTTTCCATTCTAATAGATCTTTAAATAATATTTATTTTTTTTGTCATTAAGGTTATTACTATTGTGAGTGTATACATCAAGAATATTTAAATAGTGTTAATAAAGTCTTACATTTCACTTTACAAATTATCCAATAGAAACACATATGTGATTTGTATTTATTAAAATAAAATCAGTGTCAGGTTTAAAAGGAAACTCACCACTGTGCTAAATTTATATAACCTATAATTGTGTCAGCTTTTATATCATGTTTATTAAGTGTCCAGTGATAATTCTCTATTTAGAAGTAAAACCTAAAACAAGTAAAGCATCCTAAGTAAACTTTTTAGTTAACTATTATATATTTATATAAATATATGTTGCATATCACTATTATTGAATTAGTATTTTTTTAATATTACTATTATTATTATAAGTATATTATTTGTATATGTGTGTATGTATGTATTTACATACATATTTCTAAAAACTAAGAATGATCTCTTGCTTATTTAAAGAAATGATTGAAGACACTGGAAAATTATAGGCTAATGCTCTCAATATGCATTTCAACCCAACTGGTTATTTTCACATTTGTAAAAAATATAATAATTTCTGATTGTTGTTAAAAGTGATTATTATCATTTACATATTTATTAAAAATCCACAAATGAATATTAGATACACTTGAGAAATTTCTGTATTCTATCTATATATATGCATATGTGTAATAATTATAGCAAAAACTATATTTACAATAATTAATGATAGCTCTGTAGAACAAATGAATCAAACAAAAGGCAAGGATAGATTCCCACTTCTCTTTACACTGCTCTTACATGAGATAGGTAAAATACCTATATATCATTCAACACCTTGTTAGGAAGAAAAGTCAGATAATCTTAATCTCTGCTTGATTTTTTCATTCTATAGTAATATATATATATATATATTTAAAATCTTACAAATATTTAATAATTTTAAATAACATAATTTAACATATTCTATCCATAAAAATCTTACAATTCTTCAAGTGCCAACATTTGATAAAAAAGAATCAGCTGACATCATTAGCAATCTAGATACTATTTGAGACAAGTGAGTTTTATTTAAAGCTCTGCTTCATTTATTTGCAGTAAGCTGAAGGTTTAAGTCAAATTACTGTTAAAATTACCTCAACTAATTTTCAAACTGCTGATGACTGCAATTATGACAGAAACTAGTTCATTTTTCCGTCAAATATTGTTATTTGAAAGATTGTAAAAATTTATTGGTGGTGTAAATTAAGTTAACTTTTAAAAAATTATTATAGATTTGTGTAATTTTAATTAATCATTTATGTGGTTAAATGATATTTAGAAATATATTATTTTAAAAAGTTTGATTAATCAAAGACAACTTTAGATTAATTACCATTAAAATTATATTCAAACTTTAATATCAAATTAATCATTATGATTAGTTTAAAGAGAAATTGCATTATTATGTTTAGTGGGATCTCAATTAGTTTTCAGGTTGTTAATGGAATTAGTTGTAATAGAAATATTCAACAAACATTGTCACTTAAAGTAAAAATTTCTTTAGATGATGTAAGTTAAATTAACATTATTTAAAATTATATATATATATATATATATATATATATATATATATATATATATATATATATATATATATATATATATATATATATATATATATATATATCAAAATAAACATTATATAACATGTAATTATATTGAATCACTAAATTATAAGAACAATAACTAATTATATTATTTTTGTCAGTCAAACATTTGATAATGAGCTGATTTTAAAAGAGTAATTGAATATCTTCATGTAAGACTTGAATATTCACATGAATTAAATTCCTAAAAGTCATAATGTTAACAATTCTACTATATCCAAATTATATAAATCAACAATTTTTAATAAGAATATAGAATGTAAAGTATTATATTATATAGAAATTTAAATGTCATTTTTACATAAATATAACATACTATGTACAAGACAAATAAAAAAATCATTTGCAATTTGTAGACTCATCATTTCAAAAAAGTAAACTTACATTAGATATTGTATAGTATATGTGATTTTCATTTAGCATTTAGAAATATAATTGAAAAAACTAACAGCATAAGATAAATTTCTGCACAATTATGAAAAATATTTATAAAACTATGTAAAAATAAAAAAATTTTAATTATGAATAATAGATATATAGTATTTTTGCTATAAAATAATAATTTTTAATTGTTAAGTTATATTTTATAGAAAAATATTAAATTTTACTAATAAAAAAAAGTATATAGTATTTAACATACACTTACAGCCTTTTTTTTTTCTAATACTTAATTTGTGTGATCCTAGAAACCATAATGATTTTTTTTATTTGGTTGAAGATACAATTTCAAAATAAGTTCAGTTATTTTGTACTAAATCAAAAATATTATTTTTAAGCATGAAAATAAAATGCTATGAAAAGAAATAAATATGAGAAAATATAATCATTATTATAAAACAAAATTTAAATTTATTTTAAATGTTACAATTTTTTAAATTTTAAATTTATTTCCTTTTTAATATTTGTTTTAAATCGCATGTTGTTATTAAATTAGTAATGACTTGAAAGGTTGCTATTTTTTCACATGCGCCTTACTATTGTTTTCAGACAGTCATGTGTCTAGGCCTGATTGCTCCTCAGACTGCTGTTTAACAGCTATTGGCTGTCTGAAAGCAATAGTAATGCGCATGTGAAAGAATAGCAGCCTTTCAAGTCATTCCTTTTTAATTTTAAAATTATTATTTTTATATTTATTCATAAATTTCAAATTTAATAGATAAATTTTAAAACTGACATTTTTTAATGACAAGTTTATTACACAATCCTCATAGAATTACAATTAAAATAATGTATAACAACTCATCAATAATAATTCAAACTATCAGTAAAAATAAAACATTTACATCCTCTACTTTTTTGTTCTAAAAAGATACTTCAGATATGTTTTTCTTTAATAAAGCAAATAAAAAATATTATTTTAAAACAAACTACTGCATATTTATTAAAACTAACATTGATGAAATTACAGACTACTGATAAGTTTGCATTTTATTTTTCATGCTGGCAATTAACATTTTTATCCACTAAGATATGCATTTTGAAATAATATTCATTTTTAAATATAAATTTTTAAAATACAAACATATTAATTGTGTGCATATATATGTGTATGTAAAATCAAAGAAATGTATAAGAAAACAAACATTAGAATTAACTCTACAGTTTTCAAAATACCAATATATAAATAAATAATTAAAATCTGTAACCAGTTGTGGTATACACCAAGCTGAAAATAGTTTTTATTAATTTATATATTGGCATTTGAAATTGTAAATTTAAATATTAATCTTTTGTTTTATATATATATATATGTGTGTGTGTGTGTGTGTGTGTAGATATTTTCAGACTGTCTGCTAAATTTTCTTACTATTTTTAATATTCATGGTAATATAAAATAATAAATTTGGTTATAAATTATTCAAAGAACCAATGTATGCAATTTTTGGACATGTAGCTAATTATTTGCAGATTACCTACTAAATTGTACATTTTGTTTTAAATATATATATACAGTATATTTTTTATGAATTTTAATATATAATTTTAGTAATTATTAAAAATAATTTATTTTAAAATTGAACAATAAATACATATGTAATGTTAAGTTTTATTATAATAATAAAAGTCAAAAATACTGGAACATCATTAAATATTTTTGAAAAGAATTCAAAATTTTTTTCAAAAATTATAAATACTTTTTTCATTTTTGAAAGATGAAATATTAAAAGTAAACTAATAAAAACTTAATATTTTTAGTGTATTTCAACATTTTTGAAAAAAAGTGTTTAATGATGATCCAAATAACAAATAGTTTAAATGCTTTTATCATAAATTGTAATTGAAGCTTGAATCTTGTAGTTGATGAATGTTTCAGAATATTTAAAATAAAAGAGACAGGCAAGGAGAAAATGAAAACATATACTTAAAATTTTTATTGGCATAAAAAATAATAATTATATAGAAAGTACTATAAAATTTTCTATGCAACTGTGATTTGTATATATATAACTATGCCAAAATGAATTATCTATTATGGATTAATATAATATTTTTACTGTAAGAAAAATAATATTACATTGGTATTTTAAATATTGTAGAGTTCATTCCAGGAATTGTTCTTTATTATATTAATTTTATTTGATGTTATATATATATATATGATAAACAAAAATGCAAGTTAAAAAACTTGCTAATGCTTGTATTTATGTCCACAGATGGCGTTCTACCAAAAACGCCGATCAAGCGTATGTTTTGTTTACATAAACGTCAGAGTAGTTAGTATTCACTATCTCTAACTATAATTCCACTTTCAGATCATGATTTCAAGCTATTTTCTATCGTCAGTGAAAGACAGGAATAAAGAAACTAGATCTAAATACAAACTCTGAGCATTTATGAAACAATTTCTATTCAGCTTGCAAGCGTGAATTTTTTAGACACGTAATGTCTTCAAACTCAGCATAGCAAACCAGATAGCTATATGGGTCTGATCTCAGTTCAGCATCACCACATAGTAGAAGCCTCTGCAATCTATATCATTGCAAGAAAGACCTCAAAGGTACATTTATGATAAACAAAAATGCAAGTTTTGGTAGAACGCCATCTGTGGACATAAATACAAGTGTTAGCAAGTTTTTTAACTTGCATTTTTGTTTATCATAAATGTACCTTTGAGGTCTTTCTTGCAATGATATAGATTGCAGAGGCTACTACTATGTGGTGATGCTGAACTGAGATCAGACCCATATAGCTATCTGGTTTGCTATGCTGAGTTTGAAGACATTACGTGTCTAAAAAATTCACGCTTGCAAGCTGAATAGAAATTGTTTCATAAACGCTCAGAGTTTGTATTTAGATCTAGTTTCTTTATTCCTGTCTTTCACTGATGATAGCAAATAGCTTGAAATCATGATCTGAAAGTGGAATTATAGTTAGAGATAGTGAATACTAACTACTCTGACGTTTATGTAAACAAAACATACGCTTGATCGGCGTTTTTGGTAGAACGCCATCTGTGGACATATATATATATTAAACAATATTCTTATTATTCTTTTAAATTTTCTATCATAAATAGTTCATTAATAAAATTAAAAAATAAACAGCTAGTCATTCATTTCAAAGCAAGGAAAGAAACAGACAACCATATTGTCATTACATGGAGTCCATCCAGATTTGAAATTGTTTCAAGTGATCCTATCAAGGACAAAAATTTATATATAACTTATAAATAACAAGCCAAAGAAATAATTTCATGAAAACCAAATAGATTTATTAAATATATACTTGGATACATAAAATATATCCAAATTATAAAAACCTCCCTTTAAAATATAGATAAAATTACAGGCTAGCTGTTAGACTAGAAATTAATGTAAATTAAACAAGAATCATACTAATCTTTAAAATTTCTAAGCATATACTTGGACTGTGGAATTGACTGGTATTGGGTACTAGGAACTTTAAAGATTAATAAGAATATTGTTCAATGTATATTAAATTGTAATTTATATTTGTGCAAAAAAAATTAAACATTAATAAAGATTTTTTTTAATTTGTATTAATTTCAGGTTTAGCTTTTAGCATATACATACATATTTATGAGAATTTTTTTATGTCATTATTTTATATTTGATTGAATACAAGTATAATTTATATTTTTGAAGTTTTAGATGTAATAAAAATTAAACTCAGACTTTCAAGCTCACTTCAACTATCTGCTTTATCTCTTCAACCTATACACATGAACACAGACATGTGAAAAAATAAATGATATCCAATATACATATTTCATGCTGAACCAATACTCATCAGTTAGTCCAGATCATCATCTCTCACACACATATATAATCAGGGCTCAGTTTATAATGAGATAGCAAATCTTCAAACTTTAATGGACAGGCTAATGATGATAATAACCTATTAAAACAAAATATAACATGGCAAAATCATTAAGATTTATGAATTTTTAACTAAATAAATGAATAACAAAAATACAATAAATTTCAGTTAGCCTTTTTTAAAGATAGTTTATTAGACTTATATAAACTTTAGTAAAAAGTGCATGTTAGCAATTATCTATTAAGTCATCAAATCTTTTTTTTAAAAATGTCAATTTTATATATTCAAATTGTTTGTTCTTCTATGGAATCATTGTTTCTTTCATTTATTTCAATTAATTTTGCTGTATTTTGAAATGACTTGTTTATGAGCTATCAAATATCTTAGAAGCAAATTTTGAAATTAGATAATCATAAAATAAAAATTCAGAATAAATAAATAAATAGAAATTTTGCTTATAACACTGAGTACACTAAGTTCCAAAATCTTCTAAGATGAGGGTTTTTTTGCTTCATTTTTATATGTAACTTCATTTTGTTGATCTAGTGGTATGACGATTTGAATGTGGGAATGAAATACAGAAGTGGAGTTATGTAAAAGAGAACTATCTGTTAGTACTTTTACACTATTTTAGTCAGTTAAATTTTAATATGTTTTCTTCTCTCCGAGAGACTAGTCATTTTATAATTTGGAATCATATAATTTTTAAATTAGTTGGTGATACAATCAAGCTTTATTGTGTTTGATAAAATTGTTTAGTTACTAAATAAAAACTTACACAAAAAATATAGAAAATTTTTTAATAATTTCTACCAATTTTATTTTCAATAATTCTAATATATGGATGACAATAAACATTTTTGAAAAATGAAAATGATACTAGGTTTTTCATTAATAATTTTTAAATTAAGACAATAAAGCCAATTTCTCAAGGCTTTAATAGGTTTATAAATATAGAAGATAACAATAAATCCTTGAGCTATTACTAATCTCAACCTAGTGATAACTTCAGGGTTGATTATTAAATTTAAAATTGTTTGCATCAATGAATTTTGCATATCAAGTTCTTTTAAAAAATATATTTTGTTTAAACATATCAAATCTTTGATTAAAACTTGCCATACTATCTTTCACACATACCATTTTAAACGATTTATTTTTTAAAGTTATTAATTTTTAAAAATTCTTAAACATATTTTAATCTGTTGTTTATAGGCATAGATGTTTTATTTATATATAAAACAAATATTTGTTTGCATGTATATTTACTTCAGTGCTAACATGTTTATGAATTTAGATCAATATAGTTTTAGAATTTTGATTTAGTTTTTTATTAGTTAGTAATTTAATAAAACTTTAACGACTTATTTAAGCAATATAAAAATAAAAAGTTTTATAAATTTAAATTACTATTTTTATAGAGGAATATTTTCTTCCCACAACCACACACATTATTTCTTACTATATATATATATATTGAAACAGACAGATCGAAGGATCGATCTTAGTTTCATAGTTTTCATTTTGAAGTACGGTAATTCTAAATCACTATTTACCCGCAATGAGGCTTTTTCTATTCCAGGCCACATAAATTTTAAGTTAGTTATTTTATGCTTTGTTTAAAAGAATTTAATGTAAATATTACAAGTATAAATATTACAAATCATGATAAATAATATTCGTGTGTGTGGTTTGTAGGTTTATATTCGCTCAATTTAAAAGTTTCATTGTGTGTATATTTTTTTTTATTTTAAATCTTTCAAAATTATACAAGGTCATTTAAAAATGCTGATCAAAAGTCACATTCCTTTGATCGGTATTTTTAGTCAAATCTTACGTGTACAAAATGTATAGAATAATTAGTTTATACTTTGAAAGTTGAGATATGGAATTTCAATTTTGTATTCACGAATTCCTATGTAATTATTTAGTTTGTCAATTTAGAATCATGTATTGAATTTAGAAATAAATGTAAATCAAACAATGGAAATGAGAAATGTAGGACTTTTATCAAGAAATGCGAATGCAATTGTATAGCCAAAATTAGATATTGCTAGAGGCCAGAAAATCAAAGGAGGCGGAGTCATGAACAAAAACTAGGCAGAGTGATCAACGGTAGCCATCTTATGTTATAATATACGAAGGGACTTTACTTTTTGACTTTGCTGTGGGTAGGCCATCTCGGGCTACAGCAAAGTAGTTGTGCTAGAGAAATCATCTCAACTGTGATTAAGAAGTTGCCCGGTAAATTGCAATAATGTTGGGCTAAGTCCAAGAAGCTGATCCCTGTTCTGCCGATTTAAATCTTTCGAGCCGCTGATCCATAATGTTTCCTGTGCTTCCAGTTTTCTCAATTCCAACCTTTAAATTAATCATGCCATTCTAAGGAATCCAAAATGCGCGCCTACGTTCTGCATAAACATTACCGCAAGGAGAAAAGCCGGACGAAGAAGAATGGTAACTCTTGTTACATGAACTTTTAACTTTCCTCTAAGCTTAATAATTTTATTATTTAATCTGTTATGAATTAATCTGGGTAATTACATGTAAATTTCTTGCTTTCCTTCATTAAAATGTTACACTAAAGCCTGTCAGTAAATTTCTTCTCTAATATTTCTGTGCTCTAGTCTTTAGATGATAATTTACTAATATTTTGTGCCTAATAGTAATTCATTAGTGAAAATACTTATATTTTTATTATTACTTACATTTACAAACAAAGCGATGCCAATAATAATATTTTTCAACTCTAATTAAAGCCAATAAAGTTTATTTCATAGTATTATTAGTATATTCATTTTAAAAGTAATTTTCTTTTATCGAACTAAAAAAATTGGTTCGTTTATGGTGAGTTGAGAAATATTCAAGTACCTGTATTGTTCCTTTTATTTTGTCAAAATGATATTTTAACCTTTGCTCCAAATAACAACTATAAAATAAAGTCTAAATTTTTATTATGTTATTTTTATATATGAATGGAGTAATAATATAAAGTGAATATTTTTGTTGCTATTATTACCTTCCGAACAACCTGGGGAGTTATGGGTTTCAGAGTGAACTTAATTAATTGTTACCTTTGTGATCTTTTGATTTCGCTATGTTTTATTTTGAATAGTCATATCAGATTGTTGCGTAGAAAATGTTACGGAGAGATAATCAAGGTTTTATATAGTTTCGCTTTAAGTCCACTTCCGATCACTCTTCCTCGATGTTACTGTGGCAGTGCCTTTTCCTTCGCCTAAATCGGCATCTCGTTTTTACTACCAATTGGAAAGAAAGAAATTCTTCTCCAGATAATCTCTTGGATCACCGGGGTTCGAAAATGATCCCGGCTGGTTGTAGTGTCCCGGATCTACTTGGGGGCATTAAGACTTGTCAAAGTACAAGCCACCCGGTCTTCCGTCAATGCACCGCAAGTTATTATTGTAGTATATCTTAAGCTCTGCAACCATCAGTACATCATTATTATATTATATTTTTATATAAAACCTCCCCCAATTATCAGTATACGTAATGGTTTGAATCTATTAAAATCAAACAACTTAATATAAAATAGTAATTGAATATTTTAAATGCTCAAGTTACTCTGATTCTCATATCAACTCGTACGACCATTTAAAACATATAAATATTGGCATGCGTTTTGTCTACCAGTCTAAAGTGATTATTAAGGACTAGTAGCGAATTATTAGAAATATATGTATGGAAATTTTACCGTATCTGTACATAGTATTCAATGATTTCAATAATTATTAAAAATTTATCTAATCTATTTTTGTCTCTCTTGTCTCATTACTCTCGAAATCTAGTTAAGCACCTGCTGTCTGTATCGACAACTTAAATATATATTGAATTATTAACCATACCAATATCTCGAATATAAGATATATATGAATAACTGATTGTAGGGTAATTTAGTCTGTGTTTCCCGATGAGCTAGTAAAGGGAAAACCACGTACCGTTGTTGCGTTGTTCATCGGTTGGTCATGCCAGGGGTTTGGGTTTGAATTTGGTTTGCATTTTGGAATTTATTCCTAGACGTGGACTGGGTTTGAATTCGGATTACTGCGCGTGATTAAGCATGGTGATTTTACCGGTACAATATATATATATATATATAATCAAAATTACCCCAAATCCAAAACTAAACCAAACTAGACAAAAAAATAGTGATTTATATATATAGTGCACTAATTATTAATTTAAAACTTTTATTTATCATCTGTCTTGATTTGAAGTAAAATGAAACCTATAGATCAAATTAATCACAAGTATTCGTAAATATATATAAAATACAAATATCTACTTTTAAAATGAAAAAATTATATTTGTTTGATTAATTAATAAATTGGCTTATTTCTACTTCTTTTTATTTGTATGGCATAAATAATAATATTAATTTAATAAGCACAAAAAAGAATATTGATCTAGCATTATAAAAAAAAAAAATTTATTCTTTTACAGCAAAATTACGTAAACCAAATATTTATTATGTTACTTATTGTCATTTCTAACTATAAAATCTTTCCATTGACTCGTTGTAAATCGAAAGATTTCGCGAGTATTAATGTGTAATAAGAAATGTGGACTTAATCAGTGAAGTATTAAATAGCTTCACACTCTCAGATCCTACTGCTTCATCTTCACCTATTTATATAGAAAGTAGATTGAAGTAAAGAAAGATTCTCCTCTTTTCTTCCAAAATGTAAGTTTGTGGTTAAGACCTGTAGAGGTCCCTACTATCGCATTTTTACGCGCACTTTCTTGAGGTTACAACCTTAGTAAATATTACTTATTGTCATTATATATTTATCATTTAAAAATAAAAGTATCTATTAGTATTGCCAGAGTTATAGCAATAGGGTAGACAAGTAGGCAAATACCTCAGGCATAAATTGATTGAGGGAGATTAATATAATGTTTTCATATTATGTTGATGTGATTGTATTCCAACCACTTCCAATTTATTTTTTTTAATATATTTTACCAGTAAGGCTGCGATTCTTCCAGTTAATATATTTGGAAGACAATTGTCTGCTCTCTATTTGGGAATAGAGGAAGAAAGAAGTGTTAAACAGACTCATTAAAAACAACAGCATTTAGTTAAAGCCTTACAATAAAATAATAAATTTTATATTGTTTATTTTTTAACATTTTATTGATAAGTTTTGTGGTATAGAGAGTATATCTCCCTGTCATAACTATGACCTGAAGTTCAAATTCACTGGAAGATAAATTCTTTTTAATACATGTAGTATTTTTCTCTCAGATAAGTGGCTCATAGATTGCTAACTAATCACGTATCTATCCTTAGCTAAAGAGTAAACCAACGATGGGAAATTAATTAAACCCTTATCATCTGGCATTTGGCAAGGTTAGCAGGTACTGTTTTTTTTTTGCTAATTTTCTATGAGACAGACTTTTACCCTATCTTAATTATTTCATTAAAAGGCGGTTTTATTGATTCAAAACGTGCCACTTTATTTTCAATACTATTATTAAAAACACATATAAAGTTATTTATTTTGTAAATGATACCAAAAATCGATTGAAAATGTTTGTTTTATAACTTTTATTTTAATCATCTGCAAATTTACCTAAAAAAAGTTTTCAGATTTCTTATTTTATAAAATATAATAGTCTTAAATTTAAAAATGTTTTTATTTTCATTTACACTATAAACTTCACAGAAACTTTAAATCAGTTTTATGCTTAAATTTAATATATAAATGAAAATGATTCAAAATAATTTTTACTGTTATTTTTTTTTTTTTTGATTCTGGCAGTGAACTGCCAAAAGCATGCTTAGTGCATTATAAAGGTCTTGAATTTCAATATTTATCTTTTCATAAAACTCAATTACAATGAAGTTTATAAAAATTACATTAATT
This sequence comes from Epiperipatus broadwayi, assembly GCA_028023455.1. NCBI lineage: Eukaryota > Metazoa > Onychophora > Udeonychophora > Euonychophora > Peripatidae > Epiperipatus > Epiperipatus broadwayi. The sequence continues at coordinate 3,667,029 of JAQFVV010006278.1, read as the reverse complement.
AATAAAGAAAAGAGAATTAAATATTTAGAATTAATTGTTTTTATTGAACAAGTATAATATTATATGCAGTATATTATGACTTATTTCTCCTATATATGTTTAATCTTCAACTACTTAAGTCACAACATGTGCATCTGTTTGAAAAAAATGTAATATGAAATCAACCATGGTTTCTAAGCGTTTTCATAGAAAAAAAATATATAGTGTAATTTACCCAATAAAATAATTTAATAATTTAGAAGAAATTATTTTAAAATTTTGTGTAGGAGCCTAAAAATTCTAGCTAGACATTATTCAAAACATTATTTTAAGTTTGAAGACTATCAGAATAATTCCATTAAAAAGGTAAAATAACATTTTTGCTATTATCTATGGTAACTTGCCATTGTTTGTTATTATAGAAAATTAAAGCACTTACCATTTAAGATTTATTTATAAACAGTTTATTTGGTATTAACAAATGCATAAAACATTTTTCTCTTACAGTAATTTTCCAATTAACCCTTTTTCCTTAGTGATTCAATATTTTTTGTTAAGTTCTCTGAGAAAAAGTACGATTCTGAATTAAGTCATATTTTGACAAATCAACATTAAATTTCAACTTCAAAATGTATCAGAAGGTAGCTTTTGTGATCCTAAAAAGTAGTCAGTAATAACAGTAATGGAATTGTTTGTTGCTTGTCTGATTACATTAAGAGTCACATCGCTGGTTTTTATAAACCATGAGTGTTTGAGACCACCACTCTTCTACTGCTGATGAACTCCACAAGAGTTCAGACCATGATTTTTAGCAATGAAGTATATGAAGACAATTTCATAGGATACAGCCAGGGCTCATTGGAAATCAGCACTTCAGGAAAAAGCTATTAATGTCATTGAACATTTTGCAATGCCCTCATGTTATCTCTGCTTATTGTGACAGCAAAATCAGTAAAGACAAAGCTGTATAATATATGAAAAGACTAAAATTTTAAGAACTACTAAATCAAAATTCATTATTTGTCAGATTTTTCTAGTTACCATTCAAGTAGCCAAAACTAGGACATTCAAAAAATCAAATAAAAAGAGATGATGCCTTACATTGTAATATTGGAGACTATTTCTAATTTTCTATACTGCCCAAGACTGGGATATCAATTTTAGAAGAATGTAAAGTCATCAAGAGACTGTTTGCAGTAGTAAGGAGATAAATAATGACATATTTCAATACATAGTGAATCTATCCAATATTATAGAAAATCTTATCATTGAAATAAAAATTGGTCATCATTCATGTTGTCATTTTCCAATTGAATGGACAGATATTGGACTGAGTATTGGGTATGAATTTCTTGAGATGTTTCATGTGACTCAACATTGTGAAGTATGAAGGAGTACAAAGAAGTTCATCAAGTCATTACATTATTAATAATGACAATGTTTACTAATTTTGTCATTTTCAGATAAAATGTATTTATAATATTTTTGTTGATCTGTTATTTTTGCAATGGACACAATAATTATAATAGAAAATAATGTAAGTATATAATACCATTTATATTTGGGATATATTATTTAATTGAATAATACTGATTGATATAAACTTCCCAACTCTGTAAAGATACAAACTATAATCACAATGTCTCATTTATATTATATTTCATCTTTTATTTGTAACACATTATTTCAAATAAAAATTAGGAATAAAAATTAGACATTTTTCTAAGATATAGTGATGAATAACTTATAATAAATATAAAGATGAATTTATTTATACACACAGAAAATAAGCATGCATGTTATATAATATAAAGTCATTAGCAAAAAATTCATTTAAGAATATGATAAAGATCAGAACACCAATTAATAAATAAATGTATTCTTCAGATTTTTAAATATACTGTTATACAGTCTACTAATGTAAAATCACATCTTGTTAGATTGACTATGTAAAACCATTGGAAGAACATTCTAAAAAAAAGTATTTATGAATAATTTGAGCATGTTTTTTGTGGGAGAGCAAAGATTATCTTTAAAAAAATACTAAAGAAGTGTTATTTTGAGGTTTTTAATGGGAATATTTGGTAGATAAAGTATTAAAGTTTTTCATAAAGAAAAATTTGCTGCTGAAAATGTTACAAAATATCATTCAAAATATCAAACAAATAGTTAATTCATACTTCACAGATTGGTTTGTATAATCATTGCAAAATTCATCATCATCATCATCATCATTATTATTATTATTATCATCATCACCATCATATCTTATAATCTTTTTTTCTTTTGGAGTTGAAATAGTCTTCTTATTTGGTAGTGGCTATTGTTGATGATAATGAAATCATAATCATACATAACATCAAATATAATTTATGTAATAAAACTAAAAATATATACATACATTCATTCTTACAAAAGAACTTTTAGATTTAGGTTTTCCCTCCGCGTTTTATTTTTAAGTGATGATAAAAGCTAAATAACAGTTATGATCCATAATAATTAAAACAAGTTTTAGATTTTGAATTCTATCTCTTTCGGCACTTATGTAAACAAAGCTTGTTTAGAGCTATTGGTAAAGCTCCATCTAATGTTCCATAATATATAAACGCACATTGTAATCTAATAATTAATACAGTTAACCTCTTCAATTTCAATATACTTTAAAATAACTGATAAATGATCTTTCTTTTTTAAAAAAAATGAATTATTTCTAAACATCATTGTTTTTTATTTAAAATTATATTGAAATTATTGATGAGATATTTAAAAAAATAGTAAATTATAACTAACGAGTATTTAATGAAAGTTTGATTCATCATTCATTAAATAATATAATTTTTTTTATTATTTATTAATGCAGAACAATATATTAATTTAATTAATTATATTACGAAGATTCACAAGCAAAACAAATTATCTTTTATTAATAAAAAAAAAAAAAATCAACAGTCGCCATTTTAAAAAATGTTTTAGTTAGAAATTTTATTAAAATGAAAGATTAACTGAAAACTTAATTTTAAATTTAGTGAGTCTCAGATTTCTATTAATTACATTTTTTATAATTAACAGTGATTTAATATTTTTGCCTAATACAAATTCATTTACCAAATTAATATAAAAGTTCCACTTTTTAAAATTAAAATAAGTTTAAATAAAATTCTATAGATTAATAGGCAATAATTATTTACTTATCTAAGATATTTAAAATGCAATTAGAAAATAGGTATTCTTGTAATTATTATACTAAAATGTCTGGAAAGAAAGGGGGTGGGGTTATAGCGATAAAATCAGTTTACTAAATTCTATGATAAATGTTATATTTTGTATTATAAGTGCAAACTTTTACTTCACCCACACCTTTAATCCTAACCACTTTAGATAAATACAGTAATGATATTTTACTAAACTAGAGATTGTAAGGGCTGCATTTAAATAAGTAGATCTTGTTTTGTTTTATGAATCAAAATTTTTTTCCATACTCACTAAGGGGATGTGATGTGATGCGCTATGGCTTCTCCTTTATTGAAGTCAGCAATCTCTCATTCACTATGCCCAGAAAAACCTGATAGCCACTTTATCTTCCCTTTCATTTCCCAACCTAAGTTTTTCCCATATTCTTCTCTATCTTGCTCCATCATTTCCCCATTATCTTTGTCCACCCTATGGCCTTTATATCTAGATCTCCCTTGTCTTTTTTCAAACCCAGCATAAAAACCAAGAACCGTCTTGCTGTATAATCATTTTGTTTATATTTATTCTCCCACACCCTTTCTGCTTATAAGCATTTACAATCAATTAGCAGAAGACTAATATTTTCCATACCTTCCTTACATAACTTGCTAACTAAATCACCCATGTTTCTCCATTTATGTGTATATTCCCTTGTTGCTAATACAACATATTACTACATACTCCCACCTACATTTCAAAATGCATAGTCTGTGGTTATTTGCAAAATCTGTTCATTTGTTTATTTACTTTCACTCCAATTAGATTAGTTAAAATGGAATTAAAGCAATTAGGCACAGAAATAGCCCTTGAATTTAACTATAGGATAAGGTATATATATATATGGATTTAAGAAAGAAGTAGGATAAGGTATATATATATATGGATTTAAGAAAGAAGTTTGATTCATACACTAAATCAAAATTAATGAAGAAAATAAGTAGGAAAATGACTATTTATACATTGGAATTCATGGATCATTTATGAAAAAAAAGAAATCTTTATTTATTGATGTAATTTTTTACTAACTAAAATTGAAAGCATTGTTAGCCGAGAGGTCATCGCAGCCATCTTGCAAGCAAGTAGTTGGTTGCAGATGGGTGTGGGTTCACGTCCTGGCCGATGCTATGACATATGAAAAAAAAAGTAGTTTCAAAGGCTTCATTGGATATGAATGAATGTGCATGTGGGTAGTTAAACTATTTTTAACAATATTTTTAAAATGCTTGAAAACATTTTTTTTTCAATCATTGTGAGTATATCTAATATTTATAAAATAGGTATTTAAAAATATATTTAGTAAAGTATATATTTATAAACGTAAAGAGTAAATAAAAATAGAATTAACTTAAGTGTATTTCTTTATTAAATAGATAATAAATGAAGAGAGTTTTTAATAAATGCTGATAACTCTTTATCTAGAGTAACTGTGATCTATAAGTATACTAGTTGGATATATTGTATATTGTCTTTTTTTGAATGTAGAAACAAACTCATAATCAAAATTTATAGCTCCTATATAGCACAAGTTGACAAACACTAGTAGTCCTACTGAAATGGGAAATAAAAAATGTCTTAAAAATGTTTACTTTTTTGCTCTTATGTTAATTTATGAATTGTCTCTACTAAAAGATCATTTAACAAGTTACAAATAATAGATTTTTTTTTTTGAAAATATCATAATCAAAGTAGTTTGTTTCATTATAATTTTTTGTATTTATAAAATTGTATTTAATAAATGTTATTATTTTATTATATTGACAGACTTTAATATTTTCAAAATTATTTTTTAAAAATCATAAATATGATACATATTTATTTTATTATAAAGATTCTTATATATATATATATATATATATATATATATATATATATATATATATTATTTAATTAAAATTTATTTCAAAAAGGTAAGAGGAAAAAATGAACATTATCTAATTGCGATTAGCAATCCCATTGTTCACCTGTATGTCTTTTTTAACAATTTTTAGAATAAAATATCTTATTTAACTACTATTTTATAAAATTCACTGTTTAGTTCTCTAAATATAGTATTACAATTCAGAATATAATCTTGAAAAGGCTTATAAGTTTTAAATTAGGCATTCAGGGTTAACAATTTTTTATTAAGACTTGATTTTTTTTTTAATAAATGTGTAAACTATGTTACAGAAATATTTGGAATTAATTATGATCTGTGGTGTAACTATAAGATTAGCACAGAATATGTTCTATCACTTACAAGCGAAACTGCCAGAATAAATGTATGATTTTCATTTTAAAAATTGATTTTTTAAACCCAGAAAGAAAATTTTTTACCCTCATCTACTTACAATTTATTTAGATTCTTTAAAGTGAATGGAGTACATTTTAGTTGTATATATATTTAGATTATTACTGCTTTTGTATTTTGATAGTTTAATCCTTTAGTGAATTTTTAATATCTTTTAACAGGTGGTATTGGTATAGAGTGACTTCCCCCCTCAACCTTTGCAAATGATTTTTTTTTCTATTTTTATGATAGCCACCTTTCTTTTTCACTTGAAAATCAGCATTTCTTAATTATTATTTTTATATGTTTTAAAAAATTCAAAATATTAACATATACATAATTATCTTGATTTCAATGATAAATACAATAGTTCTATTTTATCTATACTGTTCATCACATCCTATACTAAAAATAAGTAATTGAATGTTTTAAATGATGAATTATCAATCAATACTATTAAATTAATATTAGTATCGGTATATTTTGGCAAACATCTATATCAAAAGTAAAAAAAAAAATCTAATCAAAAATCCTACAGTATAGTCTTTTTGTAATTTTGTATTATACTTTAAAAATGAGCAATATCTTGTTATGGCTTTTCAAATTTCTTTTTTTTAATTGTTGCTTTTTTTAATAAAATTATTTTTTTTTATTACTTATTCATCATTAGTTTATTAATTTATTTTGTTCCGCAATTTCGAAAAGATTTGTGTAATTTTTATAAAACTTATTCAAAAATGTTTGTTTTTCAAATCAATCATATTTTATCTTAGATTTTATTAATCTTTTTTTCTACAAATTTAATAAGTGAAAAAAAAAATCGTTTCTGGCTTTTTGCACATTATGCGAATTAAGTTGCTAAACATCTTCAAATTAATAAAAATTTAATAAAAATTTTTTTTTTACAAAATGTAAATAGACAATATATTTAACAGTTAAATAGCTATTGTTTGTTTTAATAAAATAATGTGCCTTTTTGAAAAATAAATTTAATGACTCTAAATAATTGTATACATATCAAACTTAGTAGATTTAAGTGGCTTTAAAATTATTATAAACTGTATTGTTAGACGCACACTTTATTTTATCACATTTACGTATATATAAGGGTACTTATATATTAGATTATTTTTTACATACGAGAATATTAGATTTTTAAATAATTAATTGTACGCACACAAGTATATATTAAAATATTTATGACAGTTTTGTATATGTGAAACAAAGAAAATTTACCAAACAAAAAAAAGAGCTTAATATATTTTGTTTTCGAATGAAGTAATCAAAAATATGAATTAGGTGGCCCTTTATTAAGAATTCTCCATCCTAGTCAGAAAACGCTCACTATATCATTTCTTTTTAGCTATATTTATGCTCAATCATTTTTAACATGCCCTGCGTGATTTGATACAGTGGTAGAGGGCACACTCTACAACTCAAAGTTCATGGGTTGCAGTCTATTTCAGTCACCTTATCCCTCTAACCATAAAATCATTTTAGTATTTTTATTTTTAACATGTTATTGATTTATTAGTATTTATGCAATTAGCAAATTAATAAATATAAGCTAAAAATAAAATAATTTTCGGTTTATTTTTATTTTTGTTAATAAGATTGTCAATTTTATTTTTTAATATTTTTATATAAAAAGATTATAGATTTGATTGATAAATAAATAAGATGAATGCGTAAATGAGATAATAGGTGGAATTAAATTATCATTTAATAAAATAAGTGTATATTATTTTAAATTAGGGTATTTAAAGTATAATTAGATAAATAAGCAATAAAATATATATATTTTTAATAACATTTATATTTTAACTGCATTATAAATACTGTAATAGTATAAAATTTAATGTATACGAAAATTGACAACGAACGATTTGACAATACTAAGAATATAAATATGAGAGGGGGGTGGATGGGTGTGAAATTATATATAAAAACACAATGTACAATATTTTCTAATCTTCATTTGATTAATATAAAAATATAAACAGTTAAAGATGTCCATTCTTCTGTGTTCTAACTAAAAACAGAAATCTTTATTTATTGCAATATTTTTCTGACCGATTTCGAAATCTGGCTGTTTAAAAAACGTAACAGGGATAATCTCAAAGATTTAAAAAAAAAGAAAAAAGGATTCGTCGTTTATCTTTCATTATAAAATTAATAATAAATATATTAAGCTCCGAAACACCACACATTCTTTTCAGATCATATGAATAAAGATACAATAAAAAACAAAAGACCCGCCAAAATGTATTTTGTGCTGTTCCAGCATTCATCAGTTGATCCGGGTCACTATCTTTTATATATAATAACTATTATATGGTTTGTTTTCCGTAGTTCATAAGTATCTGAAGTGATAGGACTAAACCAGATTCACGGATCTTGAATTCCAGAGTCTATTTTCTACTATTGGTCCAAATCCAGTAAGGCAATGATAAAATTGAAATTCTATTTACTGAATTTGTTTATTCAAAGTTAATTCTTTAAAAGGTGATTTCTAAATGTAAAATGCGCTCGCGTGCTCCCGTGTGTATGTGTATAGCTAGAGAGGGCATCATTTTCGACTATTATTGATCTGCTTCCGAATGAAGATTTCTATAAGTATAATCCAATATCTCTCATCCATAGCTTCTCTTCAAAAAAATTCATTTCTCATCCATACATCTCACCGTCTCTTTCTAGTTTTTATATATGTATAATTTTATAGTTTTTTTTTTTACTTTACAAATAATATATATTTAAAAATAACTATAAAATTATTCGTGTATAGAAGAGATTGTAACATATATCTAGAAAGAGACGGTGCAATGTACGGATGAGAAAGGAATAGTAATATTTTTAATATAGTCTTTAAAAAAATCCAATTATTGTAATTAAATTATAATAACCTAATGAAAATTATTAGTAAGCATGGATAGATTTTTTTGTCTGTTTGTTTTAGTCAAACAATGCTAATCAATTTTAATTCAACAATTGATAATAATTACAGAAAAAGCAAAAAATAATAGTTAATGCTTTTATAATTTAGTCTAAAAATCATCAGATTTTCAATGGTATGGATGGCTGAAGAGTTGGAGGTTGGAATAGATTGAAGCCTGTCCATTAAAGTATGAAGATTTGCTATCTTAATATAAAGTGAGCAGTGATTATATGTGTGTGTGGGAGATGACAATCTGGACCAAATGATGAATGCTGGTTCAGCATGAAATATGTATATTGGTAATTATTTATCTTTTCTACATGTGTGTGGTCATGTGTATCAGTAGTATGACATAGTGTGGATAGTTGAAGGTTGCTTGAAAGTCTGAGTTCAAATCCCCTATATTTACAAATGATATTATTATAATTATTTAGTAAATGTAACATTTAACAGCAGATTAAGTTTGTTTTATAATAAAGAAATTTATTTTAGAGTTAAGTGCTTTTAAATACTGAAAATCCTGCAATAACATACCTTGTATCAATATATATTTAGATTTTCATCATCCCAATGAAATAACTACTGAAACTTAATTGGAATGTAGAGCTGATATTTTATTTATTTTATTATATGGAAATAAAATTTGGACTCCATCTTTATAACACAAATTAGAAGAATTTAAGTTAAATATGTAACTTTAAAATCTAAAAATGCAATAACAATGTCATATAATCAATCAATATGTTTTTCGGATTGGTAGTTATAATATTGTAGAATTTATTATTAAAAATCGCAGTTTTGTTGAACTGGATATACAAAATAATGAACAATAAAAGATTTCATAAAATATTTTCTATAATAAATTTAAGCATATGCTTTGTAAGTGAAACAGTCTTGGATTACACTATACAAAATATCTCAAAAACATTTTAAACAAAGATAATATTGATTTTTTTAATGAGAAAATACAACTAGTGATAGAATGTAATGATGAGCTAAATTGGACAAGATGTTAGCATCTTTCATAAAAAAAACCTTACTGTAGAAAAAAGTAAAAGACATCATAAAAAATCAAATAAACAAAACAATGGATATCATATATTATATGTTTTACAGATTGTTATATTGTCATCACAAAACTCAACTTAATATATTAGTAGTTTCTATCTTCTTCTTTTTTTGGAATTGAAATGTTGTGACTGATGCTGCTAATAAGTAATGTAGATAATAACTGGCTTTTATTCTTTGCATTAATGGGATTTAGTTGATTACTATTATTATGTTTTAGTGCTTGTGATCAATACAATTTTAATTATTAATTCAGCATTAATTTAAAAAGTAAGAAAAAATGGTACTGAGATGTTTAAAGTTTCCTCCTCCTCCCCAAATAAAAATTTAAATATCTGCTCTCATTAATATATCAAAAAACAACAAACATAGGCAACCAAAGAACTACATATCCACATATATAATCTATAACCAATGATAATCAAAAGTATCATTGATTTGATTGAGCAACCACTGTCTTGATTACCAAATCTGTCTTTGGATAAAAATAGTGAATAAAAAAGAAACGAAAAAATCCATTGTTTATTTTGAAATATAGAGATCACATTTGTTAATGATGAAATTTAGAATCAACTTTTTATAAAACTCAATAGCAATAATAAATAGTACTTCATAGGATTAGAATACATCAAACCTCAATAAACAACTAATATATAACATCATAGTGAAAAGTATCATACACCACCAGGAAAAAAGACATCTTAAAAAAAGTTTAAAAAAAGAAAAAAAAATCGAGAGAGAAAATTATGAACAGATTTGTGGCATGGTGATTGACAGTCAAAAGATGTCATATAGCTTTTTACAAATAAAAATAAAAAGATCAACAGTCAAAGGCAGATGTATCTCTTAAGGCAGAAGCACCAAGAAAATGATACATTTGATTAATATTCGTGATAGAATTATTTTTAAAAAATTTGCTTTTGGATTTTAAAAATCAAAAAAAATGTTCAACAGTCTATTAGTACATATTTAGTAAATGTATGCAATAAATGTAAAACTAATTTAAATTACAATTCTGAAAGTCATGCAGAAAAATTTTAATAGTGTAATTAATACCTTGTAATGCAGTGGTTAGAACATATTTCATATACTCATTATCTGTAGTTTAAGTTCTAGACTTTACTTTTGATTCAGATATAGTTTGAAAATGTTTTCATATCAGAAACAGATTTAGAATTTTTTAGATGGTAGATTTATAGATAATTTGGCTAACCATCCCATTATTGGTGAGTAAATGGTTGAATAATATATGTTCTGAATTTTCTCTGGGTTGATCAAATGAGTATCACTAATTGTTCAGTAGAAAAAAGATGTTATTCTCCTATCGGCACTGAGCCCATGCTGTATCTTCAGCTTTATTTTCTATAAAATAAAATAATTATTGCCCAAAAAATATAAAAATATTATTAAATATTTATTACAAAATATATAATAACATTTTATATGCATTCTTTTAAAAAATAAATTAACATTGATCATATTATATATATGTGTGTGTGTGTGTGTAATAATAATATTATTCAATGTCTGTATTTTTAAAGTAATATAAGTAATTATAAAGTAACTAAATAATTAAAAAAAAAAATCCACTTAGGAGTGCTTTTGATTATCCCAGTAATCGTTGTCAACTAAAGCATAAAGAAGAATTACCTATTAGTCTGATGTTGGATTTTGGAGGATGTATGTATTATCATGCAGCAGTTTTTGTTGGAAAGTTTTTGCAAGATGAATTGGGTTTTGGTGATTATACAATTAGATCTTCATTTGATTTAGCTAAAAAAATTGATGGTATTGTTTTGGATAATGATGATGAATTATTTACATTGGATGTTGCAGAATTATATGGTTCAATAAAAAGAAAGGAGTCTATTAATATTATTGATCAAGTTTTACATGAAAAAGAAGTGTGCAAGTTTTATCATATGTTTGTGAAGGATTTATTATTATTTATTGATCAGAATTTGAAGGCTACGTTTGAAGATCGGTTGTATATGATGGATGAAGGTTGGCCCATGAGTTTGCCTGTTTCAGAAATTATATGTAGTTATGTGTTCTCATAGTATAAAGAGATGATATTAAAAGAATATTTTTTGATGGGTGTTAAAAATTATTTTAGGTATGTGGATAATGTGCATATTGTAGGATCAAATATGATAGTGCAAAAACTATTTATTAAATTAAATGATATTGATGGATTAACATGGATGATTACTTCTAAAGACTGTGATAAGAGTATAAAATATCTTGATCTAATTTTATGGAGAGAAGGTAATAAAATTAATAATAAAATTGTGTTGAAACCATTATCAATTAGAGGAGTTATGCATCCAAATTCAAATGTTCCACTTACCTGTAAATTGTCCGGATTTAGAACATTTCTTTTTAGAAATAATGTTTTGTATAAATTTGAGAGTGATAAAATGGTTAATATTGAAAGATATGTTAATGATTTATTGGGTGTGGGATATACTAAAAAAAATATTTTATGTGTACTATATAGGTTTAGAAATAGATGGAGAAGTAATAATATGGAAAAGAAAATGTGGATAGCATTGCCTTATGTAAATGATATTGTTTGTAATAAGATTACATCATTAGTTCAATGTTGCTTTAAAGTGAGTGTAAATACTGGAAGATTGGTTATTAATGGTAAAGATTGTATTGATAAAAACAACAAATGTAATATTATATATAAAGTGGTATGTCATTGTGGATATTGTTATATCGGGGAGACTAAGTGTGTATTGAAAAAGAGGATTAGGGAGCATGAATTATTATATAATAAGTTGTGTCATTCTGCAGATAGGTATAAATCGGTTTTGCAGAACATGCAGTGATTTGTAATGGAGAATTCTGCTTTGATAATGGTTTTATTTTGCATATGAAAAATGACTTGAAGAAAAGAAAAATTAAGGAGTCATATTTTATAAATAGTACAGATAATGTATTGAATAAACAGTGCAATTGTGTTAGTATTCACAATTTATGAAAAGTAGGTAATTCACATGGGAGTGTTACTGGTGTGAGAGTTTAATAAGAATTTAAATATTAACGTATTGCTACTTAAGATGGCAGAATATGCTGAAGCTGGCTATAGCAAAGGATATTAATCTTCAATTTATATAAGCATTTTTAAAATTTTTGTAGTTTTATTACAGTTGTTTATTTTTATTATATATATATTGCAAGTAAGCTCTTAACAAGCTTTGCAGAATATCCTCAACGCCAGAACAGTTTGTGCTACTGGCTTCCTCAGTGAGGTGCTAGGATATTCAAGCATTAGATTCTGGGTTGGAGATATTCTGCAAAGCTTGTTAAGAGTTATTTGTGAGCTCTATATATAACATTTGTAATACAAGCTTGTTAAATTAGGTCATGTGACATATTACTTGATTTCATTATATATATATATTGTAACGGTCAGAGTCATCTATCTCGCTAACACACTGCAGAATTCAAACCCCAAACACAAAACTGAACATTCTAGGAGGGGTTGCCTTCTAGATATACTAAGTTTGAATCTAAAGTCCAAATTTCACAGTGCCACCTACGTGATAACGCATCTGATGCTACTACTAGTATAATCTTTTACCGATGCCTGGTGGTCAGGGAGAAACAAAGAGACTCTATACTAAGATAAGCTTGGGTTGCTAATTAACATCTATGGATGTACAAAAGAAATGTAGAAAATAGATATATAGACTGAGACAGTGATAGGAATCAATAAAATAAAAGATCAAAATTAGTTTTAAATGATTTCAAAGATTTATTTATATAGAAATATATATATATATATAATGCCACTGTCTGCTTATATGAGACAGGGATGCTTACTAAATAATTGTTGGCATTACATTCCATTAAATGACAAAAGGTTTTAAAGCAAAATTATATATTCTATCCCTCAGGCTAATAGTATTACGATAATGTGCTTAAAGAGATGGGAACATGTGCGAGATTCTTTGAGTAATTATAAAAGTTTAATAAAATATTTGATATTACGGGTTATATAATATTTATTGATTTTGAGAATAGCACAGACAAAACCTTACTATACGATAAAGTGGGGATGTGATCAAGGCATTTATTTTATAATAATAATTAAAGCAGATGGGAGGTCGGTATTGCTAATAATGAATTTATTAAAGGTTGGAGGTTGTGATACATTTAAATCATGTATGCTTTGTAAAAATAAATATATAAATAAAACAATAGTGAATATTTGAGATGACTACGGAGGGCATCTCACCACTGACCTGTAGGAAAGTGTTGTCATGAACAGCTGAAACTTAGAGACTGGGTGACGACTGCATCTAATTTCCAGGTGTGACATTTGAGTACACACTCTGCCTGGGAACCACAGGAAGTGAAAAGGGAATGGACTTGGCCATTTAAAATCCTTGGAAAGTGAAACAAAGCAGTCTCAACAACCAATTCATTTACCAGCAATACTAGACTAATGTATATAAAGCATACAAAATGGGTTTACTTGGATTGAGAGAAATGCCCAATCAAATTCCCAGAAATTCATTTAAAAAGGTCCGCACATTCTCGACATCAATGACGAACTTTGAAATTAAAGTACAATACAGTATTTAAAAATAGGAAAATGCATGCTTGCATGTTTGAAAAGTATAGATTTATTTGTGCAATCATGCATTTGTGGCACATTTTAATCATTGGCCTTGCACATACTCTCATATTAGGTTAAAATCAATAAAATATAGATTTTAAACTATTTGATTATACATATATATATTAAAGAAGATTAGAATAACCCTCAAACGAGTGATTTGTGAGATAATAAAATTGGGGATTATTTATAAATTTAAAATATGCCTTAATATCGGCATCTTACTTTCAACAAAAGGGAATAATTCACTCGGTCAAAAACTATTTTGACACATTATCATAATAAAATAAAAGAAAGATTAATAAATAGAAAATATTAACCCAAGAATAGAGAGCAAAACTGTTGATTATATTCGAACATGTTAAAAGAATACATAATGAAGTTATGTGAAATAAAAGAAAAACAATTTAAAATAGCTATAGCATGTTAGTTAGGAATCACAAGAGCTCTTGGGTTAATTTGGGTTACCTCTGGAGAAGCATTTGCAGGTAGATTGATGGTCAGCAGGTTTTATGTGATTCAGCAGCAAAATCTGGAATTGTTCATATTCTGGCAGCAGCAGCAGTTTCGGGGTTCCTTATGTGATAGCTTCTGATGGTCTAGAGCAGCAGCTGGCCATTCCCGAGGGGAAATAGCCTTTTTTCCGGCTCTACTCTGACATGTCAAGGTTAGCAAATTGTGTGGTAAACATGGTCAATTAATTTGGAGATGAAAACTCAGCTTCAAATTTAAGTTCGCAGGCACGTAACTAAAAATCTCAGGAAAAAATATTTTGAAGAATATTTTACTAGAATATTTTCACTAGACACATTTGCTGAAATATCACTAGGATAATTTCGGTTATAAACATTTCATTAGCAAATCACTAGAATCATTTTCATTAGCAAATCAACCAGAATGCTTTTCATTAGCAAATCACTAGAATGGAGAACAAAAGAAAACCCTTCTTTTTATAGTGGAATTGAACAATAGAACTGCCCTGGAGCGTTACAAAAATATATCAGACTTTGCTTACTTATCAGCTGTAATTAATCCTATCCGAATGTCTAAAGGAATTCAACAAAATTTTAATTAATTTCTATTGTTAATTTCCTTGTCAACATTCGAATTACAAACTTGATTTAATTAAAATTACTTTTATTAATTGAAAGAAAACCTTAAGTGGACATCTGCTGTATATTTTAGATAAGCTTTTATAACATTAAATAATTAAATTCAAAAGAAAATTGTTTTACTTTTTAAATTGCAATATTTGAATCTATTTACTAAACGAATATTAATTTTATTTTAAATCAAAAATATATTACGACTGTAATATACTTTTGTAAATAGATTTAAACAAATAATTTTAACTAACACTTTATAATTTTGACATAAGTTTTAGAATGCATATCATAGTGTGTGCGCAATTACAACTTATATAACCTACTTTTTAAATAAATCTAAATTATGTGAACATATACATAATCCATAATATTTTATTTATTTGGACATGTGTTATACTTATATATATAATGGACATGTGTTATACTTATATATATAATACAAGCATTGTACTCGTGGTTTAAAATTGGGCGAGATTTTTGGTATATAAGCGCATTGCAGACACACTACGATAGATTGGGGTTCAAACTAAGATATGAGGGTAGAAAATAGGTGAGAAAAGGTGAAACAAAGATCTGCAAAGCAGACCTTACTGTTTCAATATATATATAAAATCCAATTATATAGCACTAAAAATAATTAGAAATAAAAGATATGAATAGTAAACTTTCTCTTAATCTTTCACATGATATATGTTAAATCAACAAATTCGTATGTGTATTGTATTTTATTTTATTTTATTTTTTTTAGTTTTACTGATGGAAATGAGTAAAATCTTATTTTCTCCTTTCAAACTTTAATTTTAACATTTTTTGTTTTACACCTGAATTCAATAAATAAAATTAATGTAAAAAGTAAAATATTAATTTTTAAAATAAAGAAAAATGATTAATAAACAGAAATAAACTATCAAGAACAAAGGGTTTTCTTTTTATCTGCAGATTATAAAAATGTTTTGGAATGAGTAAATAACACTCCTTCTAAAAATTTAATATTTTTATAAGTATTTTACTAATATATAATTTCAAATAAAGAAAATTTTCTTTGAGGTATTAAAATTGAACTTATATATAAAAGACATATTTTGCGGGTTCATCCATGTTAAAAAATTTAAATATTGATATACTGATGTTTCGACTTGATCACACGAGTCATCCACTGGGTGATAAAAGGTAGAAATATATATATAAACAAAAAAAGACTTATAAATCCAATAAATAATATTATATTTCAACCAGAGGACTGGTTTTTTTTTCTTTCTGATGAAAACCAGTCCTCTGGTTGAAATATAATATTATTTATTGGATTTATAAGTCTTTTTTTGTTTTTATATGTATTTCCTTTGGTTAGTTTGTTATATATTAATATTTTGATATATATATATTAATATTTTGATATATATATATATCAAAATATTAATATATAACAATGATATATATATATATATATATATATATATATATATATATATATATATATATATATATATATATATATATATATATATATAACATATTGATATAACTGTCCTAACAATTCTTAAAACAAGAGCTATTGGTAACTTTTTCTAAAAACCTTACAAAAAAATAATGAAATCAAAATATAAAAATTGCTTATTTAGAAATAAGAATTTAATAAAAATATAAATAATAAATAACAAAAAAAAAACACAAGTAAATTTTATGTAAACTTTTTATTTCATTTGCATGTTATAAACAAATGAATGCTGTGCAAACCACTTTAGTATCTTTTCACCTATACTCATTATAAATAGTAACTGCTTTATTAATTTTTATTAGTTGAAATTATTTTATTTTATTGGTTTTCTTTTATTTTTTTCAACCCCAGTATCTCCTGATATATAATTATTATAGTTAAAACTAATAATATATAAATATTTACTTTTAATTAAAATTTCAACTACCAAGAATTGAAAATTAATTCCAACATTAGTAGAAAACATTAGCTGAATGTACCATGTATATTCTCAGGATAATCAGATAATGGATTATAGCACTAGTTTATGTTAATGCAATGTATTAATTCTTCAGGTGATTATGTCACGGGGAATTTGTATACTTGAATGCTCTCAAGATCACTGCATTTTCAAATTACTCTGCTGCCACTATCTTTAATGCTATTTTGCTCATTTTATAGTCATTCAAATGATAATTATGTCACAAGACATTTGCATCATTGAAAGCACTAGAGATCACTACAGATTTAAATCATTCTCATTTAGCTATCTTTAATGCTATTCTGGCTATTTTATAGATTTAAATGGCCAAATTTGAGACTAAAGGAATATTGAATTTTTTGTTTTAAAATTTGCAGGGGTGGCAGAATTTTTAATTAAAGCTATTACAATTGATCAAAATTTCTCCTTTATTGTCAGTGATTGGTAGCTTGTTATTCTATTCATGTAAGAACACTTGCAATTGGTTTTGAAAGTATTCTTTCTATGTTTTGATTTTGAAAATAAAAACATATATTTTCCATAATTTGTTTATATATTTTTTTTACAAAATAGTTCTGTAATATTTATTACTTTAGAAGAATAATGTAATCAGATTCAGTTTATATTTACTTTTAGAAAAAAACAATTCAAGAGAAATCAATCATATACAGTCTTAACTTGAAATTTTGAAAAAGAACATTATATATAAACTATAGCAGAATTATTTTTGTCAATTTCTTAAAAGTATAAATAATGTTTTAAATTTTAAATAGAATTTCATTAGCTTTAAGTAGTCTGAACAATAATTCATTAAGATTTAGAAACTTAATTAAAATAAATCTGTTTTTTTAAATATGTATTAGCATTCTAGATGATTGATCAATAATAATCAAATTACTATTCTTATCAGTTTTATTGCATAATTCAACTGATTTTTTTTTCTAAATTTTCAAATCTGAAATAATACTTTTAAGAATAATTTTTGTTTAAAGTTATATATTTCTAATAAATAATTTGAAATTTCTAAAATTATAATAAAGATTCAGTGTAAATTTAATGAAATAAAAAGTTCAGAATTTAATAAAAGCACCACTAACAAGTCATTTAGATAATCAATCACTTAAAGAATTAATTAGCCTGTAATCCTCACCTGTAATCCAATATCATATATGGATAATCATTAAAAACCAGTGAACATCTAGACAATCCAAATATCAATAACAATCAACAATTTCAAACTGTTGCCAAGGCAACCTCCTTTTAACAATAAATGTGGAATAAAGGACAAATTTCATTTCGATGTAAATGTTTCTATAGACTTATTTGAATTTGCTAGTAATTTAAATTTTATATTTACAAATCTGATATTTGATTATCTACCTTATGAATTTAACTTGCAAACTAATTTAAATGAGACTCCACTGATTTGTCATTTATCCAAATCTATCCAAATAAATAACATTGACTAATTTATTATTTGTGTGAGATCTTGGATTAGAGACAAAAATTGATTTTTTTGTCATAAAATAGATTACTTTGATAACTAAAAGATATTGCATTAATATGTAGCTAGTGCTTTAAGAGGAAGTTTATTGCTCCAATATCTCCAATATATATATATATATATATGCACACATACATAAAGAGAAAACGAGAAGAAAGAAAGAGATGAAAGAGAGAGAAATCAATGCTACAATTAGACAAACATTTATATTCATCTATTTATTTAGATGATATAAATTTATTATTATTAAATGCAATAAAAGAATTTTCTGACAATTGTATAAATGAAATTCAGCCTAATCATAATTTTCTTAACATTATATTCAGAAATAATTTGTAACTGTTCTTTCTTGTTCAGTTTTAAAGGATGTTTACTATTTAACACAATTGAGATTAACATTCTTAACATTATTCTATTTCACTTTTGTCTAATATAAATATTAGCAATAAGACATTAAAAAGTTAAACAATATATAAATATCGTAGTTATACTCATTAAATTATTAATGTTTAAATACAGATATGCTTTATATCCCTGAAGTTTAGATATAATTATAGGGGATTTGAAACCCAGTCTTTCAAGCTCTCTTCAGCTATCCAATCTATCTCATACAACACACATTGACCACACACGTGAAAAAAATAAATGTTCTCCAATGTACATATTTCATGCTAAACCAGTAATCATCAGTTGGTCCAGATCAACATCTCCCATATATATATATATTAAGATAGCAAATCTTCAAACTTTAAAGATAGGCTTCAATCTATTTCATCATCCAACTCTTCAGCCCTCCATACTATTAAAAATCTGATGATCGGATGCCCCAATGCCTTGATAATGTCAATTATTATCGTGCCCATGTTGATCTTAAGTCATTCTGATTCCTCATGTATAGGACTTTGTCCATTTAAATACACAGAAGAGGGATGGGCAGCATATAGGCTGAATCTGTAATATTCAAATACAGTTATTATTTTTTTCTATTTTACAGAATTCATTAACGGACCAATGTTTAATATAAGTGATTTTTAACTTTTTATATATTTATTTGAAATCTTTTTTTTTTTAATTTGTACATTGCATCGAAGTAAATATTTTTAATCTTTAGTACGAAGTATAATCAAGTCCACTAATTGAAGATAATTTAAGATTTAATTCCTAGCTATAACTTGTAGAGGATTATTTTTTTTCACTCGTTTCTATGAGCTCTTTTAAATATATTAAACATTACATGCTGTATTTCATGCTTCAGCAATTAAAGAAACATTTTCTAAAAAATCTATTTTAGAAATAATGACGCATTTATGCTTTCAAAACAAATTAATATCCAAAATTTTAAAAAAAAAAATATTAATAATTATTTTGTATTTTCGTTTGTCTAAAAAAAAAAAAAATTACGTAATTTTACTTTTAAAAAATAATTTAAAGTTGTAATTATAAATTTTATTAAACGCCCATTATTATATTAAGTAATAATTTACTAAATAAATAAATGTCTATTTTTATTTAGCATACATTTTAAATACGGGTATTTTGATTTTCTGATATAAATGCAGCTTTATAATATAAGGGGCTTATTATTTAATGCTATATTTCTAAATGGGAGATACTAAAATAAATTATGTCAAAGAAATTGTAAGCAATGGTAAACTACTTATCCCAATGATCAAGGTCTTAAAACTTAGGTAAAATTTGGATTTTTTTTTCACATTCCAAGCAAACAAAATTTTTCTCCTCTTCTGATTATTGTATAATAAATGAGCTCAGATTATTCTTTGCTAGAGAATAAAACAAGAGAATAAATCTTCAACTTTGCCTTGTAAATTTGAAAGCAATAATTAAATATGTACATTATTATTTAATTTTTATGTAGTGTTATTTCACTTTTAAAAACTATAATTTATTAATATACATAGACCAATATTTTTAATTTTTATACTTACATTGTTTATTGATATAACTTTTATATTTTATTATAACCATCAAATTAAGTCAGTTTTAAATAATATAGTTGATATAACTCTTACATCCCATTAACACCTTCTTGTTAACAAATTCTTTGTTTTAAAAATCCATTTGTTACTTTTAAATCAGAATATCTCAGACACAAACTTGTTTACATTTTCTATTAATAAAAATGGTTTCATTTGTTTTCATTCAATAATAAAACATTTACACTACTATATTATATTTTAATGCTTATTAATAAATATTATTCTTTATTATATAGTTCAACAATCAGGCATTTAGCAAGGATTTAATTAAGAAAAGAATTTTTAAATTTCCATACTTAGGTTGTTTATTTAATATATTTTAGAATCAATTAAAATACTTTGCACTTTATTTTGTTTAAATCAAGCATTTGGTTTGTTCCACTAGGTACATTTTTTAGACTTTGTCCATAATGCAGTCATGTAGGGGTTTGTATTAAATAATATTGTTAGTATGAAATTTGTTCAAAATTAAATATTTTGATATGCAATAATATCTTGTTAAAAATTATATTTTTGCTCATTCTGTTTTCCTTAGATTTGGACCATAGTGTGCATTATGGATCAATTATAAATTTTTAGCTAAAGAATGCATCCAAGAAAAAGCTGTTTAGTAAAACATGTAAAAAGATAATATGGCATAATAATAAAAAAGAAAAAGATAACATTATTAAAAAAAATTAATACAACACAGCATCATAATCAATAATAGACCTCACATTTCAGGGCCACTCTACATTATTCTAAAATGAACAACACATTTAAAACCTGTAAAATATTATTCATATAGATAATTTCATCATATGCAGAATTACTATAATTATGAGACAATTTTTTTAAAATAAGTTTAATTTTAAAATAAATTATATTACTTTTTATATAAATTGGAATATTTAAATAAAAATGATTGGGAAATCTAAAAATTTTCATTTACATATAAATTTTATTAATTATAATGACAAAAGGGCATTGACCTGTTTAATTTTGTGCAGTTGTAGAGTATTTACGAAATAAATTACAAGGTTCAAAAAATTTTCACAATAAGTTTAATATGATTTGCCCATACTTAAATGTTTGGGTTGAAGGAATAGGTGGATTCATTCTATTCTTTTACAAAGACTTTATCTTGTATTTGAAAAATGAGAGTATTCATTTATTGTTAAAATCCACAAAGTGCATGTGCATTAGCTTAATGCTGATTATTAGTTTATTACAATAAGTTTAAGTAAATAAATATTTATTTTATATTTAAATAATAAATATTTACTATCAGAATGTGTTTTTAAAAATAAATTGATTTGGACATCTAAACATTTATGTATAAGTTTTATTAATAATCATGACAAAATGACATTAGTCTGTTTGGTTTGGTGTAATGATAAGAGTATAAATGTAGTATATTTCAAGCTCACTGTTGGGTAATTGTCATGAGTAAGTTTAGGTAAAGAAGTATTCCTCTTATATTTAAATAAAAAATATTTACACTCAGAATACATTTCTAAATGATAAAATGATTTGAAAATGTAAACATTTTTATGTACATGTTCCAGTGGTGGTGCATGTGTGCTCCACACAACCTGCACACCCACATGCATATGTTTGATATAAACAAGAAAGTTTAATAAAAGTATTAATTTTATTAATATTAAAGAATGAAAACATTACAAGAGAAATATTATTTAAATAGAATACTACCATAAAATTATTATTCTTTAGCTTTTTTACTATTATTAATATTTATTATAACTATTAAATAGGCAAAACTTTCCATACAGCAGTGTCATGTGATCATGTGATGTTTAGTGATTTATTATAACTCTCTTGACAATACACCCACACTTATCTATGCTTTAAGCATATTACTTCAATATATATTAAGTTATAAAATATGCCAATAATTTTCAATAGCATATATTTAGATGTGAATAAATATTAAGTTATAAAAATTAAAACAGGCAAAACCCTCCATACAACATTGCCACTCAGCACAAGCCTGAGCAATCAATGGATGACAGAAGTCTTGTGCATAAAAGATGTGATATTTATTGGCTTAAGTTACAAAAATGTTATATATTTTATGTATGCCAATTTTAATAGTATATGTAGTATCTGCATTTACTTATAATGTATTTCAAATAACTAGTTATTGCTTAATATTCATGTATATATTGATAAAATGTACTTTGATTGTAAATGAGAGCATTCATTGGTTAACCAAGATTAGTTCTGAATGTGGTTATTGTCTAAATTTTCAATTATAACATTTGACATAGCTTTTAGAATCACTTTTGTTTATCACTTCTGTCAAATTTTGATATCACTAACTATATTTTAATTAAACTTATTTATACTAACTTTCTAGAGAAGGAGATGAGTAACTTCATTTGGTTTTTGAGGTACTACAATCAGGCCTATTCATTTGTTGTTTAAAACTTGAACTAAAATGTATATTATTGAAATAGTCAGATGTCAATATTACTTAGTAAATAATAAAAATAGTAATCAATCCTTTGTATTCAAAAATACTCATTGTATGTGTGTGGTCAGAGATTTTTTTTTAAATCTAGAAATCTAAAATCATAAGTTTATACATTGTTTGTTTGTTTGTTTTTGTAAAATTAAATAAATTATTTTTGTGAGCACATGATATTTACATTCACATTTTATTTAATCAGTTTTGTTTCTTAGCATAAGCTAAATCAAGGAAAGTATATTGAGTGAAATAGGAAGTGAACAGTGGCAAATTTTCCCACTAAAATGTTCATAGCACTTTTTGTCATTTTTCCCTGCAATCATAAATCAAATTTTTAAATTTCAAAGATTATATTTATTACTTGAATATTCTTTTAACTGAACATGTCTTAATAGTACAAATTTCATACAGAATTATTTATTATTTATTAAAAAACATTTAACCTAAAAGGTAAAACAAAATCTTTAGTTCAACTACTTATTTTAGTTTATTACTCTTTTGTTTGTTTTAATTTTTTTAAATTATAACTTTAACAAATATTATTAAAAATGTAACTATTTAATGAAAAATAAAGATTTATTCTTTAAAAGTAAGAAGCATAAAAAAATAATTATCAAATTAGCCAAATAAAATTAAACAGCAGAAAATTTAAGTGTATTTTACTTGCTTTTTTTAACATATGAAAAATAAAATACGCAATTATTAAATGTCATGATCTTTAATAGTTATTAAGATTACATATAATTATATTCTGAATAAGTAAAAATTATAATTAACTTTATTTTTTACAAGCTTTTCCATTAATATATGTGTATATATTCATGTATATATATATGCTATTTATTTTATAAAATTACTATTGTATTTTTATGCTGTTAGAAAGCACTTATATAAATATGTCATAGTCTGATAGAAATGTAATTAAGTTTATTTTATGTTATTTAAATCACCTTAGTTGGATTAATTAACCTTTGTCTTGAATAATAAATTTAACATGATGAGGATTAAAATATATTAAAATATATATGTAGCCTTCAATTGTAATAGAGTTCATGACAAAAATTAAATTATTATTTAGCATAATTATTATTTAAAACATATTTCAAATTAAAAATAAAAATAATCAAAGTATTTTAAACATTTTACAAATATTAATATTACATTGAGAAATAAAAAAAATCACCTCAGAGCCTTTATACTAATGTGAAGTAAAAAACATTTCTACTTTACTATTATATGAACTTTTAGTGTTTAAAGAAATATTAGTAGCTATAAATAATACAAGTATTTTATATTTAATATTTAAAATGTCTTTTAAAAATGAAAATAACTTTAAAACAAAAAAAATATCTTCACAAAGATGTCTTAAAAAAATTTCTATCAAATTATGCATAGAAAACCTGTTAAAAGCATCAGCAACACATTGAAATCTGTGTTGGATCTTAATATTTAAATCTATCTTTTCATTTATTAAATTACCTAAATATTTAAATTGGTTTACATTCTCAGGTTAATAACCATCTAAGGCTGAAAGTTGCTGCAGATTTTTTTTCATTATTGGCTGATAAAAAAAACTTGAGGTTTTTAAATATTAATTAATAATTATTATCAAAAAATAATTATAAAATAACAATTCACTTTTGCGAAATATAATTTTACCTTCCACTAAAGTTAAGTAGAATTATATATATTAACGTTTCAATGATTTTTAAAATTTTAAGATAAACTTTCAAATATCAGACTTCATTGAATTTTATGATATACAGTAGCTATAATAATATATTAAAAATTAATATTTATATTAATTTAAACTTTAAATAGTTATTTAAACTTTAATATATATATATATATATATATGTGTGTGTGTGTGTAATATACAAATCAATATATATATATATATATATATATATATATATATATATATATTGTGCCCTTTTCTATAGGTCAGTAATAATTCATAACAGTCAATTACTAAAAAATTTTAAATTTAGAATATGTTTTTTTTAATACATTAATTATATTAAGTCAATTATATCTTTAAAGTACAATTTGAGGCTAGAGTAAATACGTAGTATATAAAATCATTTAAGGAATGATTATGTAAAGCTTAAAATATTGTTGCATATGGTTGTAAAAGCTGGCCATATTAAATAACACAGCTATAAATAATTAAAAGTATATTTAAAAATCCGATTTTAATAGTTTAAAACGTAGGATTTAATAAATGCTATGTTTAAATTTATAATCATATTTAATAAGCAAAAATTAATATAGTATATTTTAAAATAAACTTTATGATGGTGAAAATTATATCTAGTTCTATATTTTCTAAATTATTCTTCCAAATTTTTTATAGTTATTTTATATAATATAATAAGTGTATCAATTTTATTAGTCTAGGCAGAGAAATAGATTAAAAATCGTCTGTCAAAGTTATAATCACGTGATTTTTAATGTATACTATCACACACACGCTTGTTTGAAATAATAAAGTTTAAAATATTTTAAAAATTATATTATAGAATTGGATAGAATTATTGCCTATCATAAAAGTAAATAGTATTAAACATTAAGTTAACTATTGTATGTAATGTTTTAAGTAATGTAATAAAGATGAATACAGATATATAAAAATTAAATATTTTATTTAAATAAAAATAGATAAATTGAATATTATAAATGAAATAAGTTATTAAATGTTATTTTAAAAGTTTAAATAGTTTTAGTAAAATAATAATTTATTTAAAAGTAATATTTTAAGTAATATTTTAGATTCATTACGTCATCATTTTTTTTGTTTTCGAATATAATTCTACTATAAATTGAAAACATGTAAATTTGTTTTCAAGTTGGTGTAAGAATTGACCAATAAGAAATAAGTATCCTTACAGATGATAAATATTGTTGGAACTAACTTATAGCGGGAGAATAAAAATGTATTGAAATGGGAGAGAGGTAAATTATAACTATCAAAAGATAGTATTTTTAAATCTTTTATTTTAGTCAATTTTTTTACTACTTTCTTATAACTTTATCTGCAAAAAACTAATTGATAATTTTAAAAATATATTTTTTGCCAAAAGAAAGTATAAACTAAAAATATTTGAATAATTTTGTTTAATATGATTTTCTAATTTTTAAAGTACTTACCAGTCGTATTTTATCTAAAAGTTTAACCTAAACTACGCAGTAAAAAATGGATATACTACAAAATAAAATGGATAGAAATTGTAATTCTGAAGAAATATTTGAATATTAATTGATACAGCTTTATTTATGCATAACCAGAGAACTTTTTTGGTACATAAAAAAAACCACAGCTCGGACATTATACGGAGTCTAAAAATGTATTGAAACGTATGATTTATAAGCTTATTCAAGATATTTTTAAAAATGGTAATAAGATAATCATATATTGCCTGAATTATTTTATAATATGATATTCAACAGAGTAAAATGTTATATCCTTTCTAAAGGTAACATTTTTTTTAAAAAAATATTTTCGAGTGCAGAGTTGAATAAAGAACCCAGGAGAATATGTTATAGAAGCGTTTTGATATTAAAATATCCGGTCTTCGAATTATTTAAAATGTACTTGGAAAAGATTTGTTCAAAAGTATTTGAAGTTTTATTTTAAAAGAGATTTATAAAATACCAAACGAAAGTTTTAAATGTACCCAGAAGGAAATATAGAAAAAAAGTGAACACATAGATGAATAAAAAAAATGGATCCATGGAAATACCAATAGTACTTAAAAGTTTATCGAATATTTTTAAAGTTAAATGAGATGGATTGATGCATCGGATATGCAGAGAATATTGGTAGAGAAGATTAAGAAGCTTCACGGGATTAATTAATATTATTGTCCTCAAAATACTAAAACCAAGGATTATTTTCTAGATTTTAATAAATGGATTAATAATTATTTTTGTTTTAAACTTTAACGCACTTGGAGAACATTTTTTAAAAAAACTCTACAGAAAATAATAAGTATTTTGGACTTATCAGAACTATCGTCAAGAAAAATATGTAACTATAGTTTTGATTCTTTTTATTTTGTTGACCTAATTTAAATCTAAAATTTTATATAAGATTAGGAAAAACATAAAAACATTAATTTGTTAATATTAAAATATTATAATATAACAATCTAATAATTTAGCTAAAAAATATTTTGATATAAAGTGTATGGGTATGAATTTTTTTTTCGATATCTGCAATGCTCAAGTGGACAAAGGAAGCCTACTGAACGTGATGACTAGATAAAGGTTATTGGTAATAATAATAACTATTAATAATTTTTATAATGTATATTTTGTTTTCTTTAGATCATACATAAATTGGAAGAATGAAGTGTAAAAGTTTTTTATTATAAATGTAAACGCATTTTTATACAACATTTTAAAAAAAAACATTATGAGATAGGATTGATTTGGAAATATGCATACGACAATTTTTTTTAATTTTTTTTTTATTAGTCATATAATCCAACATAACAAATAATTATGTGATTCTCTTAAAATTTTTATGATATGGGATATTCAAATATTGTCTAAGTAAATCGTATATGATTAAACATACAGAGCAATGAAGTAAGCAGACTTTTCTTATGGGATAGTAAGATTGTTTAACTATTAATGAATTTTATTTATTGTTTTTGTAAATGCAGATAGTTATTTTATCGATGTAAGATGTAGAAAAATCTTGAGAAATAATGTTGAGATAGTGGCTTGGAAGTACTTAGTGAACAGGAAACCAAGATTATGTATATTTAAAATAGGCTGTTATAAGGAATGGGAATAATATTTAGTCTTTATGTGGTTATCAGCATAGTTAACATAGCCCTATGACTGATACACATTTTATTTGGACAGTGTTTATATTACTTTAAATATTTGATGTTCTAATAAAGCTGAAGAAATAGCTTTAACATCGCCCCTGTACTAGAGGATATTAGGCAGATAAATGTCCTACCTCTTCACACTGTACCATGATTTTGAGATATGTTAAGAATAATACTCTAGCTTTCTTCCTTAATCCTATGCATCTGTTTTCCACTATCTTTATTTCATGTAACTGCATCGTTTAGTAAGATATTTTAAAAGAAATGATAAATAATTTAGAACTAAAGTTGTGCTATCATTTTTGGATAAGATTAGTTTAGTTGCTTTTAAGGAGAAGAATGTTATAACTTAAAATTGAAGATCCAAAGTGTCCTAGGGAAAGAAAAGAATCATAAAATATATTTTGAATTTTATTTCGGAAATGAAATATAAATTTTTTAAATAGGGTATCTAAACAAAGATATTTTTTTTAAAGTGATAATAATTTTAAAATGCTTTAGTGTTATTTTTTAAGAGAAAAATAAGTATTGCATATTTTAAAATACAATAGTACAAAGTAGATTATGTAAACAATATGCATAGTATATTTTTTGTTTATTGATTAACAGACATGTATTAATGATTAAACTTATATTATATTAAAGTAAGGCTTAAAGAAGAATATATTATGATTAGTAAACATTGTGTGATAAATACTAAAATCTAGTATTGAATTTTGGATAATAGTTTGTGTAACATCTTTGACTTTGCAAGATGAATTTTTTTTAATATTCTGAGAAATCCATACTCGTTATAAAATTTTGTTTTCTATGGAATGTTTCTAAGTATGAATTTTTAAAATAGGATAGTTTAATAATATTAGAGATAAAATGCTGTTGCTAATAAAGTAGATAAATTTATTTGTAATAAGTTAACAATAATGAGAAATCAAATAGTAACATTTTTTTTTTAATTTTATCCTAAATCTAAATAAAATATAATTGAACAATAAATTATTTTTTTATAACCAGGTAGATCAAACTGTAAAATAAAAAGGGTTAAGGATATCCACTGTAAATAATGTAAATAAATTGTTTAGTTATTTATTGTTAGTAATAAACTTTGTTAAATTTTGTTATTTAAAAAATTTTTGTGTCAGCGTTATTTATTTCTCCACATCGCTGCATGAAAACATGATATATGCATAATAATCGAAACAAACATATAATTTTGTACAAAAGATAAGTAGAAAATTATTTTAAGAATTTTAAATATTTTATTGGTATTCATTATAATTAGATAATCCTAATCTTACATTATTTATTGGTCATAAATCAGTTATCACAATATTATATTAAATTATATGTTATCTGTTGCCACATATATTTTGTTTATCAGATTATCAAAATGCTACCACGTATTTATTATATCATTACATGAAGATATAAGATCATCCTATATTATTTCATTATTTTATTATGGTAATAAAATTATAGTAAAAGAAAAGATATACTGAATTAGTTAAACAATGAAGAATATTATTACTGTTATTTATTATTATTAGTTTAAGTGTAGTAGATTATGACATAAAATCCCTTCTCATATTTTACTACCGTATTTTTATTAACTTAGAATAAATTTTATGAACTTGAGATTATTTTATTGAGCTAGATTATTATTAAATAGAAGATTAAGATTTAATTATTAGTTTAGTCTTAGTGAGTAGAAGTTATTAAAGTCGTAAGAATACTATGAGTTTGTTATTTAAAATAGTAATAAGGGGGATAGTGTTCTTATGCCATTGAGGTAGTATCCTGTAGGATATTGGCTCAATGTAATCTATCTTGTCACCTGTATTTTCACTTCAAGTCTCATGAAAATATTAAATATTTATTTAATTTTATTTTTATAAACTCAACTTTATTCGTATTGTAAATCTGAGCTAGAACCTATTTTATTTTATACCGTATATCATCTGGAAGTGAAGATGCATAATTATAAGGTTAGAATATATATCAAAATACAGTACAATTTACATAAATTATATTATTTTAGAAGTACTTTCGACTATACATTTTGTAGTCTTTATCAACTATATAACATCGAATAATCAAAACGAGACAACCTTTAACAATACCCATAGTTCAATTCAGATTTCCCACAATTCTGTTATCTTAACATTTGATGACTGGCAATTCATTAACATTTGACGATTTCTTGAAATCAACATAGCCTCTTTTATTTTACGTTTATTATGACAACGTTCAATTTGAATAATTTTCATATTTTTATAATCAAATTTAAATCCATATTGACAAGATTTATTATGATCAAATATAACAGATGATTATTCGATGTTATATAGTTGATAAAGACTACAAAATGTATAGTCAAAAGTACTTCTAAAATAATATAATTTATGTAAATTGTACTGTATTTTGATATATATATTGATTTGTATATTACATATATTGTGAAACGAATACAGATATCAAACTTTATTTATTATATATATATATATATATATATCAAACTTTATTTATTATATATATATATATTTAACTATTCTTAGCTATAATATATGCAATAAAGAAAAACTATTAAACTTCATCACTTAAATATTTCTATTCTATTGAGTATTATTTTCTCTTTTATTGCTGCTTTATGGAGAGATGCTGAAAACTTAAAAGTATTGTTTAATAGTAAATCTTATTTTAATTATGTAAAAAGCTTTATCATCTTCTGATGAATCTTCAACCAACAAAACTCAGTCAATTTTATCATAGAGTTATAAATACTAAATGTCAGGTTAAATTTATTAAAAGTATGATAACGAAGATAAATTACAATTAATGATGATCATGGATTCCTTGGCCTTCATAATTCAGAGTTTATAATTTTTATTTATATTTATATACGTGTGTGTATATATAAATGAAAAATATAATTAGGAATTAGTATAAAAGTTTTAATCAACTAAAATAAAACTTATTATGATAATTGTATAATGTTTAACATATTTTACTACTTACCAACATACAATTACTATTCATTTGTTACTTATATGATTAAAACTTAAGTAAATCAAAATTTACTTAATATTTTTAATTGTATAAACAATTTTAAGAGAAGGATGTTTTTAATTAAATATTAAGTGAATAATGAAAAAAAATGTTAAATTATTTATGCTCTGAATTAAACATGAGCTATATTAAAAAATTTAATATCTAACTTTTTAATTAATTTTTTTTGAATCAATATGATTATTTTTAAAAAAATGGTCATTAGCTCACGAAATAAGATATAATACTAACAAAATTAAATATATTAAAAGATAATCATACTCTCAGTGCTTGTAGGTATGACATTTTTTTAGTTATGATATTGCATCAGTTATTTGCATTTTGTTTTTGTACTTTTTTATTGATATTCATGTCACTAAACCAGATTATCCTGAAACTTTACCCTCTAGCTAATAAAAACTAACTGTCTAATACTGAATAATATCAAGTGGAATGCCAGATTGACTGTACTAATTATTTAAAAAAAGAATTTTATCCAATTTACTTGAATCTCAGATATGTAATTAAAGGTATTTAAACTCAGGATTTTTCAGTCTATTTATTCTCCAATCCATCTTAAGCAACTGACACACATGATCACATAATGTGAAAAAGATACATGATTCCAATATTCATTAGTTGGACCAGATCATATTCTTCCACACATAAATGCAATCAAATTCCTCAATCTTTAATGGATAGGCTTCAATCTTCTCATTCTTTGAACTATTCAACCATCCATCTCATTAAAAAACAACAATGAAACACTTTAATTACATATACTGAAAATATTCAGCATAAGCAAATTAGAATTGAATCTTAAATATAAATATAGTGTACTAGTCTGTACATTATTCTAAAAATGTAATAACCAATTAAAAACCATAAAAAACTTGGATTTAAACTTGTATGTAAATGAATCAAAATTTGAATATACAAAATAATTATTTCATAATTAACCATAAACTTTAATAGTGTGTAAATTATAAATATTTGAGTATGTTGTATTTATATGTTGGTCTATATCCATCATCTAATATCAAATATTGAATGTCTTTAGAAAAATTTAACTTTATTTAAATTTTTCAATTACATTCAGCTGTTAGTAATGGCACACATGTTAGTATATACACAACTTTTCAAGTGGCATTATTCTCCTCTCTTCTTCAGGTGTTACTGGCCTTCCCAGTGACAGTATTAAATCAAATCTGGACCTTTAGATTCTTGAATATTGAATTTTAAGATAGTACTTTAACCAACTGAGCCATTCTGCCAGAATGGCTCAGAATTCAATATTCAAAAATCTAATGGTCCAAATTTCATTTCCATGCTAATAATGTCACTGATCGGATCAGCCACAAACACTGGAAGACAAGAGGAAATCATTCAAAATGTTGTCTGAATACTAACATGTGCAGTATTACTGAATATAATTGGAAAATTTAAATAAAGTTAAATTTTTCTAAAGACATTTAATATTTAATATTAAATTAGGGAAATAGTTCAATATATAATTGATATCAAAATGCCACCATCAAAAACATTCCAGAAAAATGTTATTTTAAAAAACATTGTTTAAGCAATAAAAGAAACACACATAACAAGATTAAATACCTATGCAATTACAAAAATAATGTGAAGAGGGATAATAGTAAGTGGATAATCTGATATAAAAATTAATCATTGTTTTAATTAAGCCTATTTATAAAATTATCTCTCTCTTCCCTTCACATTTTAAAAAGATTTTTGATATTACAGATATTTAATTTTGTGCCATATGTTGATTACAGTGTTCTTACAATTTTTTTTAAAAAACATTAACTTAATCAGATGATGATAAGAATGATACAGACAATACATTGGTACAATAATTTTAGCAGTGACCGTTACTAGAAAACCATCAATTACTATCAACAGTCCTAAGATTAATCTAGTATTTTTTACTCAGTAATCTTACAACTGTATAATAATAAGTGATGGTGTCTCTAGTTGTTTACATGGAAATCATCTTACACTTTTTTTGTTTACATCATAATAAATCCCTGAAAATATTTTATCTATTATAACACATGTGTCTACCAAATAAAAAATAATAATTAATTGCTTAGTAAAAATAACTGATCTTGGATGTGTTTAAACAACAGTAATACATTTAGTATAAATTCATAAGCAAAGCTTATAATATTTTGACTTTTATAAATCTTAAAATTTAATAAAAGAATTACATTTTTAAATAAAAATACTAACACTTTCTCTTAAATTAAATGCTTTCAATGTATATTTTTTTAGCATTCATTGTTTGTTCCCCAATAACTATATCTTTAAAAATAAATTATATGATTTCATATTTTTCCACCTTTAAGAATATATCCATAATATATCAATTTTCTTTTCTGCATTATCTGTATTAGTTATTCTTTTAAAATGAATGATTTTGCTATTTTATCATAATTTAAATGTTTTTGTGTGTTTTTTTATATAAAAATATAAAAAAATTTATTCTGTAATTTGATTACAACTCATATGATAAGGTTTAAAATATGATACATTAAATGATATTCAAAAAAGAAAGTAGGTCAAAGATAAGAGTGGCTGCTCTTGTCTTTTAAAGTCGTTAATCTTGTGTTAAGATTTGTAGAGATCCCTAATGTCGCATCTAAGTGCATAGTCTTAAGGTTATTGCCTTAATATATATTACTTCTATACTTATGTAAAAGTTTTTTTAATATTAAAAGTGTATGGAAGGTAGGTGGAATTGTGGGTAATGTTTAGTTTAAATATATTGTTATTTTGTAGTTCTTTATACTTGAGAAGTTTGCTTGTAGCAGTGAAACCATTGGTAGTATTTTAGAGTTTATTTTCTTGGCTAGTCTGGTTGAGTTGCGGATTTGGAGTAATTTTGATTATATATATATAATGGGAGTCTAATTTGTCATGAAAGTCAGAGATTTAAAATATTTGAGCATCCACATAGAAATGATTATCAAATTTTTATATTTATATTTTTTAATTTCAGCTAATTTAATTTTGAAAATTGAATAGTTTTAAATATTGTAATGAAAGGAATAAGGAGAGGGGGGCTGGTAATCTAATCATCGATCAATATAACAGAGTATGTATGTATACGATGCATGGATAAATATAAAAATATGTATAAAAGAGTAGCCCAATTTACAAATATTTTTAGTCCTTGAGAATTGTATAAATCAGGTCATCTATCTAATGTGTATCCTCATATGTCCTCAAACTATTACATTAGCTCGCTATAACACAAATTGAAAATATAAATGCTAAGATTAAATAGCCATTATTATATTAGTAAAGCTTAATAAAATTAATAAAATATATGATGAAGTTACATAATAATCTATTATAATAATTGTTACTCATCAGTATTGATTGATCTCAAAATAAGATAAATTGATAACTGAATGAGTGAATGAACTGAAATAAGAATCAACAACTAAATAAATCAACAAATTTATTTAGATAAATATATAAGTAATGTAACAAAAAATTGGATAACAATAATAAAATAAATAACTAAACATATGATAGGTGTACAGTTTAGAATCTTCCTACTATATCTCTCTATGGAAAAAATTATTTATAATCTTTTTTTTTAATGTTTCCTGAAAATCAGAAATAATGTCACTGCCCAGGATTATATATATATTAGCTGTAAGATAAGGACACTTTCTAAATTACATTCTCAAACAATTCCTCATTCAGGATGCATTTTAAATTTGATATTGTTTGTGAATATTTTATTTATGAATTTGGATCAAGATATTGAATGACTATTTTGTAACTGTATAATGATACCAATCACTAACTATTATTAGATCAATAGCCCATCATGTTCAGGTACCAAAAACTGTAATGGTATAATAATATTAAAATGATTATCTAGTAATAAAGAAGTAGCTTAACACTTTGAGATATCAATTTTTATAATGGTATAAAAATATATAGAATGAAATAAATAATTTATTTCAAAATCAATTGAAATGTCAAATTATATTTGCATGAAGTATCGATAAGCTAATGATTAAATAAATATAAGTTATAAAAATACAAATAACATTGAGCATCATTTTATACCTGTTTAAACAAAAATAAATATATGCACTTAACCAATTAGTGTTTAATGAGACATTAACTTAACTTTTAATAATTATTTATTCATTGTACTCAATAAAATGTAAATAAGAAAATTACTAACATAATACCAAAAAAATATTAAAATTTGTAAATGTTTATTTAATGTTTTGGTTAACTGAATATTTAATATGAAAATAAAATATGTAAAGATTCTTTAATTGGTGTTAAAGTATAATGTGATCAATAAATTATAATCACAAGAATTAATTTTAATTAATATAATAAAGTTTATTAATGTAAGAAACATAATAATAAATAGTATAATGTATTAAGTTAATAAATGAATGAAATAATTTTAATTAGAATATGTTATTATAAATTAATTATCAATAGTATGATCACATATATTGTTTAGTTTATTATTTATGTATCTACAAGCTGCTATAAAATTAATATACTAATAAGCCAGAAAGAAAATATTAAATTTACTTAAGCTCTTATAAATAAAACCTTAAAATATATTATAAAAAATTAATTAAGTCTGTTCTGTTTGCTTACTGATTACCAATTTAAGTACAAAATTATACCATTATTAAGATATATGGATTATATGCTATCCTAAATATAATTTACAAATACTTATATTTAAAATCTATTGCTTTTCAAATATATATAAATAATGAAAACAAACAAATATTCTATAAAATTTTATAGAAAATCAAAATTAGTGTTAAGAAAGATACTATGCTTAAATTTTGTTTTAAATTAATCTAAATTTTCTTTTTGGCTAATTATATTTCATGTAGTATAGACAAGCACATTTATTATATACTAAATAAATATATAATGAAAACATATGACATGCTTCTAAGAATTATCAGATATTCCTTAACTAAAACTTTATTAAAAATGTGTATTTATTAATTCATATCAACAGAACAATATTTGCAGAAATCCTATAATCTCTTATTAATAACTCTATTTTTATACTATGAAAATTTATTACATAGGCATGGCATTTGAAGTTTAATCATATTCTAGTCACATCATTCAAAACAAAAGTGTTATCTATTTGAATGAAGTATATATTTTAAATCAAATATTCAATAGTAAAACATTGAGACATTAATATTTCCATTTTAATATGAATAATAACACAATATTTAATACTTTGTTATTTTATAATATCATTGCCATATGATTGCAAATTTAATCCATAATGAATTCTAAGTTGTATTCTTTAGTTATTTTAATGCCAATAGATATTATGGCATCAAGAGTATTCCATAAATTCCTATGTTCCTGTGACATTAAAAATGCATTGTACACTGAGAAGATTTTATTTCAAAATATTAATGGATCTCTCAATGGACAGAAATCTTTAAAACAAACATTTTTTTCTTTGTCTAGCCATTCATTTTTAAACTAAAATTTAACTTTTAATATTATATAAAATGTATTGAGTTTTTTTATTAAAAGGCAGATTAAGGGAAAGCCTTAATATAAAATCATGGATTTTTTATATATTTTTCCTAATGATGAATCATTTAAGTCATTATCTTAGATATTGCTTCTATGGTTTCACTCATATATAACTCATGTTATTGTCTCTGGTATAAAGAGTTAAATTTTGCTCAATAAAAAATATTCTTGAAATGCAGCAGCATTTGTGAAATAAAAATGTTGTATAACATTATAATAAATAATCTTTTAAAAATAATAAAAAAAATAGTACTAAAATAATTTTGAAGTTAAAATACATTTTGACATCATAATTTAAACAAAATATGAATATATTTTGTACATTTATTCATTTAATATAAAATATTTTCTTTTATAAGATATCTACTGAAATAATTATATGCATGATTTAGTATTGTTTTAATTGTATAAACATAAAACACATATACATGCATACACACACTAAATAATAATTGACTACTATATTTATCTAGGTTCATATATTATTTGTTAAATATATGCAGTAAAATAAAAAATATACTAATAAATGAATATATCAATGCATATGTCAATCTCTTCAATCTTTCTAATAATAATAAAATATTAATTTTATTATGATATATAATTTAATATTCTAAATATGGGGAATTTGAACTCAGACTTTCAAGCAACCTTTAACTATCCACACTGTCTCATACTATGGATACACATGATCAGACACATATAGAAAAGAAAAATAATCACCAATATACATATTTCATGCTGAACCAGCACTCATCAGTTGGTCCAGATTATCATCTCTCACACAAATATATAATCAGTGCTCAGTTTTTATTATGATAGCAAATCATTACACCTTAATAGACAGTCTTCAATCTATTCCAACCTCCAAAACTTCAGCCAATCATACCATTGAAAGTCTAATGATAGAATACTCAAATTCCATGCTGATGCCAATATTGTTGTTATGACCATGTTGACCTGAAGTATACTGTCCCATATATGTGGGGTCAGAGTGACTTGGAAGTCAACATAGGCATAACAACAATATTGGCATTAGCATGTAATTTGGGCATTCTATCATCAGATTTTCAATGGCATGGATGGTTGAATTGTTGGAGGTTGGAGTAGATTAAAGCCTGTCCATTAAAGTATAAAGATTTGCAGCTTAATATAAACTGAGCACTGATTATATATATATATATATATATATATATATATATGTGTGTGTGTGTGTGTCTGGGAGATGATAATCTAGACCAACTGATGAGTGCTGGTTCAGCACAAAATATTATATTGGTGATTAATTATCTTTTCTACATGTGTATGGTCATCTGTATCAGTAGTATGAGATAGTTTGGATCGTTGAAGTTTGCTTGAAAGTCTGAGTTCAAATCCCCTATATTTACAATTAAGTTTCAGGTATAAGAATGCCTGTATTTCAAATCTTCATTTAATATCCTATAAATTAAGAAAAATTAAAATTAAAAATTCATGTAAGTTATCTTATTTTACGATCAATTACCAATAATTACTTAGTAAAATTGTAAATTATTGATCTTTTTAAAGCAATTAAAAAGTACAGTAAGCCAACAACTTTTTTTTAAAAAAAGACTATAATAATACCGGATTTAAATCTAGACCAAGTTGGTATAATTTGAAACTAGTTATTACTCAAATTTTTTTTTAAACATTACCATTGTGGAACAAGATATTTTTCATCTCTGTGTTTAATTTTACACATAAGACAAGCATTCACACCCATTCACAGTATTAACATGATGAGTACATTTTAATAATGACACTAATTTATTTCTTAATTACTGCCATCTTCATTTTTTAAGGTCTTGTCAATATACTATTCAACTATATTCATCATTAATCAAATGAAAAAATTTTGATGAAAAATATATGTTCTCAATTTCAATAAAATGTAATTAAGTTAGTGTAGCTTGTCAATTGTCTGAGAGTCACTTCTAGCCTTCTAATGTTACGATCAAATTCCTTTCTTTGAAATAAAATATAATTAAAATTTAAAATAATTATGACACAGTAGCCTAAATCAGAATTAAAATCAATTATACATAATCTTATTTATTTAAAAAGTAACTCTTTAGACATCATTTTCAGTGATTTTATTTTTTTAATTTTATATTAATTTTAATATAGTTCTTTTGTAATTTTGATTCCATCTACTTCTGTATGTGAGTTAAAATCACAGAGAATATAATAATATTTTCATTTTTTTGTAACTCTTAATATCTCTTTTTAAGCATTCCTATAATTTATTTCATTCTCTCATTTCCTGACTTTTCCCTGCATTCTTGCACATTATGTTCTCTTTCCATCTTTTTTATATGTCTTTATTTTATGTGACTTATGATCAAAGCTTTTTATATAACTTCATCAGAACTTCTCATTAGTATCTCTATTTCTTTTTATTTACTTTTATCTTACTTATTTCTTCTCAGTTATACATCTTTTTCTTTTAGATAAGTTTCTGATATGCATTCATTGTATTTCATCATACAATGCTATATATATATTGAAGCATATATTATAATATTTTATATGAAAAATCCCAAAAATACATTCAATTATACTACATATATTTGACAATATATTAATTTTTCTTATTGATATCAAAAATCCTGCATAGTTGACTTTTTCCTTTTTTCTTTTATATATATTTTATTTTTCTTTGATGCCCTTATTTGTATAGCACAATGAAAAAATGGCAAACTCTAGAGTTCAAAGATTAAGAATCTCAGCTCATGTTACAACTTTATGTGAATTTTCTTTTGAATTCCTTGATCAATAACTTTTTTATGCTCTTTTAGGATAGTTTCTTTATTTCTTTTTGTTTTCTTCTACCTTATTTATTTCTTTTCAATTATACATATTTAGAAATTGTATTTTTTACTTTTAGATAAGTTTCTCATATACATTAATTGTATTTCATCATTCTATGATATATACATTGAAGCATATATTTTAATATTTTATATAAATTGATCCCAAAAATACTTTAATTAAACTAAATATATGTGTCAATACATCAATTCCTGGATAATTGATTTTTTTCCTTTTTTTAATTTTATATTTTTCCTCTTTTGATGCCCTTTATTGTATGGAGCAATAGGAAAATGACAAACTCTAGAGTTCAATGAACATAGATCTCAGTGCACAGCTACAACTTTATGTAAATTTTTTTGTGAACTTCTGATCAATTAACTTTTTTATACTCTTTGATCTTTGTCATATTATTTTTCTTTCTTTTACTGTTTATTTGTTTTTTTGTGTTGATATATAATTCGGAAAGCAAAACTATATATAAATTAAATCAAAACATAAATGATAAACTTTGTTGATTCTTCTAACGTTTTCAAATGTATAACCTTCATTTTCAAGAAATACAAAATCTCTTAATTTTCCACGATGTGCAAATATGCAAAATAGGCAAAATAAACAATACAAAATATTATGTTCTCCCAGTACATGCACAGCAAGTGGCCTACAAGATCACGTGTAGTGATAACAATTGCGCAGCTGCATATTATGGGGAAACGAAGGCATCGGCTCAGACAAGACTGTCCCCGCATATATATGCATATAACAAAGTCTTGGGGGACCCATCTCACCCTGCTATTTTTGTACAGCATTCATTGGCTGTGGGCCATCAGTGCAGGCAAGATAAACTGAGCATGTTGTGTAGAGAGTGACATGATCTGTGGAGGAAGGTGAAGGAAGCGTGTTATATCATATCAGATGAACACGCGATGAACAAAAAAGAATCATTTTATGCCATATCGAAGAAATGGCAAGTTTAAACATTCTTATCCTGATTAGCATATTTTGCCTATTTTGCATATTTGCACATCGTCGAAAATTAAGAGATTTTGTACTTCTTGAAAATGAAGGTTATACCTTCGAAAACGTTAGAAGAATCAACAAAGTTGGTCATTTATGTTTTGATTTGATTTAATTTATATATAGTTTTGCTTTCCGAATTATATAAATGTGTGTATTTCTAATATCAACGCAAATATTAAAGTTTTTACATATAGTATTGTCTAACACACATTTGAACGTTATATATATTATTTGTTTTTTGCATTCATAAAATTTCTTTCTGAATTGATATATTGTCAATATTTTAAAAATAACTCATTAATTTATATTTTTTATTGTTCTATTGTTATATTTTTATTAAGATTTTTTTTATGTATATTATAATGATAATTTAAACTTGATCTTTTTTATCCCTTCAAATCATTTTTATTAAAATGCATTTATATATAATTACATTTTGAATTACAGGCGTCAAATTAACTCAACCCACATCTTTTACACTATCCACTTTAGATAAATATAGTAATGACTATTAATAATCACTTACTAAACTAGAGATTGTCTCTAGCACAGATGGTGCTAAAGATGTGGGTTGATATTTAATGTAGATAAATATTTTTTATAAAGATAAATGATGAGTGCTGGTTCAGCACAAAATGCCACTTGGATGTTATTTGTCTTTTATTGTATCTTTATTTATATGAATTTAAAATAATATGTGATAATATTGAGATTATGTACTACATTTATATATATATATATAGTATAACTATATATATATATCAATAAAAAAATAAATTTAATTATAAGTTCAGCATTTTTTGCTAATTAATGAGTATTATTCATCCTCAATTTTAATATTTTTTCTTTATCTAATTATAACATGTTACTAAATTAAAATGAATTGTTCAAGTTCTCTTCAGCGAACTAATATTTGTTATTGTTATTTACGCTTGTATAATGTTTAATGCAAAACGTTGCATTTCAAAATTAAAATCAACATAAATTTAATTATGAAATCGTTAATAATTTCGTTTTAAAAAAATATGTAGCCAACAAAAAAGAATAAATTATTTGAATTTTTTAAAAAATAAAAAAATTGTAATAATAGTTAATCTAAATGTTTTTTTTTTTCTATTGTATTTTTGTAGAAATTACGTAACAATCGTTTCATATCTGGAGTGAACTTAAATCAATCCATATGTAAATATAATTTATTTTATAAATACTATACTTTTATCAAGCACTTGTTTATGCAATTACTTTTATAATATATAAATAATTATTAATTATTCTATAATATATTTAATAAAATTCAATATATATCTATAATATTATTTATACAGATATATAACAATTCCATCTCTTCTCTTTTAAGCTTCTACTGTTGAGTTACAAACTTATATTTCTAGAAATTTGTAGTTAGACACTCTGTTACATTTCAAACTTAATAATTTTAACATTGAAAACCAGATACCTTGTTAATGGACACTCTAGTAATACTATTAATAAATGACAAGGGAGTATATATATTATTGGGTCTTATCTGTGTATGATGTCTTCTTGTGTTCAGAAAGTAGGGAAGATATTTACAGATAAGACATGCACAAGGGTGGGTAAAAAAATGGGGATTAAATTTAGTAAAGAAAAATCAAAAGTAATAATGATAAATACTGGAAAAAGAGAAGTGAAAGAATTTTTATTGTGGGCTATAAAGATAAATATAGTGAATAGGTATAACTATTTGGAAATCATCTTAAGTAATCAGAGAAATTGCTTGAATAAATGAAGCAAAGAAAAGAAAGGGACTGATAAAGAAATTAACAGTGTTTTTATATAATAAATATGTTGCAGCTAGAATTGTATGGTAGAGAGTGGTAGTAATAAAGTCAACATGAGGTAAAAATGCATTATATGTTAATAAATGGATGTTAGATTACTTAAAAAAGCACAAAAAGAAATAAAAAATGCATTTGATGCAGATGTGTGGACAGAAGTGGAGGCAAATCAAGGAGAAATGAGATGGTCAAGTTTTTATATGAGAGATGCAAGAAGCATAGATTAATAGTCAAAATAGTATTTAATTGGATTTTGAGTAAAGGACAGGCAATAAGATTTAGTACAGTAAGCAGATGATTTTGATAACTAATTTATGTCTGTATACTTATACAAAATGTGGGGTAATTGTGTTAGGAGAATTATTGAGTGTTATAGTGGCTAGGAATGGAATAGAAGAATAGATGCATTAATAAAAAATAGAAAGTTGGAGAAATTGAGAACTATTGTGGAAAGTAAAAACAGTTTAAATATATATATAGAAGTAAACAGAATATTGGGTGTGCGTTAATTTATAATAATAGCAAGGAAAATAGTTTTCTGTTTAATGCTCCAACAGGATCTTTAGCAAGAAGAAAATATACACAAAAAAAAAAATATGAGTGATTTAGTTTGCAAGTTATGTAAGGAAGTTATACAAAATATTAGGCATCTGTTAATTGAATGTAAATGCCTGTCAGCAGAAAGAGTACAAATAATAAAGTAATGGGAGAATAAATATAAACCAAGTGATTATACAGAATTTGGTTCTTGGTTTTTTCTGGTTGTATAAATAAATAGATAGAAAAGCAGACAGATAAATAAACAGATACAGAGATAAATATAGTAATACAGATTGAGAGATAAATAGATAAATGAATTTTTAGATAAACACAAGGGTGAATGGATGGATAGAGAAAAAGTCAGATGAACAATTAAATAGACAGATAAATACAAAAGTAAATAGGTAAACAGATAGACAGATAGGTAGATAGATAGATAGATAGATAGATAGATAGATAGATAGATAGATAGATAGATAGATAGATAGATAGATAGATAGATAGATAGATAGATAGATAGATAGATAGATAGATAGATAGATAGATAGATAGATAGATAGATAGATAGATAGATAGATAGATAGATAGATAGATAGATAGATAGATAGATAGATAAGTAGTTAGGTAGATAGATAGATAGATAGATAGATAGATAGATAGATAGATAGATAGATAGATAGATAGATAGATAGATAGATAGATAGATAGATAGATAGATAGATAGATAGATAGATAGATAGATAGATAGATAGATAGATAGATAGATAGATAGATAGATAGATAGATAGATAGATAGATAGATAGATAGATAGATAGATAGATAGATAGATAGATAGATAGATAGATAGATAGATAGACAGACAGACAGACAGACAGACAGACAGACAGACAGACAGACAGACAGACAGACAGACAGACAGACAGACAGATAGATAGATAGATAGATAGATAGATAGATAGATAGATAGATAGATTAAGTAGGTGGTAAGTAGGTGGGTGGATGGATGGATGGATGGATACCAATTTATTGTTCAAAAACCAGCAGCATAAATAAAGATTTTTTTATTTTATTTTTTTTTTAAGATTATAGATTATAAATAAAGATTTTTTTACATAATTGTTGCTCTTATTACATTCAATAATTGTAAAATTAATTTCAATTTTAATATTTAAAACTGAAATATAAGTAACCGACTACCATTTTTTTAATATTTTATTGGTGTTTGACTATTTCTTTCTCACATAGCTCTTTGGGAATTAGTTACTTCTATTTCAATTTCACATTATTAACCTATGGTTATTTATGATTAAATTTTACTATTTTGTAAAATGTTTTATTAATTGTAAAATTAATTTAAATTTTAACATTTACTAATTATAATAATATGATTTCGGTTTTTTCTTTTTTACTTTTCAATGAAATGTCTATAATTTTTTGTTTGTTAATTGTAAATATTGTTTGTTTGTTTTTGTTTTGTTTTTTTT
Organism: Epiperipatus broadwayi; assembly: GCA_028023455.1. NCBI lineage: Eukaryota > Metazoa > Onychophora > Udeonychophora > Euonychophora > Peripatidae > Epiperipatus > Epiperipatus broadwayi. The sequence continues at coordinate 3,622,716 of JAQFVV010006278.1, read as the reverse complement.
GTATTTCATAGAATTTAAAATTATTTTTTTCAGACAAAAACTTTTTAATGAAATATCTAAAATTATGTTAATTTTTTATTTGCTAATTGTAAATGTTGTTTTTTAAAACTTTTGATAAAATTTGAAATTTTTTAATTTGCAATGGAAAAATTATTTGGAACATTTTGTAAATCATCATCAACTATTATCAATCCACTGCATGATAAAGGTCTGTCCAAGTTCAAATGATCTTCTATGATCTTTAGCTTCTCTTCATCCATCCATCTCACATGTAGTCTCTTTCTGAATCTTTTCCAATCCCTTGAAGTTCAGTTTAAGATTTTAATTGTCCATCTACTATCATCTCTTTTAGCAATATGTGCATCCCAACTCCACTACAGTCTTTTAATTTTTTCAATGAGGTCAGTAACACCTGTTTATTCTCTTACCCATATATTGCATTTTCTCTGTCTTTTAGTTACTTCCAACATACATCTCTCCATACTTCTTTCAGTGGTATGAAGTCTCTGTATTGCTTTTCTATTAAATGTCCAGGTCTCGGATTCATAAGTAAGAACTGGTACAACCCATTTATTAAAAACCTTCCGTTTCTAACACATAGGTATATTTTCTTTTAGTATCAAGTTATTTCTACCAAAACCTTCCTTTTCAAACACATAGGCATATTTTTTTAGTATCAAGTTATTTCTACCAAAAGCACTCCAAGCAAGTTTAATTCTATGATTAATTTCATCCATTATGTTTTCATCTGTAGTAATAATCTGACCAAGGTATTTGTAACTGTTAACTTCTTCTAACTCATCATAATCAATCTTTAGTTTCATATTTTGAAAAAATCCATTAAACATTACTTTAGTCTTTTTAACATTTATCTTTAGACCTACTTTTTTATTTTCATCTGATAACTCCTGAAACATTTTCTGCAGCTCTAAAGCATTATTTGCAAAAACAACTACAACATCTGCAAAATCTAAATGACTTATATAATCTCCATTTACTTTCACTCTTTTAGCTTCCCATTTTAATCCACAAAATACTTGCTGTAAAAGTGTTGGAGATATGGATTCACCCTGTCTTACACCCTTCTCAATGTTGATTTTCCCAGTATCATTATGTAATCTAATTGTTACTGTACCTTGATGGTCCAATGCTTTAATCACTGAAGAAATATTTATAGAATCAAATGCATTTTCATAATCTAAAAATCCAAACATAATGGCAACTTATATTCATTTGTTCTTTCTATAACTTCTCTCAATACCTGAATATGATCTATTGTACTAAAACTACATTTAAATCCAGCTTGTTCTCTTGGTTGATGTAAATCCAATGTTCTCTGGAGATGAGTTGTAATTATCTTGGTAGAAATTTTGTATAAAACAATATCTTCTTTATCACCTTTTTTAAATATTAATATTAATACTGTATTATTCCAATCATATGGCACATTTTTATCATTTAGATATTTAGTATATATCTTTGCTAAAAAAAATTTATTTCTTCATCTGCTTCTTTTAATATATCAATTATAATTCCATCATTACCTGGAACCTTTCCTTTCTTTATACATTTAATTGCATGTCTCACTTCTTCACTTAAAAATTCTAGGTAATTTGGAAAATGTAATAGATATTGGAGGTACTTGTTCTTTATTACTATAAAATTCTTGATAAAAGTCTTCTGCCCATTTGATGATGTCATTTCTCTTTGTAGTGATAATTCCATATTTTTTTCTTATTGCAGATGTAAATTTCCTACCAATATCAAAATGTTGTTTTGCACTCTTGAGACTTTTACTCTCTTCTACAGTTTTTCTTGATAATTTACAGTTATACTTTTTTATATCCTTTTCAACTTTTTTTCCACACCGTTTTACAAAATTTGAAATATTCAATCTTTTTTAATACATCATTTTTGTACATCTTCATATTCCTTCTTTTTTTCATAAATTCTCTAGTCTCAATAGAAAATTTATTGGTCAATTGCTGCTTTTTTCTACTAGATATTTTTGTTGCAGCTTTTAAAAGTGTATCAATTATTTTCCTATTAATTTCATTCAAATCTGAATCATGTTGAAAATCTATTAATACTTGATACTGATTTGTAAGTTCTAATTTAATTCATTAGAACGTTTCTGAAGATTAATAATATCAACTGTAAATATTGTTTTTCTTAATAATTTTTGTCTCTCTAGTTTTGTATTAACACGTATCTTACATCTTACTAATCGATTGTCACTTTCTGTGTTAAATTTATTAAGAACATTACAATCTTGAAATATGTATTTTCTGTTAGTCAAAATATAATCCAATTCTGCTGTATCTTCATTTGGATGCTGTCATGTCCATTTCCTTTTAACATTTTTCTCAAAAAAAAAAAAATTCATAATATAAAGGTTTTTTTTTTCTGAAAACTCCACAAGTCTATGACCTCTCTCATTTCTATTACCATAACCAAAATTACCTACAGCACTTTCATCTTACATTTGTTTACTAATTCTAGCATTAAAGTCTCCCATAACAATTTTAAAATGTTGTTTACTCTGACCAAAAGCCTTTTGTCCATCCATATAAATATCTTCTACTACTTCATCACTATGAGAACTTTTTGGGACATAACCCTGAATTATCTGCATTTGGTATCTGCTATTAAGTTGTATAACTAATCTCGCCACTTTGTCTGATTCACCATCAATCTCCACAATGTTGTTCTTCCACTTCTTATTTATAATGAATCCTACTCCATTTGTTTTTTCAATATTTGTACCTTTATAATAGAGTACACACCCACTTTTTAAATCAATTGTCTCTTTACCTTTTCTTTTAACTTTACAAAGTCCAATAATGTGCCATTTAATATAAGACCATTCTTCTTTTAGTTCTTGCAATCTTTCTTCATTTAAAAGTGATCTGCAGTTGTAAGTACCTAAATAAAAATTCATCATCAAATGGCAGCCTGTGTCCACAATCAGGGTATTCTTAGCCCCCTCCACCTTTGGCCACCAATTGCTGCCTTGGTTGGTGACTTTACAGCCTTCTGGGAATAAGTACCTTGATTTATTTTTGTCTGTCATAATTGTATATATCTATTGGAAAAATATTTATCATTTACACAAACATTCATTCTGTCTTATCAAGTAACTGAGATTCAATCATGATCTTCAGTTTCCAAAACAGAGTCAGTTATGCTTCTGACCCAGAAACCAAGAAAAAACAAAATGAAACAGAAATTGAGGAAAGAAAAAGATACTTTGCAGAGATAACAGGTAAATATGATTAAGAATAGATGATGTTTTATATACATATAGGGATGTGATGTGTTTATAATGCTTTCATATTTTTTTATCTATGCACTGCACCTACCTAAGGTTTAAACTTTTTCTGAATAAGCTTCTGAGAGAAGCAGAGCTTTATATCAGTAAAATACTGTGTTATCTAGCAGGCACTGAACTGTGTAATGGGTATGGAGTCTATAACATGGGTTTGGGTCTATAACACAGATAAAGTAAATTAACAAGGTATTCCACTTGGCCAAACATTTCTTTAGTTGTTTTTTAATATGCCCTCTTAGTGGTAAGTTGCATTGTGCTTAAACTGAGATAGCTTATATGGTATTTATGCTGTATTGAAAACTTGGGTTCTGTGGACAGATTCTCTGTTCATCATGGCACTGTAATATGGCATGCATATATTATGCCAATAATCACCCATTTTCTGATATAAATTATATCAAAGAATGAGGAAGTTACTTCTGACCAAATAACTCAAGGTGGTTTAATATCAGCTTGTAAATCTGTGGTAATGGTAATGCACATCTGTATATGGGTAATATAATTTTGTTGTGTATAGTGAAATGAAATTGGCTGAATTAAACTAAAATACCAAGAAAGGGATTTAACTCAGTTTTATTCCCCATAGTTGATCAGCATAATGTAACCACTTGTCTACATAACTGCATTATAAATAATTACAAGTTGGGAGCATGCTCCTTGGATAGTTTAGGATTATTTAATTAATGGGGGAAAATAATATTTAATATTCCCGTACATATTTTTATATATTAATAATGAGTTTTTGTTTAATTAAATGTTTTACCTTTATTGCCACATGATAGTAGGAACATTCCACATACTTTTTTTTAAATACATGATTTTTACAAAGGAATGTCAAGAATTTTATGATGTTAATTTAAATTCTTGACTGATTTTACAATTTAAAGTTTAAGGAGGGAAATTGCTGAAAAATTATATTTGTAAAAATTTACCCAATTGATTGTTATAAAAGTTTTATGTTAAAGACAGATTGTGATTGGCTTGTAAGTAACATTGTTCTAAAAAATAATAATAGGGGTATAAATAAGTCAGAATACCCAAGTGTCTGGTAATAAGAAATTATTTCTAACTTAGCTGTTGAAGAGGGAGTAGTCAACTCTTAATCCAACTGATAAACAAGAAAAAAGCAGATCTTCACCAAGCTGTTGCAAAGTACAGCAAGAATCTTAACCAAGCTGTTGCATAGGATGGCAGAAGTTTTAATCAAGCTTTTAGCATAGTATGAGTTTAGTCATAAAAATGGTTTTTACAATAAAAACCATATACTAAATTCATCTATAAGCTGTACATCATTTTTTTCTATGTAGCCTGTCTTTACTGGAATAAAAATGTAGAGAAGAAAAGGTTATTTGTAACCTTGTTTTTTAATGAAGAGCATGGATCTATTAATGTGTTAGTGTCACCTGAAAATTTTAGTGGAAAGAAATAGATAAAATTTTCTATTTTTAACATGGATTTACTGCAAATCAAGAAAATGACAAATGTCTACAAGCCTTCAAGAAGAAAATTTCAACTGGAAATTATAATTGAAAAAAAAGACTCCATAGAAGAATAAAATCATGGTTAAGGGTATTATTTTGTGTGCACACTGTATTTTTATTTATAATAACAAAAGGAATTTTTATATATATAAAAGTAATAATTTTTTGTAATAATTGACAATTTTAAATATTTTTATTAAGTTAATGTTTTCAAATTGTGAAACATATTTTTTAATCCATTCAATTTTCTATTAAAAACTATGAGTTTTTTTTTTTTTTAGAAAATTTAATTTTTTTTAATTTAAATTTTTGTGTGTGCAAAACATTATTTTGTTCTCCTAAAACTTGTCAAAAGTTTAATTAAGCCAAGTCCAAGATTGTTATATTTGATTTTGAAAATGTTTTTCCAACTCTAAATTGTATTTTTTAATTATGGTTTTACTTTTAAAATAAATAAATGATTATTAATAATCTAATTCAATTTTGAATAAACATCATTAGTTTCAAAATATCACCAAATAAATGCATATTATTTATTAATCATGTGTAACAATTGTTTTCATCCATTTTTATTTATTCTCTACCTTATTTATTAATTTACCTTTCTCAAGCACACCCTTTATTTGAGCAAATTGTCTTAATATGCTAGATAACTAAACAGATCTTATTAGTTCAAAAATACATTTTGAAAGCATCTTATTTACATATATTTATGTATTAAAATGTAAATGGTACCTAATAATTAGTCCTCATTATTGCAAATGAAAATAACCAGCTAACTAACATTGCTAATAGCATTTTACATGGCTGACTTCATTCTTTGCACTAAATAGTAGATATATGAATTCTCTCTAAAGATATCAATGTATAAACTTCCTATGTTGGGACTGATTTTATTATCAAAAAAAAATATGTTTTCCACAATTTGAAAGTTAATCCATCCATTTGCACAGTGTATTTTACAAAAAAAAAAATGACTTCTTTACTTTATTTTCTGAATCTTTAATTATTTGTGGCTTTCATGAACAATAGATTGTTTACTAAATTGAGGCTTTTAATATATTTTTTTAGTTTTTATAAATTAAAAATGTATGATTTAAAAATATTATTTAATATTATACCTTTATAAAACTTAAATTTCTACAATAAATTTGAATAGTAAATTATACTTTTCATTATCTATTAACAGTCTTTAAATATATACCTTTAACAATTACACTTCTCAACTGATCAAACAATTCTTCTTTTTGTGTCTAAGTGGATTTTGCAAACACATTCTCTACAAAATTAAGATATCTGGTAATGTTTAGAGTAATATGAAATATAAAAATTATTCCTAAAGTTTCTTATGCAATCCACTTTTCAATTTATTTTTTGAATTCAAAATGCTCCAAATAAATGAGCAACACACAGTGTTCACCACATATATTACACATATATAGTTAGGGACATATACATTTCAATGTAATAAATTGATATTTATTTATTTTATCTACATTTTTTTAATATTTTGTGATTATGATGCCATACATTAAAATCTTTATTTTTAAGTTACTTTTCTAACTGAAAACCTTGAAAACCTTTATTCTGTTTAAGATTTAAATTTATATCACACTGTTATCTGATTCACAATCATTGCAATATATGTATAAAGATGGAATATTGCAGTACTAATAGATATATATGATATAAATCTTCAAAGCACTTATGTAAATGCAACATCTTCTATTACCGAAAGCACACTGTACTCAGTTGAAACGTTAATCCACTCTCTTTTTGCTGATATCTTATATAGCTTGTATATTAGAAAATAATAATAATGTGGGCAAATTATAAGCCAATTCAAATTAAGCTGCAAGAATACCTCAGCAGATTTAAATTAATGTTTGGGTTGTCATTGGCTAATCTTTACATTTTTATAGGTTCTTAGATAACAAAATAAAGTGGGTTCATTTTTTACCTGAGCATAGTAAACTTTACTGTATAATATTAACATAAATGAGGTTGTCTTTTATAATGCCAAAATAACAATTAGAATGCAGCTGGAATGCTATATATAATGGGGATGGGAGAATAAATAATTAAATTTAATGATGCATCAATTTAAAAAAAAAAACTTATTCATTAACTTAATCATATTTTAGTTCAAAAAACAATTTTTTAAAATAAATTATTGAACTTTAAATATAATCAGTTGTTTATTTATTCTCATAAATAATATATATAGTGCAAATAAAAAATTAAAATTTGGTTTTTAGGAGTAATATTTTTTTTTTTAAAAGTGATTTACATCTTTTGGCCATTTACTTTTTGAAAAAGTAAAAGCTTTTTCTGTTTTTAAAAAATTTACTTTAAAGGTTTATAAAAAGTGTAAAACAATGTTTTAATATTTAAAAGTTTTTTTTTTAATTTGTTTTTTTAATTCATCTGTCGTGACAAGTTTAATTTTAATGAAGCATTTCTTTAAAAATCATTGATTCCATCTATCATATCTTATTAAATAATTAGTTATTTGTTTGACTTTTATGAAAAATTTAATAGATTAAAGTGTTATTTTTAAAAGTTAAAATAAAAATCCTTTCTAATGTTCACGTTCAACTTGACATCATTTCCTTTTACTTCACGCCCAAATTAATAGTCAAAGAATATCTCCTTTAACGTCTGATAACCGCACGCTATAATTTATGATACTCTTAATAACGTCTACATTATTTTATAAAAAACTCTTACCTATCTATAACTTAGGTTTAAAGTATTCTCCAAACAATAAATCATAAAGTGAACATAACATGCAATCAATTGTAATATTTGGCATTCTTGTTACACCTTTAAACAGGTATAGAATTAGCAATATTTTGAACAATAGAAAAAAAAATTCTTCATAATTTAATTTTATTACAATATAAATTAAATATCTTGTAAATGATAACGAATAAAGCAATTTGTATTATAGACATTTTTGATTGAAAGAACACTTTGGGAGCTTGAAATATTATAGTGATTGATTGTATTAATTTTACAAGTTTGATTATAATAGAAAATAACATTTTGAATAAAATGTGAAAAAATACATGAAATGATTTTAATAGGTAAGATTAAAAGTTCTAAGATTCAATAAGAAAAGGATAACCATTATAAAGAAGGTTTAAAAAATACATAGAATTTAGACAGATTTTTTTTTCTTTTAGATTTATAGACATTTGAAAATATGTTTTGGTAAAAATGAAGCGTCGGTGGCTTAGTGGTTAGCATAGCTGCCTTCCAAGCAGCTGGCCCGAATTCGCATTTCACAGAGGAAAAAAAACATAATTTGTTTTTTTTACTAAAACTATTTTAATAATAATAATAAATTAATCAATCCATTAACTTATATAACATATGATAAAATAAAAATAACTCCCTACACTAATGCCATCTATAATAAGATTGAGTAATACGATTTAGTAATAACTGATCACTATGGAGATGCATTTTAATCTCCATCAGACCAATTTCTGCCTTTTGCCTTTATTAGTAAGGTTTGGGATTCAAAGCGGGAAATAATACAGTTATAAATATAATAAATCACTTTTAGTTCCATCTAATATTCAAGCTAAAAATCGAAATTCATAACATCTTATGTTTTTGAACCTAAGCTAACTTGCCTTTAAATATTTATATGGATCTAAGTCTAGATTAGTAACCATATATTTTATATATAAATAAAGGCAAAATCCAGAAATAGGTCTGGAGGAGATGGTTTACTAGTAGTTAGTAATCACTGATTTCTCACATTCACTATAGATCACACTGGAATGCGGTTCTTGTTTTATTTACCAATATACTTTAAAACATCAATATAGTATTAATTATTTTTTTATTTAAGCAAACAATTTTAGTTTTGCTTAAATTATCTTAATCTTTACAACAAATTGAATTATTTTTGTTTGTTTGTTTTTTCTTAGAAAGGGTGTGGGGGGGGTTAATTTTTAATAATAAATCTACACTATACACAAAAATAGCTATTTAGAATATTTTTTTATCAAGTTACCTCAAAAAAAATTAAAAGATATTCTACTAAAGGAATTTATTTTTCTCAGAATCCAATAATTTCAAATCTTTGAAAAATTTACATTTAGTAAAAGAGATATCAATTATAGTGTAATTAAAACACTGAATTAAAAATATATTAATTCCAAAAAATAATAACTGTCAATAGAAATAGAAAAAATATATGGCTATAGAAATAATATTAATGGCACTGTTAACTACTTTTTCAATAATAAGATTCTAAGCGCATAGCACAAATTAAAACAACTTCTAAATGTTTGTAAAACTAAATGACTTTTAAAAAAGGTTTTCAATTCTAACATTACAACTCTTCTTTTTATATTCAGCATCTTTAAAAATATTAACCCTTGATAACCTGACAATCTTTTCTAAATCCTAATTAGTAGTATCTGAAAATATTGTAATTTTTAAATTAGTACTTACTGGTAGAATCATATTATATTGTCATTGAGTATCACTGCAAAAATTTTCTGAAGATATTTTACATAAATGCCATAAAGTTCAATATAAGCACCTAGTTTATATTTAAAAATCATTAACAGTAGAATATTATAAAAGTGGCAGAAATGGTGAGAATGAACTGTGAAAATATATATTTTTATAACATACAAATAAATGCAAAGACAATCTTGCTAAATGACCCTCTACAAATGAATTACTTATTTTCACATATCAAGTGAATTCACCTCTTTTTTAGATTTAATTTTATTATGGCTTACATTTTACTATATATAATTAATATTTTGATTTTCAACAATCTTATTTAAAGATTTAAATAAAAATTACATATTGTATAAAGTTAAATATTATTCAGAATTTAAGCTGCCAGATCTTAACAGATGTCCATGGGTACTGCAATATGATGTTTTAATGATTAAAATCTATTTGGATGACTAATCATAAAAGCTTTTCATGAAAATTTAATTTTTTAATAAGTATTATGGTTGAAAAATATTTAACCATTAAGATGTTAATGATAATTTTTTACCTTGATGTTAATAATAATCAATATATTAAGAAAAAAATAGCAAACTTCTCTTTAACAGATACATGTCTGCACTTCTGAAACTTTTTCAATATATTTATTAAAAAATAGACATGTATTTTATTTACTCATCAGTTTTTGTAAAATTATTACATTTCATTTTTAAGTATATAATGTTTACATATAGTTTTTTTCTAAATATATTTGATTATTAGAAAAAACTAGCCTATTAAAAATATATATGATGTCAGCAGGAAATGGTCTCTGTCTATAATTTTATTATTCAATTTTATTGGTTACTCAATTTAAAATTTAATATTTCTAAGATAATTTTTATTTTTAGCATTTCTGATATTAATGAAATTAAAGAATATATATCTTTTTTATTAATTATATTTTTTACATCGAAGGCTAAAATTAAATTTTTTGTGTTGATAATTTTGTCACTATTTTTTATTTATAAAGTTAATATTTTATTTTTAAATTTAACTTCATTATTTGAATTTATACTTTTAATATACTTAAACTAAACATAAAGATTTAATAATAAGAATAAAAGTTTTTTTTTCATTAAAAATGTAATTGAAGAAATTGTATAGAAAATTAACTTAAAAAAAATTCATAAGTGTGTTCTTAAGGTTTAAACATTGTTAAAATTAAGTGAAAATGGAAAGTGTTAGCTGGCTAGTGAATGAATACTATGCTTAAAAAGGAAACTACCCTACAATAACGTAAAAATTACTGGTTTTATTGTCGATTTGATTATAGTCGGAGAAGCCTGCAGAAGAGTTAAACATTGCTAAAATTAAGTGAAAATGGAAAGTATTTGCTTGCTAATGAATGAATACTATGCTTAAAAAGGAAACTACCCTATGATAACATAAAAATTACCGGTTTTATTGCCGATTTGATTATAGTCAGAGAAGCCTGCAGAAGGGTTAATGATATCCCTGATCCTAAACTTAATCCCAGTTGAAATCTTAATGCTTACTCTAATTCAACCCTAAACATTACATTTAACCCCAGTATTAACATTAACTTTAGTTCAAATTACAATCTTTCTGTCATATCTGACCTTGTCTTCAGATGTGAACTAGTCCAGATTTCTTCCTTATCTAATTGGATTGAGCACTCATTGCTACTTACCAATGTGTAATCATAGTCAAATGGTAAAACATAAGTATGGCCAATATGTAAACATGTATTTAAAATCCTACCATTGGTTAGTACAGGCCAATAGGCAATGATGCTCTCTGAATCTGATTGCTGCCAGTAAGATAGGGGATCTGGCAATAAATAGTCAGTCTTTTGAGAGGCAAGCCATAGAGAGAGAGAGAGAGAATGTCTGTCTAACCTGAATGACTGAAAGTGTTCTCAATTGAAACCACTTTCAATTGCATGGTGTTTCCACTATAGTCATTACTGATACATTTATGCAGTAAGGCAAGTCCACAATAGGATTGAAAGCTGCTACAACTATAGCCGACTCAAGGCAAGCTGTCCAGTACAACCAGAAGAGACTTGACTAAAACTCACAAGGCAAGCTAATATATACAACTGGAAGTGAGTTTAGTCATTCAGCATGACCAGCTCATTATTGATTAAGTTGTACGTAAAATTGTATATATTAATGGTGTAACTTGTATGTATATTTGTTCTAATAAATTATACATATTAACATTGTGAATGTTCAAATTTTTTTGATATTACTGTTGGTTGGGGTCTAAAACATGCAATTCCGCCCAACACAACACTTTCTATTGCGTTTATATGTGATTGTGATAAATACATATATAATATAAACATTTGATATACCGTTCGCTCTGATACTGTTGACTAATTATAACGTCTAGTTTCATACAACTACTGAAGCAAGGGATTTCAGATGCCCTTCTAGGTATGACTAACACATTCAGATGTACCGTGGCAGCTTGCCTCGAGTCCATGTACGGTGATAGGCAAGGCTATTTTACTTATATACATACACACAAAAAAAAATATGCCTCTAATATTTTAATCAGGAAATGTTTTGTTTTTAATTAAACTAGTTTACATAATATAGTCTTTTCAAAACATTGGCAAAATATTATCAATTTTTTTTTATTTATTTAACACGGTAAGAAAAATTTGGTGTTTGTTTATTTATTTATTATAAAATATATGTGCATGAATATGCGTGAACGTATAGTAACCTTTCATTATGAATCCATTTAAAACCAATAAATTGATTTGCAACGTTCTCATATAGTTAGATAGATAATAAAAAATATATGTACGTGGGTTATTATATGAAAATGTAAAAATTAGTAAGGTGATTTTTTTTTCTTTTATAAAATAAAAATTTTGACTAGCAAGACATAAAATCAATAATTTTCTACAGTAAATGAATCATTTTTAATAGTTCATGGTTTATTCATGTGTTTTAGAATGAACACCGAGCAAATAAATAAGCATTTTAAAAAATACTTTTAAATTATTTATTGCACATATAAATGGATTTTTTTTAATTTATAAATCGCCATTTGTTTTGCATTGCTTGCCCCACCCCCAATTATTTTTCGTTAAAAAATAATTCTTTAGCTTAACTGCTGACTTTACAATTATAAATGAATTTCAATGTCGAAATAATCAATTAAACCTTTTAAAAAAATGATTTTTTTTCCCCTAGCGTGACTGGCTGATGTTATTGATTGGAGATTGTGATTACAATTATCTACTGTTTTTCAATGAAGTCAGTTATTTATTATTATTGGGCATAATGTCATATATATATATATACAAGCAAAACCAAGAATTTTTAGTTTATGAGCTTTTTTCCCCAGACAATTAACTATTCTTAATCATGTATGGATTTTGACCCGAAGATGGATTTACTTACTGCTTTAGTTCTGACATTGTACTATATATCAGAAAGTTATTAGCCACAACATTCATTGATTAATCATCTCTATATAGAATACAGCTTTTTAAATTCCATTTCTTAAGCAGATTAAAAATAGTAAATTGTGAATTTGAATCTATTGATTTACTTCAGTAATGTCTAACTGAAACACACAGGCTTATTATATACCTGTGTTTATGTATGTAATATATAGGGTATAGGAGCACAGACTTTCACTCGACCCACCACTCTCCACTCTATCTCATAACACTGATACACTCGAACATATATATGTTGAAAAGATAAATAATCACCAATATTCGTATTTCATGCTAAACCAGCAATCATCAGTTGGTCCAGATTACTATCTCTACACATATATGCTATAACTGCTCAGATATATATTAAGATAGCCAATCCTCATATTTTAATGGACAGGCTTCAATCTACTCCACACTCCAACTTTTCATTGGATGGATGGTTGAAGAGTTGGAGTGTGGAGTAGATTGAAGCCTCTCCATTAAAGTATGAGGATTGGCTATCTTAATATATATCTGAGCAGTTATAGAATATATGTGTAGAGATGGTAATCTGGACCAACTGATGATTGCTGTTTTAGCATATTGGTGATTATTTATCTTTTCAATATATATATATGTGTGTGTGTGTGTGTTCGAGTGTTTCAGTAATGTCTAGTAACTGCGTTGGTTTTAGCAGATAGTACTGAATCTGAAGAAAAGAAATGTGCTTGGGATCTTCTAAGAACTTCATTTCTTTTGACATATTTTTTATACTGTTGAATTTAACAAATTAACTAATGTCTGCCATAATTTTTTTTATTTGATTGGAGGTACAATTATTACAATAACTTCGGTTTACTTTATGCAAAAATAAAATATTCTATATCGTCATAAACGTGATATATCGTATATTCAAAAACCTGAGAAAATGTATTTATTATTATAATAAAAAAATAAACATTTTTACATGTATTAAATTTATATTTATTCATAAATTACAAATTTTAATAAATAAATTTTTAAATTGAACATCTCATAGCAGGTTTATTATTTTTATCATAAAACAATTAGAATGATATGGAGGAATTTTTACTTATGATATTTTATGCTTATCATTAATCAAAAGTAAAACACATTGTCTAAATATTTATTCTAAAAAAATATTTTTCACATATTTAAAATATATTGCTTTCTCTAATAAAGCAATTAAAAAATATAGCATTTGTATAAAAAATAAAGATAAATCATAATTTTAAGAGAAAATATACATAATTCGCAATATTTATATATATATATACACACACAGAAACATATATACTGGAATAAATAATGTCATATTTATTTCTTGGCCATCTATGTAGTCTTTTATATGAGAGATGATTAACAGTAATTATAAGACTGAATAATAAAAAAGCATTGAAATTATTTAAAGATTAGTAAACAAAAAATAAGAATATTTTATAATATATATTAAAAAATGATAATAATGCAATAGATTAATTTTATTATTAATATCTGAAGGATTTAAAGTTAAGAAAAGCCTAAATAAATAATATTTTATAAAATAAAAAAAAGAATGTAGGAAGATAGTTTTTGTTATCAGAAATTGAAAGTTTTAGAATTAGAAAAAAATGTACTTAAAATTATAATTGAAAGAATTTATGTTGAAATGACAGAATGTTGTATTATTTCAAAAACAATATAATTAAATTAGAATACTAGAAAGTAATCTTAATGAGAAGAAATAATAAGATAATTAAAGCATATATATTGTAGTCTAATATAAAAAAGGAGATTAAAAAAGATTAAAATTTTAATTTAATTTTAAGGTAGCATTCTGTGTACTTTTTTTCCTGGGAAACACTCGAATAAGAAAATAAACCATAATTAAATATATGTAATATAGCTTTTATTATAGTATAAAAAATTTTAATTAAATATAATTAAGGTTATCTAAAGTTTTGAAAAACAGGTAAAGTCACTGAGCTTATACAAAGATATGAGTTTTTGTTTTTAGAAATTTTCCCTTTGACGCTAGGCTCTAAAGAATCCAAGATGATTGTTACTGGTAAAAAATAGGGACATTCACAAATTGATTGAAGTCTTTTTTGGAACTGTTTGTTAAATTGAATATGCTATTCTAAAAAAGTTTGATTTCACAATGTAACTGATAATGTATTATGATGAGCCATAAAGTGTTTATAAAGCAAATTTGAATTAATAAAACTGTAATCCAGGTTAAAGAAAGTTCAATTCTGTCTGAAAAGTTTATATATGCCATTATATCCTTGTCTTCAAAAATGTGCATATGCATGTCAATGAGGAAAACCTAAGGCATGAACTTGATAAAAGAGAAAAACTGTATAATTTGGACTTATTTTAAGAACATTATTTTGCCCTCACCTACCAAAAATATATTATATATTTCATAGTTAAAGTTGTTAGTTATTTATATATTTATATAGTTTTCAAATTAGTGCAAATTGTCGATTGAAATATAATATGGGGAAATGAGTTTTTTGTTTTATTTATTTAAACCAATTTAAAAGAAGCAACTTAAATTGCAGTTTAATTTATCTTAACATTTAATTTTAATTTTTTTAAGAGAATATGAAAATAAAAATTCATCTCTTCTTATATAATTTGTTTTAAAAATTAGTTTTTATTAAAAATATGTTTTGTTTTTTTTTAAATATATATCCTTTCAAATGTAAACGAGTATTAACAAGATGGGGAGATCTAAAAGAATCTTATTTAAATAAAATGTTTTGTAATAATATTTTTAGATTATAATATAATGTAAAAAGTTAGGTAAAATAGCAAAAACACAATAGCAATAGATACACTGAATATGCACACATATAGAAATATGTTCCAATGTACATGAAATATCCAAGAACTAGAATTAAAGACTGCTCAAGATTTTTTTTTAAAAAAACAATGCTATAATCATTTGAAGTTTAAATTAAAATATGTAAATGATTATTAGGTACTTTAATATCAGACCTGTTGGGAAATGTAAGTCGGAATAGATTAGGTTTAGGGTTAGGGTTGTGATCAATATTCGTCACAGAAAATCTAATACTAAAGTATTGATTATTAATCTAAATATGATCAATATGATTTTGTATATATATTTTGAACTTGCATTAATCCTCTTTGAAATATACTTTTATGTGTATGTAAATACAGTTATTTAGGATTTATGTTTATAATTAAGAATATTCTATAATCACAGTATTATGATGAAAAGTGATTAAGAAGTAAGGATATTATTTATCAGAGATAGGATCCAAAACCTAACTACCTGTATAAATTGTTTAATATTTTATGAGAGGTAGGATCCAATAACAGACCACATCAGTGAATTAATAATTTTATGGTTATGATTTTATGAGGAAGAAGATTCAAAGAATGGCCACCTCTTTCAATTGTAATTAGTTTAAAGAAAATATTGTATAGTTATGTATATGTTTATTATGATTTACATTGAAGGTGTACTTGGTAGACTAACTTTATTTTAAATATTTGTGGAAGATGTAAGTAATTGAGTAAATAAATTATATTTTTAAGAGCCATCAACATATAGGATTATATCCTTGGTACATTAAAGCATGAGGTATTTGTTGATGGCAAGCAGTGCTTCATCGTATAATTATATTAATATGTAATATACTATCATTTATAAAATTAATATTTTTCAGTTGTTCAGAAATAAATCTTGGACATTTTTCAAAGATATCTGAATGCTCTTTTTTATTGCACATTCGTCTTTTTAAACGTGCTCATAAAATATCGATTAAAAAATAATTTACAGATAATACTAATGAAGTAAAAAATTAATTATTAATAAAGTGGAATACAATTTAAATTACAAAATATAATTTAAAGAATATTAATAACAGTTTTTATTAGATATAATACAAATTTTTATGATTTGTAAATATTTGCTAAATAATGTATATTTTCTGAAGAATGAAAAAACCTCAGGATTCGTATATCTTTCATTATTTACTTCCTAATCAGATTGTTTACTTATTAATCTCATTTGTTAATTATTTGTTTATTATCACTATACTATTTATTAACTTTTGGATTCCAAAGTGGAGCCATGATTAGGTTTAATATGATATCAGAGTTGAGCAATTCAAATAATTAGCACCCAATCATCTGAGATGTTTGAACGACATAAAAAAGACAATATTTTTTTACAGTACAATAAAGTGGTAAATAAAACAAGACAAAAGAAGGCAGTATAAAAATAGCATAGAAGAACTCACCCAGGAATAATGCAGAGCAATTAATGATGAAATCCAATTAAATATTAGTGGTATAATGAGTTTATTAAGAATAACAGAAAATTTACAAAGCAAAGTTAAAAAGAACTGAATGGAGGAGATTAGAAGACTATTACAGAAGAGAGATTAGAAACAAGTTACAAAGGGTATAGCCTAAAGAAAGAAAAAATTATGGAGAATTCTGCAATAACCAATGGGAGCATAAAACTAATTATGAAGATGTAAAAATTCCTAAAAAAGGCTGCAACATCAACACAAATAGACATTATGCAAGTAGTCATCTGACTTTCAATATGTATACTAGCATACTTATGGTATAATCATATATTGTGCATCCTTAGTGCATATCAACAATGTGTCATCAACCCATATGTATTGTGAGGACACATCAAACTGACTACATAAAAATCACCACACATGCCAATATTAAAGACTAAACCACCAACAAAATCTTTAAGATATTGTAAATTATATATTAATCAATTTTGTGCAAAATTGTCCATTAAAGTTGTATTCTTGACAATATATATATATATATGTGTGTGTGTGTGTGTGTGTGCAAACAAATAAAAATCTCAAAAAATAAAAGAAAGAAATCATTGATGTTAATCTTTTTTATATTTATTAATCCAACATAAAATTCTATAAATGTTGGAATGATGTCAACAATGAAAATTAAAGCATGATCTTGAACTCATATATCAGTCAGTGAAAGATAAGACAATATAGAGCAACTTCATTCTTTTTTTAAGAAGAAAAGGAATGAGTGTAAATTATGTCTTTAAAAAATTTACTTTTTAAATGTCTAAAATTAAGTTAGTTATCATCTTAACTGTCCTCAATAGTAGAGCTTATAAGTCACTACAATTATAACTTGAAAAAGTTGGTTAAGGAACCCTCTACCTATTTTCTTAAAGCTTATATTTTAATCCAAATTATAAGCTAGAAAACAACAAATCATGCATGGTTAGGAAATGAGAAACATCATGGGATGGAGCTGCTTGTCTTGCAAACATAATTCCAGATATGATTATCATTTCAAATTAATATTATGATGACTGTGGTAGGAAAAAGATCTACAATGTGCTATAATCCAGTGAATAAATTATCTCAGCATGGGAAAAATAGTTATAACAGAGTCTAAGTCACCAACATGAAGATCCAGAGGGTGACTGAAGATTATCTGCTGTACTACCAACCAGTTCATGCAAAGGAATGCAAAGGAACTTTCCTAAAGGCAAAGATACTCAGATGGTTCATGGTGTGAACTACAAGACTTTGAACTAAGGCTAGACTATGCTGGATTAACATTTCAAATTATATTTTTATAATTCTTTTTTTTATTTCACTTGTCAAGTTGGTTTCTTCCTTTTAAAACAGGGAATCAATCCTTCCAACAGTCAATTAATCTAAAGGGAAGGGAAGCCATCAATTCAATTTTTTACTTTTAATAATAAAATGTAGCTGCAGCTTCCTGAACTTGCTTGCCAATAGATACTTCAGTCTACTGACTTGAAGGGTGTGGCTTTATTTTTATTCAATATTAAGCACTCATACTTTGACACTTGCAATATTTTCTACATTCAATGTTTATGTTCAATTAACTTAATTATTAATTATTTGTTATTCAGATTGAATGACTAAACCCTTGGATGATTAATCTGTTCTATCATAGATTTATATGAGATCAGAATAGCAGGGAATTCAGAATATAAGAGCAACCTTCAACAAATTATAAAATATGGACAGATAAATCAAAAATTAATGAGCAACTGATATTAGAAATTTTGGTTAGCAGAGTATTTGTTAAAATATAGGTCTCTTTTTAATACTCTATTTGATGTAAAATTGAAATTATTAAATTAGAATGGTGAATGACCATCTGTCATACCAATCAAAGGTATGGGTTAGTAAATAGTTAATGAACACAAATGAAGGATGATCATGCCTGCACAATTATTAAATTAATCAAAACATGTTATTTTTGCTATCCAACAATTTTAAATGGAAACCATCATCAAAATTAATTTGTTAAATATTAAATTAAATTAGTTGTCTGTCATTTGATTTTTCTATTTACCAATAATTCATACAATATGCATATTCAATGCACACATCAGATACAGAATAAATATACATTGAAATAGAGTGTGTACATTCTGCCTGAATTTGAACTCTGTGGCATAATAAGTTTCAAGAAGAGGTGAAATAAGGGAGGTTATATTAGTGTGAAACTCTCTCTCACTCAAATAGTAATTATCATAGAATCACTTCACAAAACCCAGATAAACCATCAGATAACTGACTTGCCTTATCAAATTTAATGCCATACTTTGATGACCAAATGGGTGACTGCAGTTTGATACACCTCTTCCAGAGGAAAATATCATTCCATTGCATATGCTGCTCAAATCTGTCGGGCTCTTAAATAAGAACTTGGCAACATATATTCTATCTCATTATAGTATGTATATTTATAAACAAACTTGTAAACCAACTGCTAAGCTTACTTATTTTTAATATTTATAAGTAATAAAAACAATACATGTATTCATTTATGTATATATACATATGCATACAGATAATCATTGCAGAGTGTTTTCTATTTTTACTTTTTATTTATAATAAATTATATGCAATATTATACATATAAGGAATTCTATCTTTATTGTTAAAAGGGAGTTGCCTTGACAATAGTTTGAGATGGTTGTCTGTTATTAATATTGGCATTGTCTAAGTGTTGTTTGGTTTTTAATGATTAAATATAAATATATATTGTTAAAAGGAGGTTGCCTTGAAAACAATTTGAAATTGTTGATTGTTAATAATGATATTGGGATTGTCTAAATGTCTATTGGCTTGCACTCAGGCTTCCCAGGTGGTCACCCATCCAAGTATACCCATTCTCGTCCAATCACAGCAGTTAAGCAATCTTAGGCTTAGTTAGTATTGGGTGAGTGACCACCTGGGAATCCTGAATGCTGTAGGCCATCCAATATATATATATATATATATATATGGATATATATATATGGATATATGCTTTCATGATATATATATATATATATATATTATATATCATGAAAGCAGCCAATACTTATCTATTACAAGAATCTTCATTCTGCTATTAAGGTAATCTTTTATTTATAAGAGAAAGGTTATAAATAAAAGATTGCCTTATAGCAGATTGAAGATTTTTGATGGTGATTTACATTTATAAATCAGTCTAGTTTTAATAATGATTAAAAATAATTTATTCTAAAAATTGTACAATAAACTCATCATAACATAATTTTCACAAAAATAATAAACTATGATAATTCTGTCACTAAAATATAATGTATTAAATGTTATAAAAATATTGATCAGCATCAAAAATGTGTTAAAATTATATTTAATTTTCTTAATCTTTTTTCTGTGTATGAAGCAATATTATTATTGCATTTAATTTATTTTATAATTATAATAAAATTTAAAAGTACTTTCTCAAAATGTTTTTAAAAATTCTTTTCTTTTTTTTTCATTGTTGAAAAGATAAATTTTAATTTCAAAGAAATAAATGACACATCACACAATTTATAGTTCAAATAGTTTTTAAGAAAGTTGAATTAAAGCTTATGATTTGAAAATTTAAAAAATATTAACTTTAGATATAAGTTAAACTCTAAAATTAAGTTTTAAGTAGTGATAAACTTTATCTACTTAACTGTTTTTTTTACAAATATTTGTGTAATAATTTTTTTTTAATTTCTGATGAAGAAATATTTGATAGGATAATATTTTTAAAAGAAATTAATGAAAAAAATATAAATGAATAAATACATAGATGTACCCAGAAAAAATGTAACTAAATATAGTTATAGTTTAATTCTAATATTAACAATGCTAAATAATTTGTAATATTTTAAGAATGATAAACTTTTCAAGTTCCAACTATCTTAAATTTAAGTTAACATATCATTAACATCATAGTTCAACTGCAAAGCAAAAGTAAAAGAATTAATTTTTAGATGCAGCCTATAATTTTTAGAAAGAAATCAAATTTAATCCATGATAACTATGATTTATAACAGGCATGATTTTAATGTTTTCTTTATGTAAATCACAGACAACAATTAAAATTAAATTCATTTTCTTCTGCTTAGCAGTTGGAATATATTATGAGATGTTTATTTAATTTAATAAATATGGCATTTGGGATGGTTATCATTTCTAATATATATACACCTGGGTCTCTTTTTACGCAGACTTATTTAACACGATTTTGAAGTTGCGCAATTCGTGTTTCACTGGAAGTCGATCTCTGATATTGCACTAATAATTTAAATAATAAATTTCATGCACTTACGTTATATTGAAAGTAATAGCACATTATTGGAATTTGACTTTCAACTTAGTAATTTCAATATTTTCAGTGCTTTATAATAGTAAGATTTTATGCAATAATGAAATTAAAATCTATTTCCACATTTTATGTATACACACATTAAATTTTACAAGATTATAATGTAAATTTGTTCAAACATTGTGCATATTAATTTTGCATTTTAAATCACATTCTGTTTTTGCTTTTTAAAAAAGAACGTAATCAATTATTAATCATTTAGTGTCCACAAGTTCATTTTTAAAAGGTCAGTAATAACAGTGGGCACAATTAAATTTGACAACTAAAATCTGATTTTTAATTGTAATTAACAATTTAAAAATTACTTACACGACTTGAAATAATGTGATGTGAAATTTGATTTTTAAACGGAATTGAAAATTAAAGACAAAAATAATAATTTAATTTTTAGTTGTTAGTTTTAATTAAATTTTTCCCAGCAGTTATGAATAAATGTCTTTTTATTATCATAAGTCTAAGTTCATAAACAATTAATAAAATCATCATCTAAAAGATTAATTACTAATTACGTTGTCAACAGAAAAACATCAACACAACATGAGAGTGCAAACGAACGTGTGTTTTGGCAAATAGCGATAATAATTAAAACGTGTATAAAAAAATGTAAATTACTGTACTGTAAATTATGCATAAAAATATATTATTTTGAATAAAATTAAATATTATAGTTAAAAAAAGTTTGTCTTGTATCAATTTTTTTCAAATTTGAAATTTTTTATTAGTCATATTTTATTTCCTTATTTTTTTTTCGTGTGAATTTTAAAGTAATTTTACGTTGGTGCTTTGCTTTTATGCGAATTTTGAAAAATCACAGACTGCATCCCTCCTTTTTCAATGTAAGTTACATCTATTTTTGCATGATTTCATTTGTGCGTGTGTTCTGAGGAACCTATCTATCGCGTAAAATGAGACCCAGGTGTAGTTCTCCATTTTAACTCTTATTTAATACTCCAATAAGCTGATGTGAAAACACACTAGTATTGGTGTTCCATTATAAAACTCTCAGTTGAAGTTATATAAGAACATAATGTAAAAAACTACTTAAGAAGTAAATTATGAAATGTAATTTTATTAATTCAAATTTTGATGGATAGTTAAAAATAGTTGTAAGCATTATTAAAATAGTATTGTAATAAAAATTCAGTTCAGTTCAAATAAAACTGGTATGTAAAGTTTTTCATTAAAAAAATGATTTTTTTATCTTATATTAAATTATCTTTCTATTAATTGTTTAAAAAAATAATATAACTAAATATTTAGTTGAACTATTTTAAGTTACGTACTAAATGTAAAAACGACTTCTTTGGAAAACTTGTGCATCTGACGACTAAAAAAAATAGTAGATAATATTAATGAATTTCATATATAATGCCAATTATTTTAGCTATAGCAGAATGCCAATTTATTTTTTAAAAAATAAATGTTCTGGTCATTGTAAATATTTTATAAATATTTCAAAATCATTATTTGAACCTAAAACATATAAAAAAGGCTTTTTAATATAAATTATTTTGCTAGATTATGAATTCAAAAGGCACATATCTGCTAGTATTTTAATTTATGATGTAATAAATTTTGCCTAAAACTTTAAAATGTTGTTTTTATTACTCATTTATTACAAAAAACTTTCACATTACATTTCTTTATATTTAATAATTATCAAATTTATTTTATAAATCTTAATTATTCATTCAGTTTCAGATCTAAAAGTGTTTCACTAAACAATATTTAATTGATGGACTGCCAAGACATGTCTTTATTAGATAAAAATAAAAAGAATCTACGATATATATACTGACAGTCATAATAAGTATATTATGATATGTGCAGAGTGATCATTTCATTTTATAAGTTATTTGTTATAAACAATTCTTTTAATATTAATCATTTTTTCTAGTGTTTTACCAAAATAATAGCTGGAGTTTTGGAATTATTTCCTTTTCTTTAACCAGAAAAAAAATTGTATTTTGCAATTATTTTTTTTATTTTCTGTTCTTTTTATATATTACAATAATTTTTTTACTTCATTTTCATTTTCTTAATAGTGATTGATGTTAAGAAATGTATTAAAATTTTATTAAATGATTTTAATAATAATGCTGAAAAATATTAACCAATAAAAAAGAAATAAACTAATAACTAATGTTGTATTTATGTATTGAACTATTTCCAACATCTAATATTAAGTGTTGAATGTCTTTAGAAAAATTAAACTTTATTAAAATTTTCCAATTACATTCAACTTTTAGTAATAGCACACAGTATATGCACAATGTTTCAAGAGGTATTATTCTCCTCACTTCTTCAGGTGTTGACAGTACTAGTATGGGAACCAAACCTGAACTCATAGATTGGTTAAAGCATTATCTTAAAATTCATTATTCAAGAATATAAGGGTCCAGATTTGATTTCTATGCTAGTACCATCACTGATCATCCCAGAAACTCCTGAAGAAGAAAGAAAATTAATACCTCTCAAACCGTTGTGTAAATACTAACCTGTGTACTATTACTAACATTGAATGTAATTGGAAAATTTAAATAAAGTTGAATTTTTTAACGACATTTAATGCTTAATATTGATGATGGAAATAGTCCAATATGTATATTCAACAAGCATACCATCATCACAAACCTTCGGGAAAGCAATAATATATTTTGATAATTTTTCATCCTAATGATTTAAAAATTTCAACGTACTTTAAATTATAACATGCTTTAAAAATGTATTGAAATTATCGCAAAATAAAACACCATTATTGATGATTAAGTATATTTTTAAAAAAGACTATTCGTATTGCCTTGACAAAAAAAAATTGCGTACAATTAAATAATTTAAATATTAAAATTAAATTTATTAGTTGAATAAGAATAAAGTTAAATAAAAAAACACAAATTACCAATAATTTACATAATTTAAATTTTTAAAATTCAAATGAATATAATAAAATGTAAATTAAGTTTTTGTTTTTAAATCTAATTTAGATATAATGCAATTTTTACTGAAAGATATGAATTTTAAATCAGATAAGAATAAATAAATAAAAACTATTTTAAAAATGAATATTATTATATATTTTAACTTTTGTTTGAGAAAATCGAATTATATATATATATATTGAAGAGTCAATCTTAGCTTAAGATTGTGCTTCATGTTTCTACCTACTAACCCGTATTCAAACCCCTATATCCCATCCGGCTCCTTTTGTCGTATATATATATTTTATGTATATATTTGGAATGCGCTCCTAAATTTACAGTTTAACTTTTAATATTTATGATTATTAATTCTATTATTAATTATTAGTTCTTTTTTTATTAAAGTATTATAGGTGCGATTCAAATATATATATAGGAGCAAAATTACTAACAAAATATTGATTTTTTGTAAATATTTTATTATACGTCATTTTTTAAACTTTTTCTTTTTAAAGTACTTTTTTGATTAAACTGTATATTTTTATAAAATCCAATATGGAAGATGCTACAGTTGATTGTCTAAAAATAATTAAGGGTTGGAAAACACCATTGTTTTAATTTGGGGAAGGTATTTTTTTAATTAAAGTTTTTACTTAAAATGGGATTAAGATTAGAGGTACTTTTGTTGAAAACATGTTGTCAAATCTATTTCTAATCTGGAAATAGATTTGAATTTATTTTTGGATGTTATCTTACTGTTGCATCTTCAAAAACAACCGATAAAGAAAAAGTATAAAATGGCTGAAGTTTGAATCAGATTAGATTAGCTACTCTAGTAAAAATGATTGTTAACATTGTGGTGAAACTAAAAATGATGTAGCAGTAAATCCACCACTCTTCATCGGCCCTACGGGTCACCATCTTTAGCGGCCATCTCATTCTACTGCCCAAGAGGAAGTAAAAGCCCGACCTAAGAACTTTAATGCTAATAAAAGTGTGCAGTTATTTAAGAACTTTCATTTCAATTGCCATGCACATGCAATATTTTAAATCGGACTCTTAAAATTGCCAGGTAACTTTTCAAGCCATCACAGCAAACTAAATCTAACCTAACTCATCTATAAAGATTTTTTTTAATATATTATTTAACTTTGTTTTTGTTAATATGTAATTTGCTCTTAGTTAATTTCTATATATAATATGTAAATTGCTCTCAAATGATTTCTTTAAATTTAATTCTATCTCATATGCTCTAACTTTTTTTAATTTTGGTGTGGTTAGTTATTTATTACTTGATTTATATATATATATATATATATATATATATGCTTTATTATTATTATTATTATTTTGCCAATCTCAAACAAACTGGTAAGCTTAATTTATAAAAATCTTTTCTGTCATTTTTAAGTAAATCTTCATGAAGCAAGTTATTAACATCCCCTTTTAAAACATAATGCATTATTAATTAATATGCTCACCAGATTGTTTTACGTCAACATTTTGTTTATGCTTTAATATCAAAAAATATATATATTTGTTTAACTCTGGATTTTCTACCCAGGGAGAATCCAGATCTATAGCTAATTAACGCTTTGAAATTTTAAAATATTATTTATTCATTTCTAAAAAGGTGACCGATTATTTGTTTTCTATATAACTGCTAGTTATTTTTTTTCTATACTCTTAAAATAGTCTATGTTTAAAATATCAAATACAATATTTATATATTCCAGTTATTGTAAAATCAATGAAGGTGGGATTGATTTATTTAAAAATAGCAGAAAAGGGATGGGGGTGAATCTTAATGTTTCTTTTACTTAATCAAATCTTAACGTATATTTTATTAATTTGAAATCTAAATCTTAATGTTTCTTTTACTATATAAAATCTTCAAGTATATTTTAAGTAAATGAAATGTAAATCTCTCTATATATATTATAAGTTCATAGTGTATTATTTGTCTAAATTATAGTACTCAAACAAGGGTCATTTATTTTTAAAAGCAGTAAATCTTATTCAATGTCATTAGGGACATTCATTCATTCTGCGTTACTAACATTTAGCCTATCTTTGTATATATACATATTACATGCTTCTAATCTTAATCTGGGGGTTGCGACAAGTTTGAACTCATAGATTTTTTCTCATATCTCATTCTGTAGATAGTTGAGCTATCCGGAATCATATCTATTTCATATAAAATGCCTCTGGTGGTGATCCTGTAAGTTTGGCACATGCTATGCATATTCACTTCATAGATAAAGGGCCTCTCGCATCGGTTATACCAGCAAAAGTCTGGACCACACCATGCCTATCCACTTTTCTCTAAGCACTACCCAAGAAGGGGGTGTGAGATCGTGTAGGGTAAAATAAGAATAAAGATTTTTTTTCTCTTAGACAGGTTATCGTTAAAAGCATAAAATAAATAGTTTTATCGTATTTGAATAAAACCTAAAGAATTAAAAATTGATTTAACTAAATTTGATTTGATTAAAATTTGATTTAACTAAATTGAAATTCGATTTAAGATTGCTTTAAGAAAAAAAAAAGGGAAAAGCAAGGTGGAATTCGTTTTGTCTTATAATCATAATAAAAAAAGAAAAAATATATGTAATTAAATGAATGTAGTGAACAATGGGAGCTAATGACAAACATAAGAAATTTCCATTAAACGGCTAATTAGTGAAAATAACTTTAACAAAGAAATTGAAAATAACTTTAACAAAGGAATTGAAATAACTATAACAAAGAAAGTGAAATAAAGAAATTGAAATAACTCTAGCAGAAGGTACAAAGAAATTAAATGACCAATGCGAACACCAGAAAGTCAGCATGGACCATAACTGAAACACCAGAGGATTAGTTACGTATTGTAGATTGAATCCGCAAGATAAGGACCGTAAAATATAAAAAGGGTGAATTTTCTATTCATTCCAGTTTTTTTTTCTTATCTTTCATTCATTAATTATATTATTTTCATAGATAGAAAGTATACATCTAAAGTAAAATGCTGCATTGTTAAACCCATCGTGTGAACAACCGGCCGAATCCTTCCACGCAATACCAACAGCGAACAGTTCAAATGTCGATCATAGTCGTGTAAAACAAGAAGGAGACGGAGTGTCCACATGGAGCCCACAGGATCCCAATGACATCGGAAAACGGATTGCAAAGAGTTAGCGCTAACTGACCGAATGAAATACTATCAAAAGCAACGCTCGGAACCGTGCATAAGGGAGAAAGCTAGGTAATGTTTATTTCAATTTCTAATTCACTAATAAAAAGCCGTAATAATAAACTCTGAACTTTATGTTACGAACAATAACTACTAAGTGTCTTTAGCTCCATTACCCAGAGATTTTAATGTGATTTCAAGTATAAGTGTATGCCTATAATTATTTTCAAAATGTATTTATAATATGAGATTTTAGTGTGATTTCAAATATAAATGTATGCGTACAATTATTTTCTAAATGTATTTATAATATGAGATTTTATTGTGATTTCAACTATAAGTGTGCGTATAATTATTTCTAAATGTATTTATAATATGAAATTTTGATTGTATTAAATATTATCTAAACTTGAACGAAAGTGTAGTTAATTATATTATAAGACCAAACGAAGTGTAATAGCGTAAATAGAGATTTCATGGGTTAATAATCATTTAAATTAGATTTAAATGAAATAATTAAATAAAAGAAAAAGAAAGCGAGAAAATTAGCGCAGAGAAAGATTCTAAAATTGATTTTTAAGTAGGCGGAGTATATGTTGTTGATTATTGTAGCTGAGCTAGCGGGAGCGGGTACTAGATCGTATTGGTCAAGCAGACTTGTCGACAAGGTCGGCTGGCGCCCATAGGATTTTTTCCTTTAAATAAATAAAAAGTTTGATTGGCTAATATGTAGTCTAGTAATCGAGTATAAATGTTATTGGCAAATGTTTTCCAATGATGTTGATTACTCTACCCGAGGTACTGACAGCCCTGTGATAGGATTTTGTGTAAGAGGGAGGTACAAAATTCTGATCGAGTCGTTATTATAAAAATTAAAACATTGTTATTGATTTATATAAATGATGTTTTATAAAATTTACGAACGACGGTAAAAAGGGTTTAGGTATAATATATATATATATATTGCAACTGAAAGGTCCACCCATACTGTGACAAGCAAAATTAATGATATAACACAAAACCGTCATGATATAATCTGGTCACGTCCAGCGTACACTGCAAAGACTCATCACAATATCACATGAAAGTATATTAAATTACCCCAAAATAAATTATGTGACTATTCATTTAATAACTATTTTTACTAATGAATGTATCTTAAAACTACATTTCAAAACCTTAAACTAAGATTTTATTTACATGAGACTTTATCGCTGACTGTGAATGAGATGTTATGATCTATAAAACTACTAAAAATTAGTTTTCCAGAATTAAATATATAATCCATTATATCAATATTAACTATCACATGGTGAATACAGGAATACAGGCCATTTAACAAGACGGTAATAATTATAATCAGCATTGTAACATGATTGGTCGCAGCTCAGATATACTCAGGATTTTAATACAGCAATGTTATGTAGGGTATTTGCTTTGCAATAAAAGGTAAGCAACATGAACTTTAGATTCTTTCATCATTAATTTAAATGTCAACTTAAATCGATAGCAATGAGACTCTTATTGTAATAGGTAAAGCATCAGTTATAATATTAGAAAATAGGTTCAATCATAATGTTGGCTAGGAAATTTATTTATTAATTTAGGTCCTAATATCACAAACACCAATAGAAGTAACAAATTCTGGGTTATATTCTAAAATTAACAAAGCAAATCTGAAGTGATGAAAGAGGTAAATTGAATTTTATTATACCTTGGACATCACTAATTACTCAAGAACAAAGCATTAAGATATTCTAGAATTTCAGTAAACCGTGTGTGCATTATCAGTGACGATATGCATTCTAATATCTGACTTATTTAATATGATGGATTTTCTGTTTCTATATATGACAAATAGCAACAGTATAGTTAGGTTAAATTATAAAATTAATATTTATTTACAACTCAATCAATACCAATAAATAATTGATTAATATAATGATCAAAAATAAATAAATAAAATAAAATCCCGTCACATGTACTTGTTTTTATACATGAATAATGTACATAAATTCCAAAACAAATACAATATAAGATTTTCTCACAAGATGATTTGGTTTCACCTTTATAGGGGAGAGGTTGAATTTGAACACTCAGTCAATGACATCTCCAATATGTCAATACCAGAACTCACATACCTATACCCCAGATTTATATTAATAATAAAATTAACTGGAATTGGTAAACATGCAAAAGCTAGCCATGGGTAGATAATTTATCAAAGAGAACATTTGAATCTCAACTCAGCTTGAAATATCACACAAAATGATATGTAATAAATTACAGCAATAACTTATCAAATGCCCTTTTAATAGCTGATAATTGAACATTTTGGGATCAATCTAAAATGAGAGAAACAACATTGACATCATAATGTATCAAGGCTCTGCCCAAGTCCATTTATACAACAAATAGCAATGGTATTTCTACAGATATATTCATCCACACAAAGAAATAACAAAGCATTAAATACCCTGTGGGTTTTCTAACCATCATCAGAGCAACAAACACCATTACAGAATGTTCCATGAATTAACCACCAACACAAAAATAAATATAAATAGTATAATAAAATTGCAAGAGATCATTCTACAAATTTAATCACCAGAACAGAATAGTGCCATATAACATTATAAAATAATGCAGACATTCACTTGTCAAGTAAAAGAGACATAAAATTATCCTCATCTATAAAACTGCTAAATTAGGAGACTAGTCTAGTCTTACGAGCATGAATTAAGACATAAAATGAAATAAGTATTTTATTGTGGGGAATAACTAAGATAACAGCAACTCTGCATAGAACATGGGGCAGAATAATGATACATAGTAAATATAATATGAGCATAGGTGCAAAAATCTTGAAAAGACATACAGGACTAAGCTATATGGTGTTGGTGCATGTTATACATTCACTAATAATCATTAAACCTTTACACAAGTGCTGTTCTCTAATAAGTGATTCTCTTCAATTCCTATATCATATGTTCAATCCAATTAATTTACATTGATAAATAATTATTTTAGGGATAATAAAATATATACTATGAGACTTCATACACGTATAAGATAATATAACAATAGAAACCACAATAAAATACATACTCATTCAAATAACTACACTAAACTAAAATACATAATATTTTAAATATATTGAAATATTCACCAATGAAGTCAAAAACACATTTTTTTTTAAAACTTAATGTACAACATATAAATTAAATAATTTTTCAATTACAACACATCAAATTTTACAAGTTTGATTGTATTCCTTTTCACTTTCACCCATCATGAATATTTATAAAATAATTGTTTCACACATAGACACTCTGAATATTTGGGATATTTATAAAAAAAAAAAAAATAGGATGTATAATGCTGCAACATGTGAAAATATGTCAACTCCATCTAAATAATTTTATGAATGTTTGAGGCTGATCCTTTTCTTTTTAATACACTGTCACACAAATATAGAGCATCCCTCCATGCTAACCAATTTCATTATTTATAATTAGAGTATCCCTCAAAAGTTAATAAACCTTCTTAATTTTATTTAAGCATTACTACAAAGTTAAAATATTTTGTTACTTTCAATTTATTTAGTCAGTATTGAAGACTAGAAATGATTGTCCAAGCAGATAATTATCCCATGATTGCTATGGCAGTGATAAAATAACTGTCTGGTTAGTTGTTGTTTCCTTTCAACAACAATATTATTTTTTAACAATAAGATGATAACTCACATAGCAAGAATATTATCTCTAACATAAGTCCAAAGTGGGATATAACTAAATCTTCACTGTTCCGACACTAGTGTGCAAAACAGAAAAGTGTTATTATAGCATTCCGCTCTGCACACATATGATAGAACATTAAAAAATAGAACATTATATCCAAAGTTAATATGGTTAGTAAACAATAAAGAATATTTCCAGGTTGACTGAGCTTTAAAGAATTTTATTTCCATTGTCACAGTTTATAATACCAGTACATTTCAATTATAGATGTTTTGGAAGATAATCAGCAGTTAGATTCTCAGTTAGCAGGCTCAATTAGACTTGTTTAAATTTAGATACTCATATTGTTATTAGCCCATAGTAACATACCAAATTTGAATTATATAAGAAAATTTTAATTTTCTTTCTTTGTCCTTAATTTTAAAGAATAGCTTTCCTATTTGTTACATGTTTAACAGTGGAAATTTTTTTTTATATACTTATTGTCTCTATCCCCTTTAATAAAAAAAATTCTCTGAACATTATCTTTTCCTTTTATCCAATTACATTTCTCCTCATTTACATATTTCTGTTAAAAATGAAAGAAAAAAAGGCAATTATTGTATTATATTGACTAATTCAAGATAATTAAATAAATCGTCTTAATTAAACTAAAGTTAATCTTTAGTTAAAGGGAAAACAAATAATGATTATTATTATTATTTATATCTTACTAAATTTGATATAATATGCTATTGATTTTGCAGGTTAAATGCAGCTTGTCTAACTGAGTGATTGGAAAAGGGCAAAATGAATACATGAAAAAAAAGAGTAAGCAAGGAAAAAAAAAAATGAAATTACATATTCTCATCATTGAGTCAACTTGAATACAAGTATACACAAAATGCTAACTATGGTGGTAATTAAGTCACCTAGAAGTAGATAGCGAATTTTAAATCAGTTCTACCAAGCTATATATTTTGTACCAAAATATAAGGTTACAATATATATATATATATTTATAGAAAAACCTATAACTCAATAATTGAGGTCTTTTTTGCAGTTGTATGCATCTTAATCAAGTGTCTTAATAAAGTTTATAATGTAGTTCTAAAA
The DNA here is from genome assembly GCA_028023455.1 of Epiperipatus broadwayi. NCBI lineage: Eukaryota > Metazoa > Onychophora > Udeonychophora > Euonychophora > Peripatidae > Epiperipatus > Epiperipatus broadwayi. The sequence goes on along the minus strand of JAQFVV010006278.1, from coordinate 3,590,334 downwards.
TTAGTTGCTAAAATTAATTAAGTTAAGGAAAAACTGAATAGTGATAAACATCCAGTAAGGATGATCAATGTTATTACTTAATCATAGTTCTTTATTTTCTAGTTAACCAAATCTGTCTTTGGGCAGAGAATTTAACATATATGCATTTGTAAATCTACTGTCAAAAATCTGGTTGTTGAATTAGTAAATATTAGGCATTTGTTAGTTTTTATTTATATAAATAATAAATACAAACATTATAGTTATCCTTTACACTCTTTTCATATTCTAATGAAATACTTCAAATACTTGCGCTGATACAAGCCACTATGAAAAGATATTTTAAACCAAATAATAGCTTGATTTGAGTAAACATTATAGTTATATACAATTACAGAAAATTTTTTATGAATTAGACATTTATTATTTTAAAAAAACAATCTAAACTAGAGTTAATAAACTATTATTTTATAATAGATTGATTGTATTAAGACTTTTATAGGCCCTATGCATATGCTTTATTTTTGTAAGCTCAAAGTAAGGAAAATAATAAGGAATTAATTTCCTTTCCTTTTATTTACAAAAACTGTAGCATTGCACCAATTTTTCTTTTGTATACAATATATATATATATAGAATTAAACTAAAAGCAATAACAATACTGTAATATTAAACAGGCTCTACAAAATAAAAGTCAACAAAGATGTTTGTATTCCTCTAAACAATAAATTACAATTAGTTAAAAAGTTCTAGAAAAAAATATCTGCTGCAAAAAAATAACAATAACATATGTGGACATATTAGTGGTGTGAATTTGTTTATAAATATATCTGCTAAATGCTCTTTTATCATTTTCTTAAACCACTAAACATCACGTGATCACTATTTCTTACGCTAGCACATAACTGTTATTAAAACAGGCAAAACTCTCCATACAATAGTGCCACTCAATGCAATCAGAGTAATCAATGGATGCCAGAAGACTTGAAATAATGGATGGGCAGGCACTAGATGGGGATTTTATGCACAAGCTTTCTGGCATCCATTGATTACTCTGGTTGGTACTGGGTGGTACTAATATATGGAGAGTTTTGCCTGTTTAAATATTTTCTTCTTTGTCTTTTTAACTTTTTTTGGCTGATTATAATAACAATAATAATAACCATAAATGACTGCTAATAATAATTTTATATGAGTCATTAGAATTGATATTATGTAAATGACATATTATCTGGATCCATTAGGATTTATCATTCAATCATACTAATGGATCTTCTGGATCATACTTGTTTTTAACTGGATAATGAATGTTATTATTTTAAAAAACCTATTGAAGAGGTGCAGCAAACATTGATATATAACAACATTAAACTTTTCAATCAACAAAAGACAATAACAAAAAAAATTTAAATATAAAAGTGGGGAAAGGAGTTGATAGTAGATGAGAAAATCAGTATTAAAATCAACTGCTATTTGAATTAACTCTCTCATGTGTCATCATGCTCGATATTACATGTAGTTTTTTTAAATATCTCAATTGCTTGGTTTTAAAGGTTGCATTAATCAGGTTGCAAAGTAGGTTTCTTACAAATACTGTTGCTGGTTTTAGATACAAAGATGTATATCAAGTTTAATCATTAAAGTCTTTAAAAAATAATTCAATATAAAACTTAATTTTATACATAGATAGATATGCTTAAGATTGTAAATTGCATCACATTGGAAGTTATATACAGTCACTGAATTAATCTTGATTATTGTTCTTGTATTTATTAATCTGGCAGTACAATAGTTAATTAACTTATTATCCATTTGGTATGAAATCAGATTATGGGTATTGTACAAATAATAAAGACAATTTAGAGTAGAAACTACAATATGGTGAGCATCTGGATATTGGTAATGGATGGAGAGTAAATTCTGTAGACTGGTGGTGGATGGCCTTGAAGACAGTGTCGGTGAGCTATGTTGAGGGTAATACATTGCACCATTCAATGTGGTTACTGGTGGACTATGACTTTTGGAGATTCAGTGATTGTTTCAGTAGTGACCAGGTAGCAGAAAAAATATATGATGATGCAATATCATTGTTCCAGGTCTTGCTTTGTTGGAACTTGTTGATAAATGTAGCTGGATATCTTCTGGTAGCACATAGGATGAAAAAGTTCTTGCACATGCTGTGTGAGGTGTATCTCCTCTTATAAACATTTCTCCATATTGCAAACCCTCCTCAATCAAACTACCACCACCTATAAACTTAGATTTAACATGAGAAAAACAGCAGCATGGTTTATATACACCAAAAAGTCATGCAATCAAATATTTCTAAAGAAAGTTAGCTCCTTTCTTAGGCTTCCCATTTTACATGGGCTCACTTGCGATAAAAAATATCTTCAAGACAATATCAATTCTCTCTCCTAAGTTTATCTCATCCTTTATGCTAAAATTCACCTATTTAATTATTTCATAATGACTAAAATTATGTATTATATGCCTATTGTTCAATTTTCAGAATTGTTTATATCTGCCATCTCTTCTCTCTGCTACAAGATACTATGGGGCAAGAAGACAATTTCAGTCTCAGCTAAGATATTTAGTTGCCCACTCAATTATAATAGTCTGGACCTACTCAGTATCCATGTATTCTATATTTAAAAAGCCATAAATTCATTTAAATCAGTTGTTCAAAAGTTTTCAGCACTCTGATCACTGTTACTAATATTTCCTACTGATAAATCTTTCTCTCTCTCAGTTTTATTTCTCACCATACTTTATCAATTGATACTATTTGCATCCAACTGATCAACTTTCCCCATGACTAATAAATATATGTACTGGCAAACATATGCCATACTATAACTGGAAGCCAACAAAGATTTCCCTGCTGCCATGCTTGGTATTAATAACTACCAGCTATTTTGCTCCTTATCTCATTTTCTCTAGTATCACCATTTATACAAAAATATAAATCCATTCTGTGCCTTAGGTCATGTGGCAGAGACAACTCAATGACACATCTTTCAATAGTGTCAAGCCCTCAATCAAAATCAGACAATCATGCTAAATATATATATATATATATATATATATGACCAGTTTCATCTATATAACAGCTATCTATTATTATTATTATTGAATAGAGTGGATGACATTGGAGAGTTTAAAAATCAAATCTCCTTTAATTACATCTATATTACATCTATATAGCATCTATCTATTATTATTATTATTGAACAGAGTGAATGACATTGGAGAGTTTGAAAATCAAATCTCCTTTAATTACATCTATATTAACTATATATATCATATTTGTATCTCAATATTATTATTATTAGTAGTAGTAGTAGTAGTAGTAGTAGTAGTAGCAGTAGCAGTAGCAGTAGCAGTAGCATTAGCAGTAGCATTAGCAGTAGCAGTAGCAGTAGCAGTAGTAATAGCAGCAGCAGCAGGAGGATGTTTCAACAATATATTTTATTGACCAAAAGATGTGTTACATAGATCTTACAAATGTTTTACAATGGTTTTTTCAGGATTGCAAATACATTTCAACCTAATGAGTGTTTATTATTAAATAAATTTGATTAACACTGCTGATTACAGTACAATTATATAAACATTGGTAATTGTACATGATTGTTTTAATGATACATTTTTGTATAATATATAGTACTAGTTGTATAAAGTTCATTTTCTTGGAGCTTGAGTGGTCTGGTTAAATAGACTTCTGGGTTATTGAACTATTGTAATGAGTATCAGGAAGATAGTTTTTCGTGTAGCTAGTTGTATTATGGAACATGTGAAATGACTACAAAAGTTGTTAGTACTGCCCGTACTGTGGTTGTGGTCACTTATATGTTGAACCATTCTCTAATAAGTGACCAGGCTGCCACAAAAATGACTGGAGGGGTTATATTGTTATCCTGTGTTTTTTTTCTGGCATAATTTATTGATAAATTTGGATGGATGCCTCCTGGTACTGTTTTCTAACAAGAAAGTGCAATGGATACATCAGAAGGCAAACAAGACAAATATGGCTGCATGTGCTTCAGGAATGTTTAATCTTTGAATGGGCTGACTTATGAGGTGGATGGAAGTAGCTGCCTGGATGCATTTAATCAAATTTACCATGGAGTGTTTACTATTTCACAGTCATTAAAAAGGTGTTGAGTCTCCTTGGCTTCATGGCATAGCTCACTGAATGGGTCAATTTATTTGTATAGATGACAATACCACAGGAAAAAAGGATGTTAGAGGCACATGCAGGTTGAGACTAAATAGGAAGTCAAAAACTTTCATTCTAACTTAGATTGGCAGAGAAGATGATGGTTATTTATCCCAAGCATAGGGAAAGGATAATCACTGCTAGGGTCTGGACAAAACAGGTTTATGTTTGCCATCAAATGTATTTGGAATTCTGGTGGAGACTGATCATGATAGTAATACCTAGAATTGAGTGAATAGGATATGTGAGGTATGATGTTAAAGGAGGTTTATATGTAGAAGTTAATTTCAGCAGGCAATAGAGATTATGAAAATGTTTGATAATAGCTGCTATTAAGTTAATGCCTTTTTTGTATAGAACCCTCAAATGCTGTGCAAGCCTAGACTATTGTAGAACAGTTGGAAGTTGAACTGTTTTATGGATATTGATATGGTCTTGTGGCCCAGAGCAATTTATTGTACTTGGAGTTGATGGAAGAAATGAACATCTTTGACAATTTGAGAATAGGTGCATAGTATGCAATTTTTGTCATAGCAAGAGTATTAAATAGGGGTATCTCAGAATAAATTGATATATATGCCTTAGAAAGTGAGTTGGTAATTTGCAATACAGAGTCTCATACCAAGGGAGCCTTTGTAAAAGGAAAGCTTAAGAAAGAAGTGTGCTTTCCTTAGAAAACTTGGGAACTTGATTTCTTTGTGAATAGAGAGTCCATGCAGCAATTTTGAGGGGATCAGATTGCATTTTGTAGGCTGCTTTGTAGTCATTAAGAATGGTTTGCAATATAGGGAGTTGTTTATGAGAAGGCAGGAAGATAGTGATGTCATACATGTAGTCTATGCAGTGAATATATTTCTGGATGGGTGGCATTTTGATTCCAGTAATTTTATTCTGTATTTATTGTAAAAGTGGATTTATGTAGAATGCAAAATGTAATAAACTTAGGGGCAACCCTTGTAAGATGGATTGTATGGGATTGAAAGATGAAGAATTTCTACTATTAAAAGTGATGTTTAATTTATAATTCAGAAAGAGGTTGGTGATTAGGTATAGCAGAGTAGGTGGGATGGTAGTGTTATTGAGCATTTGAATAAGTAGGTTAATTGAGATAGAATCAAACACTCTTTGTATATCAATCTGAACTGCAATAGTACTGTTTTTAATTTTTTTAATTGAGCTTAGAACTATCATAAATATGAGTGTTTCTTGGCTGATGGCGGAGCCTTTTCTGGTCAACTGTAGATGTGATAATATGGAATGAGGTGCAACTCACTTTGATTCTTGATTACCTTTTCAAGTATTTTAATAGCTAGTGCATACATAGAGATAGGATGGAGGCTGCTTAGATCAGTTGTAGCCTCAGGTTTTTTAGTGAAAGTCAATATGACAATTGGATATGAGTTCTCTGAATCCTATATCATGTTAAACAAGCTACTGCAAATGGATATAGATCTTGTTCAGAAGTATCTTGCTTTCATGCACATATCATTTAATATACAACATTTAACATGACAGTACCCATCATCTCTACATCTTTTAGCATTAGTCAATGAGTTAGATAAGGAAAACTTTCACTACTAAGCCCACCCACCAAACACAACAAATAATTAGGCTTACTCAAACTTACCATCAAGTCTGTAAACAGTTGAAGAACTACCTCGCAATTAAAAAATTTGTCTAACCCAGCAGCATATATAGACAAGAGCATACATATGCTGAACATTGGGTCTCTCATCCTCATCAAAGGTCCCTATGGTCCTTCAAACTGATATAGGTGTACGTACTAGATAGAATATGATTCACCCTATATACTTGCACTTTAAAAATAAACTTTAGACCCACAATGTATTCACTCCATCAGTATACTGTTTTGAACCACTGGAAACTACTATGCCTTTCCAAACCAGCCAATTTGCCCCCAAACTTGCCACTATTGAAAACTCTTGTCACCCTGCACCTCATAAAATTACTGCATTTATCTTGATTCATCTTGGTTATTTCATTATACTGTATATTCTTGATCTGGCCAATTTTATATTCCAATGTTTATATAGTATAAAAAGTTTGTATGATTATAATTTTCATCATTTTCATCATCATTATTTTATTACTATTATTATTATTATTGAGACTCAAAAAGTGTTACATAAGTTACAGTGAAAGCATATGGTCTATACAAGCTGATACATGATATTATATATGCAATAAGAGTTTATAATATTGCTCATGATAGGAAAAAAATCTGGCTTACAGTAACTAAAACAAAAATGATCATTGCATAACAAGATAAGTGTATCAAATTTAGGTTAAATTTATAAGTGGGATCTTAAGAAAAATGCATGGAAGCATATGATAGTATGAGGGAATATATATATGGAATGTGTAATTGGAGTTGGGGTTAGATTAATATATGGTTGTATATAAATTAGTTTCTATTTAGTGAGAAGGATTATAGTTTTCATGGCTATTTTATTGTTCATGAGATACATAAGTTGCATGTGAAAAACATGAGTTTTTAGATACAATTTGATATGTGAGATTACATATGAAATGAGGAATTACAATTTTGCTTATGATAAAAAAGATGATTTACAATAGTTGAAAGAACAATAATTGTTGCATAACAAGATACATATTTCAAATTTAACAAGGGCATTATGATATAAATACATGAAAGCACACGGTGATATTTTTTAATACATTTAAGGAGGGTGAATTGAGTTAGTGTTCTGTTGGTATATGGCTGTACATAAATTGTGCTATAATTGTCATGGTTAAGTCTTATTGTTCATGTGCTGGGCATTAAAGGCTTATTTGACGTAAAGTTGGTGGAGTGATCTTGTAAACTTTTTTGGATTAGTGGGTTGATGAGGTGGGTGTAGTATGTTACTCTTAAATGATGCAGTATTTGTTCCAGAATTAACCCTGGTGTGACTTTGGAGCAATGAGTTCATATGTGCTAGGCAATGAGATACAGAGAGCAGATGGAATTTGTGGCTGATATAATAATGAACTTGAAGGAAAATGTCTTAAATGATGTAAAATATTTCCTATGGCATGGTAATAATAAATTTTGACAAATTGTTATCAGTATATCATATATCCACACCATAGGAGAAGTTACAATCTTGTGTTTTTAAGTCTAGGTTTTAAATGTTTGCACTGGTTGTCCTGAAACTTCAAATTGACTTATTCATTAATGGACTTGAAATATCTTTGGTATTGCTGACATGGAAATTGTTCTTGAGGATTCTGGCATATGTTTTTTCATAAGATAAAGCTGACAATGTGGTAGAGTAGGCTTTGGTGCCAAACTCTTGGTAATGTATGGCTGCCATTTTGATTGGTATTAATGATTTTAAAATGTCATTTTTTTAAGAAAATAATTCTGTAAATTCAAAATTATCTTAGAAAAGATGTGTTCCATAATTAATTGTTAATTAGTGATTCAAAATATGTTATATTTACCTAAAATATTGCAGATTTTGAGTTGTCTTTTGGCGTTTAAACCCAGAAATTTTTCCTTGTTGTCTAGCAATACTAAGGTTTAATGCTACTAATGAAATATTTTTTTTTGCAAATTATCCATTACACACATGGATTTTTTTTGTAACTACAGTGTTATTTAATTAGGTTAAATTCAATCTTTGTGATGAAATTTATATTTAAAAAAACTAATATTATTTAGGATTTGAAACAGGAGCTCATGGAATAAACATGGTAACAGGACTAAGATTAACTACTACTACTACTACTACTACTACTACTACTACTACTACTACTACTACTACTACTACTACTACTACTACTACTACCTACTACTACTACTACTACTACTACTACTACTACTACTACTGCACTACTACTCACTACTCACTACTACTCTACTGCTGCCACTACCACTACTACTACTACTACCCTACTGCCACTACTACTGCACTACTGCACTACTACTACTACTACTACTACTACTACTACTACTACTACTACCACTGCCACTACTACTACTCTACTCCCTACCTCACTGCTCCTCCGCTACTCTCTACTCACTACTACTACTACTAGCTACTACTACTACTCACTGCCACTACTACTGCTACTACGCTACTACTGCACTCACTACTACTACTACTACTACTACTACTACTACTACTACTACTACTACTACTACTACTACTACTACTACTACTACTACTACTACTACTACTACTACTACTACTACTACAACTACTACTACTACTACTACAACTACTACTACTACTACTATTATTATTATTATTATTATTAAATTACATTCTAGTATGGGCCTTGACAATATTCCAGCTTTCATTTATAAAGAATGTGCTGAATACATTGCTTCTCCTCTTTTCCATACTTTTAATTGCTCTTTAGCAAATGATACTTTTCCTACATCCCTTAAAATTGCTTAAGTTGTTCCTATTTTTAAAAAAGGATCTAGAGATTTGGTAAGTGACTATAGGCCTATTTCAATTCTACACACTGCTGCTCGAATATTTGAAAGATGTTTATATAATAAAATTATCTTGGATGTCTATAAGGAGTTGGCACCAGAGCAGCAAGGATTTTTGCCTAATAGGTCCATTGAAACAAATTTGCTAACTATTTTTGATCACATTTCAAATTCAATTGAGAATCAATCTAGGTTGGATGTTATTTATTTTGATATTCAAGGCTTTTGATAGAGTTAATCATAAAATTCTTCTTCAGAAGCTTTGTAGGTTAGGTTTTTCCAAATTATTAATTAATTGGTTTGACTCTTTGTGTGAGATTTAACAATAAATGGTCATTACCATATTATTGCTTCACTGGGGTGCCTCAAGGCAGTGTTCTTGTACCTTTATTATTTAATGTATACATTGATGACCTAAAAACATGCATTAAATTTTTACATCTTCTATGTTATGGAGATGATTGCAAAATTTTTAGGCATATTTATTCTATTAATGACTGATTTTTACTTCAAGGTGATATAGATAATTTCTTGAATTGGTGTGAATATAGTTATATAGATATAAATATGGATAAGTGCTCAATTGTCTCTTATTCTAGAAAATCTGAAATCTTAAGATGTTCCTACTATATTGTTGACTCTAAAATCATAACAAATGAGCATCAAAGAGATCTAGGAATAATATTTTCCAATAATGGGTCTTTTTATAATCACATTAATTTTATGGTGAATAAATCTCTTAAAATTGTTGGAGCTATTTACAGATATTGAAAAGCATTTAATAAATTTACAAAGATTAAACTTTTTATATCCTTAGTTCTTCCCATCTTGGAGTATGGTTCAATTATATGGAATCCTTATAACAGGACAGATATCATAAGAATTCAGTCTGTTTTTGACAAATTAGTAAAAGTAAATAGTTTAAGTAATGAACACTATATTGATTTACTGCTGAGACGAAAAGTAAGAGATCTCAAACTTCTTCATAAATTTATTTCCCAGAATATTTCTGTATCTAATTTGCTTTCTAGTTTAGCTATTAAGAAATAGAATTATAACACTCGTACTCACAATATTTTTGAACTGAAAATTTGTAAATCTGATGTAAACTTATAACAAAGATTTTGGTAATGATAGTATTTTTAATTTGTATTTTAAACAATTCACTAAAGTTCTCTTAAAAAAATAGTATCCTTTATTTCATTTGATTTATTGCCTTTTTATTTATTTGTGCATTTTATTGTTTTTCTATTTTATTGGTATTATTTTTTTTTGTTTTTTAATGCTTATTTAGATTTGTAAATAATAATTACATTACTGTGCAATCTATAATTGGCTAAATGCTGTTGATATGTACATTAAATAAATAAAGAATTGAATAGAATTGAATTATTATTATTATTATTATTATTATTATTATTATTATTATTATTATTATTATTATTATTATTATTATTATTATTATTATTATTATTATTATGATGATGATGATGATGATGATGATGATGATGATGATGATGATGATGATGATGATGATGATGATGATGTTTTAATAATATACTTTATTGTCAACAAAGGTTACATGATATTTACATGCTTATGCCTTAGCTACAGTGGTATAATGATTTTTACAGATTTGGTTTGATTGAGATTTTCATTGCTAATTACATAGGAATGGATGTGTTGCATAGGGGTCTACATCAGTTAACCTATTCTATTACAATATTTTTAGAAACCCTGGGTTTCCATGGTAGATTTTTTTCACATTATAATATTTTTGTTATTGATATCATTGTTTAATTTTACTATTCGTTTATGATCTTGTTGTTAGTTAGTGTCCCTTCCTCCATCTTACATTAATATTCTATTATTGTCTTTGTTCATTGGTCAAAAGCTTTATTAATATTCTATTATTGTTTTTGTTCATTGGTCAAAAGCTTTATTCATTTGTTCAACTGTGTGAGAATCTGTATTTTATATTGTCCTTTTAGTTTATTGTTGATTGTTAGTTTTGTTTGAATAGGCTGGGTTTATATAATGACTAGTTTTGCATACTCATAAATTAGCTTGTAATTTTAATAGTAACCAGATTGGCTGCATAAATATCTGGATGTGCAATATTTGCATCTCTGTTCCTTATTTGTTGTATCTTGTTGTAAAATGTTGCTGGATGCTGTCTGGCATTATTTCCCAGGCTGAATATACATCATGTACACCAAAATGCACAAAGTACAAAAATTGCTGCTCTTGCTGTAAGGGTTGTCCGCTTGTGTGTAAAATCTGTTAGCTGTTTTAATTAAATATAGTTTGTCTTGTTCTATATTGATTTAGCATATTGTTTTATGTAGTATTTAGTGCTGTACAATTATAAAATATGTATTGTTGTGTTTCTTCAGTAGCATGGCATAGGTTGCAAAATGGGTCTATTGATCTATAAAGATGATGGTATCATAAAAAATAGGATGTTGGTAGTGTAAATATAGATTTAATTTGATGAAGAAGTTGAAGAATTTTGATTCCATTGACCATTTTTTGAAGTTTTTAAGGAATTTCTTGTTATTTACTCCCAGTATTGGGCTAAAGGTCTGGTTGTTTGTGGCTGGGTGGATCAACTCCTATGTCTTCCAATATGTGTATTTGCTATTGTAGTTCCAACATTGATTTGTGGTTTGGGTGCTAATGATACTAGATATTTATATTTGGGGGGGGGGGTTCTGTAGGGATTGGGTTGAGAAGGCTTTGTAGCTGCTGAAACCATGCAGCGATTTTTGCCAGTAAGTTTATTGTTTTTTGTGTGTAAAAAACATGTATTGTGTGTATCTCCAGACCATTCTATATAGTTGATTGACTGAGTTGTTTGATTGAAATCGCTACAGTTTTCCTACACCATAGTAGTTTGCTACAGAGTGATAATATGGCCACTGTAAAGTTTTTTGTAAAGTTGTCAATAGGTGAATAATAAGCAATTTTTGTTGTTATGAGTATGTTAAACAGGTACACTTTTGAATATAGAGATAAGTATGCATTTGATAAAGATGTGGCTATGTTTTTTGCATTACTGTGTGAGTTTATTTTGCAGTGTTTGTCTCATTTCATATTGCTCTCAGGTAAAATTGAAATCTAAGAAATGGAGTAGGTTTTCCTTGATAGAGCTATATTTACAGTTTGTTGGTATAGATAAACCCATGATGATGTTTTGCTTAGATTGAATTATAATTTATGCATGTCTGTGTAATTTTGTAGTATTCTTTCTAATACTGGCATTTATATGTGATGCAAGAAACACTGTCACATCATCCATGTATGCAATACATAGTTCATGGTATTAATATTACTGGTAATTCATTTTCAATCTGTTTTAAGAATGTATTTATAAGTAAAATAAACAGCAGTGCACTGAGGGAGATCTTTGTGAAATTGATTGTGTGGTAATAAACGCTATTGTGTTTCTGCCACTAAGTGTATCTTTCAGTTGAGTAAGAGATTTGTGATGATGTATAGTAGGATGTCTGGAATTGCTATATCTGCAAGCATGTTCATTAAGATATCTATTGCAACAGAATCAGATGCTGCCTGTATATCCGGTTGAATTGCAATTGGTGCATACTTTTTATCTTGCTGCACTGCACTTTGAATAATTTTAAATACAAGTGCAGCCTGTGTGGTGGAGGATCCCTTCTTTGCATAGTGTATGTTTAATATCAGGGGTAGTATGTATATTTCTATTTTATCTTTGACTACCTTTTCCAATGATTTAATTCCCAATGGACCCATGAAGATGGGTCAAAGATTGTTGATATTTGAAATGGCTATTGTTTTTTTTTTTTGCTAAATGGCACTATTGCTATTGGCTATAGTCCTCTAGTATTGTATATTTGTGATAGGAAGTTAGCAATGTTGCATAGGTACTCTGTGGTAAATTGACTCAAATGTGAAATACCGGTATACCATGTGTTCCAGGGTAGAAACTGTTGGAAATTTTTTTAAACTTTTCATCATAGTGTTGAATCTGAAAGGGAATATCTGTTTCAGGTGTTCCAAACTCATCAGTGGTTGGTGTGTATTGTTTATATATTTGGAGCTTTTGCTTGAAATATTGGTATATGGGGTCCAGCATGTTATGTCCTGTATAGACATTGCATTTATCTCAATTGCCATGGGCACTTTTCTGGTTGTGTGTTGTTGGATGAGGCTTTTTTTTGAGTGGCAAGGTATTCTTTGGATGAGACATATTTTTTGTGTGTGTGGCAAGGTATTATTTTAATTGTTTACATGTATTGTAGTATTGCTTTGTTACTTTTGTATATATTATGGGTGTTATGCATGGGTCTGGTGATGGTGATTCTCTTGGGGAGATCATCTGCTAGTGCTGTTAATTGGGTGGGTGATGGTGAGTATCTTTTCATGTGATTTATGTTGAAGGATAGTATGTTGATGAATGATTGGTATTTTTGAATTGGATTTTGTGACATATCATTAATTTTATTTATTATGATATAAGTCTCTGTGAATAGGAATTTGGTAGTGGTAGTTGGAAGTAAGAGTCTTATTGTTTTTTTAGATGAGTAAATGTTTGGAGCTCTGAGAAATTTATTATAATGGTTTGTGCAACATGGTCTGAAAACAGGTATGGATTGAATTGGAAATTGATTAAGTGATAAAGTATTCATGTGTAGTAGCATAAATCCATAAGTGTGGCATGCTGTTGATTATAGAATAATACTGAACATGTGGCAACAAAGTCCTGAGCACTTATGAGTGGCAGGTTTGATTGATATAACCATTGGATTTTTGATTTGCTTGATATAATCATTGAATATTTCACAGCTTAAGTTTAAATCACCCATTAATATTATTGGGTTGTTGCTGGTTGTGAGCTGGAAGTTTATTGTGAGAATTATATGTGCTATTATGATGGGACCTGAGGGTACATACACAAAAATAATACTGAGTGTGGTAATTTGATGCTGGGATGTAGTGATTAGGAGATGTGAGTCAATGTAAATAATTTTGAAAGTTGGAAAATTGCAATTTGAGGTTATAAATATGTCTGTGCCTGCTGGTGATGATGTGTTCCTGGAGTTTGTGGGATAACTTTGGTTGTCAAGGTATATGGCTGGATTAATTTGTGATCCATTATAGACTTTTGTTTCTAGTAGTCCTAGAATTTGTGTTTGCATGATGCTAATCCATTTGTTGAGCTGATATATTTTTGCTATTGAATTAATGCCTCTGACATTCAGCACTGCTATTTTAATTTTCATTAACTGTGTAGCTGGGATTGTTTTGTATTTTTGTTGTGGTTGTTTTGAAGCTGTACATTGTGTATTTTCACTGATTTGTTTTATTTTCATTTGTTTTTGATCTATTTAGTTGGCTTTTGTATCATTCTTTTGATTCATTTTTGTATTGAGTGTTTGGGTGTTTTGTGTTTCTTTAGTTTGTGTTTCTATGGTTATTAACTGGTTTTCAAATAAATTTGTGATTATTTCCATTGGACTTGAATCCTCATTTATATAATCATTGGTTGATGAATCAGAGTTATGTTCATCTATCTTTCCTTTTTTGCTAGCTTTTTTCTGGTAGATCTCCCAGGCTTTCTCTTACTTTCTGATTGGATTGGGTTTGTTAGATGCATTGTTGTTCTAGAGTTGCTTGGGGGTATGAGTGTCTCCAAAATTTCTATGGCTGTCTTATTGGTAATAGTATGCTGTGTAATTTTATCTATTGCACAGCTAAATTCTGACATATATACATTTTCTTTAGTTATGTAATTTTTTGCTTAGTTCCCACTTTCTCTTTGGTCATGCTTCTTGGTTTGGAGTGTTGTTGTTTTTTTCTGTGAACAAATCTATAAGGTCTAAGCTTGGTATTTCTGCTTTTTTATTTCTTTGTGTAGTTTGTTCACTGATATCCTTGGAAATAGCTATCTTTTCTTCTGTTTGCATATTAGTGTTGAAATTTTGTTGTTTTTGTGAGTATGCATTTTGATTTCTGGTTAAGTTCTGCCAGTTTGGACATTGTGCAGTAAAATGTCACCTTTATTTACATGAGTAACATTGTGGTTTCACACCTCTAATATATAGAGTGAGCAATGCTTCCTGATCCAGGATTTGTGTTGGTATATCATCTGGATCAGTGGATGCAGTTTTATTTTGAACTCATGTTATTCATGATTGGTATTGGTGTGTTTTCTGGTATACTATTTTGAACATAATGACCTTGCCAAATGGTTCCATCATTCTTAGAAAGTCTTGTTTTTTGTATCTCAGGTAGTGTTCTTAATTATTCCTGAAGTGGTATTGTGATAGTTTTAGTCTATAGCGATCAATGCAAAGTTACCCGATGATTTGACTTGTCTTTGAAATCTCTCCCTTTGTGAGATTTGATAAAATTCCAGTATTAGGTATCAGTGATTGGGATGTTCTGCAATCTGTTGTATTGTGTCCCAGAATCCATTTAATGAATGATGCCTCTTACAGAAACTCTTTTGGAAATTTGCTAACAACACTATGAACTTGGTGGGAAAAAATCTCTTGAATGCTGCAAAGAGATGCTTTTGTATGGATTTATTGAATAATTCAGTTGTGGTGTTCAATTTTTCTTTATTCCAAACAATTTCTTGTCAATTTTGATTTTTCTGTTTTTCAATTTCTAAACTATTTATGTCACTATCAATTGATTTCCTATAACTGGGATTGATCTTTTGAAAGAAAGTTGGTTGCAGTGCTTTTTTTTCATGTCTTTGCTGATATATGAATCAAATTGACTTTCAATTTTTTTGTTAGGATAAATGATTTTTTTTTCATTTGACAATGTCTGCAAATGTTGGCTTGTTTTTTTTTCTTTTTTATGGTTTTCATTGGTGTTTTTGCTGCTGCTAATTAGGTCATGTGGTCTTTGAGTCTCCATGCTTGTGTTGTTAAGTTGTTGAAGTTGGCTTTCAATTTAAAAATTATCAATTAAATTCTGCTTATTTTTTCTGTTAGTAGATATCAATTAATTTAATATCAGAATTTTGGATGTTATATATATTTTTTATTTTGTTTCTGATAGTTTTTATTAGCTTTTTAATGGTTTGAATGTGGAACATTTTTACCTGACCTGTGCTTCAAGGTCTAAAGCACACTCTATTATTATTATTAGATTCAATAATATGCTTCATTTATCTTAAAGGGTTTATAAGAGTTTACATAGTTTGGATTGCTGTGCTTACATGAGCAATCCGTAGTTGTAGATTTATATATATAAAAGTTGATTTATTGTTTTACACAGGATTACAGGAATTTTTACATGTTGTGGATTAGTTACATGTTTTTACATGGCTTGGATTGCTGTTGTTACATGGGGAATCCATAGATGTAAGTTTACATATATAAATGTTGATTTATTGATTTACATGAGATTACAAAAAAAATTATGCTGTGGATTGGCCTGGCTTGGATTGCTGTGGTTTCATAGGCAATCCATAGATGTAGGTTTATGTATATAAAAGTTGATTTATTTATTTATGCTGTGGATTAGTTACAAGGGTTTTACATAGATATAATAAACACCTCCACACTTCCCCATTTTTTTTCAAATTCATATAAATTAAGATATAATAAAAGACAAATGACCCCAAGATGCATTTTGTGCTGAACCAGCACTCATCAGTTGGCCCAGGTCACTATCTCTCATGTATATCTCTATTATATGCAAAGTATTTATCTAGAGTAAATTGTTACATTTTCATTTACCATTGTCAAACTCCCTCCACTCACAACTTTGACGCCATCCATTTCAGATAAATACACTAATGATTATTACTAATCATTTTCAAACTAGAGATTATCTCTAGCACAGATATAAACTTTAAACCTCAGTGAACACACATGGAGTTATTCACCTTTCTTTGTCCCGAATGTAATATCTTTATAGATATAATAAACACCTCCACATTTCCACATTCTTTTTAAATTTATATAAATAAAGATATAATAAAAGACAAATGATCCCCAAGATGTATTTCATGCTGAACCAGCACTCATCATACATAGCTTAAGTTGATGTGGTTATATGGGTAATTTGAAGTTGTAGTTTTACATATATAAAAGTTGTTTTGTTGGTTTACACAAGATTACATAAATTTTACATGGTCTGGACTGCTGTATCTACAGATGCAATCCATGTTTAGTTTTATATGTGATTGAGTTGCCTTGGTAACATAGGTGAAAACTAGAAATTTCCATAGTTGCATGGCAATTATCTGTGAAGTCTGGTCTGGTGTGACATCAATGTCAGTATTTTTATTTTTATTTTTTAGGGTATCTTCTTTGGGTGACCAGACTTTCTCTTGGTTTCAATGGCAATGTGAAATGGGGATGGTGTTGATGGGGGTGTGAGCCCTGGTGGTATTTCCATGCCTATTTTCTGGTGCATTTGAATAGATGAGTGTTGCAGAGGGATGGTGGTACAGCTATGTTAGAATTGGTTGCAACTGTTAAGTTTGAATTTCTGGTAAGCTGGTCAGACTCTGGGTCTAGCTGTGCTCTAGAGGTGGGAGCTGAGTAAGGCTGTTGATGAAGTTTAAGAATGATATTCATGTGTAGAGTGTCCTAATATCCAGAGGGTTCTGGTGATACATTGT
Source organism: Epiperipatus broadwayi (assembly GCA_028023455.1). Lineage (NCBI taxonomy): Eukaryota > Metazoa > Onychophora > Udeonychophora > Euonychophora > Peripatidae > Epiperipatus > Epiperipatus broadwayi. The sequence goes on along the minus strand of JAQFVV010006278.1, from coordinate 3,573,033 downwards.
TGATTTGAAGTTTGTGGTCGATTGGTCAGACTCTGGGTTTGGCTGTGTTAAAGGTGGTGGTCAAATAATGCCTTTTATATGATTTAAGTGTGAGATTCATGGCTAGTGTCCAGACAAAACTAGGTAGGTAGTTAAGCTCAGCATTGCTATTAGAAGTGACTTATGTTTTTTTTTGAAATTATCTAGTAACTTGATGACAGTTGAAGATTTGAATGAAAAATTTAACACAAAATTGGACATCAAAATTGGAAATTGAAAAAAGTATATATAAGTTAAGTTGTTTTTTTTGCCAGAGTTTGTTAACTCAGTTATGAGCAAAGGAACTAATTGATAGTAACTTAAAATCAAATTTTTATTACTAAACAAAATCAGATTTCTACAATAACGTTAAAAATAAGCATATGCCTTACAGACCTTTGAAACTATATGTTGATATTATTGGTGGCAAACCCCAATCATGGATGGCTTTTTTTAATTATCTTAGACAACTTGATTTCAATTGGAAGTTTAAATAAAAAATGTAACCTAAAATTGGAAGGAAGTAATCAACTGATTAAATGTATATTATTATCTTGCATTAGACTAAGATTTTGAATTTTTTTTTAAGCATTAAAAAAAAACAAAGCTAGTGAATTTGTTTATTTAGTAAGTGAATTGCTTGCAGGGAAATTTGTATGTGAATTTTTTTTTTTCCAAACAAAAATCAAACTTTGCAATAATAAAATTAAAAATTGGCTTATGTTTGACTGAACTTTGGATTTTGAAACTCTGTGCTGGTAATGTTGGCAGTAAGCATCTGATCATGTGATTACTTTGTCGCCATATTGCTTTCCAAAATTATCATTGGATAACTTGATTTTAATTGAATTTTTGAATGAAAATATAACACAAAAGTATTAAACAATTACCAACTCATTGGAAATTGAAAAAGGTATATCAGGGTAAGGTTTTTACCTTGCTAGGTTTAAACTTTGAGTACCTTTGGAGCATGAAAAACTTGAGCATACTGACTTGGTTGTGTACAATATTATTATTATTATTATTATTATTATTATTATTATTATTATTATTATTATTATTATTATTATTATTATTATTATTATTATTATTATTATTATTATTATTATTATTATTATTATTATTATTATTATTATTATTATTATTATTATTATTATTATTATTATTATTATTATTATTATTATTATTATTATTATTATTATTATTATTATTATTATTATTATTATTATTATATTATTATTATTATTATTATTATTATTATTATTATTATTATTATTATTATTATTATTATTATTACGATCATTACCATGATCATTACCATGATCATTTCTTATAAAGAAATATGGACATTTGTAATTCCAGAAAAAAAAGTAGACTAATATTATTATTAATCTTTTTTTTTCTGGAATTAGAATTGTCCATATTTCTTTATAAGTGGTTGGTTAATGATCATGTATAATTATCCTGTATATATATAATATTTACATTAACATTAAAAAAAATCCAAGCGAATGTATTAAATTTTAGCTGGATTATCTAGCCGAATAAATAATTAGTCATTATCAACATCGTATTTATCTAATTGAAATGGTGCTAAAATTATAAGTGAAAAAAGTTATTAGATAAAATTTTAATAATTTTTTAAATATATATACATTTCTTATTATTTATAATCATTCATGTAATATTTGTAAAATTAATTTTGGACTAATGTGTATCCGAAAATTATAACCATGAAAGTAAATAAAATCTAAGCAATATTAACAGTTTTTCATCAAAAGCCATAAGATTGTTAGAAAAATAGTCTCAGGTTGCATATCTGCTCTTTAAATTAATACTTCCGAATAATTTATAAAAATCTTTGTTGTTTCCTGAAACTTAATTCAAAAATCTTATTCAATATTATTCTTATCGGCAAAAAACTCTGTTTGAAATTTCAACATTCTTTTTTTCAATGCTTTATTTATATCTAAAAACTTTTTATATAAATAAATAAAATAATTTTCTTCTTTAATATAACTTTTACTTTTGACAGTTTTATATAAAATGATGGTAACAGTGTTTTCTTGATTTACATTCATATTTATAAAAATATGCTTACATTTTCATAAGTTGTTTTTTTTTTCATATGTCATAGGATCTGCCGGGAGGCGAACCCGCAACCATTGTTTGCAACCAACTGGATGCGCTGACTTCTCGATTAACAACGCTTAACTAGATTTTCATAGGTTTAATGTATTTTTCTGCTTGGCACTGTATCTTTTTTCAATACAAGTCTTTGATCCCCCCCCCTTCCTACCGCCATATAAAAAACATAGAGAACATTTTCAATTTTTCTTCATTGTACAGAAACATTATAATGTTCATTAAGTATAAGTTGTATTTATGAATTCAACCTCAAAGGATTAATAAATATCACACAAAATTATGAAAATATTTTATTGTATAAATATGTTAATAATAAAACTACTTCTATTTATTTTATTTAGGTATATTATTAAAAAGCATAACATAGTAGTAAAGTGATGTAGTAATGGGAAAAATTTTATAAGTGAATTACATTTTAAATAAAATGCATTGTATATATTTTCAAATTAAACAAGTATGCATTAATAAGAAGTTTTATATAAATGTAAAAAAAAAAAAAAGCAGGCTTTTAAAAAATTAATAAAAAACTAAATTTATCTTCTTTATTTTCACTTTGCTGTTATAAAGTAATTTATTATGTAAATACTTTTTGTGATATAATTCCCAAGAAATTTACACGCTGAAAATGTCTTAAGTGAATGTATAAACAAATATATAATTTATTTGTAAATAAATAAAATCTAATTTGTGTTTAATAAAATTTAATTATCTTAAAGTAAACAAAATATTACGAAAATATTAATCACATTGTTTTTATTATTAAAACTATTTGACTGTGGAGATCCCATGAGAAAATTTTCAACGTGCACATAAGAATAGTATATAATTATTATTGCTTTCTGATGATAGTATGAAATAAAATTGTTCTGTTTATAATTGTAATAACTGTGTTCAAAAGTTATATATTGTTTTCTAATATAATATTAGTAATAAGATCTTAAATAAAGTGACTAATATATATATATATAACTACAACCATTAAATGTCTGTATTTTTAAATTATATAATAATAATTCAAACAAATATATTTAACACAGTATTCAAAATTAAATAATATATTCTTTACCAGAAGTACTTTCAATTGTTTCACTGACAATCTTTATCAACTGTTAATACAAACGTACAAAAAATAAAAACTTGCATTACCCATCATTCAATCTATTCAAATTTCCCACAATTCTGTTGTCTTTATATTAGCCGATTGTTTATTCATCAAACCACCTCTATTCCTAGATGATGATACTGTGTTAAATATATTTGTTTGAATTATTAATATATATATAAGATAAAATAGAAAAAGTAGAAAAAATCTACGACAAGCCTTTCTTTTGAAAGTTTGTTAGAAAAAGGAAAATTAAAATCAATGTAGATTTCACTATAAAAGAAAAAAATAATCAATAATTTTTTTTAAAAAAAATTGTTAATGATGTTACCATGGATTTGCCATATTATTAATGAGAACTCAGAGTGAAAATGAATTTATACGAGATATTAAAAAAATATTTTAATTTAAAATCTTAAACCATAATCAAACAATTTATCTATGGCATCTAACGAATAATTCACCCAATAACCTATAGAAATATATTGGAATTATTACTTTACAAGATATAATTAATAATATTTTATATTTCATTTCTCATGTAATATTTTGTTTCACCTTGGGCGTTTTATATATGTATATAATAATTTTAGAAACTGATGAAAATCTTGTAATCCATCATTATTAAATTTAATTAACGGTTTCATTTTCTCTCACTTTAAGTGTAAAATCCAGTATTTGGAGATTTTCATCTGTTACAAAAATTATGTTTCAAAGAAAACTTTATTGAGACACAAAAAGGGTTACATAAGTTATATGTGAAAACATGAGGTCTTAGATACAAGTTGATACATTATATTACATATGCAATAAGAGTTTACAATCTTGTTTGTGATTGAAAAAACATAATTTGCAGTAATTGAAAGAATAAAATAATTATATAGCAAGATACATGTATTAAATTAGATTTACATAAAAAAATTTATGTGATATTAGGAAAAATACATATAAACACTTGATAGTTTGAGTGATATATGCAAGTGAAAACATATATGGGGGGAGCATTTGAAGTTGGTGTTAAATTGGTATATAGCTGTATATAAACTGTTTTTATTTGGTCAAGAGTATTACAGTTTTCATGGCTAGATCTTATTGTTCATTTGTTATATAAATTGCATGTGAAAAATGTGAATTTGCAGATACAATTTGATAGATAAGATTACATATGCAATGCTATAATAATATTTGATGTGTCAATATAGTTGGATAAGAGAAAACCTTATGTCCATCTGGGTATAATATTTGTGTGGAAGATCAGCATTGCATCCTTGTTATTCTGTGATATCTGTAAATATTAAATATTTCAATCTTCAGTTGATAGGTATGAGTTAATAGTTTTATTGTGGGAGAGATCCATTGAGAAAGGATCTTTTGATGGAGAACTTGTGGTTATGTCTGGATTAGCAACCATTTCTGCTTTGATTCTTTTTGGTTGTCATTTTTTTTTTGGCTGTCTGGATGTGTTTTTTGGTTTCTGTTGAGAATGGTTCTATTAGTCAAAGACATAGATGGCAGGTGAAAGGTGCTAATAATGTATTATTTGGTGTATTAGTACTATTGGATGGGAGGAAGTTCCATGTCCATCTGGGTGTAGTATTCAGGTGGAAGATTAGTCATGGTATCTTTTTTATTCTATGATGTCTGTCGATAAGCATAAGTCAATTGTTTTATTGTGTAAGAGATTCATTGATATGAGATCTTCTGGTGGGTGGTCATTATGTATAAAGTAGCAATCCTTTCTGTTTTGACTCTATTTGGTTGTCACTTCTTTTTTGGTCATCCAGGTGTTTTTCTGGTTTCTGATGCTGGATCTATGGGAATGGAAGGCAATGAGTGAGTTTTCCCATGGTATGGGCTGATGTTTTATTCATGGATACTTGTAAGTAGTTTGCTTGGATAAGCTGATCTGCTAGATCAATGGTATTTTGTTTTGGCTCTGATTCGGAATTGGCTGAATGAATTGGGTGTATGTAGTGGTAGGTAAATTATATCCTGATGTGAAGACACTTGGTTAGAATCTACAACAATAGCATTAGCATTGTTTGACCTTGTAGTGATGAGATTATGAATGTCCATGTATTCCATTGAATGGTCAGACGCAGGATCTTTTGTGCTAAGATAATGGCTGACCTTATTCAGTGTGCCTGGATTACTGATGAGGGAATGTATATTTGTATTATTTTCTTGATGTCTTGGGTAGGATTGTTTTATTGCTGGTTTTTCATGTGAAATTTGCAAATTACTTTCTATTTGGAAGAATTTATTTAAAAACTCAATTAACGTAAATAATTTCTTAAAATTATTATTTCTGTTAATAAAATGTTCATTATCATTGTACATGAATGTTTATATGGTTTGTTCTGAAAGAAATGGTAGAAAGAGAAATAAGAGAAAGGCATGATCATGGCTAGAGATTATCACTCCATCAGTAAAAAGGATTCTGGCACCCCTCTTTCTTGAAAATGGCACTTTAGTAACCACTTTCATCATTAGTATGTAAATCTACTCCTAAAAATTCAATTTCATGACAATCTATTATTTAATATTTAAAAGTAACTTTAAATCTAGATCTCAACTTGTTTAGTAACGTAATGCTATGGTTATGATGCCATTCAGTATTGAAAGCACTCTGCTTTAAATAAATTTTCTTTATTATAAATTCGAACCTGCTATGTTGTTAAAATTTATAATTAACTGCAATTTTATTTGTACCAATGGATATTTTCATCTTGAAAACCTAAATATAGTATAGTATAAAAGAATAAGCATGTGTATGTATCAAAAATATCATGTACAATAAAGCATGATTGTATTATGCATTCATATTAAGAAATCAGATTATCTTATATAAGCATTAAATTTTGCTTACATGTGGCCAAAAGTATAATTCAGTTTTACTAATGCAAGAAATTAACCAGCATGTTTGAGAAGTTGTAATATGAATAACTAATCATCAGTCTTTACAGTATAATAAATATCTCTACATGTGGAAATAAATTAATAAACAAGTACATAAGCAAACAAACCAATTTTAAGTGTAACAGGGGCCAGTTTAAACCCTGTTCCAAGGTAAAAATGAGTTTAGGTAGCCACACATATGTAGATATATTTTGATGTACATATTTGATTGAATGAAGTAACCAAAGCAGTCTTAGTGGGGTGTCTTGAGCTCATTTTGTTTTGTTGGAGTATGTGTGTGTATATATTAAAAATAAAATATAACATATAAAAAAAATTTCTAGAACAATATTTAGTGCACATAATTTTATCGTATCTAATTTTGTTTTAATAAGATAAAAATATGTAGAATGAAGCAACTTTTGTTATTGTCAGTGGTCTTCAACCTTTTCACACCTGTGGACTGACAAAAATAATAATAAGATTTCATGGACCAGCAGAAGTTTACAAATAAATTTTCTTAAAGATGTAAACCTTAGATGAGCATAATTGTTATAACTGACCAAAACAGCACACTAGTTACTGTGTATTGTAATGATGTTGCTTACCTTTACATGCTAAACACTCTTTCTTAAGTTGCACAGTCATACTGCTACAGAAAACAGTACAATAACAATCATTCTCATTAATGTACTTGCATTTCTACATTTATTATTTCATTGTTAAAACATGCAAGAATAAAATGTTATTCACCTGAATATTGGGAAATATCATAGCTCGTGTAATTATATGACAATGATTATGATAAATGTAATATCTGTATTTAATGTTAAATATACAAGATGAAGTTATATATATATATATATATATATATATATAACTCCATATATATATATATATATATATATATATATGGAGTTATAATTAAAAAACTTTTTTTTTAATTTTGAATTTTTTTAGAAAAATAATAAAAAATTTAATTCTACCCCCCATAAACATCTGTGATAAATAGAAAAACAAATTAATTTATGCATGATTGATTAGATTTTGTTTTTGTTGTGTTTCTTTTTTTTTTTAATTGGGTAAGAATGCAATGAAAAAATTAATAAAAATTGTTTACATTAATTAAAAGTTTAAAATCTTAGTATTTTCTTATTACAAACTTTCCTGCCAGTCTAGAGCAAACTGGCAGAAAACTTCTGTGGCCCAGTGCTGGTCTGTAGATCGGGGGTTGAAGACCACTGGCCTATGGAATGATTTTAATGTAAATCCTCTTGAAAATAAAAAAAAATTAATGTTTTAACAAAACTTTAAATCTAATAAAAACTTGCTAAAAGCTTTTCTTTTGTGAGAGAAAATCTGAAGTCAAAGGAAAATGGATCTATGGACTAATGAGATTGCACAGGATAAGATTTAAAATATCTAACTTTTGGAGGAGTGATGGGAAATAATGCTGGGGGACAAAATGAACCTTCTAGAAAAATGAAAAAGAGATGTATAGCCAAATCAGAATAAAGGAAGGATTTTCTGATTCTTATTTTTACATTGATTAGAAATTTTATGCTGTTATTGTGATTGCTGTCAATGTTTCGGAACTATAATACTGCAAGTAATATATAGTACACGGCTGATATGAGTAGGTTGGGGTGAAGATGTGCTGGGTTTTTATTCTTATTGCTCTACAAAGTAAATCAAAGCTGCTCCATGATCCCATAATTGCTTGAACTTCAGGAATTCATATCCATACACCTTCTCAGTGTCAAACATTTGGATTCACTATCATTTCATCCGAAGTTAAAAGCAAAGACTTTCTTTATGGACAATCTTTATGGCCATCACCTTATTAAGTAAGCTTACTTTATTCAAGAATATGGAACAAACTAATTTCCCTGGGGATCTGAAAATAACAATATATTTTATTTCAAATGTATACGTGTGCACATTATTGATTTCATATAGTATAGCCTGTAATTATTTCTATTAAATCCTATAGATAATTGTAAAGATAAAATATTCAATCTGTGTAATCAATAAGAATTTAATCTGTCAAAATATATATTTATGCTTATATTTCCATTAAATGATTGAGCACTATCTTTTTTTTTTCATTATTTCATAGTTATTCATTTAACTAAAGTGTTTATATATTTTCTGTATTAAACCAATTTAATGTGTACTGTCCCAAAGTAACACATCTTTGTCAGTCTCAGGATTATCCACCCAAAATGAACTAGCCAGTAGCCTAGCATTAAGTAATACATTATTGTTATTTTCATTAAATCCCTTCAATGTAATTCTTATGCGAGCATAGGATTGGCACATGGAGTTGGGAAAATGCCAATTTCCATAAATATATTGCTTGTGGAAATATTAATTAGTGAATAATAGCAACTAAGTCTGAGTATTCCCATACCTATATAATTATATCTGTTATTTTATCCTTTTTTATTGTTGAGATATTTTAATACAATTTGCCTCCTGGCTATGTCTGCTACAAGACCATCTCAGCAAATCAAATGTTTTGTTTATGTATTAATCATTAATATTTAATAATATGTTATATAAGAATATTTTAATAAAGGTAATGTAAGGTTCAACCCAGTAAAAATGGAGAGGGGTCATAACAATGGCTCCCAGCATGAACCTTCAAAGAGTAGAGAGTGTTAGGGGTAGAGAATAATGAGAATTAAAAAATAATAATATTAAAGTGTTGTGACTTTTTTTTTCCATCTCAAGAAATAGAAATCAAAATATATATAATAAAGTGGATTTTAGGGAGAAATAGTTAGATATACAGAAAAGATGTCATTTAGTATATTACTTTGTGGGCTGGGAAGTTAAGCCTAGCATGTTTGTTGTTAGAAATAGACAGTGATATATATATTTAAAAAATAGCACTAGTGTGAAACAGTCAGGGTAGAGAAAGAAAAAGGAGGTAAATGAGAACTCAGTTACAGAAGAAAATTGACCAGCAGAAGATAGAAAAAGAAGAATAAATGAGCATTATGGAGACTATCATGAGGGAATTAGAAGAGTTAGATCAAAAAATGGACTCAAGATTTCAGGAATTCAAAAAAAAGTTTCAGGAATTGAAACTGAGATTAGGAATAGAAAGAGAAAGGAGTCACAGGCTAAGAGAAATAATGATGTGGTGAAAGAAGAAAGTATGGATGAAAACAAAGGTAAGCTGAGCAAAAAAGAAATAGACAAAAGCCAGGATGAGGGTGAGAAAAACAAAACTCAGTGAAATAGCATAAAAATAGCAGAAGCGTGAGAGGTTTCAATGAAGCACCCACCAGCTCACATTAACATGAACCAATTTCTAAAGATTTTTGTGTTTGCCAATCAAGTGAGAGAAGCTCCCATAGAGCCTTTGAAAAGCTTACAGAGATATTTCAACATTAACTCGATGGTTGAGGAAAGCAAAATAGCAATTGTGTATAGCAATCTACTAGGAAATGTGCAACATGGTGAGTCTCACTTTACCAACAACCCATGACATTTTATGAATACCAAAGGGAGGTGAGGGATACATTTTGGTCTGAGTACCATAAGAAATTAATGAGATACTGCATTATGCAGGAAAAATATAATGAAGGGTGCCAAAAGAGTTACTTTCAGTTTTTTCATCATTAAGTAGCAAATTTATGAACACCAAATGTATGAAACCTGATTGAAAGCAAAATTATCCATATTACTAGACACAATCAGCTGATGAAAATAGAACAAATGAGTTTAGGAATAAGAAAAACATCCATTGAAGAAGCTGCTGAATTACTAAACATGATAGATATGAGTGTGCAGAGTTATAACCTACATATAGATTAGGGAAAAGAAGTTAGGGGTGCTTAAATTTTGAGATTTTGTAAAATGGAAGAGGGGCCAGATTGAAACTCAATGAATCTTAGTATAATGATAGCAGTACTAGACTGAAATGGCAGCATAGTATGAATAACAGTAACGACTGAGCAAGCCAAATTGTGAACTGAGAAAAAGATCTCTTTCACCAATGCCAAAAGATAGTCAATAAGCCAATTGACATAAAGAAAAAAAAATTGGATATAAATATATATTATTACATAATATATATTTAGTTTTTATCTAGGTTCTGTGTTTAATATTTATTGTTATTTGTTGTATGTGCGGGTATATAAAGTCTAATAGATAAAGAAATTTTTTTTGTTTGTTTATTTGAATTCATAGAATTAAATAAGTTGTGGGTGTGGCACTTTGGAAGAGGAGCAGTCTCTAAATTTTGATAATGGATGCTGGGATTTTGGCTGCAAGATAAGGTGTGGGGTATGTTATGTACCATGTAGGATAACTCATGTTTCCAGATATGTTTGACCCAGGGTAAGAACCTACATAATCTTCCTTGTTGCAGATGGCAAAATTCTGCCGTGGACCTAAAGCCTTTAAGACTCTGAGAAGAGTATGGCATTCAGATATTTCCCTACCCATAAGACTCCAAAAGTGACAGGGTCTTGGATGATACATATTTAATCCAGAATCTCATAATAAGAGTCAAGTATTGTTTCTAAATTTTTCAATTCATAAGACTCAGAAGTAACAGAGTGTAATTAGGAGACTTTTTACATTTATATTATTACTATTTGGGGGGGGTCATGTGATCAAATTTAAGCCAGTGAGGAGTTGACCCTATAGTGTGCATAGTCATGTGATAAAATTTAAGCCAGTGAGGAGTTGACTATATAGTGTGCACAACACATTGTGTACTTGTTGTTGATGATCAAACCCATAGGGTATTGTCATGTTGTGGGGTCAGTTTTCTCCTATGGTTTTAGAGGTACAGGATGCAGAAAGTGGTAAATAAAAGTTAAAGGTTTCAATGAGGAGGGTATTAAAGAATATTGTATATATTTTTGTTTGGTTGCTTATGTTTGAGCCATCCAAACACACAGACTGTGTTTGAATGCTTCTGAATGGAGGAGTATTGTAACAGGTTCCAGGTTTGTTCTAAGGTAAAAAGTAATTTAGGTAGCCACACATATGTAGATATATTTTGATGTACATATTTGATTGAATGAATTAACCAAAGCAAGCTTAAGGGGATGTTGTGCTCATTTTGTTTTGATGGAATATGTAGGTGTTTATATTAAAAAGAAAATATAACATGTAAAAAAATTTTCTAGAAAAATATTTAGTGTATATAATTTTTATCGTATCTAATTTTGTTTTAATAAAATAAAAATATGTAGAATAAAACAGCTTTTGTTTTTGTCTATGGAATGCTTTTAATGTAAATCCTGATGAAAGTAATTTTTCTAATGTTTTAATGAAACTTTGTATCTAATAAAAATTTGCTAATAGCTTTTTTATTTTGTGAGGGAAAATCTGAAGACAAAAGAAAATGGATCTAAAATCTTAGTGTCCTGAACTAATGAGATTGTGCAGAATAAGATTTAAAATGTAGAACTTTTGGAGGAATGATGGGAAATAATGCTGGAGGACAAAAAAAACTTAGAAAAATGAAAAAGAGATATATAGCCAAATCAGAATAAAGGAGGTGTCTTCTATCCTTATTTTTATGTTGATTAGAATTTTATGCTATTATTGTGATTGTTATCAATTTGTCTGACCTATGATACTCCTAGTAAGTTATATATATCTTATCTGACATAAGTAGGTGGGAGTAAACCTGTAAACATGCTGGGTTTTCATTCCTACTGCTTCATGAAGAAAATCAAAGCTGCTCCATGATCCTGTAATTATTTGAACTTCAAGAATCCACATCTATACATCTTCATTGCATCAAACATTTGAATTTACTATCATTTGGTTAGAACTTACAAGCAAAGACTTTCTTTTTGGGCAATTTTTATGACAACTACCTTATTAAGTAAGCCTACTTTATTCATGAATATGGACAATCTAATTTCCCTGGGGATCCAAAGGTAACAATATATTTTATTTCAAATGTATACATGTGCACATTATTAATTTCATAGTATAGCCTGTAATTATTTCTATTAAATCCTATAGATAATTGTAAAAATAAAATATTCAGTCTGTGTAATCAATAAAAATTTAATCTGTCAAAATATATATTTATGCTTATATTTCCATTAAATGATTGAGCACTATCTTTTTTTTTTATTTTCCTTATTTCTTAGTTATTTATTTAATTACAATATTTATATGTTTTCCTTATTAAACAATTTAATACATACTGCCCCGAAGTAAAACATCTGTCAGTCTCAGGACTACTGGCCCTAAATGAGCTAGCTAGTGGTTGAAAAAAAATAGATCCTCTAAATAAAATTCTTTTATATCAGTTACTGATTCTACTGGAAGTTTGAAAGATTCCAATTTTCAGTTAAAAAATAAACATAATAATGATTGCTGGGTACTTTTATATCTCATTCTTTGATACATGTTAATTGTTCTAATATTAAAAATAAGATGCAATATATATATAGTATGAATAAATTAAAATTAATAAATTTAAAAGTATTTAAATTCTTAATTTTTGTATTTTTAATTTTTGATAATTATTATATTTAATTAGCTTTATTAAGAGATTAAAATGGAGTTGGGCTGTACATACTGTTAGAAGAGATGATAATAGATGGACAGTTGAAATCTTAAACTGGATTCCAAGAGATTCTAAAAATCCCAAAAAGACACATGTCATATGGATGGACAAAATAAGGAAGTGTGCAGACATGATATGGAAAAGGGACTAGAGATCATAGCAGATGTATTGAATTTGGAGAGATTTTTATTCTGCAGTGGATTGTTAATGGTTGAAAATAATGATGATTAGCTTTATTATTTTTAGGGTATGATAGCTTTATAGAGATTTAATATTTATTTTTATGGTATATTACGCTATTGTAAAAATTGCATCTTCAATATATGTATAAAAAATTCAGGGTATGGCATTGTTCAGAAAAAATGATTAAAAAATGAAAAAATATGATTAAGAATAATGATTTACTCATTAAAATAAAATGTATAAACTGCCAGCAAATTGACCACTAGATGGCTATTAAAAACGTACACAAAAACAACATTAATTTAAAACTAAACATAGGCATTTCACTAATCTTCCCCTTCCAATTTGTTTTTGTTTTTTTAGAATAATAGACAATCAGTTATTTGAAAATTAAAAGATTCATTTTAATTTATTCTAAATAAATCTTCATTCTATGATAGTCAAAAAATTGGAATATTCGTTTTAATTCATATGAAATAAATCATTTCATGATAGCAAGAAACTAGAACTCTATTGAATTTTTGTTGAATATGCCTATTCTTTTCTTTTTTAGAACTAAAACAAAATCGCTCATGAATTTTTATGAAATTCATTATTGAGTACTATGAGAAAAAATTGGAATCTGCATTTGATTATATATTTATCACTTAAATAAATAAAAGTATCTATTTGTTTAATTCCCTTTACATATTATTTAATTGCATTATCTTATTTAAATCTCTTACATATAGTGCCTAACATGAGGTTGTTTATTAGTTTCCATCATTATTGATCTTATTGTGGTCTATCCATTCTGTTATTATATATATATACTCGTGTGTGTGTGTCTCTATAAGATAAAATAAAAAATTTTCTTTATAATCACTAACATCATTTACATTCATTTTTGATTCATTGCAGGATAAATATCTCTTCAAGTTTAATTCAGTTTCTCCAATTTCTAACTTCTTTTCTCCACATCACCCAGCAAACTCCCTTATTTCTTTCATTCATCTCTTGACAATCTCTTGGAATTTGATTTAATATTTTAATTAGTCATCTACTATCATCTTTTTTAGCAATATATCCAGCCCAACTTCATTTCAGTCTCTTAATTCTTTCAATGATATCAATAACATCTGCTTGTAAATTTCACTCATAATATTTCATTTTCGGCCCTTCCTAATTACTTCTATCATATATTTCTTCATATTTTGTTGAGTTGTTTAAAGTCTTAGCATTTCTTTTCTGGTTAAGTGTAAGGAATGGCAAACACATTTATTAAAAACCTTTTTTAAACATCTAGGCATATTTCTTTTAATATTGTTATTTCTACCAAAAACACTCCATTAAACATCACATGATCACCACTTCTTATGCTTGCTTATAACTGTTATTAAAACAGGCAAAACTCACTATATGTATTGCCACACACAGCAAGCTAGAGTAATCAATGGATGCCAGAAGACTTGTGCATAAAATCCCCATCTATGGCCTACTCATCCTAAGATCTAGGTGCAGTGCTCTTAGATCCAAGATTCCTCACTGATGATGGCAACAAGCCATAAACTAGTCTGGGGATATTGGATGAGTAGGCACTAAATGGAGATTTTATGTATAAGCCATATAGTGAGTTTTGCCTGTTTGAAAAACACTCCTTCCAAGTTTAATTCTATAATTAATATCATTCATTATGTTTTCAAATGTGTTAATAATTTGACCAAGATATTTGTAGTTATTAACTTCTAAATTATCAACATAAATTTTTATTTTCTTTTTTTTTTTTTTGAGAAAATTCATTAAACATTACTTTAGTTTTATCTTTAGTCCTACTGTTATTTTCATCTGATAACTCTTGCAACATTTCCTGAAACTCTAAAGCATTATTTGCAAAAATAATTGCATTACTTGAAAAGTCCAGATGACTTAAATAATCTCTATTTATTTTTATACCCTTAGCTTTTCATTTTAATACACAAAATACTTTTTGCAAAATCGTTGTAAAAAGTTCTGGAGATATGGAGTCATTCTATATATACTCTTCTCAATGTTATTCTTCTTTCTATTACTATATAATCCAATCATTTCTGATGCATTTCAATCTTTAAAATTTGACAATGTCCTGAGTCTATGTCTTGATATACATTAAGAAATAGAAATTGCAACATAGTTTCATACTATTTATATTAAATATTATTACCATTATTTTTATGAAATTTTGTACCTTGTCACTAACAGTTAATCCATTATACACCTGGGTCTTGTTTTATGTGGTAGATAGGTTCCTCAGAAAACACACACAAAAATAGACTTAATTTACCTTGAAAAATGGAGTTAGGGGTTGTAATTTTCAGAAATCACATAAAAACAAAGCAAAAAGGAAAAATTACTTTAAAATTCACATTATAAAAATAAGGAAATAAAGTATGACTAATAAACAATTTCAAATATTTGAAAAAAATAATACAAGACAAACTTTTTTTACTTTTTTTATTAACTACAGTATTTAATTTTACATTTTTTTCATACATATTTTAATCATTAGTGGTTATTTGGCTATTTGACAATATGCATTCGTTTCTGAACTGTTAAGAAATCAGATTCGTCATGTGACATACAACTAGTGCCACTTTCAGACTTGAGCTGTGTTAATGGTTTTTTGTTTCTATATTAAAAAAATGAGATCGTAATCAAAACAAAAAGATTCTAGATTATCATTAGAAAGATTATTTTCAGTTTATAAAATCAATAAAATCTTCGTTATTATTTATTTTAAACATCTAAAAAATTATTTATTTCTGTTATAATTAACAAAATACATTTTAAAAGTTTAAAATTTTTGAATATTTATTGCGATATTTTTATATGTAAATATAAATCTATTATTATTATTTACTCATTAGTATAAGTAAATTATTTACATAGAAGCTAATATTCTAAATACAGCTTCAGGCCATATTCATGTTAGCTGCTAATATAACTTTGTATTTTAAAAAAATATATATTTCAAGTCAAAATAAGTTATTAATAATTTAAATTTCTTGATATCTAATAAATATAGAGAAATATGAAAGATATTAAGAAGTAACATGAATCACATAACTTCAAAATCACATTAAAATAATCCGCATAAAACGAGACCCAGGGGTATAAGCATTTTCTTTTTACAATGATCCCGAAAACTTTCTGGTTTCATCACACAATTTTAATTTAGATATTTTCAATTGATGCTTTTTATTTTTTAAAATCAAATATTGCTCTAGTCTATCAATAATCACTTTGTTTTATTATGATTCTAGATCATCTTTATTTAAGTTTTTCAAGCTTTATAATGACATCAGAAATGGCAGTTATATTTATTAGTATTTATACTCTTTCTTATTCTATCTATTTTTTTTTCAGATTTCTTGTGCATTAATTGTGAATTTTGTTTTCTAATTAACTCAAAGTTCATGCTTTATTATTATAATAAGCCAAATTGGCATGTTGTGGTAATTTAAAGCTTTTATTTTAAGAAAAAAATAAGTTTTTAAGGTAATATTAATTTTACAGAAGCAAAACTCTCCATACATTAGCACCACTCAGTGCAAACCAGAGTAATCAGTGGATGTAGGAAAGTTAGTGCATAAAATCCCTATTTAATGCCTACTCAATGGATGCACTAACCTTCCTGCAACCATTGATTACTCTGGTTTGCATTGAATGATGCTACTGTATATGGAATGTTACCTCTGTAAAAAACTGATTGTGTAAACTAAAGAATGGTTATCATGTGATGTTTGATGGATTAATATTAATTTTATTAAATGTATTTCATTTTAAGTAATACTTCTTGCCTTTGATCATGTTTTATACAGAGATCCACTTGTTTTGCATGTATAAACCTATATACTTTTTGTTTCTATTTTTTTTTCTTTTTATTTGTTGATTTAAGATAATCATATTTATTTACAATGTGTGTATATATATGGATTTGTATCAAAATAACATTGTTGCATGTTTAAATAAAAAATAATAAAATATGTGATAATTGAATCAAATAAAACACTATTCAATGTATCGTTTAGGAAGACAGTCATGCCACAAGCAAGCTATAACTGCTATTTATCTTTATATATTAGTGTTTTTAATCATCATTATCAATCATTAGCAATCCACTTCGGGATGGTCTCTCTAATTTTAATCCATCTTCTCCATTGTCTAGCTACTCTCTTCACATTACCCTTGCACTCTTCCTTATTTCATCCACCCATCTCACATGTGATCTGTTTTTAAGTCTTTTACAATCTTTTGAAATTCAATTTAAGATTTCAACTGTCCATCTATTATCATCTCTTTTAGCAATATATCCAGTCCAACTCCACTTCAATCTTTTTAATTCTTTCAATGATTTGTCCATGTATTTCGTTTTTGATCTCTTTTTGTTACTCATAACATGTATCTCTTCATACTTTTTTGAGTGGTCTGAAGTTTCTGTATTTCTCTTCTGTTAAGTATCCAAGTTTCAGATCCATAAGTAAAAACTGGTGAACACATTTATTTAAAACCTTCCTTTTCAATCACAAAGGCATATTTCCTTCTAGTATTAAGTTATTTCTACCAAAAGCACTTCAATCAAGTATGATTCTATGATTAATTTCATTCATTATGTTTCCATCTGTTATACTAATCTGACCAAGGTATTTATAGTTGTTATTTTTTTCTAACTCATCATTATCAATCTTTATTTTCATCTTTTGAGAAAATCCAATGAATATTACTTTAGCATTTTAAACGTTTACCTGTAGTCATACTTTCTTACTTTCATCTTATAATTCTTGCAACATTTGTCTTAAATAATTTTCACTTATTTTTATTCTTTAAATTTCCCATTTCAAATCACAAAATACTTCTGGCAGTACTGCCTGGTAAAAAATTTTGGAGATATGGAGTTACTCATATCTCCATTGTAGAGCTTATTCCAGTGTTTTATTTATTATATACAAGTTGAGTGAGTTAAAAGGACAAAATATTGAGTAAGGTTTTTATTCGGAAAGACTTCTGGAGTCATTTTCAATGTATATTTAGATAGTTCTGTATATAATAGTCAAATATGTATAGTTCTGTATATGTATTTCAGCATTTTGCAAATAGTATAGGAAGAAAAAAAATTGCATTACACGTTTACCGTTTTAATTAAAACAAATTCATGGACAAATTAAACTGACTGCCATGTTAACAAAATACCCAGATTATAATAAAATCTTAATAAACTTAGCTTTAGTTAATGCATAAATCAACTTATCTTTATTTTTACAAGCAAGACGTCAAATACTTCAGACAAATGGAAATTATTTTGATTATATGTAATATGATTTACTTTTTAAAATTAAATTGAAATACACATCATAAGTTAAAAAATTTAATATTTAATAAGGAGTAATCGTTTAAGTGTTGGGTATATAATTTTATATTTGCATTATTATTTTGATTTTGGGTATATTATGAATAAATCTTGTAATATGAATTGATACAAATTACATATAATTTTAAATATTTATTATTTTTCTTTACTGACACAAATGCACTGGAAATTTGTTCAAAGCATTCATTGATTTTTGTTTTAATTTTTAAAAACTCTAATTAGTTTCAGTTTCTAATTAAATTATAATTGAATACAAAAGATGTTTTATAAACTTTAGCATTTATTTTAGTTTTAAAGCTCTATTTTATTACTTTTATTTTTATAATATATATGTATATTACGTTGACTTTTAGATAAATATATATTTTGTACTAAGGTTAGCAAAAATAATAATCACTTTTAAAATTACATGTATATATTGAAAGGTTTTCTGGATCAATGATATCTAATTGCCAAAGCAATGAAAGTGCTTTGAATCCAAGTAAAAGTAGATTTGTTTTTTCGTCAGATAATTAAGGATTTATAAATAAGCTTTTTTTTTAGGTAGCCAATCCAATTAGCCATCCATTATTGATCGCTAAATGGGTATTCATCTATTATTGGCTAAAATATAAACGAAACTAAAAACTCATTTGCCAGGGGTTGACTAATCCAATTAGTATTGTTTTCTACTGCTTTGTTTTTTTAAGAAGGAATATGGATACAGCTTTCATCGTTAATGAAATATTTAAAGTTATCACAAAAATTAATATCGGTAAAAATATCTTGTAAATGTGAAGAGTGGTATTCCTCTCCATCTAATTTTATCTTTGTTTTCAGCCACAATCACGACTGAGCTTTTCATTTCCTAATATCTAAAACAAACTTTTGAATCATTTAAGCTTTACACATTCATTTATATATTTATAATCTGCACATATGTTTGCAGTAATAAAAAACTGTGTAAATATATTTGCCTAAGTAAATAATGACTGTCTGATTATCAAATATAGTACATAATTAATTTGATGTAATTCACAATAGTATTTATATGTGAGTGTATGAGAGAGAGAGAATGCACTGTTGTAAGATCAAAAAAGACTGAATCATTAGATAAAGACTAAGTGGTATATATGACTACCTGTAGCAGTAATTGAGGGTTTAAAAAATAAAAGTCAAAATCAGAGCTAACAATTAAAATAAAGTGTATAACTGAAACACAGGCTTGTTATATACCTGTGGCTATATATGTATGTAATATAGGGTATATGAGCACAGACTTTCACACCACCCACCTCTCTCCACTCTATCTAATAACACTGATACACCTAAACACACATATGCTGAAAAGATAAATAATCACCAATATACATATTTCATGCTAAACCAGCAATCATCAGTTGGTCCAGACTATCATCTTTACACACATATATAGTATAAGTGCTCAGATATATATTAAGATAGACTATCCTCATAGTTTAATGGACAGGCTTCAATCCACTCCACACTCCAACTCTTCAACCGTCCATCCAATTGAAAATCTGATGATGGAATGCTCAAAGGCCACCCTGAGGCCAAGATTATTGTCACACCCATCCTTGCATATGTATTAAATGGATTATGTCCTGTACATGTGGGGTTCAGATTGACCTTAGGTCAACATGGGTGTGACAATAATCTCGGCCTCAGGGTGGTCTTTGAGCATTCCATCATCAGATTTTCAATTGGATGGACGGTTGAAGAGTTGGAGTGTGGAGTGGATTGAAGCCTGTCCATTAAACTATGAGGATAGTCTATCTTAATATATATCTGAGCACTTATACTATATATGTGTGTAAAGATGATAGTCTGGACCAACTGATGATTGCTGGTTTAGCATGAAATATGTATATTGGTGATTATTTATCTTTTCAGCATATATGTGTTTAGGTGTATCAGTGTTATTAGATAGAGTGGAGAGAGGTGGGTGGTGTGAAAGTCTGTGCTCATATACCCTATAATAAAGTTTATATAGATTTTTTTTATTATTATTTTATCTTTAAAAGAGTCACAATTCAGAACAATTCTCGCCATCATTTTGTCCCTTCCTCCGTTGATCACTTTTTTTTAAGTATTATCAAAATTTGTATCTATAAGAAAGAGTAGTTATAGCAAATTCCAACTGATTTGTTTTTGTTGGTACTCATAAATGCCCATTACGAAAAAAAACTCTTCAGATTTAGAAAACATGGTTTTTAGTATTGACTTGAGTGGCATAATGTACTAATAGAATAATGGGTTTTGGAGCACAAGGTTCATGGATCGCGTTTTCACCTATTACTTTTGGAACTTGAACTTACTTTACATTCTCACGCAGTAAATCATACAAATTTTTGCATACCCACATCTGATAGGTAGACAACTAGAAAATTAAAAATTGACTTGTCAAAATAGTAATAAAATATAACCTCTTCATTAGATAAAAGATAGTTTTCCAAAGCCTAGGTACTTAAGTACTAAACCTGCAATGTAGGGGGTATAGGGGAGATAGGACCTTTTCACATCCGCAATCAATGTGTGGTGTTGCAATGACATCATATTGAAGAAAATAGACCTACAATGGTGACGTCACAGTTGACATCATATTGGACATTTTTAGCAGTTTTTGCTTTAATTTCTTTATTTAAAAAAATCGAGGTTTAATACCTGTTTTATGAAAATCTCAGCATCCTTTGCAATCAAGTGTTTTCATTTTTGGAGCAAAAATTTTTACGGATGATTTCCATTTTGTTGATAATGTACTTAATGTATTTTTATAAAAATTACTAGGACTTTTTGCTTTACTTTCTTTATTTAAAAAAAAAAACATTTAAAAGTCTAAATCATTTACTGTTCGTTTGATGCATGTGTAATATTCTTTATTTAAAAAAAAAAAAAATCATTTACTGTTCATTTGGTGTGTCTTCTTTTATAGTTTTTGCTTTAATTTCTTTATTAAAAATAAAGACGTTTAAAAGTCAAAATCATTTATTGTTCGTTTGGTGTATGTGTATTAATTAATATGTTATTTTTGCTCTAATTTCTTTATTTAAAAAAATCTATGTTTATTTAGCTGTTTTTGCTAATCTATTGGATATAAAATAATGTATTATGTTTACTATATTACTAAACTAATTTTAAGGTAAGAATTTATATTTTATAATTACCCTTCTTTTTTAGAGCTAAACATTTTTTTATTTATTTATATATTCAGATTGTTAACGTACATTACAATATATACATATGTGTGTGTAAGTAGAGGGACTTGAAGTTAGGAATTTTTTGTCAATATTTATCCTCTATTCTATCTCAAGCAACCGTTACACATGACCACATACATGTGAGATAATCCCCAATATAAGTATTTCGTGCAGAACCAGTACTAATCAGTTAGGCCAGATCATAATCTCACAAATGTATATACAATCAGTACTTGGTTTACATTAAAAATGAAAAGGGGATGTACCAATTTTTAATATTATTGATAATCAAAAACATATCCCATAATATCATAATAGTAATAACTCAATATTACTATAGTCCTAAAAAAATCCAATTAATAAAATAACATCCAAAAATCTGAATAATAAAATATTTAATCGCTCTTCTAACCCTTCATTGTATTGGATCATTATGAATCCATATATAGTAACAGAAGAGAGATGGGCTAAAGTTGTAATATATAGATACATAATGGTCCAATAAAATGAGGAGTTAGATTGACCTAATCTTTAAATGGGTATGACTACAATATCAAATCCAATAAGGGCTTTGATGAAATGGATGGCTGAATAGTTGGAAAGATAAGAATATTGAAGCCTGTCCATTAAAGTTTAAGGAATACCTACCTTAATATAAATTGAGCACTGATTGTATATATGTGTGGGAGATTATGATATAACCCAACTGATAAGTGCTGGTTCTGCACAAAGTAAGTACATTAGGGATCATCTATCTTTTTTCATATATGTGGTCATGGGTATCAGTTGTTTGAGATGGAATGGAGAATGAATATAGACTGAAAAATCCTAAGTTCAAATCTCTCAACTTACATATACACCCATGTCTCATTTTATGCGGATTTTTTAATGTGATTTTGAAGTTATGCAATTTATGTTTTTTCTTAATATCTTTGTATGTGGTTTTCTTTTATGTGATAAAGATTATTAGAAGTCAAGCACTAGTAATGTGCTACTATTTTAAATATTATAAATTTCATGCACTCACACGTCATATTTAAAGTAATAGCACATTATCAGAGTCCGACTTTCATCTAATAATTTCAATATTTTCAGTGTTTTATAATAGTACTGTAATAGATTTTATGCAATAAAGAAGTTCATAATTCACTTAAAATCAGGATTTTCCCCAATTTATATACATACATTAAATTTTACAAGATTATAATGTAAATCTGTTCAAACGTTATAGATGCCTATACTATGCATGTTGTTGTTTTTGCATTTTAAATCACATTCTATTTTTGCTTTTTAAAAAAAGAGTATGTAATCAATTAATCATTTAGTGTCCACAAGTTTATTTTTAAAAGATGAGTAACAGTGGTGGGCACAATTAAATTTGACAATTAAAAATTAAAATCTGATTTTTAATTGTAATTAACAATTTAAAAATTATGTAATGAAATCTGATATTAATGTGATGTGAAACAATGAAATTTGATTTTTAAATGGAATTGAAAATTAAAAATTAAAGACAAAAATAAGAATTTAATTTTTAATTGTTAGTTTTAATTAAATTTTTCCCAGTAGTAGTGACTAGGTGTCTTTTTATTATCATAAAACCAAGTTCTTATTTTTATTTTAAACTTTTACTTTATCCTAATGGTGAGGAAAAAACACTCAAGAAAATGAATTTTTTTTGGAAACAAAAATTTCAATTTTAGATCACTCAGTGAAATGGGAATGATCAACAGTGATTGGAAAACATTTTAGTTTGGGTGAGTCCACTATAAGAGCAATTAAAAAAAATAAAGTTGGTGCTAGTTGTATTTCCTCTTGTGATTAATCTGATGTCTTATTACCAGTTCACAAACTAACCTGCATATTGTCAAATAGTGATAATGATTAAAATACTGTACATGTATGAAAAAATGTAAAATACTGTAAATTACGCATAAAAATATTGTTTTGAATAAAATTAAATACTGTAGTTAATAAAAAAAAAAAAAGTAAAAAAAAGTCTGTCTAGTATCAATTTTTTTCAAATTTGAAAGTTTTTATTAGTCATATTTTATTTCCTTATTTTTTTATGCAAATTTTAAAGTAATTTTATGTTGTTGCTTTGTTTTCGTGTGATTTTTGAAAATTACAGTATGTATCCCCCATTTTTCATGGCTAAGTTAAGTCTATTTGTGTGTGATTTATTTTGTGTGTATTTGACCTATCTACCACATAAAATGAGATCCAGGTGTATAAGAAATAAATTTAGAGTACATTCAATAAAAGCAAATTATATATATATATATATATATATATATATATATATATATATATATTTGCTTTTATTGAATGTATATATATAATAACAATTGATAAATGTTATTATAGTTCAAATTTTATACTTTATTAAAATTAAAATATTTAATGCATTAATCTAAAAAATATATTAAATATGCACATAATTTTAATTAATTTTTAATTTTTTGTTGTAGTTGTTCTTTATGCATCTTTATCCTAATTCTCCATAACACATCAATCTCTTTATCTATTAGTTTTATAAATAGCCTATACTGATAAGTGTACTAGGTTTTGTATCAAAAATAATTGTAACTATTTTTAAGTACAGCTTTCAATTTTAGTGAAAATTTTGATAATATTCATATTTAAAAATTGAAATTTGTCTCTGAAGTACATTATTGAGGAAAAAAGATAAATCAAAATTTTATTTAAAAAAACGTATTCACTATGTCAGCTATATTCTCAACATATAATAAATTACATGGGTATTTTTTTATTTTGTTAAACTTGGTAATAAGTTTGTTGTTATAGTTTTTGTCTTTGAGTCATGGTCAGAATGTAATCACTATTTTTATTCTAATAAATCTTAGAATTTTATTTGCATTGTTGTTAATAGATTTATGTTTTATATATTTTTTATATCTTGCTACATTATCATTCTGAATTGTCATGAATTTTTATGTTCAGTAGAATAATATTTTAAATAAATTAAGGCTTAGTAAACATGTAATCAGAATTTTGTTATAGCCATCAGTACTATAAGTCATCATCATGATATAAGTACACCATATTTTACATGAAATCTTAAATTCACTCAGTTTTTATATGTCATAATTTTATGGCATTATAAAGAAATAAAGACAACTTATAGGAATCATCCAATATTTAAGACATTTGATTATTGTCTGACAAAAAATCAATGAAATTCTTGTTGACATTGGTGAGAGGTATTAGAAGCATGTATCGTTATATTAATCTATCAAACATCACATGATCACCATCTCTATATTAGCACATAATTTGTTGTAAACAAAGGCAAAACTCCCCATACAGTAGTGCCACCCTGTGCCAACAGAGCAATCAATGGATGCCAGAAGGCTTGTGCATAAAATCCCTATATAGTGCCTACTCATCCAATATCCCCAGACTAGTTTCTGGCTTGTGGCCATCATCAGTGAGGAGCCTTGGATCTGAGAGCACTGCACCTAGATCTTAGGATCTAATGCAACCCTCCAGCAGCCACCTTTTAACTCTACTTTACTACAAAACTATGAGAATGAAATTGAAAACATTGTTAATATCTTCAATCTAAGCTCAATAGCTTATATAATATAATCATATGGGTCTGAACTCAATTCAGCACCCATACATTTTGGTGTCTTTGGCTCTTAAACAACCATAGCCACCACTATCCTATTAGGCAGGATTGGATTCAAGGCTCCTCACTGATGATGGCCACAAGCCAGAAACTAGTCTGGGGATATTGGATGAGTAGGCACTAGATAGGGATTTTATGCACAAGCCTTCTGGCATCCATTGATTGCTCTATTTGGCACAGGGTGGCACTACTGTATGGAGAGTTTTGCCTTTGTTTATATTAATCTACTAAAAAAAGGCCTCATACTTACTATATAGAAATTATAACATACAATCTAACATTTTCATGTACTATTAAGCTATTAATGTGATAATGATATGTATCAGAGAGATTATCTACTATAAATTATTATTCTTTTAGCAACAGATAAAATCACTACCTATTATTAATTTCAATATGGGTTGTTGTGATTCAATTATCATATTGTTCTGTTACTACAACATACTTTTCAATTTGTAGAAACAATTACAAAAGTTGTAGGAAGAGACCTACCTACAATCTAATTTTGAGCCACTTTAGGAATGATTACTGTCACCATTACTGTCCATAAAATATATTAATGATATATATTTAGATATCTGGATTACAGCACCAGTTCTTTTCCAATGTCTCCAGGTTACTGATGCTAAAATTATCAAACACATTATATAATTTTACAACAGAGTGCATGTGTAGTACAATTTAATCCATGAGTATTTGAGTAGCACATAAGTCTAGTACTTCCCTTCTAAAATATGTTAACTATTCATAAGATTGTCAACAGATGTATCTTTTTTTGCATATATTATTTATGCTGCAGTTTTTTTCAAACTATATTATTGCTAATATGTGATTAAATTGAGTTATCTTATATCGTGAAATTGCACATTTCTGTATCAGTTTCTTCTAAGCTGAACAATTTATAAGCTTAGCAGTATATTTTTGAAAGAATATTTTTAAATATATAATATATATAGCATACTTATTGCTTTGCTTTATTTATTTTTAAAAAAAAATTTTAGTAAATTTAAATTATTAAATTGGAAAGACTCAAATTTTGAAAACCCAAATTTCACTTGTTTTTATTTGTAAAATAATCTCTTGCGTTTTAAAAAAAAATGTTTAACTAATTTACATAATAATCTTTAAGACATGATTCTTCAAGACACAGAGAATAGAAAGAATATACTTTTTTCAATTTTTTCTAAACTTTTATAATTTTTATTTTTTTATTACTTGCTGAGAATTAAATTCTGATAATTTTTGAAATAAATTCTCATGCTATATCAATATCGCGGGGGGGGGGGGGGCACTTACAAAAATCTTTTTTACTCTAATTATAATGTTTTTCTTATTGGATAGTCATATATATTCTTTGCTGCAATTTGTTAAAGCAAGTCTTAATTTCTTTATTATATTTATCTTTTTAGTAATTTTAATAAGTGGTAAATAAATTATAATCAATAAATATGAAAGCTGAGAATATAAACTTCCTTATAGCAAAAATTTTCATTTTTTTTTTTATGGTTGCAGTTCAGTATGTAATATTTACTAATTATATTTATTTGTTAAAAGTGAGAAACAACAAATAGCTTTAAAGTTTATTTGGAGAAAAATACAAAATATAAATTGGAAAGAGTTAATGAAGACAAAATGTTCTTGAAAAAACTACTAGACGTTAAAACAACAGGATTGGATATATATTTAGAGATAAAAAGATATTTTAAAAATGGATTGGAAAAGAATGTAGAAATCATGAAAAAAAATGATGGATAAAAAACGTTGATTGAGAATCCTAAAAAAAAAATAATTATGATATTTGAAGTGTAAAACGGCTTGGAGAGTGGGATATAAATTCAGTACTTCTGATTATGATGATGATGCTAAAACTTAATTTTTTAAGGTCTAATAATAGTTTTTGTTTTATTTTACGTTGCATTTTTGATAATATTTTACATTGCATCATTCTGTTAAATACTTCTTGATTCACTATCATATTTCTAAATCTTTTTTAAATAAATATATCTTATGCCATTATTATTTTAAATTCTAATATAGCTTTTTTTCACAGCATATTCTTCAAACTCGTTCTATGTTCATACTATTTTTTTTTACTTTTTGCATTTTTCTGTATAACTGCAAATTTTAATAAAGTCTATTAGTAATTACTTGTTTTTTGCTTTTAATAAGATAATATACAGACAAATTATTAAATTTAACTTAGATTATTGCTTTGTCTTGAAAAACTAGCATTCATTCTAGCATTCATTTTCTGTTTAATCTATAATTAAAGATGATAAAACTCAGTAGTTACAATCTCCCATATCAGTACATTGACTAAAGTTATTGCAGAGATGCGTACATTCTCTAAGTTATATGTACTTATATTAGTTTGGATTATAGCTGTTGTGTTTAATCCGTCTTTCGGCTTTGAAACAGTAGTTCTCTGACCCTACCTTCAAAAAGACGGACTGTTTTATTGTCAGATCTCCATTCTTAATGAAAACATTTAGATTCAGTGAGCATCATTGCCTATTGGGCTGTTACTCTATGCTTTATCTATCTGTGGATCGGTGGTGATGAATGCTCAATCCTATCTAGACAAGATGAAATCTGGACTAGTCCATTATTTGAAGATGAGATATGGCAATAGTTTATTAAAAGTTTTCAGATTTATTGCTCAAATGTTGTATTTGACAAATAGTATCTTATGTAGTTGTATGATTATAATAAATTTACAACCAGAAATGAAACTCGGTAATAATTTGTGTATAAGAAATAAAAGAAGTAAAACTAAAGAAAAAATGCTTTCTCAGCAGGGCCCCTATAAGAATAGTGAAGAAAAAACATTACTCTCCAGACTTTCCAAAATTTTTAAGTAATGGTGAGTTTAATGTTGTTGTTTTTCTGTTGTTGCTTTAATAAAAATATCTAGATGCCCATTTGTATTAACTACTTGTAAATGGCCATCTGAATTGTTTACGGTCTAATTGAAACCTGAAATAAATCCTACATTTTATCTGCCTGGGATTCTAATCAAGATGTGATACAACTAGCTATGAAGCTCTTTACCTTAGATATTCATATGTATAGTTACTACTGAATTATTATAAACGAGGTTGACTTTTGCCGTTTTTTTTCCAATGACTATCTTTACGAATTTTACTATTGCTTTTTTCTTACTATATTTTATTTATCCATTCAAAGAGAGCTACTAAGTTTTAATTAATAAAAATAAGATATTTGTTTTTTTTTTGTCTCTTTTAACATCTTTAACATTATCACGGAAGCAGAGTACTATGCTGAAATTCTATTATTAATAAAAGAAATGCATTCGTGTTTGTTATTTTTAGGATTATAAATTATTTAGATAAAAATGAAAAAAAAATCGATTTCCAGAATGAAAGTTATTTTTACTTTATATAATTGAAATACGGGCATTCTTCATACCTGGAACTTAATTGTGTCAGATTTTATTAGAACAAATTAAAACCAATATATAGTGCTGTATATTGATGTCATTATTAGAGAGTTCATAATATAGTACTAACTTTATTCAATTAAAATTGATCATCAGTAGCGTTTTGTATTGCTTTTTACTGCGAAGCAAGTTATTCTGTCTCTTAATATAAAGAACTACATCATAAACTTTAATGAACAGTTTACATTATTAAGATTTAAAGAAATAATTTATATGCCGATTTTTTGTGTAAATAGATAGAAGAATGGGTGGATAATCTAAACTAACAATATAAAAATAAACATACAATCGAGACAAATAAATAAACAGACAGACAGACAGACAGGTAGGTAGGTAGGTAGGTAGGTAGGTAGATAGATAGATAGATAGATAGATAGATAGATAGATAGATAGATAGATAGATAGATAGATAGATAGATAGATAGATAGATAGATAGATAGATAGATAGATAGATAGATAGATAGATAGATAGATAGATAGATAGATAGATAGATAGATAGATAGATAGATAGATAGATAGATAGATAGATAGATAGATAGATAGATAGATAGATAGATAGATAGATAGATAGATAGATAGATAGATAGATAGATAGATGTGGAAGACTTCTATTTTAATTATTGTTCTTAGAATTTATTAAATAATCTAGATTCAAAAGTAGAACTATACATGCAGAATTGATTTTAGACGATGATTAAAAATAACTAATTTAAATGTTATTTTGATTCGATTATACCTGACCGTTTTCTTTTTGAACTTTTTAACTGTAATAAAAACTTGATATATATATATATATTGTAACTAGGAATTTATGCCCCAAAATTATCATTATGTGCGACATTTAGGATCGCAACTTTGGAACAGAATTTGCCCCAATCTCCAAGCAATGACTGCCTATAACTTAACCTAATCTTTCAAAATAGTATTAGAATAAATAAGCAAAATGTCTGTCGCGTGAATATCATTCGCTACTGTACTATTATATGTGAAGGTTAATAGTTATATGTAATCTCGGGGTTTATTCAATATTTATTATATTATATGCTAATAAATTTCGAATCACTGACAATAAAACAGGATATGTGAGGCTAGCATAACATTATGAGTATTAAAGTAATAATTATCTACAGATTATTTTTAATAATCTTTAGATAAATTTTTTTTTATTTTAAGTAATAAACTTTATTAAAACACAACATATTTACATAATTACAAGATAAATTTCTAGTTCAAACAAAAAAAAAGTATCTTAAATATCACTTTAACACAATTTCATAAGTTATGACTGAATACAAATGGAAATTTTGATATTGCGTCCAGTATATACTTTAGCATATAAACAAAGCTGTAATAATAGTACCAGTGAGCTATAAGACAATTTTAATATAAATAATATGTACTTATAAAACTGGTCTAGAGTATAATGAAAATTTTATTACTAACTGTAATATGATCATGTGTGTAAATTTGACATAAGAGTGATGGTGATGATTAAAATGCAAAGCCGTTATTTAAACAATAATCAAACCAATTTATTAAACAAAATATTGCATAAAAATAGAATAAATAAAGTATATAAAATGATTAGATTTATATTTTTTAATGCTCATACATCATAAAAGTCCTTTATAAAAAGGGCTGTTGAATAAAAATTGCAAGTATATGCACTGATATGTAACAGACAATGTTGTTTACCCAACTGCACAAATCAATAAAGAATGTTGCCTAGGATAAGATTTTTAACATGTCCTAAGTATTTTAAGATTTACTAAATAAACAAAGATACTCTGTGTTTCATAAAACCCCAATAGTTTTCACATTCATAATAAACTGTTGGTACCTTATTATTAATGCTTCTTTAGGAGACTCTTATCTTTCACTAAATAAGTGCAAATATCTACATGGCCCATTTATTCAACATTAAGGTCTCAAATGAATCTTTCTATTTGACCTGTAGGCATTGAATAATTATTATCTATTAAACTTAGCAGTATTATAATAAGTTCTCTTTTAATATATAAACAGAATATCATTTATTCCTTTCTATAAATGTGTACATACTAAGATACCATTTTAAAAATGTCAATAAAATAGATATATAAAACAAGAGAATTTCATATCCAATAGAACAACTCAAAATATTATTATCTAAAAGCTATATTAAAGGACTATCATTAGTATCATATATTGACTATCACACTAATTCTTACAAAAATGCACAAATTATGAATAGTTTTAATCCATGTCAATGCACACGTTTTTACTCTTTTTTTGCAGATTTCATAGTAATAAATTCCTTCAGATAAGCTTGATTATTATATTTTAAATCATTGAGATTAGCATTATAGCAAATATCAAAACATTTTTGTTATCTATTTTAAAGAATTGATTTCCTAGTTGAGATGAAGTGAAAAAAACAATATTATTAGTCTCATAAATCCATTCGTGACACAGTGTTTTTGTTAAAATACTGACAATATTATATACAAAAAAATTTCTTAAATTAATCCATTAAGAAGATAATTAAGTTGATGATTCCTTAGGCTACTACATTTTCCTTTTGAATTTAAATTAAGGAAGTGAGGATATTGCATCATTTTATACTTCCCGTGATTTTCTGGTTTCTTTTCCAAAAGTCAGCCGACACAGCTATTATATTACATCAAAAATTTTGCAGGTGAGTTTGAATAATGATTTTGAAGAAAATTGATAAATACAATAAAATCCAAAACAATTAAGCATAGTAGATTAATCATTCTGTAGTTTTAAAAGATTAAAGTCCTTGATTATAAATTTAAATAATTCCATAGTTAAACAAAAAAAATTTCAATTAGTAAAATTTCCTCTTTTAAATTTTTATCAGATCCAGATACTAAATACCAACTTAAATTCTTATTGGTAAATCATTTCAATGATGGTGATGAGCAAGAGGTATATATCCTTCCTTGAAGAAGAACATTCAACAATGTCCTCTCAGCCAGCTGTTATAGCTTTATATATCTATGAAGAAGATACAGGACACACCATTAATTTTGATGAAGCTAAGGTTTTCTTTGAGAGAAATGAAATAAAAAGAATAATTAAAGAATCTTTATTATTAAAAATTTATGATTCAGAAGCAATTAACTTATTTAAAAGGTCTTTTAATATTAAGGTGTATGTGAGGTAAATGGAATTGTGTGTAATGTTTAGTTTAAATTTACTGTTATTTTATAGTTCTTCACATTTGAAAAGTCTGCTTGTAGCTATGAAACCATTGGTTATATTTTAGAATTTATTTTTTGGCTAGTCTGGTTGACTTGTGAATTTGTGGTAATTTTGATTATTTATTGACTAGTTTAGCTTTTTGCTTTTAATGTTTATATATATATTGTATCACTGTTCAATATATATGTTAAAAACATATATTTATATATATATTGTATCACTGTTCAATATATATGTTAAAAACATATATTCTGTGTTACATATATAATCATTTAAAAATAAAGGATCAAATTGATTTTTAAAAAGAATAGTAAAATAAAAAGAAAATTATAACATTTCTAAAGAGTTTTTTTCTTCTAAGAAATGCAAAACTTTCAAAAATAAAATATTGCATCACCTTTTTCATTTAAAAATAAAAGAAAGTTTTAGTATTAAAGAGTGAGTGGGGGGAGGGGGGTAATTCTCAGTAAAAGTTAAAACTAGCTCTTCCTTTTTATAAATTTTAAAAAAAATGTATAGATGAAAAAAAAGAAAATAATAATGAATAAATGTAAAAATAAAATTAGACTAAAAATATAATTTGTAAAAAAAGAAAACTTAAAATTGCAATTCATTAAAGATTACTTGGATGATGAAAGAAAGAAAAGATAATTCCCAGTTAAAGAAAAAAGGAAAACTCATGTACACTATCTTATCAACAAAGGTAGATTAATCTCAAATTGAGATTAGTTAACCAAAGAATGCAAAAATTATCCTAATAAGACATTAGATAAATCTGGAAGGAGGATTCAGATAAAGAAATATAAAATTAATTAAACTTGATCTTAAGATGATAAAGAGAAAACAATGAGATAAAATATATAAAAGACAGAAGAGACTAGAAATAATTTCCAGTCAGATTGTTATTCAGATGCAGTCAAATTATTATTCAATATTGCTGTATTTAAAAAAAATTAAAGACAGCCAGATGTTTCCAGTATGTGTGTTCATTGACCTATCTTCACTGATGGCCAACCTAGCAACATGCAGTGCTAAAAAATACTAGAAGTTTTCAGCTAGATTAGCCATCAGTGAAGATGGAGTCCTCAGTACCATCAGATGTTCATCTAAAACCAATGCTTGTCTTATGACTTGTGAATTGCTGATAATCTCTCCCTCATTGAAAACTTGAAGAATCAAGCCAGAAACTATCCATGGAAATCAAAAGCCAACCAGTTGGTAGTGGGCAAGCAAGGAACTTAATCCATGAAAGTATGGTGTGTTGTTCTAAATCCTAGATAAATATAATTCTTTTTCTCCCAATATATATATCTACACATATATGTGAATGAAATAAACTTTAATGAACTCTCATAGTTACAGCCAACATAATCTAATATTCCCTATGTGAATTTTATTGTGTTGTGGTATAATTATATGTGTGTATAAAAATAAATATTTGTTTGCTTAATTGTTGTTTGATCAATTCTCTCTTTTAGAACTGCACCACTAGTAGTTTAATTTATAAATAGCTTAAGTCTTGGGCAAGAGTGCCAAAGATTCCCCCTCACAATTGATAAAAGGAGCTAGCTTGGCATATATCAAGCACTGGGTTGTATACCTGTCATCTAGAGCATGCTGAGAATAGAACTTGTGGTTATATAATGCCTGACAGTAATCCTCAAAACAAAGAAAGTACTTTGGATGACAGGGGTTTGGATCTAGCAGTTGAGAAGTGGTATATCCTGAAAATGTGGTCATATATTATATTTTGTGTAGCCTTGATCTGGTTATATGTATCATTGATATTTTGATATTATACTTATCTGCTTGAAGGGCCAGTGTGTTGCCATAGTGAAAAGTGTGGTTGAGTTAAAATCAAGATTTAAAGAAAATAATCAGTGATTTTCTCCAACCCAATTCAGTTGGTTCCCAACATGGGGCAAAGTATTTGAACCTGGTAGAGAAAATCGCTCTGATTATTTTCTTTAAATCTCAATTTTAACTCAGGCTGCACTTTTCACTACAGCAACAGATTGACCCTTCCATCAGAAAGTATAATACCAGAGATAGATGAAATATCAATGGTTCCTATAACCAGACCAAGGCTATACAAAGTATAACCTATGACCACATTTCCAGGCTATAGCACTTCTTGGCTGCTAGATTCAAACCCCTGCTATCCAAAGCAGTTTATTTGTTTTGAAGATTGGCCTCAGGTGCCAGATAACCACAGATTCTACAGTCAACATGCTCCAGATGACTGGTATCCAATCCAGTACCTGACATATCCCAAGCTAGCTCCTTTTATCAATTGTGAGATGGAATCTTTGTCACACTTGTCCAAGACTTAAGTTATGTATATGTTAAACTACTAGTGATACAGTTCTAAGAGAGAAAATTAATCAAACAACAATTAAGCAAATATTTATTTTTAAACACAAACATAATTATACCACAACATAATAAAATTTACATGTGCAATATTAATGATTACAATAGATATAACTATGAGAGTTCATAAAAGTTCCTTTAATTCACATATATGGGTAGATATTTATAATGAGAGAAAAAGAATTATATTTACCTAGGATTTAGAATAATGCATCACACTTTCATGGATTAAATTCCTTGCTTGTTTTCTTACTTGTTGCCTACCAACAAGTTAGCCTTCAAGTTTATAATGAGGGAGAGAGATTATCAGCAATTCACATTTCATGAGATGAGCATTGGTTCCAGATTGGTTCCAGATGGAAACATCTGATGATACTGAGAACTTGGGATTGAAGGTTAGCTAAACACTACTAGTGTTCTTTAGCACTGTATGTTGCTAGATCAGCATTCAATAGATAGGTTGATGAATATACATACTGGAAACATCAATAGTTTTTCTAAATGTCTTCTTTAATTTTTTTAATAGTAAAGCAGTGTTGAATAATAATTTGACACTGTCTGAATAACAATCTGATTGAGAATTATCATTTCTTGTCTATTCTGTCTTTTATATTTTTCCCTCTCATTGTTTTCTCTTTATCATCTTCAGATCAAGTTTAATTAATTTTATATTTCTTATCTTAATCCTCCTTCCAGATTCATTTACTGTTTCATTAGAATTAATTTTTGCATTCTTTGGTTATCTAATCTCATTCCAAGATTAATCTACCTTTTTGGTAAGATAATGTATGTGAATTTTCCTTTTTTTTTAATTAGTTCAACTGGGAGTAATTTCTTCTTTTATTATGCAAGTAATCTTTAATGAATTGCAATTTTAAAAGCTTTCTTTTTTTACAAAATATATTTTTAGTCTGATTTTATTTTTACATTTATTCATTATTATTTTCTTTTTTTCCATCCATATATTTTTTTTTAAATTTATAAAAAGGAAGAGCTAGTTTTAACTTTTACTGAGAATTACCTCCCCCCCCCCTCCACTTGCTCTTTAATACTAAAACTTTATTTTATTTTTAAAAGAAAAAGATGGTGCAATATTTTATTTTTGCAAGTTTTGCATTTCTTAGAAAAAAAACTCTTTATTCTCAATTCTTTTTAAAAATCAATTTGATTATTTATATTTAAATGATTATATATGTAACACCAAATATATGTTTTTAACATAAATATTCACCAGTGGTACATCACACACACCCCAGTTTGAAAAGTAAAATGCATCAAATTGATCATTTTGTCTCTAATAATTTATTTATAGCTTTCCACTTCGATTTTTCCTTTTTTAATTATTTACTTATAATTTTGGTTTATACAATATGGTTTTAACTTTTATTTATTTATAAAGGAAACCCCTTCTTTAATGTTTACTTTCTTTTTCTTTTCAAATAAGTTTTAGAATTGTTAAAATGGATAAATTACTGAGTGGCTTTACTTGCACTGCTCTTTTTTTCAGGCTGTACTCTATGTTGATTCCAACAATTATGTCATGGGTGATGACCATCAGGGGCAACATGCATCTCTACAATGGTTACAGGAGTTTGAATGCCACAGATCACATAATATATCTGGCTAATATCTGACTTATGCACTAAACAAAAAAACTTCACCTTCTATGCTGGAATTTTTCTACCAGCTGATTGAATGAGTCCATGACTTTCTCCAATGGGTCTGCATCCTAAAAGATAAAATCATATCTCTGTAAATGTCAGTATTCATCCACTGACCATTCAGCTTATGCTACAATGAAATTTATTATGACAGGTGGGGAATTTTTCTCCCAAAGAACATTTGCAGTTTATACTGGTATTTTTCCAGTGCACATATTTAAATATGGGATTGGGACTATTTTTACCAGCATGAATTCAATGGACCCAGGAATCTCTCTATTGGATCATTATCCTATAGGACTATTTTTCTGTTCTGCATATTACAGGTACTATTTTCACATAACACAATAGCCTACCATTACTATACCTTCCTCAACTTTCATTTTCTCACCCCACCCCCTTTACAACTCCAATTCATCTGAAAATTACATTTATACTAAAGATTATTTTTTCTAGATTTTTATTTATTCTTTATACAAAATTCTGTCTATTTTATTTATTTAACTTTATTCTCATTACTGTATGTTGATTCTCTACAAATAAAAACTTTACTTTATTTCATCTTCGTTACTAACTCTAAAAAACATTTTATTGTATTTTATTTATTTCTATCATCATATATTAACTATCAAAAACAATATTTTAATTCGTTTATTTAACTTTGTTTTTAATAACATACATTGATTCTGAAAAAAAATTCTTTTACTTTATTTCACTTCTGTTATTAATTCTAAAAAAAAAAAAACATTTTATTTTACCTATTGACTTTTATTTTCATTATTCTTATAATCCATGGACAAAATTTATTTATATTTTATTTTTCAATATCTAAAAGTCCATCCCATTTCTTTAAATCAAATTCATCTAATCTTTGTCAGGTGGTTCCTTTTTATTTCTACCATCCTTGCTCAGGCTAGGGAATCTTGACCTACTTCCAGACTGATGTTCCAGACAGTTGTTTTCTGGTTTATGGTCAGTATATTTAGAATTCCCCCCTTCTTTTAGAGCTGCAGACCACTCCACTAAATGGTAGCCCCATGGACCATCCATGATTTATTTTATACATTTTATTATTTATTGTTGCAACTATCTCTTCACTGAACCAATGTAGTGTTTCTATGATAATTGTTTTGGAATGTTATAACTATCTTGTTGCAACAATTCATCTATAGCGTTAATTGATTTATTATGAGAGACAGACCCATATAATTTCTTGATGTCTAGAGAAGCAATTTTGTGGATATTATTTATTTTGAGATTTTGCTTTTTTCAATAAATTTGTATGTAGATTTTATAATATATAATCCAAATCCCAGGTCACCTATAAGCTAAAATGCAATAATTTTCACTGTGTTATAGAAATATAAGCCACCAAAGTCAATTAACAGCCTAAAATAAAAATTTTCCTTGTGAAGCTTTATATTGGCAAAAGTTCTAGGAACAATGGCATCTGAAAGATACATTTTGGGTGTATTCAGAGTTTGAAAGAGCTTTATCTCAGTATTTCCACAGAATTGAAGCAATAAATTTATCTTTTTTAGCTTTTAAAATATAACCCTGTGTATTAATAAAACTCAAACTACCAATTTTATGACAAATTTTCTCATTGAACTCTTACCAGCTGATTGCTCTTATATTTTTTCACACAAATGAGGTTTTTATTTTTAATACAGTTGCTAATGTAGTTAATATTATATGTCCAGTATTTATTTTAAGATTTTGGTAGATATCTTACAATATTAGCAGTTTTTACTATGACTCTTTTTGGAAAAGATGACAAAAAAAGAAAGTGAAGGAAGCATGGCCCATAGCCAAAGATATGCACATTATAAATAAAAAAGAAACTAGCATCTCTTTCTCTAAAAAAATGGCATCAATAATTTACTTTACATTTATTGGAATGTTAATCAACTATTGAAATTCAATTTTATGCTAATTTTATTAACAATAATCTAAACAAGTTTAAAATGATAGTTTAACATGCTTAACTGAATAAAATAAATGTGTTTAGTATTACAGCTGCAACATGGAGCATGTATTAGACCTACTGCACCTGTTCATATTTGTATCAATTCAATGATAACTTTGTAATCTTGGAATTTGACCAAAATAACATGTTGTATACAACTTTTTTGGCAAAAAAACATGTACATGGATCTTGCACATGGTATTTTGGCAAGATTTACAAAGTTATCAGAAGGTTGATATGAATGTCAACAGGCACAGTAGATCTAATATATGCTCCATGTTACAGGACTAAAAATAAATAAAAGTACAAACATAATATATTTATCATTTTCAATAAGAAATGTATAATTTTAAATAAGACATTCAAATATGTATGGTTTGGACCCTAACAACTTTTAACACTTGAAAGCAAACAGAAACATGTGATTTGCAATCTTAATGGAGGAGCCTATTATCACCACCTAGCTAAAGTTGTTGCAGAATAGATCTATTCTGAATTCAGATTTGGAAGCATTACACAAAAAAATTGTTAGTGTAAATATGCACTAAACAAATGGTAAATGATTTTAGTTTTTAAATAATATTTATAAAAAGACATTAACTATATGTATAACTTTTTCACTAACAGCTTTTAAGAATGACATTCCCAATCAAAAAAAAGTGATTTGTAATCTTAATAAAAGGACACCATTACACAAAAAAATTGTTACTAAACAAACAGTAAATGATTTTTGTTTTTAAATAATATTTATAAAAACACATTAAGTATACTCATATGATATTTACCGTATAATATACAATAGGAATTGTCATCTTGAAACAAAAAAAATTTAATATTACTACAGAAAATGGAGATCTGTCCTAAAAAAATTTCCTCTGAAAATGTAGCATATGATTGCAGAGTATGCTAGGATTTTCAACAGAAATGCTAATAAATGAATTTTTTCTATAAACAAATTAAACCAAAAAAAAAAAAAACGGAACAAAAAACCACAAAAAAATACATATTAAAATGGAACAAAAACAAGAAAAAAATTCATAATAATTATGAGAATGAAAATGTCAAAGTATTGCAAAAAAATTGGTTCATGTTGGTAAAAAAAAAACAAGTTTCCATACAGACTGGGATTTTCAACAAAAATGCTAATAAATGTTTGTTTGTTTTTGTTATAAACAAATTAAACCCAAAAAAGAAACAAAAACCATACAAAAAAAAACATTAATTATGAGACTGAAAATGTCGAAGTATTATAAAAAAAAAGACTGTGTTGATAAAGATTAACACGTTTCTACATGTACACTCGCAGAGTTTATTTCCTTTCAATTTGACATCATCATGACATTATACATTTATTGTGGGTGTGAAAAGGCCTCCTATCTCCCCTACATTGCAGATTTAATATAAAAGTACCAAAATAAATATTTGTAACATTGAAAAACCTGTTCTGTCAGTAAATGTTTAAACATTTAGTAAATTTTTACAGTAAGGGTAAAAAAAAAAATTAGACAGTAAAAATTTATTTTTTGATCTAATTTTTTTAACCCCTATCACCATACCACACAACCTTCTCTTTATTCATAAATCTCATTTCTGCTTGCTAATCTATACTTTTGCTTTTATAGTGCGAAGATTGTTTGTTTTTTTATGCACCTATCATATCTGAAGTCAATGTCATTTATTTAATCTACTATCATTTAATGTTTGTTTTATTTAATCTCTTATTATTTATTGTTTTTTAATGCTTTAAGAAAATTCAAATCTTTTACATCTAGTGCTATCAAACTTAAAATAATTTGCTTTTGATTACAATCTTCTATTTTTATTATTAATAGACATTCTATCTATGATATTGTTTACTGTAGTCACACTTACAATTGAAGGTATCTAAAGTTTTTAAGGCAATACTTTGTATTAAAATAATTGTCATATCTGTTGTTAAAATATAAT
This sequence comes from Epiperipatus broadwayi, assembly GCA_028023455.1. NCBI lineage: Eukaryota > Metazoa > Onychophora > Udeonychophora > Euonychophora > Peripatidae > Epiperipatus > Epiperipatus broadwayi. The sequence goes on along the minus strand of JAQFVV010006278.1, from coordinate 3,533,274 downwards.
TCATAGACATTTCATTTTTGCTCATAATCAGAGACTTATTTTTTTTCTTCACAATACCAGCTTTATGTTCATAAATTAGCTACTTTTCCATTTCTTTTTTAGAAAACAATATATATTATGGATTTATTGGAAATAGTTGGAAATGTCAACTATACAAAGATACCAGATAGCTGACCACTATCTAAGTATGTACACAGAATATTAATATTATGATTCAGGAACATTCAGTAATAACTTATTTTCTAAGTTTATTTGGACTTTATTGTTAAATAGCAAGACACAATAACTTCTAGATCTGCAATAATTTAGGAAATTCCACTTAGACTTGACTATTTGTCCCTAATATTATTAATAAAAATTCATATTAATATTATTTTATAATACTAAAGCATAATTAAAAGTGATTATTATTTGAGAGTAAAAAATAATAATTAAAAAGGATACAAAACTTAATTTACAAACAGATTTCTTTCATGAATTAATGTTGAAAACTAATATCTATGCAGCCAATATTAAATTTTATATTAAAATATAAAAAAAAATGTTTTAAATTTCATGTCAAAAATAAATTAGCATGTACATATATTGTGAGAGTTTCAAATACTAGAATCAAAGAAACTAGATATAACAAGTTTTTCTATATTTACAAGCAATATAGGACAGTGATGACAATACTATATAGAAATATCTCAACAATAATAATAGTAATAATATTGTTATTATTATTATATAGACTTAAAAAAATTATATGTGGATAGTATATCTTTATCTTACTTAAATTAAAATTAATTCTTTTGTTTACAGTAAGAGATTAATACATTAGTGTTGTTTTTTATATGTCATTCATTCACCTAATAATGTCTGGCCTATGTTTCCTAGGCAACAAATATTCAAAAAGCAGTTCTAATAGCATGCATCTATCAATCATAAATTACTAAAAAGTGTTTCTTTTTTGCCTATAATGACTATTCATAAAACAGCTTAATCTTTTAAAAAAATTTTACCCTTTTATAAATATTAGTTTGTATTCTGACAATTTAAAAAAAAAAAAAGAATTTAAAAATAGATCATGGTCACTCATTCCAAATGTCAAATTATATTTATTAAAATAGATAAAAAAAATAAAGATTAAAAATGGATAAATATATAATTATATTATTTATAATAATTATAGTAAATATAGAAAATGTCAGATAGAAGTGATGTTTGATCTTCTGGAAATAAGTATTAGTAAAAATATTTACTGTAATAATAATGATTAACCTATTTATTCAGTATACTGAATGTTTACTATAGGAGATAGAGGGATTTGAATTTAGAATTTTCAGTCTATATCCATTCTCTACCCATCTCACACAGCCGATACACATGACAACATATGTAAAAAAAATAAATGATCCTCAATATATGTACTTGTGCTGAACCAGCACTCATTAGTTGGCCTAGATTATAATCACTCATTTATATTGCTTATAATAACTTCTTTTATATACACTTTAATGCAAAAAAAAATTTAATAAAACTTCTTTATTTTCCTGACAATTTTGATGGTCCCGCAGTCTTCATCAGAGCTTTAAAAGCAGAGGAAGTTTGACAAAGCTCTGATGAAGACTGCTGGACAGTCAAAACTGTCAGGAAACTAAAGAAATTTTATTAAGAATTTTTTTTGCATTAAAGTGTATATGAAAGAAGTTATTATAAGCAATATATATGAATATATGAAGAAATGCAAAGAAAGTAAAGAAGAAGAATAAGAGTATATACTTCTAATCTCCCATTTATTTATCTTTTTCATCAAGTGTATTGGTTGTTTGAGATGGAGTGGAGGATAAATATAGACTGAAAATCCTAAGTTCAAATTTCTCTATTTATTATAATAAACATTCTGGTATAGTGAATTACATATTGCCTTGGAAATAGTTTATTTCATAGTATAAGTCCAGTCCATCCTTCTTCCATTAATATAAATGTATATGTAATGGTCCAGTAATATGAGGGGTTAAAGTCATGTAATGTCCACATAGATGTGATTACAATGTCCAATCCATTAAAGGTTTTGAACATTTCTTCATTGGTTTTTCCATGAAATAGACAATTGAATTGTTGTAAGGGTCAGAAGTTTGAAGTCTGTTCATTAAAGTTTAAGGAATTTCTATCTTAATATATGCTGAGCACTGTATATATGTGGGGAGATTATGATTTGGCCCAACTGATGAGGGCATGTTTAGCATGAAATACATCTATTGGGGATTTTTTATCTTTTTCATATGTGTGGTCATGTGTATCGGTTGTTTGAGATGGTGTGTTGAATGAATATAGACTGAAAACCCTAAGTTTAAATCCCCCTATAATAATAGGGATAAATTGTTGTTTAAAACAACTGAGAAAATATTAAATTAAAAAAAGATATTTAAAAAGTCAAAAATTATTAATAATTGGTCAAATATAAATATAAAAATTGAACAATTTAAATACTGGGTATCAAGTAATATTAATTAATTTTAGAACTCAAAATATTTACTTCATGATATGACCAGTATTAATCTTCAAATAACCCAAGAACCAATTTACTATTAGATCACATGTAAAGTATGTGTGATATATTAACTTGCAAATATATACAAATATGTTATAGATTTTTTTTATATAAATTGTTATAGTTATCCTCAAACAACTTATAGTTAGTATTAAAAAAGTAATAATAAATGAAAAATAAATGCTAACAAAATAGAAACTTGTTATTTTATCAATAATTTGTTCACTTATTCATCTTCACTCGAGTAAATCAAATCTTATGAGTGCTTCTACTTCATTGTTATTAATATTGTATTCTATTAGCCCTATATATGCATCTTTTTACTTCTGTTATTAAAATATGAACGAAATTATCGTAGTTTATTTATTTTGCTGTAAAACTTACTTAACAAAGAATGTATATATTTTATAAACATATTAAAACAAATATCAGGAAGATGGTGGTATAGAGAGGTGGAATAAATAATAAATAAATAGCAAATAGAACACATAATTTCAGTGTATATGTTAATAATAAAAATAAATGCCATTTCGCGAAATAAAATAAAAATTGGAAGTGTAGTTCTGAAAAGTTATAAATTATTTACCACGGAATAAAAGTCATCATTTTCTTTAGAAACTACATCTAGAAGTCATAGAATATAAAAAACAATAAATTATATCTCATTGTTAAGTTATTACTTGCAGTCAGTCATAAACGAAGATGGTCCTTCTAATTCTAAAAAAGCTGTATATATAAAAATGTTTTGCTTTGAATGTATAAATCAATCTAAATCAATCACTTAACCCATTAATATTAGAACACATATCGCATGCTTTCTTCTTTGGTTATACGATATCTTGTAACGCTTTCTTTAGCTTCTTTTGTAAAAAAACAATAATAATTTTTCATCACCTCATTCAATTGTAGTTCCTTGTTCTCCCAATTAAAGCAAACATATTGCATCTTTTTAATTAATATAACTGAGATAGCCTCTTCCACAAAAACTATAGTCATGTTTATCATTAAATGCTTCTCAAAAGTGTTTGCATTTTATAATTCCTGTCTAATAAAAACTATTGATAGCAGATTTAGTATCTTTACAATCAGAAACTATAAGGAACATATTGATTGATCTTATGATATTGTGAATGCATTTTTAGAAATGAAATGGCATCATTACTGGGGGAAAAAACCAACAAGCTACATGTAAACTAATTGAACTCCGTCAATAAAGGAAAAAGTACAGAATGAGCCCATCTGACTGTATATAAACTTCAATTTATTGAAGTATTTAAAAGTGTTACCATGTAGATCGTGGGTGAATTCTATATACAGATTTGCATTCGTTTACATATAGTTTGCTCGAGATTTTCAGTAACTTCAGCATAAATTTCATCTACATTTAATCTATTGCAATTAATATTTAAATAAGTCTTTTATAAACTCTTTATGATTATATAATATGAAAGTGGTCAATATGTAATTCATTTAATTAGAGTAATTCTATCACTGTGACAAAATACTTAATATTTAAAAAAGATATAATTGTCTTTAAAATGGTTATATTTTCAAAATGATAATAATGCAAGTTAAATATTACGGAAAATTGTTTTTCACCACTGGCTTCAAAACATTAACATGTTTATTAGTGCATCCTTTGGATTAATGAGAATGCCATAATTGGCAGCATGCTGTAAACCCTAAAAGCTAAAAAGATTAAGTTTTTGATTTGGCTCTTAATTGATTCAAATTATAAACTTTTCCACTAAATCTATATCACATCTTAATTCCTGCTTTATAAAACCACCTATAAATTGTTGTGACCCTAAATATCTGGATTTCATCATTAAAATAAATCTGAATGCACTGCCCACAAATAGATTTTTAGCCAAAAGATTTACCAATGCTAATGTGTTGTACCATAGAGATGAAGAAATGATTCATCACATTTTCCATGATTGCAATGCACTACAGACATATCGCACACTTATTAGTAGAATTACACCTAATCATTCTCCTTCCCTTTGGGCTCTTACCAATAGTATGATCAGAGGACATTTTCCTAATATCAGAATATCCATCTTTATACTTTTCATTCTATGCTTTCTGATGTGGAACTCTTGCTTTAATCCTACATCTAATAAACATTTTCCCTTTTTTATAGTAAATTGAGTAAAATTAAAATCAGAGACCAGGCTTTAGCACCTGCACACTGTCTGCACCATTGTAGGTACTACACAATTAATATATTTTTTTACAATAGTTATATTTTTATGTGCCGGTTGTGTAATGATATTTGAGTGGATCTTGAATAGCTTTGTTGATGAGTTACCTATAAACAAAAATGTATGTCTCATTGTTTCATGTAATGGAATCTCATTGTAACTAATATGCCAATAAACATTTCTAAAAGTAAAATTGTTGTAGATAATTGTCATAAAAATGAAAAAGAAAACTAAAGCTAATACCTTCACAGCTTAACAGATTTTTTATTATCAATAATAATAGTGTCTTGTAGAAGCTATATAATAAGGAACAAACTTTCATGGACAACCAAATATTAATAAGTATTGCCACTATTATTTTTGATCAGCTAAGTCCTATTCTTTGACAAAAACAATATATATGGCTTTTTTTGTTGTTTTCTTGGAAATAAAATGCATAGCAATGCTATAAATTCACAGCCTTTTTAATAACCTTTTCCTATGGCTGGAAGTAATTTATTCAATAAAATTATCGAAAATATTTTTGCTATAATAAATAAAAATGGTATTTTAAGACAATTATTGCAATATTTTCTATCTTTTTTATTTTTTAGAAATTAAAACTCGGAATTATTGATATCAAATAGTATAATTCATGAATTCATATCAAGTATTTTTTTTAAAAAAATCCAATACTTTTGAAACTAAAATATTTTTCCCATATTTTAAATTTTTCCCAGGTCTTCCATTAGAAACTGCAACCTTTGTTTATGAGATTACAAAAAGCTATTATAAAAATTAATAAATCAAGATACAAAAATTTATTAAAAATAAGTTAAACCATATTTAAAATTGAGGCAAAACTCTATACAGTAGTGACATCCAGTGCAAACCAGAGTAATCAATAGATGCAAGAAGGTTTGTGCATAAAATCCCTATCTATTGCTTACTCATCCAATATCTCCAGACTAGTTTCTAGCTTGTAGCTTTCATTGGTGAGTGGCCTTGGATCTGAGAGCTAGAAACTAGCCTGGGGATATTGGATGAGTAGGCACTAGATAAGGATTTTATGCCCAAAACTTCCTACTTCTATTGATTACTCTGATTTGCACTGGGTGGCATTACTGTATGGAGAGTTTTGCTTCTGTTTTAACAGCTTGTGTACGCATGGGAAATAATGATCACGTGATATTTAATTATTTAAAACCTTACTTTAGAAGCAATTTTCTTTTATTTTACAACTTTTAATATATTGCATAAGATTTGTCATAAAATTTCTTTTACAAACAATACAAGGCAATATTAATGTGAATTAATTCAAAAGAATTTTGAAACATAATACATTCATTGCATTTCAAAAAATTTTAGATTCAAAAATACTTTAGCAATAATGGTTACTGATCTTAAAAACTGCTCTTCTGGTTTAATGCAGCAGGTAGAGTGGCAGATTTCTGTTGTTTGAACTTCATATGAACTTCTGAACAAAAACACTATTGATTATTCTTAGTCATACCTTTGAAGCTTTTAAAATAATTTATTTTTGGCAAGTTCAATAAAGATATAAATTAATAATTAACTTTTTATTTATGTTTAATTAATATACTAAAGATATTTGCAAATGTATTTTTTTTTTTATTATTTAACATTTGGTAATTTTATTAATATAAAATATGTTTTGTTTTAAATTTATAGAAGGAAAAACATAAAGCACAGAACTTTCTCGTTTAAAATAGTTGATGAGACCAAAAGAGTACTACTAATGAATCCATTTTAAATGGAAACCTATTCTTCTTAAGAATTAAATTAATAAATATAATTAAAACTTCTGAGTAACAAAATTGATATATCTGCTGGTAATTTTAAAATGTATTTATAATACTTAAATCTGCATTTTCTTTTACTTATTTGGTATTATGTTGTGGTTGAATAAATATTAATACTTTCAATATAAGGCAATCTTTAAAATGTTAAATGTAATTGAAGTAATTTTTTAAAGAATTAATCATTGTAACAAAAGCAGGTTCAAAAGTTAAAATCAATTAGAAAAAATGTCAAATGATTTGATTTTTTCTTCTCTAAGACTAGTGATTCTGCTTCTCACATTACTCAATTACTAGAGCTTCTGCAAAACCATGTAAGTGCAAATATTTAAGTTATAGTTACACAAAGTAAATATGAGACTGTGGTTCACGAAGACTTAAGAATGGGAGTTTATTAGTTTCTTTTTAAAATAAAACAATTTTATTATAAAATACAAAAGTTTTCAGAATAAATAGATTCAATACAAAACGTATAAATTTTGTTACTTTACAAGTTCACTTAGAATTTTTTTATGATAATTAGTTTATAAATAACTCAAATATACATGCAAATATTAATCCGTAATTGTATTACTAGCTATGGGAAATAAGTTTTAAATTCTAACCATTCATCATTTGTTAAGACTGGCGCATAATATTTTCCTCTTGTAGTTTCTTTTTGAAATATTGTTACTGTGAAGTAGGTTATGCAAATACGGTTTGTCTTTTATCATTATATTTAAAAATTAAAAAGTTACAACAATAGTAAATTGTTTTATTGCATTTATACTGCAAAACATCTTCTTTTTTTTTCATAAGTCAAATGCGTCGACCGGGAAGCGAACCCGGGCGAGCTACTTGGAAGGCAGCTATACTAACCACTAGACCTTCAACACTTGATTTTAAATGCAAAAAATGCTAATAATATTTCTCATATTTTAAAATAAAATGCAATCTAAATAATTTGATAGATGAATTTCTTATCAAATTTAATTTATTAAACAAGGTTTTTAGTTTTCTTTGTTTGAAAAAACATGATTTGTATTTTATGTTTAAAATATGTTAATGAAATTCATATTTAATATCTTTAAATTTTAATGGGCAACGAAATCGTTAAAGTTTATCTTAAAAATGAATCTGATTAAGTGAAGTCAAGTATTATTACTTGATTGTAATATTTTATTGCCTAACTATCCCACTTGTTTTTAGACAGAGAATTTACTATATTTGAAGATTAATTTCCTTCTATGTGATTACATACTCATATCTGTACAATTAAACATTTTATTATAATATCAATTTAAACACCATCAGTTTAAAAATTCAATTGTTATTTACATATAGAGTGTGTGTGCGCGCGTATCTTAGTCTTAGTGCTTAACATATCCAGATGTTATTATTATAAATGTACATAATAATATATACTTAAAAGTATTTTTTTAAACTTAGATACTAAAAAAAAAAACCTTATACTTTAATTAAAGTTTGGAAATTATTTTAAACATCCATGAAACTTTCAATAGCCGCAAACAGAAAAGTTTTAACTTTATTGGGTTTTATGTTAACCGTAAACAATATTCCGTTTGATAGTTACAATAATTAGCGAAAGCCCAAATCTGTTACATTTATTAATTGATTATTATTATTAGTGTTTTTTAAGTTATATTTTAATTAATAAATAATATGATTAACTATTCAGTTTACCTTTAAATAACTTTTCTTTTTTAACAATTCCTTAATTTCCTTTTAGTATAAAGTCTTTTTACCTCATATTATTATACAAACGTTATTATCTTTCATTTTAATATCGTGTGAAATCTTTAATTTTTATTTTAGTTACCCTATACACACGTGAATGAATACATATCTACATTTACATATACTGAATATATCATTCAATATGTTACTCTGTACGCCTACAAATCTTACATTAATATACAACTGTTTACTAGACCTTTGAATCATCATCATCAACCATTATCAATCCACTGCAGGATGAAGGTCTTTTCAAGTTCAATCCATCTTTTTCTATCTTTAGCTTCTCTTCTCCACATCACCCCTGCACACTTTCTTATTTCATCCATCCATCTCACATGTGGTCTCTTTCTGGGTCTTTTACAATCTCTTGGAATACAATTATTTATAATACCGCTATGATATTATACAGGCATTAATTGCATCGATTAATATATGCTATGCACATACAGATATTATATCTAATATATTTCATGTACAGACAGATATTACAAAAACTAATATGAAAAGTTAAAGTAACAAATGTCTATATAAACACATGTACTTTTTACGATTTTTTTTTCATTGTCAATTCACAATTTTGACTGACTAGCTGTCATCTTCAGATATTGAAATATAAACTTTTTTGTATAGCTTTAACAGAAAAAATACAATATCAATGGAAGATATTTAGGATATCTTGGAAGATTATAAATATTCTATATAGTTTTTGTCTAAAAGATTTTTGTTTGTATTTAATACTTTGTCAGGGTGGGGGTTTTTTACATCTTTTTTTTTAAAATCACAGCAATAATATAAAATAAAAATGTATTGTATTGGAAGTAAATAATCTTGAAATTGAATTCATCAAACCAATTCACAACTTTTTGTCTAAAGCCATTACACTTAAAAACCATTTAAAGAATGGCTAACTAGAATGTTATATCTATAAACAAGCTGGAAGAGACTGCAAACTCATTGAGGTAGGCAGTTAAAATATTAATATTAATAGTAAAAAAAATCACTAGGAGTTTGTAAAGAAAGATTTGAAAAAGGTGGTCTTTTTTGATGTGCAGGATTTATGTTTTGATAGATAATTAACGATGATGGTTTTAAGAATATGGGTTATTTTAATAACCTATCATGAATATTAATGAATTATTTAAAAATAAAAAATCAAATTATCACATACTTTTAGATAATTTTGAAAGAGTTATTTTTTTAAAACTGTTAATTCATTGTAGCAGAAACTGTATATTCATGTCTACTTAATTAAAAAGAAACAAATTATATTATACATGTATATTATGATAAGTATATCAATAAAAATGAAAGTAACATTATATATTTTATTTTTTACTTACAATTAATTTTGTTGTCTAAAACATTATTAATCAGAATTAATATTTTTTATAGATTAAAGTAAATAAATAATATATTATTCATTTCAATAAATAAATAATAATAATATTATTTCTTTTCTTTTAAAAAAAATGATATGCAAATTTCATTATAAAAAAAGAACTAAGTAAGGTTCAATGAAAAAACTAAATGTCAAGCGTTGGTGGCCGAGTGGTTAGCACAGCTGCCTTACAAGTAGTTGTTCCGCGGTTCTCTTCCAGGCTAACGCTTTGACACATTTTTTTTTAAAAAAAGGAATTAAATTTTGATATAAAAATCCGTTTTTTCGTTTCTTTTGACACAAGGAGATATTACTTAACTCAAATCCTACAGGACATCCACTTACGTTTTTGTGAATAAAAAAAGAACACTACTAACAGTTGTCTAGATCTAATCTGGAACATTTTTTAATGATAGCTGAATAACGTCGGTTGAAATGAAGAAAAGAAAAGTGACTTATTTAAAAAAAACAGCTAGAAATTAAAAGACTATATTATCACCATAAATAGATTTTTCATATTTCTCAGAAAAAAGTAAATGACAATTATTTTGTTTTGATGAGTCATATAATTATAGTCTTATTATTAAATGATTTTTAAACCTTCATTCATTCATCGGTAATAACTTCTATTCTATTTGTAAATTTTTGGTTCCCCTGGAATGGGGACATGAATGTATCTAATATAAACTCCCATCTAACTGAGTTAGATAAAAGATTGATATGATTGACTAGATAATTTTTTTTCTGTATATTGTAATTATATTGTAAAACTAAAAAAAAAAAAGAAAGAACACAGCAAGCTGTGTCATGAAAAAGACATACAAGTATATGTGGTATTCTAGAGTGTTCCAGGGAACAATCTAGCATTATTGGTGGTGTATTCAGTTATAATTGTGTTACACGTGAGTTTACTGCATTTAAAAATGTTGAAGCTTATTAAAATGGAGAATGAAAATAAATAGAATGAAGAGCAGCAGGAAATATTGGAAGCAAATACTTTTGAAACTATCTGTGAAAAAGATAACTTAGAAACTTCAGATATGGACAATGTCCATCCAGATAGTGATTCATCCCAATCATAAGCATAAATATATTGATAAAGAAATAAAAATGCATTAGAATACTGCAACATCATCGCAATTAGACATGATACAGATGATTAACCCATTATTTAGACAAATATAATTGAGATTAATGAAGCATAATCAAAAACAAATAGAGTAATTAAATCAAACTATGCAAAATTATCAGAAACAGATGGAAGATCATCAAAAAATTATTTTTCCTAAGTTTTAAAAGAAAAAAATTGACTCATTTTTATTATAATATTCTTACTTTTATTAGCAAATGCAATTTACAAATTATTTTGTTACATTTAAGTAATTAAAATACTTTATAATTTAATAATTAGGTGAAGATATTTTAACACTCACTGGATTGATTTGTAGAAAATGCAAATTTTGAACTTAGTTTTTATGTTTGCTTTTTGTTGTTGTTTTATATAGTGGTGGAAGAAAATAAAAATTTTTAATTATTTGAGTTGTACTAAAAATATTCTTGAGTAAAATTTTATGGATGAATAACATTTTGAATTTTAGTCAAAATATATATTCAAATGTTGTCAAGATTTACGTCTTTTTTGATTGAAAATTTAAATGATGCAGTGTGTTTGAAGAAATCCAAATGTTTCTGCATTTGATGAAGCTTAACCAAACTTATCAATAGACCTTCAAATTATGTTAATAATACTAGTTACTTTAGCATTTGTTTTTCAAAATTAAAATTGATTCGAATCTCAACCATTACTATTCATCTAATAGAAATGAAATTGCAGTAAAAAAGAGCAAGAAAAATTGCATTAGAATTTTTTTACTAAATATTATAAGTATTTCTTATTAAAAAAATAAAAATTTAAAAATACATCTTTTTTTCTTTGGTAGCGCAAAATATTTGGAACCTACTAGCAAAAAGTTCAGCATGGCCCTGCCTATTATTAGTAAATATTTGTGTAATTATTCATAAAAAGAAAATAGTGATGTTGAAGTATTCAAATGATAATCAAATATAATAATTCTATTAAATTAATTAAACTGAATTTGTTTTGTTTTTTTATTTTACTGATTAGACGTTGATATAGAAACTTTTATCTAGCATCATATTATTAGATAAACCACATAAGATTAAGTACATATGTATATATATTTTCTTCTAAAACTCATAAAATAGTATGATCAAGTGATAACTTTTAATTAGCATCAGTAATAATTTATCAATGTGTGTTATTCCTTATCAAAATAGACCCTGTGCAGTTTGGAGTAGTTGGAGAAGCATTTGATTAGGGATTGAGAGGTCCCAAAATCAATTCTGGGACTCATAAGTCTGGTCGTCAGACTTATTATAAACTCCTGAGCAATAAAGCCATTTGTGTTATATATATATATATATATATATATATATATATATATATATATATATATATATATATATATATATATATATATATATATATATATATATCCCCCCATATATATATAAAATTATTAACACTTATTTTCCACTTTATACAATGCAAGTATATCATTTTCTTGAAATTGTTCTATTTCCTTACACTTTCAACTGCCCATCAGTCTTTCAAAATATTTAAATATATATTTATGACTGCATAGAAACTAATGTTTTACTATAATTATATCTAAATATACAAAATAATATTTCAATTAGATCTTTACCTATATTCCTGCACCTTAGAAATTATTCATCTTAAAATGTCTTTAGGTTTTATTTAATTTTTATATACATTTTAAATATATAAATTTTGCTAATTTTTATCTTTAAATACTTAAATCCTTTCAAGTTTTAATTCATGCGCTAAAAACATGCATTACAAAATTTTTAATTGATATTTTATGAAATTATTATTTTTTCACAACTCAAAAATATCCACTGACAATTTTTTTTAATTTAAAATATTTCTGCTTAGGTGATAGAATGGTAAATTAAAAATTAAGTAATGTGAATGTAAATTTTAAAAGATTTACGTGAATAAATTAATTTAATTTAAATAATATTTAATTATACGTATATATATATATATTGTAAATATCGATAAGTCTATCTATATTTTAAAAATTATCATTTGTTATATAAAAAAAAAACCCTCTTTGAATTGATGTTTATATATGAAGTATTATTATTGTTTATGGTTATTAGGTATAGTTATTGTTTGAAGTTATTATTTTATTTATATGTTGATGGTACATCGTTATGAATATTTAATTATTATAAATAAATGAAGACATATAAATTGTTGATTATATAAAAAAATTATTTTATTTGCAGTGATTATTAAAAAAATGCAATATTATTATTTATGTATATTTTTAAAGCTGACAAATAAATTTTCAATTTAATATTTTTTATATATATGCTTGATATTTTTTTTTAATGTTAATTGTTTAAAATAAAACATGTGTAACAATGGTTTTCAAAACAGCATTTGCTAGCATGTGGAACAACAGCAACAACAAAAAGAGGAAGCCATTATTATTAAGATAGTAATAAAACCAACTAAAGGATAAAAATTTGTTGTACTTTGTTTCTTTGAAATTACCATTCTTCAGAATATAGGAATAAGATAGATTTCTATGGTAAATACATAAATCATGACAGGCTAATAGAGATATATCGCAGCCAAGAGGCTGCACCATTTTCTTTCATTTATTCCAAGGCAGTTTAAAAAGAAAAAGCTAGGCAAATTTCAATACATGAATTTCATCGCGTTTGAAGCCGAAATTTGACATAGCTATCTGGAATCTATAATGGTCAATCTAATAATAATCTGGAGGTAACTAGAATTAATATATTGGATTTAACATTTCAATTTATTTATTTATTTTTCAAGGAAAGAAATTTTAGAAGGATAAAAATATACATACATCCAAGAATTGACAATTTTCTCTAACGTGATAGTTTCTTCACTTTAACTAGAATGCATTCTAATATTAAACGGATAAAGAAATAAAACAGTGGAATAAGTTGACTTTTGAAGGAAAACTAAACAAGTGAATTTTGAAAGGTAGTAAATAATTTTATATGTATAAATGATATATAAATATATTTTTGAGATCGATATTCATTTTTTTTTTTTTACTTTTATTTTTCATTATAAAAATATAACGTTTTATAAATATTCAATTCAAGCGTCTTGTTTTCTAACAGCAATAAACGTTTAACAGGTGTCAAAATTAACACTTAAGTAATTTAAAACCTTAAAGTATGGCTTATAAGTTTGGGTTGCATATGGGTTGTTATGTATATTTTAATAAGTAAATTTATATTCGCAAATGTTTATTATAAAAATTGTTTTATTATTAATTTATTTCTATTTATTTTATTTTTTTTAACTTTATATAATGATTCTTATGCATACCAAAACAATAATTTATATATATTTGCTGTATATAATATTTTTTTATTTATTATTTTAAATATCTGAAAAATATAAATATGGATTTGTATTTATATTAATACCTACTTGTTAAGCACAGATATGTCTTTATTTATTTAATATATATACTTATTGCAAGTATATATGTATATTTATTATTTGGGTTTGTATTTAAAACATTGATATTACCTAAAATTAAACCATAATATAAAAATAAAGGATGTACTATTTGTTTTATAAGTAATGCCTTTGTAATTTATTTGAAAGTGTATTAATATTTTATTCTTATTTTTCTTTTAGTGCCAAAGTCATTATGAAATTAATTGAATTCACAATTTAATAGAGGATAACTACTTATTTCACTTATTATTTAATCTTTAAGTTACTTACACATATTATTATTCATTGATATGTTTAGATATACATAAATTTACATAATAGATGTGTATATTGGATTTAATAGAATTACCTTTGTTTCTGATATATATATTTGATTAGTTAGTTATATCAACCTTGAAAATAAATTATAATGATAGATCTCATTGCTCTGTATGATTTTAGATTTATTTCATGTATAGCTAGTTGGAAGGGCATATAAACAATTTATTTAAATATAACTGGGATAATTTTGTCTTTCTTCATTTAAATTATACAATTTATTATATTAGGCTTTCTCAACAATTGGATTCATTTAGATTATATATATTCCATTACGTTTATTATCCAATGTTTGAAGCATTATTTTCTTCTCATATATTGACGTTCCATTACATTTGAGGTATAATATGTTTATATGATATATTGTCCATTACATTTGGCACCATAAACTGTTGGTCCCAGTTAACTGATGATTGGTATAATGGAGTAAAAGTATGTTCCATTACATTTGGACGCCACAACGTGGTCAGCATAATATGTTCATTTAATTATTCATTACATTTGGTGTATCAAAGTTAGGGGCTTGGTTAACTAATGATTATTGTTGCAAAAGTTCATATGTTTGTTTTCATTTGAGATCATATAAAGATACATTCCATTATATTTGGCTTTCCCAATGTTTGGGGCCTTCTTTTTTCAATTTAAATGGAATGCAGCAAGTACATTCCATTACTATATATATATATATATATATATATATATATATAATTATAGGGGATTTGAACCCAGACTTTCCAGCTCCCTTCAGCTATCCAATCTATCTCATACCACTAATACACATGACCAAACACACATGAAAAAAATAAATGATCTCCAATATACCTATTTCATGCTGAACCAGCACTCATCAGTTGATCCAGATTATCATTCCCCATGCATATATATAAACAGTGCTCAGTTTATATTAAAATAAATTTTCAAAGGTTAATGGACAGGTTTCAATCTACTCCACCCTCCAATTCTTCAGCCATCCATATCATTGAAAATCTGATGATGTAATGTCCAATCTCTTGATGATGCCAATATTATTGTCATGCCCAGGTTGACTTTAAGTCACCCTAACCCCTCAAACATAGGATCTTGTCCATTTAAATATACAGAAAAGGGATGGGCAGAATACAGGCTGAATATAGGTAAACTTTATATCTCTGGAATTTAAATGTAATTATAGGGGATTTGAACCCAGGCTTTCAAGCTCCCTTTAGCTATCCAATCCATCTCTTATAACCTATACAGATGACCACACACATATGAAAAATATGTATAGTGGACATCTTCACATGTATGTGGTTATGTGTATTGTTGTGTGAGAGGTTAACATGGATGTGACAAAAATCTCAGCCTCAGGGTGGCCTTTAAGCATTCCATCATCAGATTTTCAATTGGATAGACAGTTTAAGAGTTGGAGTGTGGAGTAGACTGAAGCCTGTCCATTAAAGTATGAGTATTGGCTATCTTAATATATATCTGAGCACTTATAGCATATATGTGTGGAGATGGTAATCTGGACCAACTGATGATTGCTGGTTTAGCATGAAATATGTATATTGGTGATTAGTTATCTTTTCAACATATATGTGTTGAAGTGTATCGGTGTTATGAGATACTGTGGAGAGTGGTGGGTTGTGTGAAAGTCTGTGCTCATATACCCTATATATTACATATATAGACACAGGTATATAATAAGCCTGTGTGTTTCAGTTATACATATTATATTAAAAGAAAAAAGAAAAATTTAAAAAACGATATTTAGAATTTAGCAAAGTATTTTAATTTTGCAGTTAACAGGAGTTACATTTTAAATTTCATCTGCATAAACTAATGGAAGTTAAAAGTTTAATCATAAGAGAAATATTACAATCCTAAAATAGATAGATAGATAGATAGATAGATAGATAGATAGATAGATAGATAGATAGATAGATAGATAGATAGATAGATAGATAGATAGATAGATAGATAGATAGATAGATAGATAGATAGATAGATAGATAGATAGATAGATAGATAGATAGATAGATAGGTAGGTAGGTAGGTAGGTAGGTAGGTAGGTAGGTAGGTAGGTAGGTAGGTAGGTAGGTAGGTAGGTAGGTAGGTAGGTAGGTAGGTAGGTAGGTAGGTAGGTAGGTAGGTAGGTAGGTAGGTAGATAGATAGATAGATAGATAGATAGATAGATAGATAGATAGATAGATAGATAGATAGATAGATAGATAGATAGATAGATAGATAGATAGATAGATAGATAGATAGATAGATAGATAGATAGATAGATAGATAGATAGATAGATAGATAGATAGATAGATAGATAGATAGATAGATAGATAGATAGATAGATGTTATATCCTCTTTCCCACTTTAATTTTTTTTACTGTCTTGAAAACAAAAGTTTGACCAAAAGTTTTACCACCCACTCTAACATTATGAGGTCAAAGGTGGCTTCTGCAATTTTTTCTCCCCATTTTTTTTTTCTAGTCACAGTGGAGAGATGGAACATAACTTTTCAGCTTTTAGATAATAAAAAAATCTATTTACTTTTCAAAAATCAACATAAAGTAATAATTTCCATGAAGTTTGATTTTTTTAATATAATATTTGTTAATTATAGTATTAATTTCAATTTTAATATTTGATAAACTGTAATTGTCTTTTTTCTCTAGTATTATGCAGCTATGTTTTTTGATAAGCACTTACACATGTTTTTGCAGTTTAGTAATTTATTTTAGTTTTTAATTTATTTTGCCTGTAAATACATGTACATGTTTTTATGTCCATGTGTTTATGCTGGTGTTTTTTTCATATATTTAATGCATTATTTGTTTTAATTTGTTAATTGAGTGCAATATGCTTTATATTTATTAATTATAAAATTAGCTTTAATATTTATTACTCACAGTTTACTTTTATTAATATATTCTAGTAATTTGTTGGGTTTTTTGGTCAAATATTAATTTTTGCTAAATTTTATTGTTTTTGAAATTTTTTATTTTATTTAACATTGACAAATTCCTGTTAGTTTAATAATATATTTGGGGCACAATATCAAGAACAGTTTCGTAGCTTATTTTTATTAAATTTCTGTTTTTGTTTGCCTTTTGATGAAAATTGAATTTTTTTATGTAGACTGGACAAAATATTGAGAGCACTTTATATTAATTTTTGGGATATTATATAGTTTTTGGGAGTCCCTGGTGTCCAAAATGGCATAGAGCACATTCTAGACTGGCACTGTAATATAATTTTTTTATAAAATTATCGCATTTTTTTTGTAATAAAAAAGTTAATGATAGATATTTATAAAAAAAAAAACTCAGCCCATAACTATTAACTCTATTGATATCATACTATAACTTCTAAATGTTTTCTTGTTATTCTCTAATATGTTTTTCTTTTGGGGGGATAGGGGAGTTGGGAGCGAGGATATTTTTTCAAAAATATCATTAATTCCTTTTTTTTTTCCGACGTATTTTTTCCTGATTTTTAAAATATCCCATCTTTATAATTAGATGAAAACAAACATATAATAAACTTTTTTACAATTTCGATTAGTAGAGTCAAGTTACATATTTTGCCTACTTCCTTACTAAATTTTTAATCTTATTTTTGACAGTTCTTTAATTATTGATTGTTTTGCATTTTGAATTGCATGCTACAGTGTTAATGGTGTAAGTCTTGATTATCGTATAAATATAATTCTAAATATCAGAGATGTTTAGAATTTGCAGCGGCAACTATTAAAAAAAAAAAGTAGAATAAATTATTTTAAATATTTATTAAATAATAAACATCTACCACTAAAAATGATCGAATGTTTTGTTGGCATGGTAACTTTATTATATAGAGCCTTAAATTTATTTTTACCCCAAAATTTATATATATTAATGGGTATGCTTTTTAAAGATATGAAAAACTGGAACTATCTTTTAATTTTTATTTATTTCAAATTTCTTTTAAATATTATTATTTGATTTGTATTATCTTGTAATAAAATACTGTACTGAGAAAAACTGGATAAAAATATTTTGCACATAAATCATTCTATTTATAATAATTTTCAATGTCGACATTATTATATCTCAATTATTCCTGTAATTGCTAGGTTTAAAATTGATATGCAAGATAATGTGATTAATGATTCAATTTTTTAAAGTAAAAATTGAAGAAATGTTTTACTAATTAATATATTACAGCTTGAAACTTCAGCGTGAACGTAGTAGATTTAATTGTTTTGTAAAAAAATTTCATGCTGATATATAAACATGCTTATTCATTTAAATGGCGTTGACAGCATGTTTTTATTTTACGAGTTTTTAAATTAATGAAATGCTAATGAAATACATATATATAATGTTGTTGCTTTTTTATTTTGCTTTATTTATTATTTAATAAAAATATATAAAAATGATGTGTATATTAAATTTAATGTATTTCATAAATCATAACATAAAACAATGCTACAACCGGCCACCACTTGTGATTCGTAAAAATATAATCTGCCCACCTCCCATCCCCGTTCTATTAATGGATTATTGCCTGAGATGTTTATCATTTGAATCTTCAAAATTATAATGTACTTTAGGTTATTATATTATTAATGTAATATTACTTGCTATAAACTCACATTAGTGTTTCTGATTATATTTAAAAACTGCAATATCTTTTTAAAAATAAATCTGCTTCCTTCTAAAACTTCTATGTAAAGTGTCTAATTATGGGAGAATCCAGTTACCATTTTTATCAGTCAAATGCTTTGTTAACAGTGTGAAAAAAAATTAAAATAAATGTCAGACCTAATACTAATCCAATGGTTTATTGCTTTAGTAACTTACTACTTAGATTATAGAGAAATAGAGCCAAAATATTATTCATCAGGTCAATCAACTTCTACATTATTGTGTAGTTATTCTTATATATATATTCCACATAAGAATAATTATATACTCATTTCCAACTAATAATTGATAGTTATATAATTTGAATATAAAACAAAATCCTAAGTGGAAATCCTTAAATGCCTGAATAAATTGTCAAATTCGATCAGATTCAAAATTATTACATAAAGAAGTTATATATATGTTGCCTTGACAACAGTTTGAAATTGTTGATTGTTATTGATATTGGGATTGTTTAAGTGTTGACTGGTTTTTAATGATACTTATATATGTGTGTGTATGTATATATAAGAAACCTCAATGTTTTTGCATTTGTTTTCCATTTTCATGATCAAAGTCTGAAATCTAATAAGGCTTAGGATTTTTTTAATTATCTAATCATAACCAAACCAATTAAATCAATAATATGCTTACTAGATATTACAGATATCAATATGGGTCTTCATGTTTTTTTAAGTTTATTTGTATTATGACATCATCGAGATTGGCACTAGTAATGACCTCCACATTCATTATACAAATTAAAATAGTGGTAATTATAAAACAAATACAAGATTTTTAAAGAGTCTTATAAAAAGAAATTAAAAAGCTTTAAAAAACCCTATAATGTAAAAAATATTATTTTATGTTATTTTTAATAATAAGCTAATAATAATATTTAAACAGCATTAAACTGTTGCACATACGCTTTGGATTTTAAATATAAAATAAATGAATACTAACACTTCAATCACATGAATCCAAAGCGCATGTGCAACAGTTTAATGCTGTTTAAATATTATTGTTTATAGAAAACATCGCGCTATATAAAATAATTGACTTATTTAAATAATGAGCTAAAAAAAATTGTTAGCATGTCATCATAGATAAAAACTTTGAAATATTTTTTAGTAAATCCTTACTTAGATGAAATAATAAAAATATCAATTTTATCATAATATTAATACGATATTTTTATTTGTTTGGTTTTTACCTAACAAATACAGTTATTTGAAGAGCGATTGACCATAAGATTTTACATTATTTTCTAATTAATATTATTATAAACTTGGGATTTGTTTTTTATTTATTAATTTCATAATTAGAATTTAGTTTTGCGTAGGAAATTTTATTTATAACAAAAAAATATAAACACCATGTTTATTTTTAAATTTTTGAATAAATATTTGCAAATCCTAGAAAATAAAGTTAAAAGCATTTAATAAATTAAATTTACCATTTTCTGAACAATATTTACATTAGTTGTTTAAGACATATACATTATATTTGCTTCAGAAAAAAGTAATTCATTCAATGTAAGTTCACTTATGGGTAGCCAATAATTATTACTAACATTTTTTTGATAATCATTGTTTTACATATATATATGTGTGTGTATATATATGAATATTTTCCTTATACTATGCTAAATTTAAATATATGTTTTCTAAACTACCCTTTTTAAAAAATACTAGATGCAGACTTCTTAACTAATCACTTTTATGCTACGAGCTACAAATGATCCTTAATTATGGCCAAAAGAATTGATATATCCCTCTATATCACGTTTATTTTTAAGAATCTAATGAGAGATTTATCACTAAACTATAGTAACTCTAATAAATATCTTTATATAATGAACTCTCATAAATGATAAAGGGATTCCTATGTTTATATATGAATACTTACATATAAAATATAAAATATTAATATAACAAACTTCTCCTGCAACTGACCATGCAAATATAGTGAATAAAATTAATAATACCAAAAGTCGCAAATTATCTTTGAGTAATTTAATGCTGTAATATAATTAATTTCGGGATTTATTTTTAATCCAATCTACTATTTCCGCATTTGAAGGCATTTGAACGTCATGTGATCTCTCAAGGAATTTATAACATGATCATATATATTATGCCATCTAGCATGTTCCAACCATATATATATATAGTTATAAAATAAAATTATATGTCCCAAATATTAACTCATTATTTTATGCTACAATTGTTAGCCATTAGGATGGTCAATGAAAGTCTCCCTGATCCCATTATACATACACATTATCTATGAATAGACTCAGAGTTGATATTCTGTATATTTTATTTAAAAGATTTACCATCAATATTTTAGAATATGCAAAATTTACAATCTATTCCCTTTATTTTTAAAATCATATATTTATATACATGTTTTCGATAAGTACATTAAGAAATAAATAACAAACTATATTTCTTGTGCATGAATATGTTCATATGAATGTGTACGATCGATGTTTTGAAACTTATTTATTGTAATGGTAATCATTTGATGAATTTGACAAGGCCTGAAGGAGAGAATTAAAAATTACTACAGTGCTAATAATATTTACGTCATTCTTTTTTAAAAAGTAAAAGAAGAGCCCAGTCTTAAAAACAAGAATCCGATATTTTTGTTCTCTTTGTGAAAAGTATTTTAATTTTTTTAAGTCATAGTATCTACAAACATTGCTTATATTACGGAAATAATGTATACTTTTATGAAAAGTTATATAAAGGAACCTTACCGCATGGCTGACTAAAAGAAATTTGTCGTCTTTTCAGATAAACGAAATCTAAATCAATGGCGTAATATTGATCAAAATATTATCAACATCGCATCCGCAAAAATCTATCCTTAATTTCAACGGAAATGTTAAAATATTCTCTTTTAACCATTACTAAAATATTTATATGTGTGTGTACCTAGGATAATACTAGTATTCAGAAATAAGATCAATAACAATATTAAGGAATCTAAAGAATAATGTTAATACATAAAGATAGGATAATTATTTGTGAATGATCATCAATCTCTATTTTTTTAATTCATTCTCGTTATTATATCTTGACGCTACCTGTTAGATTATCTGCTTTATGCATATACATCAAACCTATCATAAAGCCATATTGTGCTAGCATGTGTAGTCTCACATCCAAGGATAAAAACATGTTGTAATGAATACAATAATGGTTATTCCCTAATAGAAATAGACAGCAGAACCGAATGGATCTCTTGAAAATTGAAACTCATCTGCATCTGATGTATGTTCTGTGATAATTATCTGGATGGATTAATATTGCCAAATATTCTGGATATGAAATTGCATTATATTCTAATGGGAATAAGTTTCTTCTAGTACATGCAGGTCGTCAATGTTTTGTGGATATTGGATAATTCTCATAGAGTGTGAAAATTAAAACATAACTAAATCTCTTATTATCTTTATTTGAAAAGTTATTCAATATTTGTGTGTTTCTTAAAATGGATAAATGAATGTAATCACAATTATGATGAAATAATAATTATTCCGAATTATAAGTAATTATCAATTAGATATTATATAAATAACTAGATTTTTTGTATTGGAAAAGAGTTGAAAATGATATAAGAAAGTATAACTGTGAACTAGCAAGAAAAGCTGTAGAAGAAAATAAAAGTCTTAAGAATGTAAAACAACATTTTGGTATTGGTAGGAAATTTATATCTGCAATAAGGAAAAAAGTTGGAATTATTACTAAAAAGAGGAATGACATTATGAAATTGGTAGAAGACTTTTATCAAGAATTATATAGTAATAAAGAACAAGTACCTCCTATATCTATTACATCTTCCGAATTGCCCAGAATTTTAAATGAAGAAGTGAGAAATGCAATTAAATGTATGAAAAAAGGAAAGGCTCCAGGTAATGATGGAATTATAATTGATATATTAAAAGAAGCAGGTGAAGAAACAGAAAAAAATATTAGCAAAGTTATATACCAAATGTCTAAATGATAAAGATGTACCGGATGATTGGAAGAATGCAGTAATAATATTAATATTTAAAAAAGGTGATAAAGAAGATATTAGAAATTACAGACCTATCAGCCTTTTATCAGTTTTATATAAAATTTTTACCAAGATAATTACAACTCGTCTACAGAGAACCTTGGATTTTCACCAACCAAGAGAACAAGCTGGATTTAAAAGTGGTTTTAGTACAGTAGATCATATTCAAGTATTGAGAGAAGTTATAGAAAGGACAAATGAATATGAGTTGTCATTATGTTTTGGATTTGTAGATTATGAAAAGGCATTTGATTCTATAAACATTTCTTCAGTGATTAAAGCATTGGATCATCAAGGTATAGATCCAGGATATTGTCATATTTTAAAGAATATTTATAAAAATGCAACAGCAACAATTAGATTACATAATGATACTGGGAAAGTCAACATTGAGAAAGGTGTAAGACAAGGTGACTCCATATCTCCAAAACTTTTTACAGCAGTGCTGCAAGAAGTATTTTGTGGATTAAAATGGGAAACTAAAGAAGTGAAAGTAAATGGAGATTATTTAAGTTATTTAGATTTCGCAGATGATGTAGTTGTTTTTGCAAATAATGCTTCCAAGCTGCAGGAAATGTTGCAGGAGTTATCAGATGAAAGTAGGAAAGTAGGACTAAAGATAAATGTTAAAAAGACTAAAGTAATGTTTAATCGATTTGCTCAAAATATGAAAATAAAGATTGATTATGATGAATTAGAAGAAGTTAAGAGTTACAAATACCTTGGTCAGATTATTAATACAGATGGAAACATAATAGAGGAAATTAATCATAGAATTAAACTTGGTTGAGTGCTTTTGGTAGAAATAACTTGATATTAAAAGGAAATATGCCTATGTGTTTGAAAAGAAAGGTTTTTAACAAATGTGTTTTACCAGTTCTTACTTATGGATCTGAGACTTGGACACTTAATAGAAGATCAATACAGAGACTTCAGACCACTCAAAGAAGTATGGAGAGATGTATGTTGGGAGTAACAAGAAGAGATCGAAAATGCAATGTATGGGTAAGAGAACAAACAGGTGTTACTGACCTCATTGAAAAAATTAAAAGATTGAAGTGGAGTTGGGCTGGACATATTGCTAGAAGAGATGATAATAGATGGACAATTGAAATTTTAAACTGGATTCCAAGAGATTTAAAAGACCCAGAAGGAGACCACATGTAAGATGGATGGATGAAATAAGAAAATGTGTAGGGGTGATGTGGAGAAGAGAAGCTAAAGATCGGAGAAGATGGATTAAACTTGGAGAGACCTTCATCCTGCAGTGGATTGATAATGGTTGATAATGATGATGATGATGAATAATAAATCATAATAAGTTAAAGAGTTTTAAGCCAATAAATATCATATGATCACCATTTCTTATGCTTGTTTATAACTGTTATTAAAATAGGTAAAACTTACTATACATATCGCCACTCACTGTTTTAATAACAGTTATAAGCAAACATAAGAAATGGTGATCATGTGATGTTTATTGGCTTAAAACCAATCCTGCCTAATAAGATAGTGGTGGCTATGGTTATTAAAGAACCAAAGGCACCAAAATGTATGAGTACTGAACTGAGTCAGACTTATATGACTATATAAGCTGATGAGCTTGGATTGAAAATATTAAGGTGTTTTCAATTTAAGACTTATAGTTTTGTAGTTAAGTAGAGATAAAAGGTGGCTGCTGGAGAATTGTATTAGATCATAAGATCTAGGTGCAGTGCTCTCAGATCCAAGGCTCCTCACTGATGAAAACCAGAAACTAGTCTGGGGATATTGAATGAGTAAGCACTAGATAGAGATTTTATGCATGAGCCTTCTGGTATCTATTGATTACTCTAGCTTGCAGTGAGTGGCAATACATATAGTGAGTTTTGCCTGTTTTAATAAGTTAAAGAGTTAAACAATTACGTGCTAGTATGAGATGGTGATCATATGATGTTTAGAAGTTAAAGAGTTCTTATTATTTTATATTTCTTTAATGAAATATATGTCTTTTTTTTCTTGTTATGAAAGGTAAGTCAGTTATCCTAACATCATCATAGGTCCAACACTTATACAATTATTTCATTTTGAAAGCTCATTTCTTTACTACATCAATTTTAACCTGATATTTGTCAATCCTTTACTTATTGTAAATAAATTATTATTGCTATTGTATTAAATTATCAGTCCTGAATATTATTTCCTCAATAAATTGAGAATACTAATTATAAGTAGCACTAATTAAATCAATAAACTTTAATACATAATTTAAACCTTAATATCTCACATGTATATAAATAAGTTGGTATTTAAATTCTTATTCCATGTTTACATTACTTTAATAAGAGCTAGCATTTTTTACTAACTGATTTATTATGAAAAAATATTGGTAGAATTTAAAGATTTATGACCTCAAACACATAAATTCTGTTTCATTTTATATATATATTAATTTTTTTTATTATTGAATTTGATTTTAGTTTAATAGTCTCTGTCTTTTGGATAACCTACACTATTCGTTCCATTTATACTCTTACAATATATGTGTACTGAAAAATAAACAAATTCTAAATAAAGATTTAGTAAGGATAACTTTTTTAAAATGCAATGTTTTAAAGAAAACTTTACTTTTACTAGAAATAAAATGTTCAATTATATGTTTGAAATCTAATGATTTTTTAAGTTTATTTTAGTATATAACATTATATTTAATTATATGTTTGAAATCTAATGATTTTTAAGTTTATTTTAGTATATAACATTATATGAGATAAATATTATACTATATTCCTATTTTCTTTCTTATTAATTCCGCCTCTCTTTTTTTAATATGCAAAATGCCGCTAATATCCAATATCTTTTTTTTTTTGCCTCAGCACATTCACGATCATCCATTAATTCTCACGTGATTTAATATAAAATCAATTTGTATTTTAATAAGATGAAAAGCATTATTAGTGCAAAAATGTGTCATTATAAATTAAAAAAAATGTTAACCAATTCATTTTACAAATCTATGAAAGCGACGTAAACTAAATGACTTTTTTATACAATACTATATTTATTTATTTAAATACTCATATAGAAGTTTGATATTTTGAAAACATTTAAATAAACAGTATGTGTGCGTATTATATTATAGTTGCTGCAAACAACGTTTTTTATTCTAATAAATCATATTAGTTTCAAATACAACAATACCTTAATATTTCATATTGTATTTTTTTTTCTAAACAATTTTAGTGTATTTATAAGCGTGCTTTATAAATAAAAGGTAATTTATTTATAAATATTAAAATCGTTATTTATTTTCATGTAAGCTTATTAATTGAAATTGCGTCATGTTTGCTTGATAAATATAGCAGAACAATAATTATCAAATTGGATAATTTTTAATGCTTTAATTAGTTTTGCTTTTTTGCTTATGAGACATATCAACACATAAAAGAATTTCTAATAATTTATAATCATTTTGTAATTTGACTACCTACATGATCTTTTTTGTTGTTGTTTTATTAATAAAGTAACTATACTTAAAAGCATATTTAGCATAATTTAAAATTAATAAAAAATAAAAACTTAGGCCTGATTTCTTTATATTAACCAAAGATGATAATTACCATTTTATTTCCGTAAAGTAAATAATAACTATACTATTTTTAATAGAAAAAAAATTATATTCAAATCTTTTTCTTATTACGTATTACTTATCTCTAACATCTTATGACGTCTACTGATTCAATCGACATGCTTCCGTCAGTCCAAAAATGTTTCTACAAATTTCTTTATCAAATTTTTTTATCTATTCCTTCTCTTCAATTCTTCTAGTGATGTCCAGTTTAATATTTGTTTTGGGGATTTTTTTTAGATGTCCTTTATACATGTCGACATCATTCCAATGGCTTTGTTTTGGTTTTATTTATTGTAGAATATTCAACATTCATTATTTCTCTAATTCATTTATTGTTTATCTGTCCTCTCTTTGTCTTTCCTTGCAGATCTTCACTAATAATTTATACTAGAAACTTCCAATTACTTTTTATTCTTTAACTATCAAATCTAAGCTTCCATATGTAATATTACTTTTTTGCTATTATAAATGTATTCAGATATCTATGCTAATTCAGTCATTTACAACAAAAAAAAAAATGATACAGCAAAAATGATAGGTTACTTGAGCAACGTTCTCTAAAGATAATAGATCTACTAAAAAAAAAAAAAAAAAACAATACAAAATATTATGTAATATCTAAATATAAACCTAATATATCAAAAACTTTATTTAGTAACTTTCAGTTTTTCAGTTAAGTTTATGTGAAACTAAATATTTTAAAAGTAAAAATATAAAATATACTAAAACTATATTTTTAAAAAGTAATTTCCAAAAATATTAAACCAGAAATTTTCCATTGCTAGGTGGATACAATTCAAATTGATTCTAATTGATTTATATAGTACAAAACAACACTGAAAATTCTCCTGTCATTTAGTTTAAGATTAGAAAGAAAGAAACAACAGTTTAAAAAATATATTTTTTTTAATTATAAGGACTTGAACCTCAGAATTTCAAACTTCCCTCAGCTATCCAATTCATCTTATATAACTGATACATATAATTACATACATCTAAGAATGATAAATGATCTCCAATATATGTATTTTATGTTGAACCAGCACTCATCAGTTGGTCCAGATCACCATCTCCCACACATGTATAGAATCAGTGCTCAATTTATATTAAGATAGCAAATCTTCAAACTTTAATGGACAAGCTTCAATCTTCTTCCCTCTCCAACTCTTTAGCCAACCATATCATTGAAAATCCGAGGATAAAATACTCAAAGCCCTTATTGATGCCAATATTACAGTCATATCCATGTTGATTGCAAGTCAATCTGATTCTCACACATAGGCTACTTTTTTTTACATTTTCTTTAGATTAAAATAAAAACATGGCCAATAAAATTTGTTTGTTTTTTTATGTTCTGTTTTTGAAATGCTGTATACAGGTTTTAATTCTTGTATTTAAATATATTTCCAATTTTTATTTTCTTGTCTTTATTTAAAAAGAACTCAGATATCAAATGATCTCATCAATAATGCAACTTTATTAATAGATTTGTTCATTTTAAGATTACAGTGTTTCAATAATATATATATATTGTAAATATTGATAAGTCTATCTATATTTTAAAAATTGTCATTTGTTATTTAAAAAAAAATATCTTTGAGTTGATGTTTATATATGAAGTATTATTATTGTTTATGGTTATTAGTTATAGTTATTGTTTGGAGTTATTATTTTATTTATATGTTGATAGTACATTGCTGTTAATATTTAATTATTAAAGATAAATAAAGACATATAATTTGTTGATTATAAAAAAAAAAAAAATTATTTTATTTGTAGTGATTATTAAAAAAATGTAATGTTATTATTTATGTATATATACATATATTTTAAAAGCTGTCAAATAAATTTTCGATTTAATATTTTTTTTTATATGGTTAATATTTTTTTGAATGTTAATTGTTTAAAAGAAAACATATGTAACAATGGTTTTTAAAACAGCATATGCTGGCACATGGAGAACAACAGCAACAAAAAAAAGAAGCCATTATTATTAGGATAGTGATTAAACAAACAAAAGGATAAAAATTTGTTGTACTTTGTTTCTTTGAAATTGCCATTCTTAAGAATAGTGGAATAAGATAAATTTCTGTAATTAATACATAAATGTACTGGCTAATATATATATATCGCAGCCAAGGGGCTGCGCCTTTTTCTTTCATTTATTCCAAGGCAGTTTAAAAAGAAAAACTGAGCAAATTTCAACACATGAATATTTTGAAGCTGAAATTTGATATAGCTATCTGGAATCTATAATGGTAAATCTAATAATAATCTGGAGGTAACTAAAAGTGATTAATACATTGGATTCAACATGTCATTTTTTTTTTTTCAAGGAGAGAAATTTAAAAAGGAAAAATGAAGTATATATGTGCATTTGGAAACTAATAATTTTTTTTCTAACATGACATTTCTTCAATTCAATTTGGCTCTAGAATGCATTCTAATATTAAGCGGATAAAGGAATAATACAGCGGATTAAGTTGAACTTTGAAAGGTAGTAAAAAAAAACTTTATTAATATATATGTTAATATATATACTTTTGAGCTCAATATTCTTTTTTTTTTTACTTTTATTTTTCATTATAAAAATATAACGTTTTTATAAATATTCAATTCAAGCGTCTTGTTTTCTAACAGCAATAAACGTTTAACAGGTGTCAAAATTAACACTTAAGTAATTTAAAATCTTAAAGAATGACATATAGGATTGGGTTGCATATGAGTTGTTATGTATATTTTAATAAAGGAAATTTATATTCACAAAATTTTATTATAAAAATTTTTTATTATTAATTTACCTATTTTCATTTTTTTTTTTTAACTTCATGTAATAATTCTTATGCAGACCAAAACAATAATTTATATATATTTGCTGAATATAATATATATATTTTTTTTATTTTTGAATGTTTGAAAAATATAAATATGGATTTGTGTTTATATTAATGCATACTTGTTAAGCACAAATATGTCTTTATCTATTTAATATATATACTTATTGCAAGTATATATGTAAATTATTTTTGTATTCGGGTTTGTATTTAAAACTATTTAAAACATTGATACTACCTAAAATTAAACCATAATATAGAAATAAAAGATGTACTATTTGTTTTTATAAGTAATGCCTTTGTAAGTTATTTAAAAGAGTATTAATATTTTATTCTTATTTTTCTTTTAGTGCCAGAGTCATTATGAAATTAATAGAATTCACAATTTAATAGAGGATAACTATGTATTTCACTTATTATTTAGTCTTTAAGTTACTTACACATATTATTATTCATTGATATGTCTAAATATACATAAATTTACTTATTAGATGTGTATATTGGATTTAATAGAATTTCCTTTGTTTCTGATATTTATATTTGATTAGTTAGTCATATCAACCTTGAAAATAAATTATAATGATAGATCTCATTGCTCTGTATGATTTTAGATTCATATAAACAATTTATTTAAATATAACTGGGATAATTTTATCTTTCTTCATTTAAATTATACAATTTATTATATTAGGCTTTCTCAACAATTGGATTCATTTAGATTATATACATATTCCATTACGTTTATCATACAATGTTTGAAGCATTATTTTCTTCTCATACATTGATGTTCCATTACATTTGAGGTATAATATGTTTATATGATATATTGTCCATTACATTAGTCACCACAAACTGTAGGTCCCAGTTAGAAGATGATTGGTATAATGGAGTAAAAGTACATTCCATTACATTTGGCGCCCCAAAGTTAGGGGCTTGGTTAACTAATGATTATTGTTGCAAAAGTTTATATGTTTATTTTCATTTGAGATCATATATAAAGATACATTCCATTACATTTGGCACCAACGTTTGGAGCCTTCTTTCTTTAATTTAAATGGAATGCTGCATTTACATTCCATTACATTTGGTGCAACAACTAGGGCTCGAAATAAGCTAATTAGGGCTTGAAATACCCCACATATCTGAGAGATGGGTAGTATATATATATTGATGTGAGATGTATAGTTTAAAGAAAGAGAAGCATTTTTGTGCAATTTTTTTTTTTTTTATATACAGAAATTTTTTTTGCCTTATGATAAGAGATAAATACAGTCATGAAATAGCTCAATTTCAATTTAAAAATTATATTGATGGCATTAAATTATAGAGTAATAATTTTGTCCATATTTGGAAAATTTATGTTGTAGAAAATCTATAATTTTGAAGGTTAGAGTGGATATTTGATTGTTGAAGTTTGGTTGGTTTTGTTGCAAGTATTGATGTTGGATTGGGAATTTTTGTCATTGTCTTGAGGATGTGATGCATTCATGTCACTTGTGATTGATTGATCTCATTTACTGCTCCAACCCAAATTTTGATGTTTGTTATTATTTATCATGAAGCAGTTAACAGTAGTCCTGCCATGATTTTACCTTTAAGACTCCAGAGAGAGTAAGGTATAATTATTTTTGATATATGTATAATATTTGCCTCTAAGACTCCCAAAGATGAGCAAGGAAATATTTTATAAATAATAGCCCCTAAGACTTGGATGTAAGCAGGGCAGTGCAATAGTGTTTTCAGAAAATTATTATGGGTTGTAGTAGCTTGGATAGAATGAAATGTGATAATCATCTAAGTGTTCATGAAACATTGTATGCTTTAAGAGTAGTGATTGAATTCTTTTATCTATATCAAAGTTGTGAAGTGCTAATCAATCTTTTGGCTGTCAGTATCTGTCAGATCTTTAGAGGAATAGATAAGTATATAACCTAAATATATAAAGCACCAATAGTACCAGAAGATTGGAAGAATGCAGTAATAATATTAATATTTTAAAAAGGTGATAAAGAAGATATTAGAAATTACAGACCTATCAGCCTTTTATCAGTTTTATATAAAATTTTTACCAAGATAATTACAACTCGTCTACAAAGAACTTTCGATTTCCACCAACCAAGAGAACAAGCTGGATTTAAAAGTAGTTTTAGTACAATAGATCATATCCAGGTATTGAGAGAAGTCATAGAAAGGACAAACAAATATGAGTTGTCATTATGTTTTGGATTTGTAGATTATGAAAAGGCATTCGATTCTATACACATTTCTTCAGTGATTAAAGCATTGGATCATCAAGGTATAGATCCAGGATATTGTCATATTTTAAAGAATATTTATAAAAATGCAACAGCAACAATTAGATTACATAATGATACTGAAAAAATCAACATTGAGAAAGGTGTAAGACAAGGTGACTCCATATCTCCAAAACTCTTTACAGCAGTGCTGCAAGAAGTATTTTGTGGATTAAAATGGGAAACTAAAGGAGTGAAAGTAAATGGAGAGTATTTAAGTCATTTAGATTTCACAGATTATGTAGTTGTTTTTGCAAATAATGCTTCAGAGCTGCAGGAAATGTTGCAGGAGTTAGCAGATGAAAGTAGAAAAGTAGGACTAAAGATAAATGTTAAAAAGACTAAAGTAATGTTTAATCGATTTGCTCAAAATATGAAAATAAAGATTGATTATGAAGAATTAGAAGAAGTTAACAGTTACAAATACCTTGGTCAGATTATTAATACAGATGGAAACATAATAGAGGAAATTAATCATAGAATTAAACTTGGTTGGAGTGCTTTTGGTAGAAATAACTTGATACTAAAAGGAAATATGCCTATGTGTTTGAAAAGGATGGTTTTTAATAAATGTGTTTTACCAGTTCTTACTTATGGATCTGAGACTTGGACACTTAATAGAAGAGCAATACAGAGACTTCAGACTACTCAAAGGAGTATGGAGAGATGTATGTTGGGAGTAACAAGAAGAGATCGAAAATGCAATGTATGGTTAAGACAACAAACAGGTGTTACTGACCTTATTGAAAAAATTAAAAGATTGAAATGGAGTTGGGCTGGACATATTGCTAGAAGAGATGATAAATAGATGGACAATTGAAATTTTAAACTGGATTCCAAGAGATTGTAAAAGACCCAGGAAGAGACCACATGTGAGATGGATGGATGAAATGAGAAAATGTGCAGGGGTGTTGTGGAGAAGAGAAGCTAAAGATCGGAGAAGATGGATTAAACTTGGAGAGACCTTCATCCTGCAGTGGATTGATAATGGTTGATGATGATGATGATGATAGCACCAAACTTAAGGGCCTGGTTAATTGATTATTGTTGGTAACAAATAATTTATTACATTTGATTATCAATTAGGGCTTGAAAAACAAACATATCAATGTTTTATTTTCCATTATAAGTGATCTCTAAACATGAAGTTCAGTTAGTGAATATTTGTTGATGATAAACTGCATTAGTACAATTTTAGTAAAATGTTTTGGGCACTAGAGTAAATAATTAGTGAAGTTGATTTTTTTTTTATCTATATAAAATGGTATTAAGTTTTAAGGTCCAGAAAATTTATAGGTATCAATTTAATAATTTTATGCTTAACTACCATTATTTTGAGTGAGAAAGTTATCTCACAATATTATTGAATTAGTTATTTTAAGGCATGTGAACATTTTATTATATTTTAAATATTACAAGGTTATATTGAATTTGATATGAAATTTCCACATTTCAATATTGTATAAGTGTAGAATATTTATTATCATTACATATAAATAAAAGTTAGTTAGTGATCTCAGTTGTTACTTTCTTTCTCTCTCTCTCTCTCTCTCTCTCTCTCTCTCTATATATATATATATATATATATATATATATATATATATATATATATATATATATATATATATATATATATTTATTTATTTATTTAGAGGAATTTATTAATGTTATAGTGATAGAAGAGACTTTTTATAAGCCAATAAGTTTATGAGTTCTAACAACTGAAATTTAGATTGTCGGATAGCTACTATGAATAATAAAATTAAAAGACTTGTACTTTGCTTAGTTGAGTAATTGCTTGTTGGGATAATGATTGGAGATGGTGAGCCCTTGATCTGTGGTAATTACTACATAGAAATATATATATCTTAGATTTTTTTGTATGAGTATATAATATTACAGTACTAGTAATAATGGATAATAGTAACGAAATGCCAGTTAGTGGTAATTTTGATTTGGGGAGTTTAATAGAGAAACTGGAGGCTATGATGAAAATCAACTCTAATGAATTAAAAGATCTTAAAGCTGAAATAAAAACCAATTATGATGAACTTAGAGCTGAGATAAAAACAAATTCTGAGAAACTAGAGTCTAGATTAAATACCAATTGTGATGATCTAAGAGCTGAGATAAAAACCAATCATGAGAAACTGATGACTGCATTAACAAGCAGCTCTGATGAATTTAAAGCTGGGTTGAAAACTAACTCTGATGATCTTTCTAAAGAATTAAAAGTTGCATCAAAAACTCTGGTAGATAATAGTTTTATAAGATTAGACACAAAAGAATATAAAGAACCCATAGATGTGACTAGTGAAAATATTAATGAAAATAAAGAGTATGTTAAAATAGTTGATAGATTCTTAGAAATAAAATTAAATTCACAAAAGCAATCAGAAAAAGTAGAATTAAGTTGTGAACGATTAAAGGACACTGTTCAGAATTTAGAAATTGGACAGTTAGGTTTTCAATGGTTAGACATTAGTGCTCTAGAGTTGGGAGAAATAAAAATGCATTATAATAAAATGAATGAAAGTGTTCAAACTTTAGAAGTTGAATTAAGTTCATCAGAAAAGATTAAGATTAACTCTCAAAAATTACTAAAAAAAACAGAATGTGTTTCACAAAGTCAATATAAAGAAAGTGTCATGATAGATCAAAAATATTCTGATAAGTTCTTTTTATACAACAATTTTAAAAATAACAATTGGAGTTTTGATCAGTAGTTGTTTAGTATGAATCTTCATAGGTGTTTTATGGATCATGTGTATGCATATAACTTGGATGCAAGGGGTTATTACTATTGTAATAAACCGCTTGAAAGGCAAAACTTAATATATAAATGTAATTCTTCTCAATCTATAGCCAATGATGGTAGAGTGCATGCAAAGTGTTTAGTCGATAGTAACATGAGTATTGAATTCAATAAATTTTGTCTGGATATGACAAATTATCTTAATCATAAGATATTATCTTATAAAGAACAGTATCATGGTAATTTTGTATGGTACCAAGAAAGTATATTTTTAGATATATTAGAGCATAAGTATTTGAATGGGAATTTGTACCATTGTTGCAATAGAAATGACTTATTTTACAAGTATCCCAGCAGAACAAAGTCGGTAATATATAACTTATTGAAATTTGAGAGGAATAAGAAGGTAAAGAAACCTAAAGAGAATTTTCTTTATGAAAATTATAATAGAAGAATGAAAGTATGTAAAACCAAAGTAAAATTTTAAAATAAAAATATGAAGAAAATTAAAGTAAAATTCAAAGAGTTGAGTAGAGAGAAGTTTAAAATAAATTATCTTAAAGGAAGTATAGATTTTATAAAAGATATTGGAAAAGCCAAAGTTAGACTTAAAGTTATAGATGGAATGATAAATAATATTGATTTTCTTAGAGAGAAGATTGACAAAGAAAGAGATGTAAGTAAAGCAAAAGTAAAATTTAGAAGAATGGGTAAAAAGATTTGATCTGAATCTTAGTAGAAGGATGATTGATGAAGCAAAAGAAATTGGCAAAGCCAAAATTAAACTTAAAATAAGAAGTGAGGATGTGATTAATAAAGATTTTCTTCGAGAAAATATAGCTAAGGAAAGAGATTTAAGTAAATCTAAAGTTAAACTGAAAAGAATTAATATAGAATAGGATAATATTAATGGTGTAAAACAAAATGATTTTCAAGAGTTCTTTAATACTGAAGTTGTATCACATCAATCTGATTTGCAATTTTTAAAGGATTATTTAGAAAATTTGAATGAATACCATTCAAAATTGCCCAAAGTATTATTTTTAATTGAACATAGAACGAGTGAAGTAAAACAAAGACTTACTCAAGTCAATGATGTTTATCAGGATAGTTAAATGAAAGGTAATAGATTATTTGATAAAATAGCAACTGTTCTTAATAAAATTAAGAATTATGTTAGTGCTTATGATCAAGTTAGTATTTATGTGAAGGATATAGAGGCAGAATTTAAGGAGTTCATAGCAAAATCTTTAGATACTTATCTCAAAATTATTCAAAAACAATTGAATTATACGAAAACATTATATAAAAATCTTGTAAATCAAAGCAAATTTCTTCACAGAATTCAACATACTGGAAATTCTTTTCAAGAAGAATTAAAAAGGCACTTTTGATTTTTTTTTTTTAAAGAAAATTTGGACAAAGATCTAGATGATCTGAAAGATAGATATGAACAAATGAATATGGTTATTAATAAGAAAAGTAATATTTTTTAAACCATGTTAGTCCTTAGAAAGATTACAAATTTGAGAAGTATTTTTTTTTTCAATATCTCATAATTCATTAGTTATTTGCAAAGACATTTTTTTTCCGGTGGATTAGGGGGTATTGTAAATATTGATAAGTCTATCTATATTTTAAAAATTGTCATTTGTTATTAAAAAAAATCTCTTTGAGTTGATGTTTATATATGAAGTATTATTATTGTTTATGGTTATTAGTTATAGTTATTGTTTGGAGTTATTATTTTATTTATATGTTGATAGTACATCGTTGTTAATATTTAATTATTAAAGATAAATAAAGACATATAAATTGTTGATTATAAAAAAAAAATTATTTTATTTTTAGTGATTATTAAAAAAATGTAATGTTATTATTTATGTATATATACATATATTTTAAAAGCTGTCAAATAAATTTTCGATTTAATATTTTTTTTATATGGTTAATATTTTTTTGAATGTTAATTGTTTAAAAGAAAACATATGTAACAATGGTTTTTAAAACAGCATTTGCTGGCACGCGGAGAACAACAGCAACAAAAAAAAGAAGCCATTATTATTAGGATAGTGATTAAACAAACAAAAGGATAAAAATTTGTTGTACTTTGTTTCTTTGAAATTGCCATTCTTAAGAATAGTGGAATAAGATAAATTTCTGTAATCAATACATAAACATACTGGCTAATATATCTGCGCCTTTTTCTTTCATTTATTCCAAGGCAGTTTAAAAAGAAAAACTGAGCAAATTTCAACATATGAATGTCTTGAAGCCGAAATTTGATATAGCTATCTGGAATCTGTAATGGTAAATCTAATAATAATCTGGAGGTAACTAAAAGTGATTAATACATTGGATTTAACATGTCAATTATTTTT
The DNA here is from genome assembly GCA_028023455.1 of Epiperipatus broadwayi. NCBI lineage: Eukaryota > Metazoa > Onychophora > Udeonychophora > Euonychophora > Peripatidae > Epiperipatus > Epiperipatus broadwayi. Next base: position 3,496,139 of record JAQFVV010006278.1, on the reverse strand, counting down.
TTTTTCAAGGAGAGAAATTTAAAAAGGAAAAATGAAGTATATATGTGCATTTGGAAACTAATAATTTTTTTTCTAACATGACATTTCTTCAATTCAATTTGGCTCTATAATGCATTCTAATATTAAATGGATAAAGGAATAATACAGCAGATTAAGTTAAACTTTGAAAGGTAGTAAAAAAAAAACTTTATTAATATATATGTTTATATATATACTTTTGAGATCGATATTCATTTTTTTTTTACTTTTATTTTTCATTATAAAAATATAACGTTTTTATAAATATTCAATTCAAGCATCTTGTTTTCTAACAGCACTAAACGTTTAACAGGTGTCAAAATTAACACTTAAGTAATTTAAAATCTTAAAGAATGACATATAGGATTGGGTTGCATATGAGTTGTTATGTATATTTTAATAAGTGAAATTTATATTCGCAAAATTTTATTATAAAAATTTTTTATTATTAATTTACCTTTCTTTTTTTTTTTTAACTTCATGTAATAATTCTTATGCAGACCAAAACAATAATTTATATATATTTGCTGTATATAATATATATATTTTTTTATTTTTGAATGTTTGAAAAATATAAATATGGATTTGTGTTTATATTAATGCATACTTGTTAAGCACAAATATGACTTTATCTATTTAATATATATACTTATTGCAAGTATATATGTAAATTATTTTTGTATTCGAGTTTGTATTTAAAACTATTTAAAACATTGATACTACCTAAAATTAAACCATAATATAGAAATAAAAGATGTACTATTTGTTTTTATAAGTAATGCCTTTGTAAGTTATTTAAAAGAGTATTAATATTTTATTCTTATTTTTCTTTTAGTGCCAGAGTCATTATGAAATTAATAGAATTCACAATTTAATAGAGGATAACTACGTATTTCACTTATTATTTAGTCTTTAAGTTATTTACACATATTATTATTCATTGATATGTCTAAATATACATAAATTTACTTATTAGATGTGTATATTGGATTTAATAGAATTCCCTTTGTTTCTGATATTTATATTTGATTAGTTAGTCATATCAACCTTGAAAATAAATTATAATGATAGATCTCATTGCTCTGTATGATTTTAGATTCATTTCACATATAGCTAGTTGGAAGGGCATATAAACAATTTATTTAAATATAACTGAGATAATTTTATCTTTCTTCATTTAAATTATACAATTTATTATATTAGGCTTTCTCAACAATTGGATTCATTTAGATTATATACATATTCCATTACGTTTATCATACAATGTTTGAAGCATTATTTTCTTCTCATATATTGACGTTCCATTACATTTGAGGTATAATATGTTTATATGATATATTGTCCATTACATTAGGCACCACAAACTGTAGGTCCCAGTTAGAAGATGATTGGTATAATGGAGTAAAAGTACGTTCCATTACATTTGGCACCTCAAAGTTAGGGGCTTGGTTAACTAATGATTATTGTTGCAAAAGTTCATATGTTTATTTTCATTTGAGATCATATATAAAGATACATTCCATTACATTTGGCACCAACGTTTGGAGCCTTCTTTCTTTAATTTAAATGGAATGCAGCATTTACATTCCATTACAATATATATATATATAATTCTTTTGCAGACTATGTGCTTTAGGAATCAGGCTTGTTTCTCTTTCCTTCCTTTATTTTATTTATCTGAGTGCACTTTTAGTGATGAGTGCCATAATCATAACTCTTTAATTTCATAATGTTGCTGTTTTATTTATAATTCTTCTTGATTATCCATATTATGTAAATCGGTTTATTTAAATATTCAGTCTGTATGATAAATGAATGTTATTGTTTTTTTTATCATATTTTTTTGTGGTGGTCTATGATCCAGGCTTTTTATTTTCCTTTTTCAGTCATCTTATTGAAACTATAATTACATTTTCTTTTATGATCTCAGAATGTGTTCAGGTTATTTTTGGCACACTTTATATAAATATTTATTCTGTGCTATTTTTTTTTAGATGTTTGTCCTTAATTCACCATAGTATATGGCTTGCAACCTGAGTCATTGCACTGGATTTTATATACTATCTGTGGTGTCTCTTCCTTTGCTAATCTGTCTTTTGTGCTATTTATCAGTCTGCTGAGGTTTGCTGAAGTTTGAAAAGTCATATTTAGGCTTGCAAATGTTTTTTTTTATTTTATTTAGTAGTTTCAGGACATAAGGCATGGTGACCTATAGTTTTGAGTCATCTTGTGGGTTTATATTTTGCTTTATTTTTTTAATGAGTACTTTCAATTCTTTCATCATCTTTCACATATTTGTCTACATTATTTTTTCTATCTGCTTGTATTTGCAAAGCAGTTGATTTCTATTAAATAATTTCTTGATGCTGCAAATTTATGTGATATTGATGTTTTTAATTGTGAATAGATAATATTTCGAGTGGTTTTATCACCATTTTATAATCCAAGATGTTTTTGTTTTTTTTGGTTTATCATATTTAGATATTTTATGCTATGTGTATCATCTTCATTTTCTATTGTTTACATTAGTAATGACACATTGGCCAGCAAATTGCACATTTCTATAATTTTTTTGGAGGACATACAAGTACACCATATCGAGTACATCATTGATGTATCTTTTATGTATTGTATTTGGATTTTTCTCTATGAATCACTGCTATTATTTCCTCCCTGTATTTGCTAGTGTTAGGATGCATATAAGTCTGCTGGCAGGCAGCTCCATTTTCCATACATTATCCATTCTGTAGTATTCATTATCAAAATTTTATGCTTCTAAACTGGACTGGCTTTTTTGTTGATTGTGTCCACTTTTTTCTAGTAGGTTTTTAATAATATTTATATGTACATATATTCAGGTACTGAACTATATAATTTGGTTATGTCTGGTGAGGACAATGTGTATTTGTCATTTATGTGTGTGTTTTTATTGACTGAACTATCTCAAATAATGACTTGACTTTATTAAGTCTATCAGAGAGGTGAGTCAAGATTGAGGAAAGGGTTTGGGAGTATCTCTATATATAATTACTTGTTATTTAAAAGGTTGGGGGGGGAGAATATTTTTATAAACTCTGAAAATTGGCAGCATTATTTCTTATGCATATCACTTCTCAGTGTCTTGATATTTCCTGTGTTTCAACTGATGAGATTGATAATAATGAAACCTTGTTTATTTTGATTAATTTTCTAGTATTTCAGAATATTGCATTGAATGCCAGACTGTCTTTTTCTGGGTTAAAGCTTTTTATTTTGTATATCTATATATATATATATATATCCTTTTTGTTTTATTTATTAAAAAAATAAATTATACTATTGTAATTTTTTTCATTGTTTGAACATGATCTACAATATGCCATTGTAACACATTATTATGCAACCCAGCTAAAGTTTGTTTCTTGCCTGTGGAAAACAGTAAAAATTAATAATCTTATAGATTTATTTATATAGTCTTCTCTTGGAATGAGCCAGGCTTCAATTGTGCAGGCTTCTTGTGAAATAAAAGATATATAACATTTGCAATATGAAGCAAAGATTATATTGAAATATTATTCTTACCTTATGTTATAACTGTAATAAAAATATTTTTAATAATAGTAAATTCATTGTGCACAATTGGGTTATTCAGGGCTTAGGAAGAGATGCATTGCATAGGCATATGAATTCATTCTTCCATGACAGAAAAAAAGTATGAGCTACTACAAATATCTGTAAACTACCACATGCTTCCATGGAAAACAATAACATAACTTTTTAATACTGTATGAATTTAATCCAGAATACAGCTAGAACAGTAAGAAAATGTGATCAAAGCAAAACATTCTGGAGCCAGTAAATTATAGAACATTCATTGACGAGCTATAAATAAATAAATGCTTGATTTTATCATTTTTATAAAAAAAAATTAATATATGAACTCTTGATTTTATAAATATGAAAATATTATGTAAAAAAGGTATAATCATTAAATGGAAGTAATGTTTCCTCGGTATAAAGTATTTACATGCCATTGAATATACCACTAGCTCACTTAAAATCTACATTTATCAGCAATAATTATAGTATCTATTTCATTCTACCAATGAGCCATAACTGAATACCAAATTGTAGTGCGAATAACTAAAGTTTGATTATTCTTTTCAGAATAATGTAAAACTATCTGAGAGAAAAAATGTAAATAATTACGGACTAAATTTCTTATACTGGATAATAATGTTTACCATGATTTTTTTGCTTATAAAATCTAAATGTTATAATTTAATTTGCAAGTGTTAAATGTTTACACTCATAACTTTGGCATCAACCACTTAAGTTAAACATATCAATGATTATTATTAAATACTTTATTAAACTAGAGATTATCTTTACACCAGGTATAAATTTTAAATATCAGTTAAAGTTTAATATATAAGCTTTCTAATTACACATAAACACGTGGTTAATATCATTTCCCCTTTTCCATATGCAATTTTATTTTTCAAAAATATATAAAACTTCCATTCTACCAATGCCTATTTTGGGAATCATTGGAATCATTCGCCATTTTCATCTATCTTTGTTTATATGTTTCACGAATGTGTGGTAGAAGGGGGGGGGTAAATATATCTTTTAACGCTAATTATTAAAATCTATGTTAAATTGAATGAGTTTTGGGAAAAACTGTTAGACACAATCTTATCAACATTCTATGTTTATATTTATTAGTATCATATATAAGGGATTCGAACTCAGACTTTCACATGACCCTCAACTCTCCATGCCATCTCATATTGCTGACTCACCTGATCATACACATGTTGAAAAGATAAATAATCACCAATAGATGTATTTCACGCTAAATCAGCAATCATCAGTTGTTCCAAATTACTATTTCCACATATATATACATTCAGTGCTCAGCTTTATATTAAGATAACCAATCTTCATACTTTAATGGACAGGCTTCAAACTACTCCGACCCACAACTCTTCAGCCAACCATTTCATTGAAAATCTGATGATGAAATGTTCAATGCCCACATTAGTGCCAAGGTTGTCATCCTACTCATGTTGACATTAGTCAAGATTTTGATACAATTGGACAACCATTCAATTCTATCTAAGGTGAAACATGAAGAAATTTTTGCTTTCTCCTTACTTACTAATAAAAATATATAGGAACTCCTGTTTCTCATGCTTTTATGCTAAAATGAGAAAAAAACTTGGTAAAAATTAATAAGAAGATATATATTTTAATATTTTTTGATAGACTACCTATATAAAAATTGTATATATAATCCACATTGTCAGAATATCATAATAGACAGTAACTGGGTTCACTAAAATCATTTAACTAATGAAAAAAATAATACTAAATTCCATCTACTGTATTACAATAAATGCTTGGGAATATTGCTTAAAATAACAGCATAGCATTAATAAAATTATGTGTAGAACTCTTAGGTCTAGATGACTATTACCAGTTGAATATCAAACTGTTTTAATTTTGAGTGATTAAATCACTTGTATATCTGAAACAACTCCCCAAATTTTGGATAAATATAATTACTTTTGCTTATTGAGGATTACTATCTTGCATAATATGTATCACCTAAATGATTAATTAATACAATTAAAAATCTGGTTACTTTAAAAAAGATATTATTTTATTGAGAGATGAGTTATTTTTCCACTCTAAATGAATGAACCTTTTCCAACAATGCTAAATTTTCACAAATATTTGAAATGAGTAATGGCCACTGTAATAACAATTATTGCAATTTATGTTAGATTTGCTCTATCATAAATATTAGCTTCTTCATCTGACCCATCACATGACATAACAAGAGCACATTTTGATAAATTATTCATCAAATTATAAAAATAATTTGTAAAATATGTATTATACTCTATTTTTTATTGATATCTTCAGGTGATATCAGTTATAATAATTGAATAGACTTTAAAATAATGTGTTTTTCATTAATAAATGCTTTTTATCATTGAGATGCGATACAATGCTCTTGTACTCATTGATCTTAATGGTCATATATCTAAATTATATATCAACTATTTATTTCATCATCATTTTCAATCATTATTGATCCACTACAGGATGAACACTCTCCAATTTCAATCCATCTTTTCTAATATCCAACCTCTCTTCTCCACATTACCCTAGCACACTTCCTTATTTCATTCATCTATCTCACATGTGATCACTTTCTAGGTCTTTTACAATCTTATAGAATTCCATTTATGATTTCAATTATCCATATATTATCATCTCTTCTAGAAATATGTCCAATGCAACTTCACTTCAGTCTCTTAATTCATTCAATGATGTCAGTACCATTTGTTTGTTCTCTCACCCAAGTATTTCATTTTCAGTCTCTTCTTGTTACTTTTAACATGCATCTCTTCATACTTTGTTGAATGGTATGAAGTCTCTATGTTGCTCTTCTTTTAAGCATTCAAGTTTCAGATCCATAAGTAAGAATTGATAAAACATATTTATTAAAAATCTTTCTTTTCAAATACATAAGCATATTTCCTTTTAATATTAAGTTATTTCTACCAAAAGTACTCCAACCAAGTTTAATACTATGATTAATTTTGTCTATTGTGTTTCCATCTTTAATAATAATCTGACCAAGGTATTTGTAGTTGTTAACTTCTTCTAACTCATCATTATCAATCTTTATTTTCTTCATTTGAATAAATCCATTGAACATTATTTTAGTCTTTTTAACATTTACCATTAACCCTACTTTCTTACTTTTTTCTGGTGCAACATTTCCTGAAGCTCTAAAGCATTATTTGCAAAAACAACTACATTATCTTCAAAATCTAGATGACTTAAATAATCTCCATTTACTTTTACTCCCTTAGATTTCCATTTCAATCTGCAAAATATTTCTTTCAAAACTGCTGTAAAAAGTTTTGGAGATATGGAGTTACATTGTCATACACCTTTCTCAATGTTAATATTTCCAGTATTATTATGTAACCTAATTGTTGCTATATGTATTCTTCAGAGTATGACAATATCCTGGATCTATATCTTGATGATCCAATGCTTTAACCATAGGATAAATTCTTATGGAATCAAATGCCTTTTCATAATTACAAATCCAAAGCATAATGGCAATTCATATTTACTGATCCTTTCTATAACTTCTCTCAATACTTTGGTATGACCCACTGTACTAAAACCACTTTTAAATCCAGCTTGCTCTTTTGATTGATTGCTGTAGATGAGTTTTATTTATCTTGATAAAAATTTTGTAAAACAACTGATAATAAAAGACTATTTTTCCAATCATCTGGTACATCTTTATCATTTAGACATCTGGTATATAACTTTTCCAAAAAATGTTGTATTTCTTTACTTTCTTCTTTTAAGATATCGATTATATTTTCATCATTACTTGTAACTTTTCCTTTCTTCATAGTCTTAATCGCATTTCTCACTCTTCATTTAAAATCTTGAGCAATTCAAAAGATATAGTATATGTAGCAAATATTTTTCCTTGTTCTTTATTGCTATACAATTCTTGATAGAACTCTTCATCACATTTTATGAAATCATCTCTCCTTTTAGCCATTTGCTAAAGTTCAATAAATACTTAAACTAATAAAAATAAATGAAAAGAATATCATATTCTCAGCCTTCCCATGTAACAAATAATAAATTGTATATTAATTAATATTAGAACTTTATTGTCAAACTTTTGTTAATAATATTTTTTTTTCAATTCTATGTGTTTAGGCTCATTACTATAACAATAACAATAGTGTTTTCTTTCTTTTGAAAATATTTTTATACAATAGAATAATTAAAATGGTTTATGTAAAAACAAGCTATGGAAACAATTTTATTGCTATTATTAAAGCCTAATAAGGGCAGAAAGAGAAAGTGTCAAACTAAAAAAAGTAATTAGACATTGTATTGATTTTTTATCACTTCTAAAAAGTCTGAATTACTAAAAATCAAACTAATGAGTTATTGGACAGTGTCAAAAAAAAATTCTAATTGTAATGAATAATGATGACATCACAACTGAAAGTTGTAACAGCTCAAAGTAAACAGAATGTTTTAATATACAGAATCAATTTCTATTAAAAAGTTTCATTTTATATTTGCCTTGCCAATAGCAAGAAAATTATATATATATAGTAATAATGCTCAAAGCTATATATATATATATGTTTATACATGTATTACCTTTAAAATATAGTATATGGAATTATTTAAATACTATAATAATTGTTCGAATAAATACTAACATATGATTATAGAATAATGTTAAAATATTATAATGTTAAGATAATTACAAATATATGTATTGAACGTTTAAACAGCAATTTTCCATTAAGCTTTCAATATTTTACATCTTAAAATCCATTAAAACCTTTTAATTATACATATTAACAAATATAGCATTTCATAATATGTAATAGTATATATAAAAAATACCTTTTAAAAAACACTTTTATTTAATGTGAAAACTAATGCACTAAAAAACAAAAAAAAAATTTCTTGAACCACAATTTTAATTGTCATGTATGAGTATTCATTAATTAATTAATTTAAGCAATAATAGAGCTTTTAGTTTGATCATAAATTATATTGATTAAATTAATTTGTTTAAGAACCCTCCCCCTCCATGCATTTAATTAAAGTTAATATAACAACCAAAATTGATCCAAAAAAAAATTTTTTTGCTTTTCAGTTCATTAGACCTCAAATTAAATAAAAGCATTTTTTGCAAAATATTATATATATATTATTTTTTAGCATAAATTTATTTAAAATAGGCTATAAGATTTTTGTTTTTATGAAGACCGCAATTCAAAATATCAAATTTTATTTCAACTATATAAATGAAAATTAATATATCATCCTTCAGTTTATTATCTTTCTATTTTAGTTTGCTGTAAACAGTCCTGAAATTTTTTCTTCAAATTAAATGAAAGTGTTTTTCTAAAAAATATATATATCATTTAATATTGTGTAAGATTACAAACGTATTGAACTGATTTCAATATTGTTTAAAGTGTGACCTGCTATTGTTGTTAGACTGGATAATCTTCAAATATTACATTGTTATATTGGTAGTTGAAATCAGCCATATATACAAAGCTTTAAGAAAATCCTTTTATTCTAATCCTAAAATTGTGCACTGTGATCTATACCAAGAGAAACTGCTGTACGTAATCAATGGTTCTATCTGTCAAGGTCAGAGTTGAGAAGAATTCACTCCAGCCTTCATTTAGGGCTTTTCTAAAAATTAAAATCACAACTATTGTTAAGACTTACTTTATTGTAATATTACTGAATTAAATAAAGCTTTAAAACCTGATAATGTGATTCTCTGAATATAATATACAACAGACTGCTTTAGAATTTAAGGTAACAAACTTATGTGGAAAGCTAAAATTAAAAAAATCACCCAATTCACATTGGAAAAATAAGGCAAAAATTAAATAAATATGATGACTTTTTAGGTGGGTAGATAATAATTGTGAAAGGAATAAATTATTGAAGTATGCATTGTGTTGTGAGATGAAAAAGTCATGAAAAAGATAGATGATGACTGAAATTCCTGTTTTAATATGTTGAAGACGACGAATTGCATCATATCAATTCAAATACTTAAAAATAGGCGTACTTGTTAAAATTAATAATTTTAAATTTATTTAATCTATAATTTTTTTTGTCCTTGCTATATTGTATTAACTGAAACACACAGGCTATTATATACCTGGGTCTATACATGTAATATATAGGGTGTATGCGCCCAGACTTCCACACGACCCACCACTCTCCACACTATCTCATAACAGTAATACACTTGAACACATATATGTTGAAAAGATAAATAATCACCAATATTTGTATTTCATGCTAAACCAGCAATCATCAGTTGATCCAGATTACCATCTCTACACATATATGCTGTAAGTGCTCACATATATATTAAGATAGCCAATCCTCATACTTTAACATATGTGTGTTCAAGTGCATCAGTGTTATGAGATAGTGTGGAGAGTAGTGGGTCGTGTGGAAGTCTGTGTTTATATACCCTATATATATTGTATTATAGACGTTATAGTTATATTATTTATATTTTTATAATCATAATAATTTATTTAATAAAATAAATTATTAAGAATTTTAAACTTCTCTCTTAATATTATAGCTTCTCTTTCAAGCGCTACACACGCTTTTAATTTTATTTATTAATAAAATAAATCATGATTGCAATAAAAGTTCTAGTAAAGTTATTTGATTTATAACAAGCTGCTTCTACCTTATGTTTATTTGTTATATAGATAGCTACGCAGTATTAAGTATATATATAACTATAGAGAGAGATAGTTGTATTATAATAGAATATTTGAAATCTGCTTTGTTATATAGATATATATTTCTACAGCGCAACCGCCAAAGGTTATATGTGTGTATATTTATGCATATATTGAAATATTTAAGTCTCGCGTAGTGATAACGATTTATTATAAATTTTTCTTTCTTCTGATAAACTAAGTAATAATAGTACATCAACAATATTAAAAGTTATTTATAAAGTACATATATATATATTGGTATACTCTTAATATTTTTTATTTATTCAATTGTTTTTAAATTTGATTCTTATTGGTAGAATATTTTCTTTGGTGAATAAGTAATTACTTGGAATTAAAATTTAAAAAAAGTTAACACGAGGAAAACAAAAGAGAAAGCACGGAGCATTTTGAAGACTAATAGTTGAGAGGCTGCACTAAGCCTTAAAACAGTAACATTTGATAAGTTATTCAGAATCTGATGAATGATATTTAAAATATGCCTAATGAATTGCAGGTTATATTGCTAGATTGATCACTAATTGAATTTTCTGTTTAACATTTGCTCTGGATATGTTAACGGTTTCTCCGATTTAATAAAAAAAAAAAAAATACTTACTGACTTCATATATAGTAGTACTGGGTAATTTATATTCATTTTTCAACATTATATTATGTTTGTCTTTCATATACAGTATTTATTGTTATATGAATCTTTGTAAAAATATTTGCAATTGCTTAAATACATTATAATCTAATTTTAAAAGACAGTTAAAGTTTATTATTAAAAATAAATTTTATGTGATGGAAATTCCAAATATAATACAATATTAATTTGAAAATCCTAAATATACAGTAAATTGGAAATTAAGATTTAAATAGAAAATAATTTTAACAACACAATAATAATTGTAATGATTAGAAATGCAAATATGAGTTCCAAAATTTCCCATTAGTATAAAACTAAACTTGTCCGAGTATTTTATACTCCAATATTTATTTTATGAATTAAAATATTTTATTATTGTATGGTTGTGAAACATGGACAATGAGTAATAAAATTAGGAAGCTGCTTGGAAGCCTTGTAGATATGGAGAAGAATGGAAAAAATCAGTTGGATGAATAAAATAACAAATGAAATTTTGAAAAAAGTAAATGAAAAAGAAGATTGATTGAGGAAATTAGAAAAAAAGAAACCGGTTTGGAAATCTATTAAGAATAAAGTATAGTTTATTGAAAGATATTTTGGAGGGAATGGTAAGTGAAAGCATGAAAAAAGGTTGGAAAAAATGGCATTGTTGGATAATATAAGAAATGGGAAGAGTTATGTGGAATTGAAGAGCTGGACAATGAAGACAATGGAGAGATAAATAGATGAATTGATGATATGATTACTCTCTGTACCTGTCCATGAAACAGAATGCTACTGATGGTGATTAAAATATTTATTTTTTTGATTTAAATAATAATATTTAGGTTAGAGTAACATTGATATAGTATATTAAAAATTTAACTTTTTTTTTTTTTTTAAGTGTCATAGCATCGGTCGGGACGCAAACCCGCAACCCGGGCAACTGCCTGCAAGTGCAAGGCAGTCGCACTGACTAAAGAATTTGTTCATTATTTTAAATAATCTCCATATGGATTGCCAAAAGAGAAATTGCATTACCTTTCTCTATTACATAATTCAAGTGTGGAGTTTGTTTATTCATCATATGGTATTTGCATTATTATAATTACTTATTGAACTCTTAGCTATATTGATAATTTTATATTAATAAATATCTATTTTATGATTAAAAGTTATTAGTATTTTCTTTCTTAATCTGGTTACCTTCTTCAGCTGATCACTAAGGATTTTGTGCTTTCTTTGAGTTTGAATCCTGGAAATATGGTCAAAATATCAATGGAACTGCATGGTTTGGTCTTATGTCATCAGTCATCTGTTTGCTGTCACATTCCTTTATATAAATAAAGCTGGTAATAACATATAGGAGCTATGCACCCATTCATCAGCAACAACCTATTTCAAAGTATTGCAGATGTCACATTTACATAAAAATGGATTGCTTGATGTCCATCCAGATTGTAATAGAATTGTTTACCATGTAAAATATTTTATTACATGAAATGTGACAAATTAAGATCTGTTTGGCCTTATTGGTTTACAGAGATATAAACTTACTATAATAATATGAAACACAATTATTTGGTGATTTTTTAGTCCAGAAGTTACTATTACAAAAAAATGAAGCTTATAAATATTTTCTTTTTCAAATTTATTTCCTTTTTCATACTTTGCTTTTGTTGTCGTTGTTGTTGGTCAGAGATTTTTTTCATATACAAATAAATATTATAATTGTATTCTGAATATTGATGTTATAATTTTAGTTATTTTAAAATTTTTGAAAATGATATTTGAGTAAGTATTTAAAATCATTTATATGTGTTTATATTAGCTTCAAATTTGTGCAGAATTTTATTAAATGCATTCCTTAAGTAAGAAATATTTGATATTATAACTAGCAAGTATAACCTATATTGATTATTACCCATCATAATTTTTTTCCAATATTATTCTATTCCAGAGAATATAATATTTTATTTCAAGACAAATAAAGCATTAAAATTAGTAGGTATAAGTACTTTCTGATTGGGATCGCTCATTAAGAAAAAGCACTTCATTAAAAATGAAATAATTCGTTGGTATACTTAAAACTTATATTTTATTTCACGTTTTTTAATACATAAATAGACATCTGAAAAAAAGATATATTTATTTGTGCATTTACAGTTCATGAAATAAATAAAAGTTTTAAGTATATCTAAGATATTACTTATGGGAAAAAGTAGAATGGAGTTGTAAAAATGGTACAATATAATTATGTTTACTAATCATAGATATATGAATCTTTAATTTTTTAATTTATATCTGGATAATATACTATGATAATCTTTAGCTTAGTAAATGATAATAATCATTAATTTATTTATCTAGAGAGAATATTGTTAAATGGTGAGTTCATAAAATTTTGCATATAAATTTTCTGCTGAAGGACATCTTTAGTTAATTAAAAATGGGTATAATAACTAAGCAATAATATTTGATGGCTGTTGCATTTTCTATGAAGTAAGAGTTTATTTATGTTTGTAATGCAGCTGTAAAATTAAAATGCTAAATTGTATTAAGAGGATTGCAACAATGGTAACATTACTGCTAGGTTTTAGTTTTCTACTGCCTAATTATTTTACTTCGAAAAGGTATCATAACATTTGTATAACAATAGCAATTTTTTTGTTGTTGCTACTCTTATGTCATCCAGTATATGCTTTAATAATCAAGAGATTCCAGATAACATGGTTAATAAATTCTTATTCGGCGCCATCCTATCCAAATATCCCCAAACTAATTTCTATCTTAGGGCTTTCATCAGTGAAAAGTTTTTTGATTTTTTTAAACTGTGCATTTAGGTCTTTTGGGTCTAATGTATTTTACTCCTAGCAGCCATTTAGTAAGCATTATTATCTGGCATCTATTGATTACTAAATCTTACACTAGGTGGCATAAAAATAGTGAGGATAGAAAAATTTGTTACTGAATAGCAATGTGTAAGCTGTGATGATGTAAGGTTTTATTAGTCATGAAATATTCATATATTCTGCAGTAGGATTGAATACTGCTTGCAACTCAAAAAATATTTTTTTTTTACGAAAATACTCTATTAAAAACAAGAAAGTATTGTAAAATACTTCTACCATATTATGGAGTCAAATTATTTTATAAAAAATTGATAAAGTAGTTACAAGAAAATTTTGAATAATTAGCAGAAAATAGAAATAATTTTTTTAAAAAAAAGTGCTTTTGAAATATAAATTCCAAGTCAATAAAACAAAGATTGCTACATGATGCTTAATTGGGTACAAGATGGTTTGTTACAAGAATCAATAATCAAGATAAAAATTTTAGCAATTCAATAATTAAAACAAGCTAACATGCAATATATCTCCAACAAAAAGGCAAGATTTGGATGTACATTCTCCAATATGGATTAGTTAATGAAGTAAATTTAAAATTTAATAAAACTATATAATAATACTTAATTGATTATAGAACTCATTCAATAAATTAAATAAGATTAAAAACTAATAATATCTAAGTGACTCATTTGAAACTATTGATTATGTTATTATATTGTGAACAAAAATGAAATCATTGCCATCTTGAAATTAGATTAAAATAATATTAATTTGTATATGTATAAATTCATTTAAGAATTGCATGAATAGACTAACCTACAGGTGTTTTGGTACATGTTCTTCCAATCTATTTTATAAAAATTAACATCAGAAAGTTATATATATAAGAAAGTATTGATTTTTGCTTCTCTATAAGGATATATATATATATGTCCACAGATGGCGTTCTACCAAAAACACCGATCAAGCGTATGTTTTGTTTACATAAACGTCAGAGTAGTATTCACTATCTCTAACTATAATTCCACTTTCAAAAAACATACGCTTGATCGGTGTTTTTGGTAGAACGCCATCTGTGGACATAAATACAAGCGTTAGCAAGTTTTTTAACTTGCATTTTTGTTTTTCATATATATATAACTGGTCTCGTGATTCAAAATATTTAATAATCAATATATAAGATTTCATGTTCTCCCATTTTATAAACAAAAAAATAAATCAGAAATCATAGTCTTCAATATTTTTATTATTAATAATTTTTAATATAAAAATATGATAGAAAACAAAAAATGGTGGTTTGTTACTTTCTGTCAAAATTTTAGTAAAACAAATAGCCATACTCATAAATGTTAAATAAAAAGCATCAGCCGTTAAAAAAGAAAGTATACGTGTACCTATTATTGATTTCAACTAATCACTCTGTCATGAAACTTAAATGTTTGTGAATACAGGCATGAAACTAACAACTTATTTTCCAGTAATTACTTCTTTGACGTTTTAACATTCCTATAAGTCAATTGCACTTTTGTGTGAAATATTCTAGTTATTTATTATCCCTCAAATATAATTTTTATTTTCAATTTTATTCTTACTATCAAAAATCCAAATTGCTGATCCAATTGCGGTGTCAACCATAAATCCTGGACACTGTTTTATTATATCTGTATTTTATTACATATCAATGAAATACTAAAAAAAAAAAAACTTGTACAAACTGTGTTGCCTTTTTATTTTAAGAGTTATTTGATTGAATAATATAAATGTACACAAAATAAGCTGAACATTTATTACCTATTTATGATTATGCAACAATACTTTGTTTAAATCTTCAAAAGTTTGATTAATATAACATCATTAGCAACAACAACAAAAGGAGTGGATATTTGCAACGCAGTTGTAAATACACTTATGGAAAAAGAAATTGATTTAAAGAAAATTGTGTCAATAACTACTGATGATGCTTGTAGTATGATTGGAAAGAAAGATGGTTTCCTCAATTTATTCACCAAACAAATTGGTCATTCAGTTCTTGGTATTCACTGTATTATACACCAGCAGGTTTTATATGCCAAGACTAGTTTCAGGTCTTTGGAAGACTTTATGAGTGTTGTGACAAAAATGGTGAATTTTATATCTGCACGTGCTTTAAATAAAAGAAAATTTTTGTAATTGCTACATGAGATAAACTCAGTCTATAATTGTTTGCTTATGTACAACAATGTTCAATGGTTAAATTATGAAAAGTTCTCCAAAGATTTTTGGACTGTTTAGATAAAATTAGACTTTTTTTTCATAATGAAAGACTTATGGAAAATATAGTCAGTTACTGGATGTCAAATGGCTTTGCAAATTAATGTTTGTCACTAAGTTATGTTCCCCCCTTTGTTGTGAAGTGAATGTTAAGTTGCAAGGTATTAATAAGACAATTATTGTTGTGTTCAATTTAATTGAAGCATTTGTAGTTGAATTGCAAGTTTTCAACCATAGTGTTATTTCTAACACATTTAGGTATGTCTCAAATACAAAAAATTCTTGTTAGATTTAAAAACTCATGAAAAACCAGATCGAGTTAGAATAATACAAGAATTTTCTGCAGTAACTCGGGTGTTAAGCAATTAATTTTTTTCAAGGTTTCAAGATTTCAGGCAATTTGCAGAAACATTGAAATTTATTTTATATTCTGATGCCATCAAATTAGATAAACTCAATATAGAGATTTTTTGAGTGGCTCAACTTAGAAGATTTAGAAATGCAATTAATTGATTTTCTCTCTAATTCCATATGAAAACAAAAATTTGTTGATTTAAGAAAAGACTTGAAAGCAATTGAAAATGATCGGTTATTGAACACAATTAAAAAGAACACCGAATATGAAATAAGAAGAACTTGGAATGCCAAGCCCGAAAACCTATAACTGTTTAAAAAAACTAGCAACTGCTGTACTGTCTATTTTCTCCTCAACTTATGCTTGTGAGTCATTTTCTAAAATAAATTTTATAAAAGATAGTTATAGAAATAAGCTGACTAATGAATCCAGTGCAGCATGTGCATTGCTTAAGGTTATGACTTATGAACCTGATATACAATATTTGACATCCAAAGTACAACAAAAATCTTATTAATAAACATTATAATTAGTATTGACTTTTATATGGCAAAATGTATTGTATACAATTATTGTGTGAATTTTTAAGTCAACTCCTTAATTTAATTTAATAACATTTTATAATAATTAAATTTTTACTGTTTATTTCCTACTAAGAATTTCCCAGCCAGGCCAGAGGTTGGACAAAAAAATAATTGTAATATTTGGTATGCACATATAAAAAGGCTTGCCACCACTGTTTCTAAGACATTTTGATCAAACCTAAGGCTAAAACATTACAGTAAAGAACATTATATTTTTGTTTCAAGCACACTCTTAATAAATACATGATAATAAAGATTGATTTAATTACACATTATTAAATATGAATATGCACACACCCTTTTAAATATAGTCCATCACTTAAGGAAAGCTTTTAGTATATATTATGAGAAGACTGAAATACAAGCACATACTAGAATTCATTATAGACGGTAATTATAGGAAACACTTATTAATGATTATATAAGACATTTAAAGATAATTATAGTGAAAACTCAAAGATAATTATGGAACTTAAAAATTGCTCAGGCTTTCAAAGTCTAACCAGTCTTTTTTATTAGAACACTTCAGTTTATGAAAGGGAATATGAAATTTATATTTACCTAGGATTTTGACACTTAGTACTCTGAAGGATATGACTTCTTGCTCTCTCCTGCTGTATGGATTACAAACCAGTTGGATTTTGGATTTCACTAATGTTTTTTGCCTCCTGGCTGACTTTGGCATTTATTGAGATAGACCTTTCATGACAGTTCAAATTATTATGTGGGCATGACTCTTAGATGGAGGGTCTCTGCTATTATGGAGGACTGGGACTGGAGACAGATCACATACTCTCGTAACTGATTTGCGCTGTGTGGTGTTAGATGGTTCTTCAATGAATATGAAGACACCCGACATCATTCTGGGGATGTTGATGGCTTTTCCTGTCTTTTCTTAGCTGGAACTTTTTCATGGTAGTAATATGAATTTTAATCTTAACGATTGCTGTAAATCTAGAATCAAAAGAGTCAATTAATAATGATGAATAGATTTTCAGTCCTTTTATGTGAGTCCTCCTTATTATTTCCCTGGTTATCACTTCCATCTAGTTTAATTAATTTGCAAATTTTACTAATTATATTTCTATTGTTTTTTTAATCTGCATACTTGCATAAATTAATCTGGCCTTTGGATAAGATATCATCTCAAATTATTTCCCCTTGTTTTCATTTA
This sequence comes from Epiperipatus broadwayi, assembly GCA_028023455.1. Classification (NCBI taxonomy): domain Eukaryota; kingdom Metazoa; phylum Onychophora; class Udeonychophora; order Euonychophora; family Peripatidae; genus Epiperipatus; species Epiperipatus broadwayi. The sequence goes on along the minus strand of JAQFVV010006278.1, from coordinate 3,477,950 downwards.
TAGTTACTGTTTCCATTTTTTTGTTGTTGCTGTTGTTTATGGCTGAGCTATCTTTGATTGGATTTAAACTTATAAGCTGTCCTTTTACCTATTTTAATTCAACTTTCATTTCATTACACAGATACTTTTTATTTTTATTCTCTTTCTGTAAATGAAAAGAGAGAACTATAGTTTTTAAGGCTTTTATTTAGTTAAATTTATTCCCCTTTCCCTATTCGCTCCTTAACTACTAGATTTTTCTCCTTTTTTTTGTTAAAATAAAATGAGGCAGGCTTTGTCTTTTGGCGACCTGTGTTTCAGAAGAGAGAAAAAAATCTTTAAATTCTTTCTAAATTACATTTCTTTTTTAAATCTTTTCTACATCATATTTCTATTTCTTAAAACCCTTACTTATTTCTTTTAATAAGCTTTACTCCAATCATTTATTGATAAAATGCTCCTGCAGTGTTTCTATTTCTTTAAAATCTCCTTTTTTAAAAACTTTAACTAATTATACGTTTTCGTATAAATATTACAAATTGTGTGACGCTATTCACACACACAATATATATATAATCAAGATAACATCATACTCTACTACTTGGTATATAAAAACAATAATTTTGTTAATTTAATCTCAAAGTATTTATTTATGTTTAAAGTGTATGCGGTGAGATAAAAAGAATTAAATACATATAAAAATAATAATAAGTATTGTTATTAGAAAGAATATTTTATTACTGGTATAGAAAAGCCTTTGAAATTTTTGAAATATGAATCTACTTAGCCATGCACACTCGTGTCTACAGAATGAATATCATTATTGTATATAGCTATTATTTGTTAGAAGGTAAAGCAAATATGAAAATATCTTTAAATAATATTTCAATTGATAAGTCTAATAAATAATCTCTTCTTCTATCTATTTAATAAGCCTTTACCCTGAAGTATACTATTAAAAAACAGTTTTTTCCCACTTACTTCTGAATGCCTTCATGCTTCACACTTGTCAGTACTAATTGCAGCCTAAAATGCTGCATTATCCATGAGAATTGTATGGACTATAGCCTAATATGCAAAAACATTTCAATAAATGGACATGATATTAATGAATAACTTTAATAACAATTAGGCCCACTAAAAATAAGCCCGAAAAGAATGTCAGTAGTTAAGTGCAATAAAAGACAAAGTTCCTCTTGAATGAACGAGTAATCCACTTAATCTTATACAATTTGGCTACCAATCATCATCAGTAAATATAATTTAAAACTTTAAAGTAGCTAAGTATGTTGTGGTAAGTAAAAATAAAATAAATGCAAGAAGTATACCCATTAAAGTTATATGAATACTATAGAATGAACATGCCTGAAAAAAAAAAAATGTTGTAAGCATAAATATCATCAAGAAGTAAATGCCAAAAACAAATTTTAAATAACCAGTACAGATCAAAAATTTGTTTTAATAAATGTCTATAGGAATATTGGAGGAGAAAGTAATATTCAATTTTTTAGTGTTTTTCTATTTCTATTTTGTCTTTTAACTAATAATAGCTAAATAACCATGTATAGGAATAAAAATTAACATTATAAGATATATTACCAAATAAATAATAAATGTAGATGGTGCAACATATACAAAAGAACAAGTTAGAGTATTCATGTAATTCTTAATTATATAATAAAAATTTAAAATGTTATAATAATATTCAAATACTGACTTAGAACTTACAACTTTTAGAAAGATCTCTGATATGCATTGTTTTTTTTAGTACAGATACAGATTAATTGACAACCTGCTCTATGAACTTCAAAGCCTGTCCTATATCTTGTTCATTTGGTTGTAAATTGTTCATTTTGTTCCACAATCTAACAGATATTTTCAGTTCATTTTTAATTTAGATAAAATAATAAGTATCTTGGATAGGTGATTTTTTATTCTTTTAAATATTATTATTTTTTAAGTCTTTGCTTGTTCTTGTACTTCTCTTTTTCAGCTGCTTCTAATTGTTGCATTTTATTCTTGTATTGGAGTTATTGTATTTTTTAATCTCTTGAAATAAAAGCAATTATATTTTTTGGTTTAATTTGTTTATTTTTATTGTCAATTTAGTTTTAGGAATTAAACAACTTGCTTTTTTTATATATTATTTAATCTCTATATTCTTAACCAGGATTCATAATAATCTAGGAGTAACAGGAGATATAGAAGTAAATAAATAATACCAAATTTTCAAATAAATACATGTACACCTGGGTCTCGTTTTACATGGATTTATTTAACATGATTTTGAAGTTACACGATTCATGTTTCTTCTGAAGTCAAACTCCTATAATGCGCTATTACTTTAAATAATAAATTCCATGCACTTATGTCATATTGAAAGTAATAGCACATTATTGGAATTTGACTTTCATCTTAATAATTTCAATATTTTCAGTGCTTTATAATAGTAATATTTTATGCAATAATGAAATTAAAATCATGATTTCCACATTTTATGTACACACATTAAATTTTACAAGATTATAATATAAATTTGTTCAAACATTGTGCGTGTTAATTTTGCATTTTAAATCACATTCTGTTTTTACTTTTTAAAAAAGAGCGTAATCAATTATTAATCATTTAGTATCCACAAATTTATTTTTAAAGGGTGAGTAATAGTAGTGGGTGCAATTAAATTTGACAATTAAAAATTATAATCTGATTTTTAATTGTAATTAACAATTTAAAAATTACTTAAGGTGACCTGAAATTAATGTGATGTGAAACAAAATTTGATTTTTAAACGGAATTGAAAATTAAAAAATTAAAGACAAAAATAAGAATTTAATTTTTAGTTGTTAGTTTTAATTAAATTTTTCCCAGCAGTGTAAAAAAAGATAATGAAACAGAAGTGGAACATGTTCCTTTCACTGCAAAAATGATTTGAGAAGGTCTTCAACTTTCTAATCAGTTGGCAAATTATTTTCTTATTAATGATACTAATCATGAGCATGCTCTTAAATTCCAACGAGAGCTAAATGGTTGTATGTCTGGATATCGTGAGCTTCATAAACAATTAATAAAATCATCATCTCAAAGTTTAATTACTAATTATGTTGTCACCAGAAAACCATTAACACAACATGAGAGTGAAGTTGGCGCTAGTTGTATTTCCTCTTGTGAAGAATCCAATTTTTTACCAGTTTGCAAATGAACCTGTTTATTGGCAAATAGGGATAATAATTAAAATGTGTATAAAAAAATTTAAATTACTGTACTGTAAATTACACATAAAAATATATTGTTTTGAATAAAATTAAATATTATAGTTAAAAAAAGTTTGTCTTGTATCAATTTTTTTCAAATTTGAAATTTTTTATTAGTCATATTTTATTTCTTTATTTTTTTTTGCACGAATTTTAAAGTAATTTTATGTTGGTGCTTTGCTTTTATGCGATTTTTGAAAAATCACAGTCTGTATCCCCTTTTTTTCAAGGTAAGTTACGTCTATTTTTGTGCAATTTCTTTTGCACGTGTTTTCTGAGGAACCTATCTATCGCGTAAAATGAGATCCAGGTTTACATTTGGTACAATAAAACTTCTTATTGTCAGTGCTATAAATATGCAATAAAAATGTGTTTTCATGTTTGATACATGATATGGTATAGAAAATATAATGTTCCTGTATATGCTTGGTACTGGTTCCTGTTGCGGAAATTAAATCATAATCACATTTTTGCAACATTTACTCTGGTCATTTTCTTACATTAATGAATAAGTAAACAAAAATTTAACAGCAACAAACTATTATGTCTCTCATGTAACTAATAATTAGAAAGTAAATCAATTTTAAAAATAATTGTGTTTTTCTCAAGAATATCATGACATATGAAGAGTGAGGTCAAAGATACTAACAGCATTAAAAACGTTATTAAAACAGACAAAACTCTCAGTACAAACCCGAGTAATCAATGGATGCCAGAAGGCTTGTGCATAAAATCCTTATCTACTGCCTATTCATCCAATATCCCCAGACTGGTTTCTAGCTTGTGTTTTTGTCAGTGATGAGCCTTGGATCTGAGAGCACTATACCTAGATCTTAGGATCTAATGCAACCCTCCAGCAGCCACCTTTTATCTCTACTTAACTACAAAACTATGAGAATAAAATTGAAAACACAATATTTTCAATCCAAGCTCATTAGCTTATATAATCATGGCTTGCACTGAGTGGCACTACTGTATGGAGAGTTTTGCCTGTTTTAATAACAGTTATGAGAAAGCATAAGAAATGATGATCATGTGATGGTTAGCATTGAAAATGCTAGGAAACACTGCTCTTTGTTATGAGTTTAATTCTTTACTCCAGAACAGCTTGAGATAATATGTAGAAATCATTTAGCAATATCTGATACTCTCTTTTTACTATTTATTCTATTATTCTGTAATTAGAACTATATGATAGTTATATATGCTCTAATCTGTAAAATTTCATTGAAAGTGTAATATTCCTAATCTCTCATTTTTATGACGTCATAAGTGTAAAACAACTTTATCATAAGAAATGCTCATTATAAACATTCATATTCCTCTATGAGTCTTTATTTATGAGATTAATCATGCAATAAGTATTATTATAATGAAATTCTAAAATAAATAATAAATTATCTCAAAATAAATTTTAATTTTTTATTTAAATAATTTACTATAAAAATTATGTTCAGAATAATTAAAAAATAATTATTCTAATTTTACAATCCCATAACAAAAAATAAAATTTGAAATATAAACTTAAAGCAAGACTATTCAATGTCAATTAACCCAAGGTCTACGTTAAAAAAGAAATATTTATCAGAGGGCCACATTCAAAATGATAATTTCTGTACATATATATATATATGTTGTTTATAAAAGAGTAGACACGATATAATAATTGTTTCAACATCAAGATCATTCAATTCTAATTGTTTTATGTTTGTACTCAAAAAAGTCAAAACCTGTAATTGGGCCACATAAACCCTCAGTGCAAGTGCATATGGCCCAAAGACATTGTTTTGTACAGCTCTGACCTATAAAAAAGAACAAAAAATTGGAGTGAGAAACAATGACTAATGTAAAATGTGAATAGCATGTGTGCGTATGTAGAATCAAAAGACTTCTATAAAAAAAATTCATTCATTGCATCTTTGAATTACCTCATTGTTATTAGAAAATAAGAGATACAGTTATTTTATATATAACCTTGGTCTTCTGGTTTAACTTTTTCCCCTAATGTTATGAAAAACTTAAATACAAAGATGAGAGAAAACTGATAATAATATAATCTTTCCCATTATTTTGTTTGTTTGTGTGTTTGTTTGAATTTTTTCTTTTTTGTTTGTTTGTTTGTTTGAAATAATAAATCTTTTTTAATAAAGATAAAATATTTTGTAAAAGAAAGTGAATATTAACTAGGGAAGATTAAACAGGCAAAAACTCTCCATATAGTAGTGCCACTCAGTGCAAGCCAGAGTAATCAATGGATGCCAGAAGGCTTGTGCATAAAATCCCTATCTACTGCCTACTTATCCAGTATCCCCAGACTAGTTTCTAGCTTGTGGCATGTGATTTTTAATGGTTTAACTAGGGAAGTTTAACAATAATCTTTAAGAAAGTATAATATGATAAATTTTAATCAAACTACATGAAAAAAAAAGTTATATTTGCTTAAAATTAAATATTAATGTTAATCGACCTCAACAGAGTTCGTGTAACATATAACACCAAAGCATCAGATTAAGCATTAATCAAGATTATTTTGTGCACTTATCTCAATTTCAGTCATTATAAATCCACAGCAGAAAGAAAGTCACTCCACATTTAATCCAGTTTCTTGATTCATAACTTTTCTTCACATTATTCCAGCAAATTTTCTTATCTCAACCAGCTACGGCATATGTGGTCTTTCTCGAGTTGTTTTAAAATCTTTTGGGTTCAAGTTTAAGACTTCAGAAGACTGTCTATTATTATCACTTCTAGTAACATGTCCAGTCTAATGCATATATATATATATATATTTAGGATACTTCCAATACTCAATATGTAATACTTCAAAATTAATTCACTTGCATAAGACAAGATTTTTTACAAGAGAAAAGATTTACCCATTTTCTCTGGTCACCTTACGTTTTGTATAAAAATTTGTCTGAAATATTTAGGCTAGAGAGAATGAAATATTAAATCAAGTAGACAATTTATTTTTAAAATATTTTATATTGATTGATACTATTAATTGATATGGCTGAATTTTCTCAATTTAAACATTGTCAACCCGATTTAAACAATGAAAATATGTAATATATTTCCTTCGTGTAATATGTAATACTTCAAGATTAATACTCACACAACTGGTATAAAGGACAATTGAAATATTCTCTAGCCACCAGCATAAGACAATAATTTTTACAAGAAAAGATCATTTGGGATGTCATATGAAATGACAAAGATGAGCTGTGATTCTATGGATCTTTGGTTCCCAAGTTTGCGATTCAGTCATTACTCTAGACTATGTAGGGTGTGTGTCTGTATATATAATAAGTTAAATTAATTATTCTGACCTTCATTCTTAACAATTTCATTCAATCACAAATGTTATTAATTAATTTTGAAATGATAGGTTTGTAATTTGTTTTGTATTCGTCTATAAATTATAAAATAATTCATCAGTACAAAGCGAAAGTAATCTTTTTCGAAAACAAATTCTCCTTACTTTAATATCTTACTTTCCTCTGAGCAAAATTATCGCAAGCTGTGATACCTTAATTACAAATTTATTAAGGAAATGTTCAAGCTTAATAACATTAGTCTATATTTAGACAAGTAATAAGTATTGTCAAGTGTTGAAGGGGGGGGGGGGAAACTACCTTTCTCTCAATTTAATTACAGTGGAAATTTTCATTATTTTATTTATATATTCTTTTAAAAATTACTTTAAATTGTACTTTTATTAAGTGAAGTAATTAATATGCATTACATGATTTTAATATATCGCTAGCTTGTTCTTGAGAATTACTGTAATAAATTTACAAATTCATTAACAAAGATTAATATGCATTTTGTTAATAACATAATAATTATTAATCAAATTTCGCTTAATTACAATTCATCTTTTAATTTAGCTCGTAATTGAATATACAGAGAAATTTTTTTTTTTAAAAGCGGAAACAAAAAACAAAATCTATTAATAAGTTAGCAACATTTTTTAAAACAAATTAGTGCAACAAATTTTAAAATAAGATTTATATAGAAACTATCATTTCAAAATGATGGAAAAAAATCATAATTGACAATCTTAAATAATTAAATGTTTCGTATAACTATGAATTATTTATGAAAGTATCGTATTTCTGTTTTAAAACTGATTCGTCTGCTAAGAATAATAATTTGATTAAATAGAATATAATTCTTAGCATATAGGAAAGTAGAAAAAAGCCTAAGAACTCATTGTATGGCGAAAGTGTAGAAAATATTATTTATTAGGCTAAACAACTATCTATTTGCTAAGATAATTTTTATATGTACATATTAGAGCCTAACAGATATCGATATAGTGGCATATTACATTCTATTTTTCATTTAGTTTTTGCTTTTAAACACTACGTGGAGCTTCTGAAACCATACTGAGATAACTAATGGATAAATTGGCGATTCAGTATATTTTTGTATTGATGGTATTTTAAAAATGTAATTTAGTGGAATCTAGATTTTTATGAAAAGTAATCTAAAAATAAATGCGTCAAGAATGGAATATAGATTTGTACTTTTACAACATTTAACTATATTTAATTAAAATAATATTAGGTTATTTATTTAATTTTTTTCTTATAAAATCTAAAAATGTAAAATAGTTTGCAAAAATTGAAAAAACTATTACACTCATCATTGAAAAAATAAAACATTTTATCATAATGTAAAATAGTTTGTTTGTTTTTTTAAGTTTTTACAATCTCAAAATAAAAATTTTTGTTTATACTTGTGTGATAATAAGGTATTCTATTATTAAACATTTATATATGTGATTGAAAAATGAAATATTTTCCTGTAATAAGACATTAGCCAAACTTTCAATAAACATCAAAAACATTCTGTCAATCTGGTGACTGGCATAAACGCCCAGGTGTTCATGGAATGAAGGCAAATTCTAAAAAAGATGGCAGTCACACATTCTGATCTATTACTGTCTCATCTGCATATATGCTGTCTTGGTAACAAAACAATTTACTGGAACCTCTTTTTGGTCTTTCTTCAGAATATTGCTCTGTTTATAACCAGTAATAAAAATAATAATAATAATAATAATAATAATAATAAATTGTCATTTTATCATCCTTTTTTTTTTAATTTTATATTCAGTTATGAACCCAGTTCATTGTTTATTGTACAATGTATTGATTCAGTAATGCATTTTCTTTCATGAAAAATAAAATTAAAAAATATGCCATTTACAATGGATTTAATCCTTTACTAATATATTTTGCAAAATTCAGCATTTATGGTTGGCCCTTATTTTCTTGTCCATTGAAAGACAAGCAAATTTTTTTTTTAAATTTGAAGGCAAATAAGAAAATTAAATATACATATAATTTACAGTTAATTAGATTTACCAATGTATATATAATTTACAATTAATATGTACTTTAATATAATGTACTTTTACAACAATACAATTTTCCCCCAAAATGTTCAATTTATCAATATCCTACTATGGGATTAGTAATTCCATGCAGTGGGTAAAAGCAGAAATTAAAAGGAAAATCAAATGTAGTATGTTGACTATATTAGTATCATTCTAACATATTTTAATAGTATTTCATAAGTTAGAAAAGCATACTGAATAGAATTTTAATTTTTTTTTTTGGAGTTCCAATTACACTTAAAATTTTTCTTTCAACTAATCTTTCTCTACAGTTAATTATCTAGCTATCCAATACTGTTTGATAAATGGCTATTTAACTGTTCTTATCCAAAAGGCAAAACAAAAAAGGACAAATCATCAAATTTTGCTTATTATATACTTGGGTCTATATATCTAATATATAAGGTATATGAGCACAGACTTTCACATAACCCACCACTCTCCACACTAGCTCATAACACTGATATACTCGAACACATATATGTTGATATGGTAAATAATCACCAATATACATATTTCATGATAAACCAGCAATCATCAGTTGGTACAGATTACCATCTCTACACATATATCCTATAAGTGCTCAGATATATATTAAGATAGCCAATCCTCATACTTTAATGAACAGGCCTCAATCTACTCCACACTCCAACTCTTCAACCATCCATCCAAATTGAAAATCTGATGATGAAATGCTCAATGGCCACCCTGAGGTCGAGATTCTTGTCACACCATAGAAATTCTATTATATTTCAATGTTTATATCTGCAAGTTATAAAGATTCAGATAAATTGTTATGTTTCAAATTTTTATACACATAGAGTGGTTGATTTATTATTATTAGAGTATTAAAATAAAAGTGTTCTGTTTTTGAGTTAATGTAACTCAGACAAATGTTATTGTGATTATTACATTATGTGGTTTTATGTTAATTGATGATTGACTAGTTTTCTTGCTGAAACTTTTATTATACATAATTTCCCATTATACTGCAATGTTTACATTTATAAATCCATCAAAATATTTAAATTAATATACACAGATCTTTGGGAGAAATGCATTATTACTAATAAAAATTTACAAGTTATTACATTTTAAATTTGTATACCTAGTATAAAGTGTTTATGTTTAATTTACTATTTTTATTTCAGTTAGATCATTAAACTAAAAGTGTTCCATTTTTGATTTATGGTATACTATTGTGATTACTACAACATATGGTTCCAGACAGGATGACCAATTTTAACTGATTGTTTCATAATTATATCATAGCTAAAACTTTGAGCCAGGTTTTTATAAAAAATTCCCATTGTATCTCCATGTTTACATCTTTAAGTCAATGAATATCTTTAAATTAATTTGTGTGTGTGCACAATGTATACATACATGTCGAAACTACTGGCCATTATTGAAATAGCTTTTTTTAATCTTCAAATCCAAAGCCTAATGACAACTTATACTCAGTGATATTTTCTTATATAAACCTGGAATATTATTATGTTCTGAAAAATATTTATCAAAATGTAACAGCAATGGTTAGATTGCATGGCAAAATTTAAAAAAATGAATAATGATAAGAATGTAAACAAGCTGTTTTTTAAATATTTTGGTAATAAAATTGGAAGCTAAGGGATTAAAAATAAATAGAGATTATTTAAAACATTAGATTTTTCTGGGTGGTGTGATTGCTTTTTTCAAATAATGCTTATGTATATATTGTAACAGAATAAAACTAATAACAATGGGAAATATTAACTTTAACTAAATGAAAATGTGATCGCCATTTTGTAACAGAATATAATTAAAATAGGGGGTGAGAATAGAAAAACTTTAGTATGCCTCAGGAATTGAGACATTATTTATAATAATATAAATCTAGCCTAAATCTGGAATGTTATTTTGTAACTGTCCCCAAAGTTAATAAGCATCACATGCCCCCAAAGCTGCTGTGGCATCATCGGCCAGCATTGGGTAGCCATTCTGTAATGATCTACCCCACTATCTGGTTTTTACACAACCATCTATTATTACTGACACAAAATGAAAATAAAAGATGGTGAAGAAATGCCCTTGTGGTTTAAATATTATTTATAACAGAGCAAACCATGCATCAATAAATAGTAACTCTGTTATGACCTGTATGAAATCATTTAGCTCAGTCGTTAGTTACACTATGCAATAATATTTCCATTACCTAATTGTTTAGATTGTCCACTACACTAAATTAAAATACTGATGCCAATCTTTAACACAAAAGAAAGCAAACAAGATCATCATCTCAGATATTACCAAATCTATTCACTATCCCAAAATAAACTACAATAAGCAGTGAAATCATATATCATTGTTCTAAACAATTATATATGCCTAAGACATCTATTTAATTTATTATTGAATGAAACCAAATTCAAATCAATAAATGACTAAGTTCTGATATACTTTACTAATCAAATAGTACATATATTAATGTAAATTTTGGTTAAAATTTAATGATATTTCTTTCCTAAATAAACCAGTTTATAAATGATTATGATAACAATTAGAGAATGTTTTATAAATCTATAATATCTATAGTGTTTAAACAAAATAAACTCATTAATCAGCTTCATATTAAGTTTAATAAAATGTTATATAATATTAACAATTTACTTATACTCTCAATTGCTTAAGTTATATATATTAAAATGAAATACTCTATACGAACACATTATTAATAAACTTATTGGATAATGTAGAATTTTTAATATTCAATCATATCATTCTATCAAATGTACAGTAGATTTCTATTGGATATTTACCAAATTGCAATCAACTAATATTATCCATTTAAATTTCCTGTAAATAAATTATTAAAAGGGATTTTATAACAATTGAACCATATAAAACAATCATTGATATTTATTTACGTCAAAGATAGATAATAAAATATAATAGTTAATAAGATTTATAATCTACCTCAAAAAATTTAAAGATAATTAAGGCAAATCATTCTGACTTATGACAGAATAATATCTACCAAGATCTTTATAACTGAACAAGATAAGCAAGCTCTTAATAATTAACCATGAACTAATGAAATTATTTACATAACTGATATTAACTATTTCAATGTAGTGACAATATAAAATTTATATCTAATTATGCTTAACAATAATCTTAACAATAATCGTATAATAAAATATACCTGTATATAACCATACTTTACTTACCAATATTAGTTTGATTTTTAGATTATGATTCAATGATCAAAAAAAAAATAGTTTTTCTTGTATAGAGAGATTATTTTATCTTCTATAAATCTATTATTATGAATTGGTTTGCATAATTATAAAACAATCAGACAAGTCTACCAGATTTCAAACAACTTTAAATTTATTAAGTTATAATAGGAATTAATAATGTTATTAATAATAAAAAAAAACAATATATACAATTGATTAAAATCATAGCCAGTTTAAAAGTACAAATACTATTTCTCTTTAATATATATAATTAATTGAATAGCCTATTACTATATAAAACCAATAATATATATATAAGTATAAGAAATTTATGTTTTGGGCTAAACTGTGTGTTATTTTCTATTACATACAAATATTTCGATGAACTAGCATCCACCATTGTCAAGGTTAACTTTTGAAAGAAAAATCATTAGATCTCAAACAGTAACATGACTGAGTGTGAAATAAGAAATGAGATTCAACTTCAAGTAGTTCAGCATTCATGATATGAGGCTTATCAAAATGTTTATTTCCCTCAGTTTCTCACCTATTAATTTTAAGTTAATATTAGAAGACAGATATAAAATGAGAAGTTTCTACATAGCTGGAATATGTTGTGCTTTGTCAGCCCTATTTAAACCAGTAGGTCTCTTTAATATTTCAATTGACTCTCTTGTGGTTCTTAAATCATACATTTCCAAATTAGCAAGTATTTTTGCATTGTCAAAGTCAGGTTTGTGATCAATTTCTAAAAAATGGGAAGTAAAAACTGATGTCTTAATTTGCTGATTAAAAGCACTTATATGTTCCTTAATTCTGACATTTATTCATCTATTAGACTGGCCTACATAGATTCTTGAGCACTGCAAACATGGAATTTCATAAATTCCCTGTTGTTTCCAAAAATACTCTGTCTTTAGGTTTGTGTAAAAAATCACCAATTTTCTTGCCAGTGGAAAAATTTGTCTTTATATTAAAACTAGATAGTCGTCTACTGATCTTATCAGTAATTCCTTTAATATAAGGCAAAACCATTCTCTTATAAAATGAATTGTCAATTCTATCCTCTTTTTTCTCTTTAGCATCAATGCTATACAAAGCCTTACATATGATGCTTCTATTATAATCATTAGAAAGTAGAATATTTTTTGTAAGTTCTATTTCATGAGCAAGATGATCTTTATCAGACAAACTATAAGCTCTAGTCAAAAGATTTTTTGCTACAGAAAAGATTTGAGCAGGGTAATGATGAGAATTAAAATTAAAATATCTGTTTGTATGGGTGGATTTCCTGTAAACTGATATTGAAAAGATTTCATCACATTTTCTTGTAATTAAAACATCTAGAAAAGAATGTCTAATCAAAAATTCTGGTATAGATGAAGATGTGAAAATTAAAATTTCTCCAAGAGAGGATTCTTCATTATATCCTAAATTTTATGGTTGTGTTCTATTGTATGTGCTATAGGTTCTCCCATACATGCTTTGGCTCAATATTTAGCCCAATGCTTACAACCATTGATAGACAAGATTCCATCAAGAATTAAAAATTCAAGTCATTTTATTTCTATAATTAAAAATGTAAAACTGGAACTGATTTATTGGTTAGTTCCTATTGAAGAAGCATTATTTATAATAGCTCAATACATTGATTTGCCTGATTTTATTATTTAATTAACAAAACATTGCCTTGAAAATACATTTTTTATTCATGATTATCAAAAGTTTAAACAAATTAAAGGACTTTTGTCACCTATAATTGCTGATCTTTTTATGGATAATTTTGAAAGTCAAGTATTAAATGCAGCTACCAAGAAATCTTCTATTTGGCTACGATATGTGAATGATATATTTGTTATATGGCCTCATGGCATTGATGCTTTAAATTCTTTTCTTGTTTTTCCATATAATTGGCATCCTAATATTAAATTTACTATAGAAGTGGAAAATAACAATTCCATATATTCTTTTTTAGTACTTTACTATGTATTTTAATTATTGATTTTTGTTGATCATTAAAGTAAACTCCATCTTTCCTTATTTTTTAATTATTCGTATTAAAGTCACTATCAAAATAATGTTAAGAGTTTCTAGTAAAAGATGTAAAAAAATCCGTACAATTAAGAGATTCACTTAAATCACATTGCATTTTTATACATCGATCATATTTTCAAATAAACAATATTTAAAATATCTTTATTTATAAATAATTCCAGAGAATTTTAATCCACAAAATTATTTTACTAATGATCTAAAAAAGTTTCAAAATAAATAATTGTACTTTTTTTTTACTAATATATAAGTTAAAGTAAACAGGTAAAACGATTTTTAAATAAATCATCTTAGGAAAAGACTTCTCCAATAGTTCCTTATAGAAAACAAAAAAAAAAAAATAATAATTATTTATCAAGCTACCAACTGCTATGGAATGTTGATCTTTTGAGGATTTCCATATTTGGTTTGCACTCCAACTAAAAATTTCTAGATATTCATTTACAATCACAACTTACTTTATATCTGCTTTGAGTATGAGCTGGTGGCTAGAAGAAAAAATCCTAAGCCTGTTGGAACATAAAAAGTTTTCAAGTTTTCCCTATTACAAATTTGAATCCTAAGTTAGGTATCTGATAGATGGATACGTTATTGTAGAACCACAGGGCTTACAGAATTATATTCACTGGCTAAAGTTTTTACTTTATGGAATTAACACTATTAAATCAAAATAAATGAATATTAGTGAGTATTAATTTTCTTAGAAAAAATAAAACAGTCTTTAAATTATCCTTTTTTTTTTTAAATTAAAAAAAAAGACCTACTTAATATTAATATTGACAATTTGAAATATAATTAATAAATTCTTATTATATGAATTTAAGATTTATATGAGATAATATTTTATCAGAAAACATTAAACTCAGCAGTAATGTTTTTGCTTTTATCTTAGATACATTAAGGTTTCTACCTGAAGACAGTCAGAAATATTGAGGTAATAATCTTTACCATATATAAAATTTTCGACTAGTCTATCCCAAGGTTTTGACTGTTTGGATGATAGTAATACTAATTATGCCATGTTTTGTAAAAGCAAAATATAAAATTCATCAATAGTACATTAATAATTTTAAGAGATACATTTATTTATTTAGGTAAAGTATCAATACATTAAAATTCAACACTAACAATTCTTAAGCAATCAAGAGTCAACTCCTTCAAGCTATGTACAACAAAGAGGCCAATAGGGTCCTAGTAAATTGGACACTCCCTGTAAATATAAACCATAGTTTATGGTCATCCATACTTACAGTTGGAAAGTCTATAAATCCTCACTGATCCTGTTAATCTTTGACCAGAGTTTTCTTGGAAGGTAGAAACCAAGTACTGGATAATTAGGGTCAGCTATTAAAATATGATTATTTATTTTGGAGTTATTTCAGTCTTGTGTCTACATTCTGTTGATATCCAATGTGGGTGAGTGCTGAGAATTACCAGTAAGTCAGAAATAATCGGCTAGATAATATGTTACTATTTGTAGCTCAGAGATTTTGGCCACTTTATCTGCTTTATATAATAACTACGTAGTATACTTGATGGCAGATGAGACCTTTTCAAAACATAAAAGCTGAAATAGCAATAAGAAGAAACTGGTTTTGAACTCAAAAGAATCCCGATTTCTCATCATTCCTTTTTGATATATATATATAGTGAGAGAGAGAATGAACGGGAAATGTTAATTTGTTAACAAGATGCGTTCACTTATCTCAAAACTCTTGTTAATTGTTTGATATTAAAATAATGTTATTCAAACGTTATCTCTAATGCATGGAAAATCTTCGGATTGTTCTATTTTAATATCGAGGTGAAGTACTATTTACGATTGCTTATCTAATAAATGTCTTTTTAACAGCTGCTTAAAGTAAGTGTTTCAATATAGAATTGATAAAACAAATTAGCGTTGTCTACTTCAGTTTTATAATCATAAATAATGACAGAAATGAAACACAGTTATTATTAGCTCTTTTACAATTATTAGTGAGAGATTTAGTATCTTTTCCGTATTATACTCATACCCAGATTATTGTTAAAATTTTATTCAATTTACAGGTATTCAATATAAAAAATAAAAAAAAACATTCAAAAATCTGCAAAATTTGACTTCCATAAAAAAAAGTTTAAAAGTCATCAAAATAAAAGATTACTAATTGGGATTTATAATCTCTCTATTTTCTGTCTATCTGTATTGTTTTTTATATATTTTGTTTTACCTTCTTTTGTTTGTTCGGTTTTGTTTTTTAAATATATTAATATTAATACCCATATTGGGAAAAAAGCTGTGTAGGATGATGTCGGTAACAGTTTATAATATTTCTGTAAACAGCAAAGTATTATTTTAAACTTGTTGGAGAGAAGACAATTATAAACAATATCCGTATATTTTAATGATTAACATTTATTGAGTAGACAGAATGTTTTTGGTTTTTTTTATGATCAATAGGTGTCAATGTTAATTTTATGAAATCTTATAATTATCATGTATTTTTGCATATAGATACAAACACAGACAATTAAGCTTATTAACTTCTTTATTTATTAAGACTTCAGAACTTCAAAAAAAATAAAATATCTGTTGTTGTTTTTTTCCTAAAATAGAACAAAGATTTTAGAGAGGTCAACGACAGCCGCTTTACAACAGTTGTCCCGGGGTAGCAGGTTCGCTTCCCGGCTGATGCTGTGACACATGAAAATAAAAAATAAAGAGATTGGCAAAAAGAATTTGAAGATTTTTTGCAGATAAAAAAGTGTTTGATAACTTCAAGGCAAAGAATCTACAATTTTATTTTATTAAAGCTTTATCTATTTGGATTTTTATTTGATTAAAAGATATTAGATTATTTACATAAAAAAAGATTAATCAGTAATATTATTTATATTAAATAATATTAAATTTATATATATATATTTCTAATTTTGTGCAAAAACATTATTTATATTTTTAATTGCTACATAAATCAAACAATTGTTTATAAACATTTAAATCTATTTTTTTTTTAAAAAAATAATTGTAAACGATATTTATATAAATTGAAATGATGGTCTCTGTTTACTTATATTATCTTACATTTAAAAAGTTGTACATAATAAACAATGGTAATAATATTTTTTACAATATTAAAATAAAAATATTCTATATAGTAGACTAGGGGTGGTGAATCTCCGGCCTGTAGGCCAAGTCTGGCCCTTGACAACTTTTATTCCGACCCCATATATTTTCATAAACTATATAAAATGGATCTATACAAAATTCCTATTTAAACAAACATGTAGAGCAGCCCAAATATATGTGTAAATACTGAATTAAGCGTTAAGTAAAATAAATTATTTATTTTCTCGACTACATCTTTTTTTCTCTCCAATCTTTATAAGAATTCTATTTTATTCTATCAGAGATAAACTAATTAAATTTTTGATTTATAGTAGGCTAATTTTTAAGTTGATAATTTTTCATGGCCTGCAAATGAGATTATAAATATCCAAATAGCGCTTGACAGACAAAGGTTCACCTTCCCTGTAGTAGACAATATCTGTTCAGCAGTACTTTTAAAATGTAAGCGTGGAATCTGTAAATATTGAAATATTAAATTAATTGTTTATATTAAATATAGTTAATGAAAATGATGTCTGTTATTACAATCATTTATTTAAAACAAAAATATATACTAAAATAATTTTATTAAGAAGAATCATTTCTGTTTACAAAAACTGCGACAGAAATGGCAAAAGAGTAATAATCACATCACATTACTTCAATCTCATTAAATAAATTGTTTATAATTTTTTTTTTCCATTAGTCTATTGTGCCATACTTTCCAAATATTGTTATTTCATAGATTTTCAAACCAGACAAAACTATTATATTATTTTTTTAAAAAAATAGATTTTAGTATAATTTTAATATTAAAATGCATAAAATAAGAATGGATTAGTATATGAAAGAAATATTATGAGATTAAATATAATCATGGGAGTTGATAGTTTCTACCACATGCTTAACTGGACATTCTTGGTAAATAAGTACATTATTGAAAGTTTAACTTTATCAGATAATAAATAATATTTCTGTAGTGTAATTTTCACTACATCACTCTCATGCAAGGAAGGAACTGGTTTCTAGTCACTTTTAACATCTTGGGGAGGAATCTAATCATAAACATATGACCAAAGACATATGGAAAAAATCTATGATTTCCAGGATGTGCATTTCATGCTGAACCTGCACTCATCAGTTGGTCCAGGCCACAATATTTTACACATATCTTTATCATTGTTCAGTATTACACTACACAAATATTATTCATTATTGGATAATCCCTAGTCTAATGACTGATTAATAAAAAAATTTTAACTTTGTCAGCTTTATCTATTACATATCTTTATATAAATTCTCAAAAAAGGTTAAGAATTCTCTCATAAAATTAACATATTTACAGGCTTACTTTGTTATATTTGTCTCAATGTTGAAAAATTCTGTGATTTGTTCAAATCAAAACTTTTCAATTTATTTAAAAATAAGGTGTTTATTCATTTTTAATGAAGAAAGTCATGGAAGATGTTATGCCCTTCAAAATAGATTATGTTTGGTTATAAAAAAAAGGTCTATACATTATCAAATATAAATATATAAGGTGTTTAAAAATTAATAACATGATATTATTATTTAAAGATTGAAGATGTAGGATTGTATAATCACAAAGATATTTTAGATAGAGAAATAATATATGATATCAATTCTGTCAATAAAATGTAATATTTTATGGGCAATTATATCATTGTTTTTTGCATGGTGAAAATATCAAAAACACTAAATGCAATCTAAATGCATTTTTAGCACATTAACTGATTTATCAAGGCAAATGTTCAAAATGCATTAGAATTGTATTTAATGCTTTTGATATTTTTTCCATGCAGAAAACAATGAGATAATTTCTTAATAGTTTACTAAATTGTAAAAAATATGAATACTATCTCTGTTATTTGACATGAGAGGAACATAATACTAAATAAATGATTGAATATTTTATTTATGAAAATAAAACTATAAAATAGAAGAAGTTTTGAGTACCCATGATCAAACCTAAGATAAATTCCTGATATTTAAAAATAAATGCTAAATTCCTGATATTTAAAATAAATGCAAAATAGAGAGGATAAAATTTGAATACTCAGCGTTAAATATTAAATGAAAAATGTGTTGGAATTTATTATTTACTATTCATACCAAACATTTAAAAGCTTGATAATTTTTTTATACTTCATTTACTACTAATAATATAATTTCAATCTTTTTAAACTTTTCTTTTGGAAAAATGTAATTCAAAAAATAAATACATACAACATGTATACTAAGAAAAGCTTGTTTAATACTTTAGCAATATAGTATGCTGATCATGCTTTCGACTAACTGGTAGTCATATTCATAATAAATAACCATAACTTTTAAATAACTGTAATTGAAATGGAAGTAATTACCTCCCATTGAATTGTGTACTTTTGAAATTATAGAATGGATTTTTTTTCTATTGTTTTAATTTCTGTACAGACTAAATAGTCTGAAAGCATCATTAAATAATTGTTATCATTATCATTCATTCATTTATTTATTTATTTAGCTTATGAAGTTTTCAAAACAACTGTAGAAATTCTAACCAAGAAATAGATTTATTCATGATTTTATTAAATCATTTAATTCTGTTCACTATATCCATAGATTTTAACAATATAGTTCATGATTTGACATTAATCATGACCACATAGATCTGTGGTTTACCCTGAATATGTTGATGAAACTCCAATAATATCTACAAAAATCAAATCCAACTATTGTATTTGAAAAAGAAATATGTTTGGAATATCAAGTTATATATATATTCCATATTTTTTCAATTGCATAATCTTGATTACATTCAGAAATGGGATATGAATTTGAAATAAAAGCTTTTTAGACATTTTCTAAAAGGCAACTTCTTTTCTGATATTTGATATAAAAATATGTAAATGAATATGAAGTTACTGTAAAGAAATAGATTTTGGTGTGCCAGTAATATTTTTATGGCAAAATTTAATTGAGTATCCAGAATAAACTTGTTCTCTGTAGAGGGACACAATATTCACCATCTAAATATGTAGTTCTAAGAAAGCTGTCCATAAATACTTGCATCACAACTCAATGTAGTACCAGCCAACTTTCCAAGGAGGTTATTTTCAGAAATTACTTGAGATATAATCTTCAAAGAATGAAGGAAATATGTTAGCCTATTATCTAATATTATCTTTAAATACCATGGAGTAAGATTGTGTCTTAGTTTATTGTTGCAAAAGATTGTTTAAATTATGAGATGTTTTCCTGTTGCTTAAATGAAAAATTGAACATAAATATTTTTGCTGGATTAAGAATAAAAACCAGTAATTAAGAAAGATTGGTGGATTAAATCAAATAATAATACATAGATGCTTATTCATTAATTTGACATATAGGATGAATGATAATTGCAATTATATTTAATAAATATTTGAATTATTTATTATTCATTTTATTTTTATTTTTTTATTTAAAAAGAATTACATTAGGCAAATATTTAGTTATTTATTTTTCATGATATAAAAAATTATTAATTTTTTTAAGGATATTATCCGATTTTATTAAGAATAAGTGAAATTGTGTTGCTCTAGTTAATGTTATTTGGGATATTAATTAGGTTATATTATTATGTATGATTGACATGTTACAATAGTTTTTTATAAAGAAAAATATTTGTGAGAAATATAGAAAGGAAGAATGAGATTTTAATTTGAAGTCTAATGATATTGCTATTAATTATATTGTTTACTAATCCTATTGGAATTATATGATTTTATCACGATAAAGAATCATAAGGATGTTGGAACAGTATATTGTATTTTTGGAGTTTCGTTAACTACAGTTGGAACTTCATTAAAGTTATTAATTCTTAGTAAATTAATAGTTATAGGAAATTTATTAAAATGATTAATTATTTATTGTTATTATTACAACTCATGCTTTTCTAATAATTTTTATAGTCATGCCTATTATAATGTGTGAATTTGGTAACATTAATTCTTTTAATGTCAGGGACACCATATATACCATATACATATACCATATATATGTTTTATTATTAAGATCATCAATAGTTAAAAATAATAGTGATACTGGGTGAACACTTTATCCACCATTATCAGGAAATTTAACACCTCTTCCACATCATCTTGCTAGTGTAACTTCTATTTTTAGGTATGTTAAATTTTATTATAACAGTAATTAAATGTTCAAACTTATTTATGAGATAATTTTTGAATGTGTTCCTTTATTTGTTTAGTCTGTTAAGATCACTGCTATGATGTTATTATTAACATTACCTATATTAGCAAGGTAATGATACTATATTATTGACCACTTTTCTATTTCTAGATATAATTTTTTTTTGTGTAAGTGAACGCAAGATTATCAGTGTAGAGAATGTCCTGTATTTTATTTCTGGAAGATTACTGATGAATATAATAAATAAAGTGAGAGAATTGAATTCTATGATAGAGTGTTTTATAAGATTTTTTTTTGTCATGAATATCATTTTATGTCACTTGAATTTTTTTACAGGAGATCAAAGTTTATTAGATTGGCATTAGAGAATGTTATAAAAACATTCTGAAAGAGAAGTTTGCAATTGTGTTCTAATTATGCTTTTTCTCATTTTATCAATCTTGAATTTAGAAATCTGATACATAAGTAATCATTCTTTTAGAGATGTTTTTTTTACATTCAACAAACTTACATAAAAATGACCAGGCCTTTAAACCATATTTTATAAAGTTTTACTTTTTCATAGTCCCTAGAATCATTTTAATAATTTTATAGGTTTGCCAGCAATTTCTGAATCTTTGTTTGAAAAATAGTGACCAGCCTGAAAAAAATTACTTTCAGTATTCTCAAAGAATAAATCTTTTGAAGTCTATTGCTATGAATTTGTTAAATCTATCATGACAAAAAGGAATTGAAAGTATTCTGTTAATATTATGTTCAAGATATCCACTATAGTTAGATTTTCTTAAATTTTTTCTCAGAACAGAATAACTTTCAATTATAGAAATGTAAACTCCAAGAATGATTAGGTTTGGTTTATGTTATGGGTGGAATAATAAAATATTAAGAATTCAGAAGGTAATGATGAACAATCTTTATTATTTATTTATTTATTAATGAATAATCAGTGAAAGAAATCAACTGCTTAATCTAATCATCTAACTATAATTATTTTTAAATAATAATTACTAATATTTTATTCTATTTTATTATCTTTAATATGTAATAAATATAAATTAGTTTTAAAATAGGGTTAAATTCATTAGAAAGTCATAATAATCTATAAGTCCTGTATTTTGTTAAAATATAATTTATTAAAATTGCAATTTTGAATAGTCTTTTTTAATCAATTTAAATCTAAATAAAGAGCTAGAAAGAGACCTCATTTGAAATGGATGGATGAAATAAGAAAGGGTGCTGGAGTAATTTGAAAAAGAAAGGCTAGAGATCAGAGAAACTGGGTTTAACTTGGAGAGACTCTTATCCTGCAATGGATCAACAATAGTTGAAAATGATGATTGTCTTATTAATTAATTAATTAATTACATTTGCATTAATAATTTATAAAGAAAAGTTTTGTTCCTCCCTTAGCTTCTTTTTTATATTATGTTCTTACTATTCTATTACAATATACTTACATAATACCTAGCTTAATATAGATAAAATTTAAATGGAAGTAATAGTTAAATGCTAAAGAATAGTATTGACTATCTATTCTTTAAATGTTTATGGTTATAAATTACTGTCATTGCTGGTGTGTCCTAAATCATTTTAAAATTACAATTGAATAAATGGAGGGTTAAAATTGAGTTTTATTTTTAACAAACTTATAGCATTAAAAAAGTCAATTTGTAAATGCAAATATTAAATATACATAAATTAATGTATTTGAAATTTAACCCATTGGCTGCCACTGTATTAAAAAAAAAAGTTAATCCCCAAAAACCACAATAAAAAAATCAGAATAACTAACTTTTATTATTAGAAAAATTTAAACACAGTTCAAATTAGGTTAACATCAGATACATTAGTCATACTACATATTTTATCCTTAGCTTACAATCAATATAAAACATTATTATTCAAATAGCTGCTGAGGAATATATGGAATTTTTATGGCAAAATGATATATTTTTATTGAATAGCACCAATGATCCTCATGGTAGCCAATGAATAAAACACTAGTAATAATACCCCTTGTACTTTGGTAAATTATAAAAAAGAGAATGGATTATCTATTCTTTATACTTATATTTCATTAATGTTATGAATTGTTCAAAAATAAGATTCCATCTTTACCCTTTATTTATTAAATTATAATTTCAGAATGATTTATTTCATATTTAAATCAGGCTTAGATAAAATTTATACCCTTTATATCCAGTAGTGTCAATAAATAAAAGCTTACAACCATCAAAACTTAAAGATTCAATGGTTCTATCTATTCTTTATTTTTACAATCATATGAGAGTTTTTTATTATTTATATATAGCTTATGGTGGTATCATTACTTTATTTTAAACTTAATATATATGAATAAAACCATTAAAAACCAATATAGATAACAATCAACAATCTCAAACTGTTGTCATGGCAACTTCCTTTTAACAATAAAGGTGGAATATATATATATATAGCATGGGCATTATTAAGTCACATGATTTCAGCTTGGCTGAGACCTTATCCAGCTAACCTTCTTTTTATTAAGATATGTGCATATTCATCAAATCTTTATGAATTTATGCAGTCACTATTTTTATTTGCTTGTTTTAAGTATTTTAGACATTCTTCTTGTATGAGGATATGTTCTGTGTCACAATTAAACCATTTCATTATTTCTCTTTAGTATATATGACAAGAAACTTATTCAATGCTATTATAATTTTGTTTGTGCAAATTATATTTCATTTTGTTTGATATATAACAGACTATGTTTTGTGCTGTTTTGAAAACATTGTAGTTTTTTGATAAGTTTATAATTTTACAAGATAATTAGCTAACATTTTACCATGAAGACAGTTGCAGAGTTCATACTTTTAATACAAATATTTACATTTGTTTATAACTCTCCTTTACTATATATATATATGCATGCTGTTTCTATTCACTACAACAATGTATATAACAATCTCTAACAATAAATAAAATTGAATAATCAGTTGTAGTATGATCATTTAATATATATATAATGATTTTTAACCTAAAACATTATTTAGTCTTTTGCAATGAATTTTTTACAATAAAATTGAGTATTATTGTTATTAATATAAAGTTAAACATTGATTTATAAAATATTATTCGAAATATGATTTTTTTAAATAATCTTCTTATCAGAATTTTTTATGACAAGCCATAAAATTTTGTTAAAAATATTATTTCATCATTGAGAAAGTATTTTGTTATTAATATAAAATCAAATATCACTTTTCTCTTCATGCCACATGCCAAACATTTTGATGTTATTTCACTTAATTGCTCCCATAAAATATTTATTGTTTAACAACCGACACAATATTCTAACAAAATGTGTTTTCTAAAATAATAATATAGTAAAAATGAACTTATAAAATACATTTATCTTTTAAAATAAAAAGACGAATATAAATTTCTATTCATTAAAGAGAAACCATGAATATATTATTTATAATATCAATTTTAGATATGTTACATTTACGTTATCAATAAATGCATCAAAATAAAATATTACGATTTTTAATTTAAAAATCGTACAATAATCTTATAATACCAACCATCTTACAATACTTTGTTAGTTAAATACATTGTCTTTATATATATACATACTCTAGCCTTAACAAGTTTATAAAATATATGTAGATGCATATTATGTAAAATATATGACTAGTTTTTATTTTTAAATAATCCATTTTAAGATCTTTTTTTTTTCCAATAGAGATAAAGATCAATATTTTTTCAAACTATTGATAAACCAAATGTGACTCTCAATTTTCTTAATAATATGAAATAATTCTATCTTTGCTAATTTACTTTCTATAGAAATAAAATATTTCAGAAATAATAGATCCAAATTCTTAACTAAGATAATAGCAATCTTAATTGCATGTGAGCAATAGTTATTCTAACCATTAATCTGGGTATGTCAAGGTGTGAGTGTATACGTAAAATATTAAAACTTAATTGGCTCGAAATCTCAAGAATCATCATCAGACTGATCATAAGCTTAACTAGTATTTAAATATGCCTCACTGTAATATATATATATATCGTAATGGTACAGAGAATCAGAGGTAAACCTAAGGTAATGGAAAAATCATCATCAACCCCAGTTACTACAAAATTTAAATATTAAATATAAAAGGAATGAGCATGAAAAAGATCAGCACAGAACTACATATAAGTTCAACAGCATTACACAAAAGTAATAATCATTCATCATCATGAATGAACAACAATAAAAAAATCAACAGCCAATCTTGTGACTGGATTTGAAAGTAGAACACTATAGACCAGGCTAATTATTTAGTCATTGCCAAACCTATGGCAGTAATTCAAACAATAATTATCTGGATGCACAAACTTAGATGTTACTCCATCAAAATACAATCTTAAATCAAATAATGCTCAGATACTAAAGACATCATGACCATCATCAATGCTCTGGCCACTTAGTACCATTAATGTACTGGCCAATTATAAACTTAATTTCTAAATAAATAATTAAAATGAGATGTAATGCATGGACTTTAAAGGATATACTCTTTGCACCAACCAAGATCATCATTACCTGGATGTCCATAACCACTAAATATAAATCCCTTTTACATAAGCCATTAATAAATAGATTGCTTCGTTAAAATCTAAATTACATGACAGTACAGGGCTGATTGAAAATTTAAAATATAATCTTTTATCATAAATGTTGGTGCTCTTAACTCTGAATTTTTGACTTGTTTTGACCTGAGAAAGAAAATAATTTCATCTACATATATTAGACAATTTTCCAGATCAAAGTCTTTCAGAAACCACTCTTAGCCATTTTGACTCAATTATTTTTCTTCTTTTCCACTTTAAGAATAAAAAAAAAAAATTATTACTCACTTATTGGCAAAAATAATGAAGATCTAATCAATTGCAAGTAGATTTTAACATTACTGCCCCATATATATATATATGTTTTTCTGTTAGAAAATAAAAATAATTGAGATACAACTAAAGTAAAGGCAAGATGTTTATTCATCTATTTATAATAATAATATACTTATAATAAATTTCCAGTAACAATCAATGGGTTAGAGGTATGTTACATAGGTTGGAGAAATGTTGTGACTATTTCTAAAATCCTAACTCTCCCAGTCAAATTGATTTGTCTCATGAAAATTCAGGTGCTATTTGCTTTTAGTTGTGTTCCATTACATTATGTCTGCTGTGTTCTTCTGATAATGTGGAAAATGCATATTAGAGTAATTCTAATCTACTGAATTATGATTCTGAATATTTTACAGCACTAACTTGTTATTCTTAGCAATAAAGTCTTTTGTAATTAAAAGTTTGTAAGACGTAGTTCTTGTTAAACATTATCTGAAATTTCTCTTAGTAAAGAAGTTTAACATGTAATGATCATATATGATCAGTCTCATAACAAAACATGGGAACTATAATTAAATAGAGGGATTTGAATTTAAGATTTTTAGTCTATATTCATATTCCACTACATCTCAAACAACCATTACACATGACCACACACATGTAAGGAAGACAAATGATCCCCAATATATGTATTTTGTGCAGAATCAGCACTCATCAATTGGGCCAGATCATTATCTCTCACACAAATGTACAATCACTGTCTGGCTTATGTTAAGATAGCAATTCCTTAAACTCTAATGGACAGGCTTCAATATTCTCACCCTTCCACCAAGTCAACCGTCCATTTCTTTAAAAAACCAATGATGGAATGCTCAAAGCCCTTGGTGGGGAATTATAATTGTAATAAAATCTTCATTTGAAAATTAATGAAATCAATAATGCAAAACTGAAAACTCTGTTTTCATCTATTGACGTCAATCAATTTTTTAATTAGGTTTTATTACAGAATGAATTTAGCTTGGGTAAATATAACTACCAAATAGTAATAAATAGATCTAAATCTTAATGTTTTAGAATTAAAAAAATAATAAAATTACAGCTAATGTGTATATAGTGCTGATTGGAGTAAGTAGCCTAAAATAATACACATTAATGGATTCAAATTCAACAAGACTTTTTTTAAAAAATGCTTTGAAATAGACACTTTACATGTTTAGAATTAATGTTGATGTTGATGTGATGTGATGTGATGTGATGTATTTGGCTTCTCCTTAAATAAAGTCAAGCAATTATGCCCAGATAAAAGTAATGACTGATGAGCACTCTATTGGCGAAAATATTGAACTTATTACTTTTTGGAAGATTTTTTTTTTTTCTGAGACACGAATGAGTAAATACTTTTTTTTTTCAAGTACAGTATAATAATTGTTTTTTGTTATTCCTGAAATTACTGATGTTTGTAAGTTTTCTTTAAATAAAAAGAACAAAGCAAATTTTAATACTTTTCTAAAGAAAAACTAAGGTAAAAATGGAAAAGTTTTTTTCTTCCAGTTGTGTGTGCTTAAATTGTAATAGAAATTTTGAGATCGAATTTTTTACAAACAACTTATTTTCAGTTGAATTAAATTTATATTCGCTTGTTAGCAATAATAAAAAAGATTTTTTTTTCCTTTTTTTTTAACTGACAAAAAAGTCCGTATTGGAAAAAAAATCAAATTCAATTCTCGAAATATTGAGAAATTGAATTGCCAAGATAAAAAATATATATATACATCGTATATGTCAGTCTATTATCTGAAAGTAGAATCATGAATTATATGATCTACAACTAAAACGGTTGTACTTGATTATTGATTGCAGTTTGTCTCCAATAGCCATTTCTGCTATAATTTATATTTACCATATATACATAAATATTCAAAATGTTATCGCTTCACTTTTTTTTAGTAGCCATGTCATTTGGTTCCAAGCCTTTCCACTGATATCAATCCACAAATAATAGCACTTATTGTATAATATGTTTTAATAAACAAACACACACATATATATGTATATATTAAATTTTTATCCGTTTGTATTTGTAATTTAAATTTGCATACGTTTGTTCATCAGCATAACAAAGTGATTGCTTTCTTTTTTTATAATCTAAAGCTTAGAGCACTTTCAGTGAAGTTCACCATAATCATACCTATTTTAAATTAATTATTGTTGCTGCTTTATTTGTACTGTAATGCACTAAACTTTAGATTATAAAAAAGAAAGAAACCATTTCCTTATGCAGATGAACAAAGCAAATTTGAATTACAGTATATATATTTAGATACTATCATTAAAAGCCAGTCAACACTTAGACAATCCCAATATCAATAACAATCAGCAACTTCAAATTGCTGTCAAGGAAATCTTCTTTTACCAATAAAAGTAGAATATATATATATAAAGTGCCAAAACAGAGTTTGTATATATTTTACTGGAATTATTTGAACCAGTATACTTTCAACACTTGTCAGCTATAATCATGATTATTCTGTTGAGAAGACCCACTTTTTGCTAATTTGAATACAGTTTTCCATCTTTGGTTCATAAGCAAAAAATGGGTCTTCTCAACAGAATAACTATATTCAATTAATTCCAATAAAGTATATACAAACTCTGTTTTATTAATATTAATAATGGCAGAGTACCAAAATAATTGTATATATATTGAAGTGATATATATGGCTTCTCATATATAATTTTTAAAAATTCGTTAAGTAATTTAAATTGAAGATTTTACAATATTTTACTAGGCAGAATATATATAAGTATGTGCACAGATAAAATGTATACGGCCTCATTAATTCTAAACTGATTTAAGTAATTTAAAACAAAATATTTTATTAATTAACAATTGTAAAGATTTTATAATTAGGTGGGTAGAAATGACATTATTTTTAATACAAATAATTAAATTCTAGATAAACGGATCAGTTTAGAACATTATCTTTTATTTTGTTATAATCCCTTTTCAAAGCTAATTTTGAAACACACAAGTTTATTATATACCTGTTTCTATATATGCAATATATATAGGGTATATGAGCACAGACTTTCACATGACCCATCACTATCTCAAAACACTGATACACTTGAACACATGATTGCTAATTTAGCATGAAATACGTATATTGATGATTATTTATCTTTTCAACATATATGTGTTCAAGTGTATCAGTGTTATGAGATAGTGGTGGGTCATGTGAAAGTCTGTGCTCATATATCCTATATATTAAAGCTAATTTTGTAAAGTCTATAATTCAGTATTGTTTTTCATAGATACATCTGGGATAGGCAGGCATAGGAAAGGATATTTGTGTGTATTAAATTTTCTTGCGCTAAAGTACTATTATTTAGGTTCCTTTGTACATATAAAATGTTATTGTCCAGAAATGAGTGTGATATAGATGCGTTTTCCTGCCGCTCACACTCAGTGACTTAGTTTGAGCAATATTTAACCGGTACATGCCATTGCTACTGTACACTTCTTATTATTATCGTTATTTACCAGGTAGATGTCCATTCCTACCACTTAGTTCATAAGATTCAGTCACTAATGCCAGTATATGCATCATTCCTACCCAGACTTTTGATGATTTTATTTTCTGTTATTAAAACAGATGTTAAAGAGTGTCTGGCTCACGTGATATTTAGTTTCCCTTATTCGAGTAGCTTGGTATTTGTTTTCCAAGCGCTACAGTCTGAAAGAACTTATGTTAGTCCAGTTCTTTTAATTGTATAGTTTATTAAATGATTTTTATTGTATTCTAAAGCTTGTAAGATGATTAAGTCTTAAAACTGGATTATATTAATAAATATTAGTAGTTATAGTTACTCTGTGTAGCAAGTATGGATCTTTCCAGGGACTATTAAGATGCATAGGATCATATATTGTCTGTGCATAATAAAGCAATAATATCTAGTCATATTTATTTTTCATCAAACTTGCTAGGGCAATTAAATAAAACAATGGATCAATAAATGTTGTTATACTAAATTTAATCCAGATTAAAAGACCAATAGACTGATGTTTCCTGAAGATTTCTATCAATTGGGTAATTTGTTTTGTGATTATGTATATGTGTAAATAAATCATAATTTTTCATTATTCTAACATTTGTCATTTGTTGCAATCAATAATGATAATTAAAATATGATAAGAGTCACTTGCATCTGAGTCTAGTGGGATATAAAAAAACGTTTATAATCATGTGACTTTGGAATGTGGAGCTGCATGGGACAATTTTCAAGTTAGCTGTGCATTTTGACTGTTACAAAATATACCAATTTATATATTTAGAGAGAGAAATATTTATACTAAAGATAACTGAAGAATTTTTGCACAAAGAAATTATAATACACATTGGGTTATGCAAACCAATCATTTCAAGCCTCCTAGTATGATTGCTCAATAATATACAGAAAAAAATGATATTTCATTTATTACTTATCTAAGATCATAGACTCATATATGGGAGCAATAACAAGTGCAAAATTTAAAGTAATCAAGATTTTATAACAACTCACTTAAATTGAGCTAAATTTAAACTACTAAAATGGAGTAAACAATCAACTTGTAAACATGTTGCACCCACATGTAAACACACTATACAGAAAATTTTCATGCTAGCACTAGTCAGAGAACTATCCAAAAAAATTGTAATACATATAATTATACCAATCCAGTCAGGTTATCTTTATGTCACCTGCTATTATTGCCCAATAATTCACAGAACAAGAAGCTTGTCTAAAATAATAAATAAACATATAGAAGCAAAGACAAGTGAGTGTAAAATTTAAAGTAACTAAAATGTTATAAAAAATCTATTTAAATCACATGTATGTGTATGTTTTAATATGCATGTTGTGTATTATATATCTACAAGTTTATCTCTGCCTATTTACATACATTGCTGCAAGTTATAACATCGAAAAACTACTGCATAGTAAATTGAAAGATTTCACGCTGTATGTTTGTAATTTGAACTCAATGTGCTGAGTGTGAAGATATTTAAGATTCATGCTTTCATATCTAAGTATTTTAGACTGGCTTGGATATATAGAAAGACAAGTAAAGAAGAAGGTGGAACCACCTTTTTCTTGTTTAAATTCTCTGTCTCAGTGCTTGATCTGATTGGCTGCTGATAGTCATAAGTGCTTGAGAAGTTTGCACTCTCTCAGTTTAATTTTAAAACTTAATGTAAATTAAACAAAGGATTTTAATATTATATAAATAAACATGAGAAATTCACAATTGAAAAATTGAAAAAAAAAACCATTTGGAACAACCTGGCCTGTTTTGGCACCCTTCAGAAATGTACTTGGCAAGATACATTTCTGATGTGTACATAACAAATTAAAGTATTAATAAAGTAAAATTAATTAATTTACATTTAAATTTAAATTTTTAAATATACCTGTTATATTTGATAAGTAAGTTATTTATAGTTAAATATAATTTTCTCCATAAATAAAATTTATACTTTGTTGTGAATTTGACAGTTATAAACAATAGACAAAGTATGGATTTTATATAATAAGAAGATTATTTACTGGAGTCCCTTTTGAATAAAAAAATTCAGGGGGCACTCAAGTAAAGTGTTACAGACAAACATATATTCAGACAATAGACAAAATAAGGATTATATATGTAAGGTTGATACAATTAAATTTAAAAAGTATACACATTAAGATAAAGATATTAGCAAAATTTAATAGTAATATGGTTGTAATAAATTGGAAGAGACAATGCATATTTACCATATATATATATATATATATATATATAGTGTGAACACATATATAAATGTGTTCATTCAATTTTTAAAATAAATAAATAAAACATTGTTTTTCTTGATCGTTTATAATAAACATTGATAATAATGATGACGAAATCCAAGATATGTAATGCTTAAATGATATTAAATTCATAAATTTCAAATACAGATAACAACAACTATTTTCTTGTGATGTTTTTTAATTATTAATTAAAATTTTACAAAAATAAAAATTTGGGGTTTTTTAGTAGCAATTTGACATTTGAAAAAACAGTTTCTGGGTTCACTAAAATATAGAGGACTAAATTTTTGAGATAAACCTAATGGTTGCTACTATATTATAATAAATAGATTATCAATCAACATTTACAAATCAATCACAAACTTTATACCAAGTGATTTCAAAGTATATTATAAGCAGATAAAAAGTGGATTCATTTTTTTATGATTTATTGTCTAAACTTTAAAATAAATGTGTAAATAAATTCATTATTTATCTGCCATCTAAGCTCTTAAATAAACACATAAATAATTCATGATATTTATAAAAGCAAAATTTAAGTCAATGACAATGATATTTTAGCTTCACTATGGTCATCCTAATTTTTTTATCTGTTTATAGTAAAATGGTGTAGAATTTGTGCTAACTCTGTAAACTTTAGTTAACTCGATAACTCTCACATTCATTGGGAATTATTGGGTGTCACCTTTAGAAAAAGCATTGTAGTTCTGCTTTTAGAATGCTGTTTCACCATTATAGTAACCTGTGTTAATGTAGGATTTTCCTTCTATAATGTAAGTTCTGCATTATTGCTTTTATTGATTTTTTAATTGAAAAAAGGATCTGAAGAGATCAGTATCTTATGAACAGTCAGAAAATATCAATAGTCTTTACTTTATTGATTTCAAAGAAAAGATTTTTTTTAACTCTTTCCTTAAAATTTTTTTTTAACTGAACAGTTTTTTTATTGGCCAAATGAATTAAAGTTTTACAACTTTTGATTTGTCAATTAACAAACTCAGTTGTAGAAATATATTCATCTTTTAATATTATATTCGTTTTAGTTTTGTTTGTAAAAAGTATATTAATAATTTTTCAGATTATGAAAGTGAACGAAAGTTTTTTCAAAAATAAATTTCTACTTATAATTATAAAAATATTCAATAGCAGAAGACATATAAAGATTGTTCCTAACAAATTAAAAAGGGTGTCAATCATTTCTTTCTCAATTTACATTAGTGTAAGAGTAAAGTTTAATAAAATCTTACTATTTTTTTAAAATAACTATATTTTCAATATATTTTACCAAAATACATTTAAAGTTATAATTATAAATTTATTAAATGCACATTTATAATATGTAAATAAATGCCAGCAAAATACACTAAATTATTCATTTCTGTTTGAAAATGAAATAAAAAGCTTGGGGTGATGAAAATTATTGACAGGTATCAAAATTGTTGTTAGTGCTGGCTTAGTTTTCAATTTACGTTCATGTAAAAGTGTACAATTTTTTACTAAAATCTTACCATTTTTCTAAAATAACTATATTTTTTACATATTTTACCAAATAATTTATAATAGATTAAAAAAATACTAAAAAATGCTTCTAAAACATACATTTTCATTTTCAAATTGAAAACAAAGAAGTTGGAGCAGTGAAAATTATTGACCAATGATCTCTTTTGTCCAATGAGCAACAACCAATCAATGTCAAGAAAGGACTGCCTTCTTCCATTATTGAACTTAGAATGGCCATTTTATTGATTTTTTTAGTTGTAAAATAATTCTAGAGAGGGCAGCATCTTATGGTACTTTTTGTAAGCTTTAAAATAAGCATAAAAACAGCACCATAGCTTGAAAAATGACAGTTTCTGATCAACTTAAAGTTGTGACTGTCCTGACACAAGCATACCTTTAAAAAGGTTAAGATAATTATTTCCTTTTAGATCATGCTTTATTTAAAATTCATCACATAACATAAACATTTGTCAACTGTGAGATTTTTTTCAAATTTTTTAATTACTATAAAGCAAAATTAGATTTTAAAGCAGAATTTAATAAATTTATCACAAGTCAACATTCATTCATGTGCATAAAAAAATAATAATAAAGATTTTGTTCATCTTCTGAAAGAGTGTTTACACTAACATCATTGATGATGTTTATGTCTTTTGTTATTTATTAGCAACTCAGTTTTTAAATATTTATAAAGTTCAAATATAATTTTTTTAGAATATTATTTGTGTATAAAATTAAATTAAAAAGAAATCAAATCCAATTTATTGAGTTTTAGTGTAAAATAAAGACTTTGTAAAGAGGTGAAAGATTGAGTATTCTCTCAAAACCTTCCATCAAGTATAACAATAGAAAATATCAGAATTGAAAAAGGTTAATAGGTAATTTGTTTGTATAGTCTTTAGTTTACCAATATGAATATTTGCTTTTTTATCTAAATGTAGGAAATTATAGGGTTATGTTTATATATTATTTAAAATGAATTATTTCCTATAACTTTAATATTTAAATTTAGATTAATTTTAATGGAGCTGTAATATCATCTTGCTTGATTGAAAATTCATCTTTGTAGTTATTAATGTTATTTGTGTCTCTCTATTTAAGAACATAGAAGGTACAAAAAATGAAATTCCTAATTTTTTTATTTATTCTTGGTAAACTTTGATGCCAGATGATGAAGTTTGCACTGGATTTCTAAGTATTAGCTGGTATGTAATTTGTTCATATAGTCTTTCAGATTGTCATATATATATATATATATTTCAGATTGTCATATATATATATATATATATATATATATAATCACTAGATGGAGCTTTACCAATAGCTCCTAACAAGCTGTGTTCGCATAAATGCCAAGAAAGATAGAATTCAATATCTCTTTCATTGTCTCCACCTCCAGACCATGGTTTTGAGCTAATTGGCTCATGTCAGTGAAGGATTGGAAGACTAGAAACTAGATCTAAATACTAACTCTAAAATCAGCATTTATCAAACACGTTTCTATCAGCTTGAAAGCATGAAATTTCTCAGATACGTAATGTCTTCAAATCCAGCTTAATAAACTAGATATATATATCTGTTATTTAACAAAATAAATAAGTAAATCTAAAAATTATTAATTTTTTTTGTTAATATTTTTTCAAATTATAATTAAGTGAATCTGTGGATTTTGATACCGCTACTAATCAAACATTTTATAAATTTAACTTCTTTTATTCACTATGACATGCTTCTTAGTAATGAATAAAGTATCTATTTGATTTTTTTTTTTGGTTTTAATTGCAAATAATCATCATAATTAATAATATCAATCATAAATACACTGCAAAGAGCAAACCAACTCTGTATATGATGCAGTGTTTTATTGGGCAAACTATAATTAGTTCTTCAATATTTCTAGGATTACAAATTATAAAATTATGAGTGAAAACATCCATTGGTTTGAGGTTAAATGTTGATGAGAGATGAAAATAATGAGTAATAAAAATAATTTAATGATCATACATATATTTCAAGTATAGTACAGTCTTTAGCAACTATAATGTATTTTAAAAACAAAGCAAAGCAAAACTCCATATAGTAGTGCCATCTGTGCTAAACAGAGTAATCAATGGATGCCAGAAGGCTTGTGCATAAAATCCCTATCTAATGCCTACTCATCCAATATCCCCAGACTAGTTTCTGGCTTGTGGCCTTCGTCAGTGTGTTTTGTTTGAAACTTTTGTTTTGTTTTTAGAAGATGAAAATCATTTTAACATAAAACATAGTTTTATTTATGAAATATTAACATTATCATAATAAAAACTATAAATCATATTTGTATATTATTTTTTGTCATGAAAACTTTTTTTTTATCTCAAAATTATTGTCCAAACATTTTTTGGTTTTGATGTATCATTAAATTCTATATTCTGCTTATGTGGGTCTGCATATAGTGAATGTTATCTTATATCATATTATCTGGTATTGATAGTGTATTGGCTTAGTGATATTTTAATTTAATCATTTTTTTAATATATTTATATTTTGTAGTATATAAATAAAGATTATAACTATATAGAAGGCAAACAAACCTCCACACCAGCCCGTTTCAAACAAGATGATAAAACTGTAAGGATACTCTTGCGCCAGTCACAACAGAAAACCTTTAAGGAAATAAGAGTAACAACTTATTTCCGAACTCACATGGTAATTTACGAACCAATGTCTAGAAGTGAGAGTGTGAATATATGAATCATTCACTTTAAATCCAGATCTTAATTTAATATTATTAATAGCAGTTATGAAATATTAAAATTTACTTTGTGCCAATATTAGACAATGTTAAATTATATAATACTCTATAAATTTTACAAGCGCAGTGTTTAAATTGCAACTGTATAGAAGGTAAACAAACCTCCGCACCAGCACCGTTTTAAATTTAAAAAAATTGCGCGAATACTCTTGCTCGAGCCACAAGATAAAGTGCTTAAAACAGTGTTGGTGTAAAGGTTTGTTTGCCTTCTATATAGTTAGAATTTAAACACTGCTCTTGTAAAATTTATAGATTATTGCATAATTTAATATTGTCTAATATTAGCACTAAGTAAATTTTAATATTTCATAAATGCTAATAAGAATATTAAATTAAGAAATAGATTTAAAGTGAATGATTTATATATTCACGTTCTCACTTCTAGACTCTTAAGATTGGATCATAAATTGCCATGTGAGTCGGAAATAAGACGTCGCTATTATTTCCTTAAAGACTTTATCTTGTGACTGGGATGAGAGTATCCTTACAGTTTTATCATCTTGTTTAAAATAGCGATTGTGTGAAGATTTGTTTACCTTCTATATAGTTACAATTTAAACACTGTGCTTGTAAAATTTATAGAGTATTAAATAAAGGTTATATATTTATAACAGGTTGGCGTGTTATTGGATAGTGAATGTCAACTTTACTGGTATTTTGATAAATAGTGCGTATATTACACATATTTTTTAAATATATGCATGTGTTTTCTTTTGAGTGACCTGTTAAGGGAAAGATTTGTTAACTTTTAACTAATTTTGTTACATGAATGCACACACACATATGTATTAATGTTTTATTTATTATGGTGGCAATAATCATTTAAATCTTATTTTGTATAAATGATAAACAAAGGCATGTGACTTATTTGGTAGTTAAATTGTACACAGGAACCACAAACTATGCTATATTTTGTTCCAAGCCTCTCTTGTGTACAAACATATTTAGCATGTAATAACTCATGTTTTGTTGATAAACATTGATTAGAATAGAATACTATTGTATTCAACTACAAATGTATAATTTTAACACACACATATATATATATATATATAATACAAATAATTTTAATATATATTCCATGCAAATATATATTAAGATTATAGCATAAACATAAAATAATAATATAATTATTAATAATAAATTGAGGGAACACATTTACATATAAGAATATTAAATTAAGAAATAGATTTAAAATGAATGATTTATATATTCACGCTCTCACTTCTAGACTCTTAAGATTGGCTCATAAATTACCTTGTGAGTAATAAATAAAACGTAAACTGCGTTCACATATTGGAAAAACATTTTCCCTGTCATTTACGCCATGATTGCAAACTCTCAGATCATATAATTGTTAAGAGATAAAATATTTAAGTGGGAGTTAAATAAATGGGACAGTATTGAAAACTCACAAGAATAAAAATTATAGTGAATATTTGATCACTCATATTAAGTCTTACCAAGCTACAGAATGCAATACATCATTAAAAATTGGGGGTTTTTTGATTCTCAATTGAATGTTTATACTGACTATTTCTGGAAACTTTAAAAAGACATTCTTGAGGCAAAGTATATATTGAAGTCAAACAAAACTACTGTTTTAAACTATATGCTAGTTTTATTTATCATATTTTAATGTAAATATAAGATTTTTAACATTAATTTCAGACCATTCAAACACTCTTAACAAATTATATATATATAAGCATAATTGGATTCAGCATCCACACATCCTTTTTGAGATGTGAAATAGAAAATTTATTCACAGTGTTATTAATTCAATCATTAAAAAGTTGGTGTAGTATTCTCTACATATATACTTTTGAATATGAGAGAAGAAAACAGGAATGTATAATATAAATAAATATCTGAGGACAACAATTTGTTATCAAACATTACCATTAGCATAAATCTTCCCAATTAATTGAATTAAATTAATAAAAGAAAAATGTAAATTTTGCCTTTAATCATAACACAATTCTTGCATTTTTCTGATAATAAAACCATATACCTAGTGCTTTTTAATTGCGGCAACTGACATTGAAGCTTTGGCAAACACTTATAATTCATAACGTATTCAAAAAAATTTGAATATTCATTTATTGTAATAGATAACATTAGTATTCCTCATAATTTCTGAAATATCTACAACAATTTTTATTTTTACAAACTGATAGCAATAAAAACATTCTTAAAATGAAATCTCTTTTTTTAGATGGTTCTATATATTTCTAAAACTAAATTTTAATAGTATTGAAATAATATTTTAAAACTCGTTTGTATATTCTATCAAGATTGACAGTCTTGCTATTTTCAAGATTATAAGAGCTGTTTTAATCTCATCAAGTTATCTATACATCTTTGTCCAAATCAAAAGGAGTTAATATGATGTATACATCATCCAATGCAATTATCCCATTTTTTGCATCACTATTCAAAAAATGATCACATTTATTCCTTATTCTATACTATAATCATTATTATCTATAGTTAAAGTTTCCAAATTCATAATTTGGCCTAGTTACACTCTCTTCATAAAAATTTACTCATCACCTCATTGAAAATCTGCCTTTATAAAATGAAAACATATTAAATATGCAGTGGTAAATATTGCTTTCTTTTTTCTATCTATATTCTATAACATGGTGAAAAAAAATATTATAAATAAGACATCTTAAAAGTTGAAATTATAAAATTAATTTTTTAAATCAACAATAATAACATTTATATTACACACAAAAAATTAAAATAATGAAAGATAATATTAAAATAAAAATCATAAATAATATTAAAAATAATTCTAATGAGAATAATTAACCATTGTGCAATTCTGTTTTTGTTAGCTGCATTCTTAAATCACTGTAATGTAATGGTCAGACTTGTACATTCATGTACAAAAACCTAGAGTCCAGGTAAAATACACTAAACCTGACTTAATTGAAATGGGATATGAAGGTCTTAGGTCTAACCAAGCTTCAAGCTATTTATCAGTGCTCTGTGATTTAACACCTTATGAATGATATTTCTGAGATTACTTATAGACCTTATTTTAATTTGTGGCCTGTCTCCAAACAGGGAGAAAAATAAGACCTAATATCCAACCTCACATGCAACACATAAGTGGGTTAATAAACTACAGATAAGCTGAACTTAAGACAATATTAATATCTTAATTATAATGCATATTAGACATATTTAATCAATAATTTAATTGGATTGTAATAAGATAAAAATGATAATGAAGATGAGGTAAATTTAAATCAGTGTATTGCAATTAATAATAATGAAATTAAAATAAAATGTTACACTCAATTATAAATCAAAATACAACTAATTTAATGCATTCATGCATTATGCAATGAAATGAGGTTAACTGAAAGTAATACAGTGCATGATATCATTTAAGTATATTAAATAACATCTGTGCCCAGTGAGTAATGTATGCCTATGATAATTTAATATGCCAAATAATATTTATTTCTATGTCATGCTTTGCTAACTTATAAAATAATAATACTATCCCAAGACATATATTAGCTACTACAGCAGTACTATTGAAGCTATTTACTTTAGACCAGATTTGAGCACAATTCTAAAGTTTGAGAATGATGCAAATCAGAATCCATCAAACCAGAGATTTTCATGATTTCAAATAAGTCACAAACATATATTATACTAAGGGAGAATGGGATAAATTACCTATGGTTCACTATAGTCCCATTACTAAACTTTATTAAAGAAATAGAAGTATGAATGAGCAATTATTTCTACATATAAAATATGTGGTAGCTTTAAACTGAGAGGCTTGCTAATGAATGAATTAATTAAAAAACAAGGTCTGGAAATTGGATAGGCTATTCAATAGTCCTGTGTCATTGCCCCAATAATGTGTTGGTGCTCATACCTAAATGATTTGGCCCTGGGTGTGGCCTATTTCCACTTTAAGCATCTGCTAATAAATGGGACAGCCTCCACCATTCGCCCATGAAGATTAGCAAGACAGAAATATATCTAGACATATATCATAAATACGCATCCACAATGCACAAAGACAGAATAACAAATATGTTAAAATTAATTAATTGTGCCTTAAAATAGATGGTGAGTCTCTCTGCTGCTAACA
Source organism: Epiperipatus broadwayi (assembly GCA_028023455.1). Taxonomy (NCBI): domain Eukaryota; kingdom Metazoa; phylum Onychophora; class Udeonychophora; order Euonychophora; family Peripatidae; genus Epiperipatus; species Epiperipatus broadwayi. The sequence continues at coordinate 3,437,619 of JAQFVV010006278.1, read as the reverse complement.
CAAGCCAATTCAGAAATTAAGCATCTAAATTAATGCTATAATAAGGAGCTGAATTTTATAAATTAATAATTCCATTTAATAAACAATTAATTTGCATCATTAAATAGATTCTACTAGTGGGAGGTATATTTTAAGAGGTTAGGATTAATTGTGAACTACAAATATACCTTAAAGTAAAATTACTTTTAAAATCAAAATTTACAATTATAATATTGCAAACCAAAATAACTAAGTATGAAGAATCAACTTTATTAAAGTTCATTTGAATTATTACAAGGATCACAAAGTTATCAAATATTATTATTAATTAATCTAATTTTAAAACAGCAAGGCAGGTTAAGATAAGTAAGAGTCATTCTATTTTTCATTAGATTGATGATAGAAATAATGATATCTTTGATATAAAATTATTAAAATTAATATGCTTGCTGTTTCAAGACACAGGTATATTATCACACATATCAGAAAATAAAATTTTTAAGAACTACACTAAATCCATGTTCCACTAAATATGATAAAGAAAATGCAATTAAAAACTTTTGTAGTAGAGACATAATCTAGAATAAAATGTAAATATCTGCTTTTGCAACCAAAACTATTGACAGCCATCTTTGAATTTAAATTCCCTTACTCCATTGTTATTTCTATCAGTTCTTACAATTTTGTAAATTTTTATATATTCATACATGAAAAACAATGCAAAATCTAATTGGTATGTTCAAAGTTATTAATTAAATTCAGAATAGGTAGCTTCCAAATTCTGACAACAGGCAAGCAGGTATTCATCATGTTCTTCACAATTGATAAATTTGAAAATTAGCTGAATTTTTTTTATCCTAAATTAATTTGTATAGAAATTTTGCTACAAATGCAAAAATAATAGTTTTGATTTGATTAAATTTTGTTTATTGAAGCTGTAGATTTGTTTCTTAAATTTATTGAACAAGTTTATCAATTATCATTTTTGAAATAAAGCGTCTTTATTTTCTAGGAAATCTAGCACTGAGTCACAGAATCCATAAAAGTTATCAAATGAACTTTTTCTGACAGCCAGTAAATTTCTATCTGAAGCAGCAAGTGAATTATTTTCAATGCAAATTTGTTCAACAAATATGTCATTCAATGAATTTCTTCTGATTTTGTTGATTTCTTTAAACCATTCTTAATGAGATTCACAGTGTTACAAATTGCATCATAGTGCTGCAATAATTTGGTTTAAAGTGGCTCAATTGCAGCTATCTGTAGAGTTTATTAGCGAGTATTGCATTAACTGATGGCAAAAATTTGAACTAAAATATATATATTGATTTATTAATTCCAATTAAAATCTTTAGATGTCAATGTCATATGAAGAAAAATGTTAACAAAAGAAAGCATGTGGATTTGTAAAGGCAGTGGGCATGCTTTTGTCTGAAGGGCCTTTGTTTTCAAAGTAATCACTGTGCTTTCATGAACTCACCTTTTATTTAAAAATTAAAATTGAAAATTATTAGTTTACCATAGTTTGTGTACATATTTATTTTTAATTTCTGTAAAATTAAATGAACTGCATATTGAGTAGATAAAGAATTTATTTAAATATATTTGTCTTTTAGAATAATCCAAATCAATGGAAGTATAATAATATCATACAGGAAGTTGAAATTGGCAAAAATATGTCACTAATGTCACAATTATTTTTTTAATTGTAAATGAAATTTTAAATTTTATAATATAATTTCATTGCTTTATATATTTTTTACAAAAATGCATTTTAATGATAGAAATAAAAATTGTTTCATTCCAAATATATTTTGTGGATGGCAGGTCAAAAAAAAATATTTTTTAATTACATATTTCAGTTTTATTTCTCTATATTTGCAAAGTTCAAATATTATTTTTAAAACTAGATTTTTTATTTTTAAACTTATATTTATGTATAAGCACTTGGAGGCACCAGTTAATGAATGCTTAAAAATTGTTTACTGGGAAGTGGGATATACAAACTTTTTCAGGGTGGGATATTTATACACTTAATGTAATCAACTAAGCTTGCTTTCAATATCTTGTAAGTGATATCATAATCATAATGAATGCATTGGCAAAATCTAGAGAAGAGTGTTGTAACAGTTTTTTTTTAATTATTTAAATAAAAAGTATGTAAATAAATCGTTTGTTTTATAGCGCGATGTTTGTAAACTGTAATATTTAATACAGCATTACACTGTTGCACATGAGCTTTGAAGATTTTAACTATAAATGAATGAATACTAACACTCAACCACATGATAAAGTCTTTGGAAAAGATAGAAATCATGTTGTTGAGTGTTAGTATTCATTCATTTATAGTTAAAATCTTCAAAGCACATGTGCAACAGTGTAATGCTGTGTTAAATAAAAAGTATAAAATGTTAGGAAATTGTCGATTAGAAGACTATTGAAAACTTCACAAAGAATGAGTTAATGACATAATATAATGTCATATGTACATGTTCATTTAAATTTCTGATAACTAAATGTTAATAAAGAATGACACAGTGAACAGTAAATACATTTGAAATGGTCATATTTAAGTACAAAAGAAAATTCCTGTAGAATTCTATCACCATCAGAGCACTATCAATAGCAAATGGCAAGATATTGTTTGCAGAAATTTTTTTCTAGTCCATGAAATATGAATTTTTGGTTGTATCTGGTTGCAATTTTTAAAGAATAATAACTCTTAGCATTTTGTTTATAAATTGCCTTGTATGCTAAAATTAATATTTCATTTCCATGCAAAGTCATCAATCTACATAGAAAATAGGGTATTTTTTAATACTTGATAATAAATCTTCAATATCTTAAGTCATTTTATCAATTTTGTGTAGCATTGTGTACCTTACTTTGCAGCAATAAGATTATCTATCTTTATAACATTTTCTTTATGGTTGACACATTGCAGGCTCATCTTTGGTCATTCCCAGGACTCAGCTCTAAGTGTCTTTATTAAGCTTCTTGATCAAGTCAAGCAGCGAGACTCTCTGCTTTCGCCTGTGAGTCTACATGATGATACCTGGGTGAAAGTTTTATTTTCCTCTTAATCTTATTAAGATACCCTTTTCTCTACATTGACTTTTTCAAGTTTCATTCTGAATACTATGTAAATTTTTATAAAGTTTAACTGTATATTACTATGTTACTATGTTTAATAAATATATTTTAAAACAATAATGAAATCTTGTATAAAATTAACATCTTGTTTGAATTATATTGAAAAGAATTTTGTCAACATCAGCTGTCTCAAAAAAATTTCATTAAGTACTTGAAAATAAGATAAATTCTTATCTTTCTTATTACCATGTCTCCCTGAAAATAAAACCTAACCAGAAAATAAGCCCTAGCATGATTTTTCAGAATGCTTATAATATAAACCTTACCTCAAATATAAGCCCTATTGTTGGCCAAATAGACAACTTTTGTTTGCCCATTGAAACACCTGATGAACTTATTGAATTATAAAGTAATGAATTGTATAAATAAACAATATTATTGACATTAATGCTTTAAATAAATGATAATATAAATTATATGGATTTTTTGTATTTTCCCATAGACAATTTTTGACAAATGTCATTCTACCTGTATAGAAAACTATTTATCTGCAAGTCAGTATATCGGACAAATTATAATTTCATTTATATATTTTTAGGTATTTATTTTATTTAGTACTTAGATTTAGAATGCTTGGTTTAGTTTTAAAATTTTATCATGGTAGCTTTTAAATATTCAAGATAAAAAAAAATTATTTTGATTTTTTAAACATTTTTTCCTACTAAAAGACAATTAAAATAATGGAAATAATTTTAATAATCAAAGCTTAGTTTAATTAAATCATTAATTTTTTTCTCAAAGAAAAGTTTATAAAAAGAATATCCAAGCAGGATTATTAAGAGTAATTTGGAAGGTAGTTACAATGTGCACACTTGATGATGGATGGACATACTTAATGTACACAGTGTGAATGACAGAAACATTTTCTGAAATTTTGTGTTGCATTTTTGATTGCTTTTGTGTGGAAAAACCATTCTTAGCTATAATCATTTTTGTTACCACTCCTGTCTCATAAGTCTTCAATTAACACTTGAGTTAATGGTAAATTTAAATGAAATAATATTCTGATATTCTGATCACCAGATAAGATGAATGCAAAAAGAAAGAGATAGCTATTCCAGTGAGTACAAGAATAGAATTGTGGGGGCTTTGGGGGTAAAAATCGTACAGTTTCTGTAAAGAGAAGTACTTGAATAAATGTATATTTTTATAAATAAAAACATAAGACATATGATGTTTTTTTGATAAAAAATTAATATCAGACCTGGTCTTATTTTTGAGAAAACATGCTAGAATTATTTTTTGTTAAATATTCTGTAGTCTTACTAGGCTTATCTTCATTTGGTAAAACACTTTGTAAATCAGACACATCAGTAATATTTTTTTTTTTAAGTTTTGCCATGATATTATCTATAAAAAAAATTATGTATTTATTTATAAAAATAGAGATATAAATTTATAAAAAATATATAATTGCAATTTTTTTCAAACAAAATCAAAAATCTTTGCAATATTTATAATATTAGAATAGTGCCCATGATATCAGGTATAAAGTGATTTTCATGTAAAACAGCAATATAAACAAATTAAAATATTAATGAAACTAATTTGTTCATTACACACCATTAGATATATATATATTTGATATTAAATTATCAAATATCAGATCAAAAAATAATTAATTTAAAAAATATATTGATATGCAATTAAAAATCAGTTAATAGTTTTAATTTAGTTTACCCTTTTTTGAAGTCCCCCCCCCCTTTTATTAATACATATCTTATTTGTCAGCTAACATAAATATAAATAAATATTAATGATTAATAGTTTTTATACGATTTTATTCTTTTTTTTTTTGCTAATACTGTAATAATAAAAAAATATGATATCTTGACAATAGACTTCAAATAGTATTATATGATTTTTTTCAAATAATGTTATAAAATAGTATTATACGACCCAAGCATTCTGTGATCTTATTATTAATAAGCACTAAACAATATATATATATAATAGATTTATAAAAAAATATACAAAATTGTGTGAAAATTGTTTTATATTGAGACAACCATAATGTAATTTGCTTTGTACTTGAACACAGAAGCAAAGATCGAATGTATCGAATATGATTTTAAAATTTTAAATATTTATTATTCTCGCATTCTTATTAGCTGCTTATCACACAATTCAAAAAGAATGTAAATTAGATTTCATATATGTCATCTATTTATAATATTATAATATAAATAAGTCACTACATGAACATATTCTTGCTGATACATACTGGACTTCTCAATATTAAAGCAGGCAAAACTCTCTTACAGTAGAGCCACTCAGTGCAAGCCAGAGTAATCAATGGATGTGATGTTTAGTGGTTTAATACTTCTCAATATTGCATGAAAGATTTGTTTGCTGTGCTTACTTTTTAAAATATATTGGGAAAATTTGACCCTTGTCAGTTATAACTTGCATTTGTATATTTATTTAGAAAATAAAGCAATCATTATGATTTTAACTCTGTGGTATGAAACAGATGGAACATATGTGGGGGGGGGGTCAAATTTTATCTTTATTCTTTATGCTTTCATAACTTCTTATTTTTATTCAATACCTCCCAATTGTATCTGAGACTACTACCACTCTTTCCTGGATAAGTGGACCATATCATCCACTTTGGAAAGTACTAATTTTATATTTTTTTGTATATTTTCCATATATTTTTTTCAATGACTTAATGCATTATCTTAAGCCTTCTTCAGCATAGCAAAAAAAAAAATGGAACTGTTTTTTGTTTAATCAATTTATTGATAATATGATATAAAAGTAATTTATAAACAATATTTAATTTTAATTTTTTATAATAAAAATATATTTTTCTCTGTTATATACATATTTACAAAGTTATTAAAATGAATATTTAGAGTTTCTATCTTGTAAATATAATTTAAGCCCAGTTTGAATTAAGCCATAAAAACAACTGCATAGATTTGATGTTGAAGCTCACAAATGTTAGGCTTTCCTAATAAATAACTCCCTCTTAGATAAAATTAGGTCGATATTCATCTTCTTTGCAGATGGACAATGAAATTAGCAGGTGTAATTAAATTTAATGTAGATCATCCTTTAAGAATTTATCACCGCTTAAATATTACATATTAATGATAACAGACTTTCACATGACCCACCACTCTCCACTCCATCTCATAACACTGATACACTTGAACACTTATATGTTGAAAAGATAAATAATCACCAATATACGTAATTCATGCTAAACCAGCAGTCATCAATTGGTCCAGATTATCATCTCTACACATATATGCAATAAATGCTCAGATATACATTAAGATAGCCAATCTTCATACTTTAATGGACAGGCTTCAATCTACTCCACACTCTAACTCTTCAACTGTCCATCCATTTGAAAATCTGATGTTAGAATGTTCAAAGGCCACCCTGAGGCTGAGATTCTTGTCACACTCATGTTGACCATAGTTCAATCTGACCCTCATGTATAGGACATAATCAATTTAATACATATACAAGTGATGGGTAGACATCTCTACTATGTAATAACTGAAATACAGGATTATTATATACCTGTGTCAATATATGTAATATATAGGGTATATGAGCACATACTTTCACATGACCCATCACTCTCCATTCCATTTCATAACACTGATACACTACGTATAGTGGTGATTATTTATCTTTTCAACATATATGGGTTCAAGTGTATCAGTGATATGAGATAGAGTGGAGAATGGTGGGTCATGTGAAAGTCTGTGCTCATATACACTATATATTACATATATTGATACAGGTATACAATAAATCTGTATTTCAGTTATTATATTAATGATAAGTTTATTTATTTAAATTTATTTTTTCCCAATTGACATATAAAATATAGGGATAAAAACATTAGGTTTGATAACTTCATTTTAAAGATTATATTTTTAATCATTGGTCTAAATATTTGCGAGTCTAATGGAGGAACCATTTGCAATTCACATTTGTTCTCATTATTCTCATTATATATACAATCATTCACACACATACAGCTACTCCCATTTTTCCGTCAATTATAATATATGATTATATAAATTTTAGATATTGTGGATCCTAAAATCCATAATTTCAAGTTTTAACAAATAATAAAATCTTTATTATTATCGACACAACATGTATTATAGTTTTAATATAAACTGCAGTTGAATTTGTCTAACTTCATTATAGTTTTCATTCTTGATAATTAAAATTAAACGATTTGATGACTTTACCGTAATAAAAAAGTTAATCATAATAGCTGAAATATTTACTTTTATAGACTATTTGTTAATAAGTTTCAGAATGTCTTTAGTTAATAAAATTCAAAGCTTGACAGTATATTGTTATGAAATATATATATATATTTGTGTGTGTGTGTGTGTTTAATCTGAACTTGGGTAGTGATGTGAATGTGTTCAGTAATATTAAAAACAAACTAATTTGTTTATAAAATTATTCGTCATTGTTTAAAGGTATTTTCTTAATGTATTTATAAGAATTGCTTCATTTTTTTCTTATTTTAAATTTATATGTGATAATTAAAAGAAAGGAAATATAAAACCTATAAAATATAGATATATGTAGTGTTTTCCTGACGGTTTATGATGATGGTGTTCTAGTTGTATTTTTATATTGGACTATTTCCATCATCTAATATATGTATTGAATGTCTTTAGAAAAATTTAAATTTATTTAAATAATCCCAATACATTCAACTGTTAGTAATAGGACATCAAACAGTTTAGTATATGCACAATGTTTCAAGAAGTATTAATCTCCCTCTTCTTCAGGTGTTGCTGGCCTGACCAATGACAGTACTAGCATAGATTTCGAATTTAGGTCCTTAGATTCTTGAATTTTGAATTGTAAGGCAGTGCTCTAGTCAACTGAGCCATCCTGACAAAGACAACAGTCTGTAGTAATTTTATATACTAATCTATGAGATTCCTCCTGATTTCTCCACTTTTTCCTAAGAGCAAAGTTATTAGTGGTTTTCATACATTATGTGTAGTCATACTAGGTTGGCTTATGAGATTTTAGTGCCATTGTCATGTGAGCAGCTTCTTTAAATTTTCTTCATTTTTGTTCTGCTACCTTAGACATATCTGTTTTCTCTCTTCTATTCATCAGTTTGTGTTCTTGCAAGTGCTTTTCAATGGGATGACAGGTCTCACCAATATATATTCTTCCACATTCACATGGTATTTTATAGATGCAGTTTTTTCTTTTTATCATTTCAAGTTTAGGCTTTGTATATGTTAGAATTTCTCATAGGGTGATATGGCTCTGGAAGCTATTCTGATGTTATACTGATTGTAGATGGTGGAAATAGTCCAATATAAAAATACAAATAAGTATATTTAGTTTTAAATAACAAAAACATTTTAGCTATTATTATGGCTATTCTTTGATATTACTTTTCTAATATATTACTACAAACTGTACTACTTTAGGATTTTATAATGATGTGCATATTCCAGTTATTCTCCTTTTTCTTATCATATTTGTAATGGGTTTGCTTAAACATTTGTTAATTGTAATTGAGAGCACTTTCAACTGGTGAAGCCAGATACATAGCATTCATGGGGTGGCTGGGTATGTTGCAGCATTTAAATGTACTATGCTAATTTCAGCTACAGTTAACAAAATTAATATGGGGAATAAACCTTTACTTAACTAATCTAAACATTTAAGCAAACCAATTACAAATAATGTGTATATGTAAATGCCTTGTATTGTATAAGAAAAACAAACATTAAATGATAAAAATATAAATACCACATTCTAATGTAAGCAGTATAATATAGAATATGGTAAAATGATAGATAGATTAATGAGTAAATAAATTATAAATAGAAAGATAAATATTTAATAATAGAAAGATAAATGTTTGAATAAATAAATAACAATTAAAAAGATTCAGTTCTTTACTTTGAATAAATAAATAACAATTAAAAAGATTCAGTTCTTTAACTTACTCAATATATGATAAAATAAGAGCATTGTCTATTTAATGCTATCTAAAATAAATATGAGTAACAATTGAAAATCATTGATTATCCAAGCGTATTATAAATTACATTAATTAAAGTAGTTAATTAAAGTAGAGAGCTACTTGTATAAAGAACTGCTCACTTAAGTCATAGAATTGAGTAGTTTGTTTATTGTTGGCAAAATTATACAAAGAAAAGTTGAGGGTACTAAAATATATAGTTATTGATCTGGAGTCAGGTCAATATGACTGTTCAACGAGGTTTACTTTGATTTAAACCCTTAGATTGTTTTAAACTTTAGATTTTCAGCTTAAATAGTAAAATGGAGAAATACCAAAAACTGCTTTGGGAATAAATATTTGAATGCATTAAGATCTGGTAATCTAAAACTGATGAAACCACAAGCCAGAAACTAGTCTGGGGATATTGGATGAGTAGGCACTAGATGGGGATTTTATGCACCAACCTTCTGGCATCCATTGATTATTCTGGCTTGCACTGAGTGACAATAAGTATAGATAGTTTTTCCTGTTTTAATAACAGTTATAAGCAAGCATAAGAAATGGTGATCATGCGATGTTTCTCTGATAATCTCTTATTAGTTGAGTTTACTATTGAAACTGCTAGAATAGAGATCTGCTCTTATTTATTGCAAGTATAGATTATATAGGATTTCATATGATCAGTGAAACAGATCATTCTCTTATATGCTAACATAACCATTCCTTTTATGACTCTGCAGAATTTCCTTAAAGACAATAGTTTGTATTAAAAATTAAGTAACTCTGGTATAAGGCATTTATAATTGGAGTATGATGTGCTTTTTTGTATTTGTGTAAAGTTCTCAGCCCAAAGTAGGTTGAGTAAACAGGATATTATGAACATATGTTAACATTTGATTGTTGATAGTAGTTTAGTATTAGGTGTTAATAATAAATTATTGTTTCTGATTGGATATTAAATTCAGTTTGATGAATCAATACAATTTGTATTGTTTGTTAAAAAAATAGTTTTAAATTAAAAAATAAATGTTGAGAAAATGAAATGAATTGTCTTTACTATCGGCTGATGATAGGTAGTCTTAAAATTCAAACATTTTATCATTCTTTTCAATAAAACAATTGTTTTAAACAAATTCACAAATTATTGGAATTACTTGTAGAGAGAACATCAATAATTTTAAGAAAAAATTATTTTATCACACTTCTTAACATTTATTTTCAATTTTAAAACTTTCTTTCGTATTTATGTATTAGTCCTGTGCCACAGAACATGTATTATACATGCTGTGCCCTTTCACATTTGTATCAATCTTCTGGAAACTTTCTAATCTTGTTATCTGACCAAAATAATGTGTATACAGATCTTATTCATGATATTTTCACAAGATTTATGAAGATAACACGTACATGGGTCTTATACATGATATTTGCCCAAGATTTACAAAGTTATTGGGAGGTTGAATATGTATGTGGAAAGGTGTAGCATGTCCAATACATGCTCCATGTTGCAGGACTAAAAATACTACTTCCACACAAAAAATATAAAAAATTTAGAGTGTAATTTACAAAAAAAAAAGTATCTTAAAAATTACATTTTTAATAACAGTTAAAAACAAAAAAATTGTAATTTGTCATTGAGAAGGGAAATATATAAAATATGGTACTGATATAAATTAATAACAGTACTAAACGTACGAATTTGACCAAAAAATCGATATTAAACAGTACATTTTTAAACAATCAATATGTTAAATATGAGCTGCTGTTATAAAACTCGCAAATATTGCATTTCCATACAGAAATATATATGACATTTATATGAAAATGTATAAAATTTATAACAATACTAAAGATATTAATTTCAGTAGAAAAAAAATAGCTGATCTTAAGAAGATATTTTTAACAAGAGTTAAAATACGTACATATATTAATTTGCCATACAGAAATATATATGATTTTTTATAGGAAAAAAAATAAAACATGATGCAGAGCATAATTTACCAAAGGAAAATTATCTTCAAAATTGCATTTTTAACAACAGTTAAAAAAAAAAATTTGCCATTGAGAAGAAAAAATATAAAATATGGTGCAGAATACAAATTAATAACATTACTAAACATACAAATTTGACCAATATTAAACTGTAGATTTTTAAACAATCAATATGTAAAATGCGAGATGGCATTATAAAACTTGCAAATGTTACTTTGCCATACAGAAATATATACATTTACATGAAAAAATATAAAATTTATAACAATACTAAAGATATGAATTTGACCATAAAATCGTTAAATTACAAAAATTGCCTAAAATATTATTTAAAAAAGTATAAAATATAAACATATGCTATTTACCATGCAATATATAACAGAAATTGTCATGATGAAAAAATAGAGATTTCAAGTAAAAAAATTTCCATCCAAATTGAATATGTGATTGCAAGTATATATCACCTAAATGGGATTTTTTTTGGAAAACAGTAATAAATAAATGTATTTTTTTAAAAAATAAAAAAAAAATATTCACAATTTCATTCATTGATTTTTTTTCTTTTTGAAAAAAGGCTCTCGTCTATTTCAATGATTTTATTAGGGCCTCAATTTTTTATGTTTCATGTCATAGCATGACAGTGGTACAAACTTCCTGCTTGTAATTATTCCCATCAATCATTATTTTATCTGCTAAGCCAAGTTTTATTTTGCTCCATTCTATGGAACTTAATTTCTGAGCCCAACTGTATATAAAATGTATTGCTATAATTATAAAAATTATGCAATGGAAATCAATACTGTCTTAAAATCAACTGAACTAAGCAACAATAAAATTGAAATGGACAATAACTATGAAGAAAAAATGCAATGCAATTGAAATCAAGCTGTTGTCAGGATGAAATCTATGGAGCTTAATTTCTGAACCTAACTGTATAAAAAACATATAAAATTATGCAATGGAAATCAAAAGGAAAGTACAGTTATTTACTCACTTAAAATCAATTGAATTAAGCAACAATGAAATTGAAATGGACAATAACTATGAAGAAAAATACAGTGCAAATGAAATCAAGCTGTTGTCAGAACTGGACAAAAAAAAATTGGTTTTGGAAAGAAAAAAAAATTATTTTGTTACCAGATCAGAGATCGGATAAAAAAATGCATTTTGATATGAACTCAGATAACAACATTGCAGGGTTTACTTGGATTTATTTGACCTAATTGCAATGTTACACATTTATCATGGATGTGAAAAGGTGCAACAGATCTAATATGTACCATGTCACAGAACTAATACGTAAGTACCCTTTCTTCTAATCAAACTATGCAAATTGAATGATCCATCACATTAAATTTAATACCCAATCAGAACCCAATTCTGGAATAATTTATTATTATTGATATAGTAATGAAAACGTTAATAACGTTTGAAAGTTGGCAATAGAATTTATTCAATTTTTACCTTTCTTTTTATTTATTTATGAATCTCTCTATATCTCTCTATCTATCTGAATACTTGATTTCCTATCTATGTATATCTATATATATATATATATATATATATATATATATATATATATATATATATATATATATTGTTGTCTATCTAATTAAAAAGCAAACAATATGTAACTATCAAAACTCTATATAAAATATTAACTGCATAAATAGTTATAGATTAATACAAAGATGTTGATAAATAATAGATAAATAAACAAATAAAAATATGTGGCTAAATACAGAAATAGAAATATGTGAAAGTAAGTAGATAGATAAATAAATAAATGTATAGTTATAAACTGTTAGCAAAACACAATTGGAAAAATACAAACAAACAAAATATAGACAGGCAGGCAAATAAAATAATAGAATTTTATAGGAAGATAGACAAATTGCAATCAGTCAGATAAATGGGAAAATGTATTAAATGTAGATAGATAGATAGATAGATAGATAGATAGATAGATAGATAGATAGATAGATAGATAGATAGATAGATAGATAGATAGATAGATAGATAGATAGATAGATAGATAGATAGATAGATAGATAGATAGATAGATAGATAGATAGATAGATAGATAGATAGATAGATAGATAGATAGATAGATAGATAGATAGATAGATAGATAGATAGATAGATAGATAGATAGATAGATAGATAGATAGATAGATAGATAGATAGATAGATAGATAGATAGATAGATAGATAGATAGATAGATAGATAGATAGATAGATAGATAGATAGATAGATAGATAGATAGATAGATAGATAGATAGATAGATAGATAGATAGATAGATAGGTGGGTGGGTGAGTAGGTGGGTAGATAGATAGATAGATAGATAGATAGATAGATAGATAGATAGATAGATAGATAGATAGATAGATAGATAGATAGATAGATAGATAGATAGATAGATAGATAGATAGATAGATAGATAGATAGATAGATAGATAGATAGATAGATAGATAGATAGATAGATATGACAGAAAATTTATAGTATATTATTATATTGTTATTTGTTGTAGGTTGTTTCAAATACAATGTTGGCCGAATTAAAAGAAAGGTTTTTAGAGGCTTATGATGAAAATAAAGACGGTCGAATTGAAATTACTGAGGTAAGTAATATCAAAAAAAAAAAATTAGTACTATAATTAAATATTTGAGAAAACAAACTTTACCAGTCTTAACATTTTTGTACATAAAAGTCCAGCAGTAATAGTAATGATAGATGAATGTTGTTGAAATCATTTATCTCGCATCCGAAATGCTTTATTTTATAGTAACACAAAATAGAAAATACTTAATAAAGACAATTTTTAACACAGTCTTTTAAGCTCCCTTTAGCTATCCACTCCATCCCATATAACTGATACACCTGACCACATATATGTGAATAAAGATAAATGATCTCCAATATTGGTATTTCGTGCTAAACCAGCACTCATCAATTGGTCCAGATCATCATCTCTAAAATATATATATATAATTAATACTGTTTATATTAAAAGTAATGATTGTATATATATGTGTGTGTGTGTGTGTGAGAGAGAGAGAGAGAGATGATGATCTGAACCAACCGATGAGTGCTGGTTCAGCACGAAATACATTATTGAAGATCATTTATCTTTTTCACATATATATTATCATGTGTATCGGTAATATAAGATGGAGTGGATAGCTAAAAGGAGCTTGAAAGTTTGCGTTCAAATCTCCTTTAATCTAAAAGTTTAGTATATTCATTATACTTGTATTCAAATATTATGCTATATTATATAAAATTTGAAATGATTTTTTACTAGTATTTGGCTGATTCTAGAAAGCATACCAAGAATTATCAATGTTCACTTTAAATTATTTTATTATGAATTTTCAGCATATTTTTGGATATACCTCTTCATATAACCGCAGTCATTAATGAATGCAATAAAATATGAATAGTTTTATACATCTATTAAAATGATTTATATATGTATATAATTATCAGTTATGACTACAAAAATCTCAGATATTGTTTTAAAATAATTTTTGAAAAATGGTGTTAAATATATTAGTCACGGTTCAAAAAATATTTTTTTATGATGTTAATGTTTTATTCATACACATGAAAAATAAAACGAATTTCTTCGAGATATATATATATTTACAGAAGTTGTTTTCATTGCATATCTATTTTAATTGTTTGTTTTTTTTACTTAAATATTAACCCAAAGTTTATAAATAAAAGTTGCTTTCCATTTTAAGATTGTCAATAATGTGCGATGTGTGTTCAAAAAAAAAGTTCTAATATCAACAATGTAATATTTTTAAAAAGTTGTTTTTTTTTTTTTTTTTATGGCATCTAAATCTTGTTCTAGAAACATTAAAATTTAGCTATCAATTTAAGATTGCACAGAATAGCTTTTTCCTCCTTTAAAAAAAAAATATCTTCTCTAATTTCCGTAGTTTGGTAGAAGATATGCTAAAGTAAAAACTTATCTCCTGCACTGTTTTACGAACGCTTTAAACCTAATATTTAAATATATTAGATTAAGTTGAATTTTTCAGAAAATAAAATATAAAGTTTAGAATAAAAAATGTCTATAAAATTATTTTAAATAATAATACATCACTTAATTTTTTGCTTTATGCAATATGTTTTAAAACAAGAATAGTTCTCCAATCTAGTGTCATCTATAAAAGTGCATTTAAATTTCTATCTCCGGACTAGTTTCTGGATTTTTTTTTTCATGAGATTTGAAATATCAAAGCTGTAAAAAGGATGCTTACAATTAATTAAAAAACTGTGAGTACTAAAATATACTGTTACTGACCTGAAGTCAGATATATTCAAGCAGAATGGCTTAATTTCAAACTTAGAGTGATTTGAATTTTCAACCTTTTAACTTGAATAGTAAAATAAAGTTTTGGGTATCCTTAAAATGCATAAGCATTTTTCCAGTTTTGAAAGTCATTTCTAATAAATAAAGGTAAAAACCAGAGGCTAGTCTGGAAATGGGGGATTGAATGTCCTATCATCTGGTAATCATTGATTATTCAATCTTTTTGCAGATGATTTCGAGTAGAAAACTTCTCTTGTTTTATCAAGATATTTTTTAAACATATATTTAAAAATAAATAAAAGCATTATTGTAAATGTATATTTTATTCAAAGCTGTATAAATATAATTATATGGTTAGTTTCTTGGGATATCATGTGACATTAAAGTGTCATGTGACAGGCTATGTGCAACTAGCATCTTCCAGCTGGTCAATTGACTGTTTTTTTATGTTTCTCAATTGTGAATTACTTCAAAATCCTTTATTTCTTGAGTCTGCCAATCTTATCACTAAGATAAACTATAATGAGCTAGTCAATTTTTATAGTTTTTTCAAAGCAAGTATACTGGTTAAATACCTATAAAAATAACCTCAGCTTTGGCTAATCCATCCCATGCTTTTATACCTATGGGAATAACTTTTGACTTTCTATATGATTTGGGTGAAGGTGCATTATCAGAAATACAGTTTAGAAAAGACAATGATCCTGACATTTTATTTCATTATTTTGCTAATGGTTCAAGGACAGTAAGTACAAAAGGAATGGGACCTCAAATTTCAGACTTGAGTAATTGGCAAATGATATATGTGCTCAATACTGTTAAAGATAAAGGAAATTATATTTTGATGGTAATTGACACAAATGGTTACCAGGACTCAGCCACCATTTCTGTGGGTGTTACAGGTGGTGATTCAGAAGATGGTGGTGGTGAAGTTTTACTCTCAGGTGTGATGCCCCAGTACTGGGTAAATTCTACACTAATGGCTGTCTGTGACTTGCAACCGTTGGACAATCCTGTGAACTTTCAGTTCTCCCTTAATGATATTCCCATTAATGAACCCAGTGTCATGGAAACATTCAGGATACAAAGAGGTAATAATAAATGGGATGTCTACCAAGAGTTAGAGATTACATTAACCAAAGATTATATCAAGAATGGACGTGTGACTGTTGCCTGTGAAACCATGGACAAGACTAAACTTAGAGCTTCTGAGACAACTATATTTTCTTATCCCAGAAATTTTTGTGGTTATGAAAAAGCAAAAAAGATTCTACCTTAATTTCATTATTTTTTTAGTATTCTTACTTTTCAATGTTATGTGATATTTTTCATTAAATTAATCTCAAACAGATATTTGTGGGCACATGCTTATGTGTGTCAGATATCTTTTTTTTTATCATTTTTTTTTTGGGGGGATCCATATATATTTGTATGAAAGTTTATATGTGTTAAATATATTTTTTTCATCACTATAATTTTATTTATTTCATAGTGATAAACTGTAATTTATAGAAGGCTGATGTATTTATATGTCTGTTTTTTGTCAAATAAATTGATCGATTAATTGTTAAGTATACTAGTTTGAAAAAAGTTGAAAAAAGGTAACATACCCAGGTCTCGTTTTATGCAGATTTATTTAATGTGATTTTGAAGTTATGCGATTCATGTTTCTTCTTAATATCTTTGTATGTGGTTTTCTTTTATGCGATAAAAATTATTAGATCAGAAGTCAAGCTCTGATAATGCACTATTACTTTAAATATTATAAATTTCACGCACTCACATGTCATATTTAAAGTAATAGCGCATTATTGGAGTTCGACTTCCATCTAATAATTTCAATATTTTTAGTGCTTTATAATAGTATGTAATAGATTTTATGCAATAAAGAAGTTCAGAATTCACTTAAAATCAGGATTTCTCCATTTTATATACACACATTAAATTTTACTGTATTATAATGTAAATCTGTTCAAATGTTATAGATGCCTAAATCACATTCTATTTTTGCTTTTTTAAAAAAAAGTATGTAATCAATTAATCATTTAGTGTCCATAAGTAATAAATTTTACAAGATTATAATGTAAATCTATTCAAACATTATAGATGCCTATACTATGCCTATTGTTGTTTTTGAATTTTAAATCACATTCTATTTTTGCTATTTAAAAAAGAGTACGTAATCAATTAATCAATTAATCATTTAGTGTCTGCAAGTTTATTTTTAAAAGATGAGTAACAACATTGGGCACAATTAAATTTGACAATTAAAAATTAAAATCTGATTTATTAATTGTAATTAACGATTTAAAAATTACATAATGTGATCTGAAATTAATGTGATCATGAAACAATGAAATTTGATTTTTAAATGGAATTGAAAAGTAAAAAATTAAAGACAAAAATAAGAATTTAATTTTTGTTAGCTTTAATTAAATTTTTCCCAACAGTGGTGAGTAGATGTCTTTTTATTATCATAAGTCTAAGTTCTTATGTTTATTTTAAAGTTTTAGTTTACCCTAATGGAGAGAAAAAAACACTCAAGAAAGTGATATTCTTTGGAAACAAAAATTTCAATTTTAGATCACTTAGCGAAATGGGAAGGATCAACAGTGATTGGAAATGTTTTAGTTTGGGCGAATCCACCTAAGAGCAATTTATTGGAATTTAGATATAAAGGCCATTTGACAAAGATTATGTTGTGGACATGGGATGGAGCACAATGTGGGAAAACAGATTGGTGAATGTAAAATAAAGTAGCTAACAGGTTTCTTTGGGCATAATTGCTGAGAGATTTTTGACTTCATTTAAGGAGAAGCTACAGTACATCACATCACATCATCACATGATGAATCTGATGTCTCAAATAGTGATAATGATTTAAATACTGTACATGTATAAAACAAATGTAAATTACCCATAAAAATATATTGTTTTGAATAAAATTAAATACTGTAGCTAATAAAAAAAAAAGTAAAAAAAGCTTGTCTTCTATCAATTTTTTTCAAATTTGAAATTTTTTATTAGTCATATTTTATTTCCTTATTTTTTTATGCAAATTTTAAAGTAATTTTATGTTGTTGCTTTGCTTTTATGTGATTTTCGAAAATTACAGAAACCTATCCCCCATTTTTCAAGGTAAGTCTATTTTTGTGCGATTTCTTTGGTGCACGTTTTCTGAGGAACCTATCTATTGCATAAAATGAGACCAAAGTGTGTATATATATATATATAATTGCAGGATGAATATATCTTTCTAATATGTATACATATGTATCTTTTTTTAAAAAAAAACAACTTGAGAATAGAATAATCTAAAATTGAAAAATATTGAAATATTGAAATTTTATAAAATTTAGAATTTTATAAATGTAAATAAAAAAAATAAAAACTTTCATATAATAATAAAAAAGTATTATATAACAACAAAAATTAATAGCACAGGAAAAGAAAACCAATGCTTTACAGTAAATAAGTGATAAATAAAAATGTAAAAAGGAATAGACTGAATAATGCACAATGCTTTAATTTTTTATGAATCATTTTTAAATAACCTTGCTTTCTAATAAACATTTAAGGACATAAATAATTCATTAACTACATAAATATGTAACAATATTGAATAATAGTGGTGACGCTATTATAAAAATATATGTCTGGCCGATATTGGTTGGTTTTTCCCCCAGTAAATATTGCTGCTTGAAAGATTATTAAAAAATTCTATAGATGCCCTAATTTAAAATTATTCAATATTGTTACATATTTGTGTGGTATTTAATTAATTATTTACATATTTAAATGTTTATTTGAAAGCAAGATTATTTTAAAATGAGTTTAATTAAAAGCTTTTTCTCTCAGTTAATACAAATTCGATACAAAGGAGGTTTTGGGTTGAATTAGCACTAAATATATAGATTCAAACTCTAATATTAAATTGTACATTAGAATGGTATTTAATTAGAAATTGCATTATTGTGTTTTTTGGATTCTTAACTATCATTCAGGCTGATGATTATGACAGAAATATATATCCAGTGAAGATTCATTTATTTTTTCATCAATCTTTGCCACAATTTGGAAGAGTGTTAAAATGTATATAAATAGTGTACGTTATAGTGTGTCTTCAGGATATTTTTAGCATCCTGATGGTATTGATATTGTTGCTAGTTTTCCTTCACTATTTTAGAACAATCTATAAGATATATTTGCTATTTTTCATTTATTTAATGGCAGAAAATGAAAGTAAAATTATTAGTTAAAAAAAGATATCAATATTGTCTTATATCATACAGATTTCAAATTTAAACAAGCTCATGATTGGTAGAGTCTTTGTTTTCAGGCTTTCAGAATAAGCTTTTTCTTGTTGTTTTAGAAAGCAAAATTATAATTTTCAGTAATTTATTTATGAATTTAAGCAACACATTATAAAATATTTATTCTAAATTAAAAATGCATGTTTACAATTATATTTTATTTGAAAGTGTTTGTTTTTAAGAAGATAAATAAAATCATGCTTTCATAAATGTCAGTGTGGAAATTTTTTATATAATTTTAATCATAATCAGTGCAATATTAAATTTTGAAACACAATTTCATTGCTTTTTGATGTCTAAATAGAAATTTATTTCAATTTTAAAAATGGAATTCAAATAACTACTTTATTTGATATTTTTTATAAATTGGTAATCTATTTTGCAGAATTCATATATTATTTTTAAAGAATGTTTTTTATTTGTAAACTTATAATTATAATAAATAATGTAATGTTTATAATAATATAATATAGAATAAAGGTTTAAATGTAAAAATAAAATATTGCAAATATAGCTGAAACAATCACTAGGCCTTTTAAAGAAAAGTGGATAAGTTAGTGAAAAAGTTAATGTTATTTAATATTGTTATATATTTATTTGGTATTCAATTAATTATTTACATATTAAAATGTTTATTTGAAAACAAGGTTGTTTATTAATATTAAACTAATATGAAGAAGGGTTTAGTTAAATTAATATTAAATTAATGTTAATATCAAATTTAATATTGCAAAAATGTTTAAATAGAAATTGCCTTGACACCTGCTGGAGTATGAATTGATTTTTAGGCTGCTGATGATGACAGTTACAACAGAAACATATGTCTAACAAAGAATAATTGTTTTTGCCATCAAACATTGTTGCTTGAAAATTTGTAAAAAAAAATCTATAGATGGCACTAGTTAAATTAACAATATCCATTATATTATTATCATTAAAAATATATCTTAAATAACACTGACAGCTGTAAACTAACTACAATTAAAGAATTTTTAACTTAATTAAATTTTACATTTATTTATATAAAATCAAAAACTTCCATTGAAACGATTAATAATTCATTGTTGTTTATATTTGAAGGCTTTTCGAAAACAAAAAACTTTTTTCCCATGGATGTAAGTGTTGTTAAGTAACCAATTAAAAGCACATTAATTAAATTCAAAGCTTCTCTGATATATTGGCAGCTATAAAGTAATAAAAAAGATGTATTATATTTGTAATTTGTGATCGATTTTCATTGTTTTTTTTTGCTTAATTTAAATATATATATATTATAGCATTTAGTGTGCAAGTATGTGTGTGCGTATAATATATAGCAAAAACTATTATGATCTGTCAATTATTTCAATTTCATATTTCAATAGAGGGCCATTACTTCTCCTTAATTCTTATATTCTACGATAAAATTATTTTTTCTACGATAATATTCTAAGTATCTAATTTTTGAATTGCATTGTTTTTCATTACTAAGATTATAAATTAAAAGAAAATGTAATTCACTTATAATAATTTGTATCAAAATTAAAAAAAGAGAAAGAAAAAAACCTATAGTAATGAGAATTTGATTTTTTCTTAACCTTAAAAATTTCAGCTGTCTTTATCGTAATGTAGTTTAGGTCTGTATCTTTTGTTAATAATTACTCCATCTTTTAAGAAAATCCATTTTCTCTTTCATCTTTAAACCCAATACTCCGGGTGATTTGCAAGGTAATTTCTGATCATTTGTACAAAACGTGAGCAATTACTACAACTATAATCTACAATACAATCTGATCAATATTTTGTATATGCTGTAATCATCGCTGAATTCATGAGAGATGTTTTGAAATGACGACAAGATATCTAGGTTACGGATGACGTTGTTATGTGTCAATAACTGAAACAAATTTTGCTCAATTTAAAAGAAATTAAATTGAAAAGTGATGTAAAAAAATTCACATTAACTGTTAGTATTCTTTTTTTTTAAAAAAAAAAAAAAAAAAAGATTCAAAGTTTTCAAATGTTAAGAGAATTGCAAAATATATATAATAATTTAATTTAATCCCAGAAAGAAAATATTTTTATAAACACTGTAAAAACATTCATTATTCTTTGTAACTATACGCTAAGCAAGAAATTCATTTATGCACTGAGAAAAATAGAGTGCTAAACTTAATATTTGAAGCAAACACATAACGACTGTAATACGATTATAATAAAAAAATAACTATGATAATAATAATAACAATAATAAATAAATATAAGCCATTTTAATAATTTATCATTAATATATAGGGTATATGAGCACAGACTTTCACACGACCCATCACTTACCACTCTATCTCATATCATTGATACACTTGAACACATATATGTTGAAAAGATAAATAATCATCAATATGCGTATTTCATGCTAAACCAGCAATCATCAGTTGGTCCAGATTATCATCTCTACACATATATGCAATAAATGCTCAGATATATATTAAGATAGCCAATCTTCATACTTTAATGGACATGCTTCAATCCACTTCACATTCGAACTCTTCAACCGTCCATCCAATTGAAAATCTGATGATGAAATGCTCAAAAGCCATCCTGAGGCGAGTATGATAAGAAATTTAGTTAGTAATGAGCAGTATTAATATTAATTCAGAAACAAGGCTATCAGTAGTTTAATTATTGTATTTGCAAAAATGCAAGGTGTCTAGACTTAAAAAAAATTCATGGGAAAAATGTCTTTCGTGGCATTTGATGATAATGCATCAGATAATTATTAATATATATTTTTAAATTAGGGATAGCAAATAGAGGTAGTTTTTTTACACAATGTAAGCTTTGATTTAATAATTAGAATTCTACAATCATTTTAATCTGCTTTATTGTTATCTATAGCAAGTTTGAGTAATCAGTCGTTATCATATGGTGGTATGTTTAAATCCTCATTTCCAGATTCCCAGACTGGTCTTTGGCTTTTGCCTAGTTTGGGGCTCAATGTTGGAAGTAATTTAGTGGTGGGGTGGGGATAACTATTATTAAAAAAGAACTGAGGTTACTAAAATAGATAACTGCTAATTTAATGTTAGATCTATATAACAATTAAAATATATAGTTGTTGACTCAAATCAGTTCTATATAACTATTCAAGCAGGTTGGTTTGGGTTCCAAAGTATAAAGGATTTAGAGAGAGATTGAATTTCAGGATTTTTGCTTGAGTAGTATAATGGGGTTAAAGAAGGTTATTAAATGCATAATTGCATTTAGTTTCAACTCTGAATCACAAATCTCATTGATAAGGCAGAAGCTAAAAACATATTCAAAGATACAGATTAAAAATGATTACCTTCTAATAATAAAATGAGGAGCTGCTTGTTTTTCATCATACTTTGTGTAAACTAAAGAATGGAGTGATTAATTACTATTTGTGTTCTGTTTTAAAATAAAACAAAATTAACTTTAAAAAAGTATATAAAAAAGTTCAAAGTTTTAACAAATATAGATCTTAATTTAAATTTAGAACTATCATTTATTAAATCATAAAAAGAATCTGGTATAATTGTTAATCATTTTATTATATATTTTATTATTACCATCTTGTATGTAATAACTAAAAGTGATCTGTAATATACATTATTTCATTTGAATAAGTATAATTATATTTAATGAAAGCAGATTTTAAATTGCCAAAACTGAATAAAAGCAGGCTAAACAACTCTTTACTGCAGGAAAAAGCTTTACCAGCATGCCTTAATAGACAAATATTGAATAAAATAACCGATATTCACATTTAAATATTGTATAATGATATTCTACAGTTTTTCCTTCTCTATATATCTAAGCATAAAAAAATACTCATTTACCAACCAATGGCTAAATAGCTAGCCAGATTGTCTAACTTTAAAAAATCCTAAAATTGCTTAAAAACTATAGCTATTTAAAGCAAAATGTTAAATTCTATCTGGATTTTTTGAATATATCCTTAACCTTAATATATTCTCAAAAGTTGCTAGCTTACTTTAGGATACTTACGATAAGAAAATAAATCAATGTGTATTGCATTGTTTTCTAATGTATTTATCACAGATTATAATTGCTATTCTGCGCTTTAATCTGAAACTTTATAAATAAATAAACTTTTGGCTGGCTAGTCTAAGTTGAACTAAAAATAATAATTAAAATGCTAATTCATAGGATAGGGTTAAATGTTTTTATAATAAAAAATACTGCTTTCTTCCAATGTGTAAGTTTGTGGTTAAGACCTGTAGAGGTCCCTACCTCCACATTTTCAACCGCACATGCTTTAGGTTTATTGCCTTAGTAAATATTGATACATATAATTGTTAGAATATTGTGGCTGGATGTTTGTGTGCACAAATGGAAAAATATTCTTCAAAACGTTTTAAAAATTAACTTAGTAAAAATCAATAAGTTATTCATACTTTTTAGTATTAAATTTATTGTATATACTTAAAATTTTAATTTCACTGTATATGCTTCAATCTCATGAATAAAAAATATTTGACAAAGGTAAATGATCTCCAAGATGCATTTTTGGCTAAACCAGTACTCTTCAGTTGGTCTATGTCATAACTGTGGAGATATATAATTTAGTGCTAATTGCCATATGTTACAAACATTTTTAATTAAAAGAATAAAGAATGAGGGATATACAGACACACACACATATTATATACATATAGTAATGGAGAAGAAAATAATTATATATCTGTATGATTTGCTACACATTATTCAACATTTTCTTTTTAAGTTACTGAATAAAGAATGAAGGATATATATAATATACTTTGATGGTTTAAACATCCAAACTTCTTCCTATTTGGAAGAATTTTTTAAAAAACATATTCAATTTTATATATCTTACCTCTACAACCATCATTTCTATTCACCACTCATATGATGGCTTGTGAAATCAAGCCAAAACGTAGTCTATATATTCATTATTGTCAACGCTTGTATTTATGATCAACAGATCTGTTGATCATAAATACAAGCGTTAGCAAGTTTAACTTGCTTTTTGTTTTTCATAAATGTACCTTTGAAGTTTTTTTTGCAATGATATATATTGCAGAGGCTTCTACTATGTGAAGATACTGAACTGATATCAGACCCATATAGCTATCTGGCTTGCTATGCTGATTTTGAAGACATTACATGTCTAAAAAATTCACGCTTGCAAGCTGAATAGAAATTGTTTCATAAATGCTCAGAGTTTAGTGTTTAGATCTAGTTTCTTATTTCCTGTTCTTCACTGATGATAGCAAAATCAGCTTGAAATCATGATCTGAAGGTGGAACTAACGAAAAAGGTAGTAAATGCTTACTCTGACATTTATGTAAACAAACACGCATTGATGGTGTTTTTGGTAAAACGCCATCTGTTGATCATATATATATATATAATCACTAGATGGAGCTTTACCAATAATTTCTAACAAACTTTGTTCACATAAATGCCAAAAGAGATAGTATTCAAAATCTCTATCGTTGTCACCCACCTCCAGACCAGCTGTTTTCGAGCTTATTGGTTCACATCAGTGAAGGCCTGGGAGACTAGAAACTAGATCTAAATACTAACTCTAAAGTCAGCACTTATCAAACACATTTCTTTCAGGTTGAAAGCATGAATTTATCAGACATGTAATGTCTTCAAACTAATAGAAATGTGTTTGATAAGTGCTGACTTTAGAGTTGGTATTTTGATCTAGTTTCTAGTCTCCCATGCCTTCACTGACATGAGCCAATAAGCTCAAAACCAGCTGGGCTGAAGGTGGGTGACAATGATAGAGATTTTGAATACTAACTCTTTCGGCATTTATGTGAACAAAACTTGTCAGGAGCTATTGGTAAAGCTCCATCTAGTGATCATAAAATGCAAGCTTACAGCAAATTACGAAATTTATAACTTGTTTTAATTATCATAAGTGTACCTTTGAAGGTTTTTGCAATGTTATATATTGCAGAGGCTTTTACTATATGGTGAAACTGAACTGATTTCAGACCCATATAGCTATCTAGTTTGTTAACCTGGGATTGAAGATGTTACATGTCTGATAAATTTATGCTTTCAAACTGATAGAAACATGTTTTGAAGATGTTACATGTCTGATAAATTTATGCTTTCAGACTGATATAGAAACATGTTTGATAAGTGCTGGCTTTAAAGTTGGTATTTAGATCTAGTTTCTAGTCTCCCAGGCCTTCACTCACATAAGCCAATAAGCTCGAAACCAGCTGGTCTGGAGGTAGGTGACAACAATAGAGATTTTGAATACTATCTCTTTTGACATTTATATAAACAAAGCTTGTTAGGAGCTATTGATAAAGCTCCATCTAGTGATCATAAAATGCAAGCTTAAAGCAAGTTATGAAATTTATAACTTGTTTTGATTATCATATATATATATATATATATATGTCATAATGGTCATCATTTATTCATTGGTACAAAAAAATTATTAAATATTTTTAATAAACATAAAAGAGATTCTGAATTTAGTTCTCAATTAATTATTGGAATGATGATCCAACTATGGATTCCCATTTTGATCATCATCATTTTATAATCATCTATATAAAGATTAGATTAAGAATCACATCATCTAGTAGCTTCATTCATAATCAGGATGTACCAAATAATTTCCTCAAGTCCAGTTCCTTTTGTAAAAGGCAGAATATAATAAAGTTCCATTATATCCTTAATTCCTTTTCATTAACATATATTCTCCAGTTTAAAACACAAGTCTGAAACATAAACAAGCTATTTAAAAATGCAAGAAAATAAGATAAAATTTAACTAAAAACAGCATGGAGCACTAAGTTTAATTTTAACTAACAAAAACAAATAATTTATTAAAATGGTATTAAGGGACTTAAACTCATATTTTCAAACTACGTTACAACTATCCTATCTATCATACAATTGATACACATGACCACATATATGTAAAAAAGATAACTAATCTCCAATATATGTATTTTGTGCTGAACCAGCACTCATCAATTGGTCCAGATCACCATCTCTCCCACATATATACAATCACTGCTCAGTTTATATTAAGATAGCAAATCAAGACTTTGAGAATTTCATCCTCAGATTTTCAATTATATGGATGGCTGAAGAGTTGGAGAGGGGAGAAGATTGAAACTTGTTCATCTGTTCATAAAAGTTTAAAGAGTTGCTATCTCAATATAAACTGAGCAATTATTGTATATATGTGTGAGAGGGGTGATCTGGACCAACTGATGAATGCTGGTTCAGCATAAAATTTGTATATTAGAAATCATTTATCTTTTTCACATGTATGTAATCATATGTATCAGTTGTATATGATACATTGGATACCTGTGGGTAGTTTGAAAATCTGAGTTTTAGTCCCTTTTAATTACATTAAATTTAGTATAGACAATAAACATGTATTTGAATGTTAAAATGATGTGATTAATCCTTAAAAAAATTACTCATGGTTTTATGCACACAAATATAATAAGAATATAACTCTGAATTGACATATCAAAAAATATTTGTCTTTATTTTTCAACTAAAGAGAAAAAAATACTAAGTTATAAAGTAATATATATTAAGGCTATAACCTTAAGACCATGTGCCTGAAAAATGACAGTAGGGACCTCTACAAATCTTAACCCAAGATTTATTTAAAAGACAAGAGCATAAAAAAAATGCACTATTAAGACTTCACTAATTAATTTAATCTGTTATATATTGCAGACACACATTTTTTTATTTATTAACATCTATTCCATATATATGTGCCAATTTCCATATTTCAAAGAATTCTAGCATTGCCCATAGCTTTTGAATAATAATGTAAAAAAAAAAAAATACAAATTCTCATAATGTGTCTAATAATTACCATGTATTAGGTAATAAAAATAAAATGACTACTACAAAAAATACTTTGCAGAAATAATAAGGAATAAATTAAATTCAGGCCCAAATACTTCTACATTTATATTATATATTTTAAAAGCCTCACCATGGATTTGATAATTAACATCTCTTCAAAACTATAATTTTTTCTTTTGCATAGTAGTCATTTAATATTTATAATCATCATTGGTCCATCATCATTCATTTGCTATTAATTTCTAACTTGGGATCCTCTAATAAATCTACTGTATACTTTCATTTCAGACAGCTAGGCAACTTTTGAAAGGCAGAAGCAAATTGTTATTAGGACATCATCACAGGCAAAAAAAAACTGGCTTTTATATCATCGTCAAATGCAAAGCAAGGATAGCATAATTACACTGTTAATGATTTATATTTTTGGAAATGTTGATCTTTAGTTCATTTTTTTGATATCTTGTAATGCAAACTTTACTTTTTAAAGATTTTAAGACCTTGCCTTATTGCAGTTCTTCATTGTATTTCATTCTCAACATATCTTTCCAATGAAAACAATAAATATTGTGTTTGATTAGATTGTCTATCAAATAATCTCTATATTGAAAATAAGATTTTTCTTTCTTATGTAAAGCTTACTATAACCACCATAAAATATTTTTATCATAATGTCTATTACCATTCAATTCTTATGTGAAGTGAATTAAATAAATATAAACCTCTACAATAATTAGTTTTATAGCATCACATCCAGAAAATTGAAGAATGTACCTATAAATCTTAGGCATTGTTAAATAATATTTTTTTCAAATATGTTTAGAACCTGTTATAAGAACTCTATACCTCAGTTATATGCTATAAATTGCAGGAAATAATAATTCTATATACAGCTAATGTAATTGTAGTAATTATATTATTTTATGCCTAAAATACTACCAAGATATTTCAATATGATTGCATATTTTAAGATAATAACCATTCAAGCTAAAAGTTACTGATTTTTTTTTCATGATTTAATAAGAATTTTGTCTTTTTAATATTTTTAAACTGAAATCTTTATATATTGCATTCAAACTATTAAAACCATTTGGAAAATTATCTTATCGATTGTCAAAAATAGTTCAATTATCAGTATACTGTAAATTTAAAAACCAAGAAGTTGATATTTTGGGTTTACTTTTAATTGATTCATATTAAAAACTCCTCCATCAAAACTATATTGAATCTTGATACCTACTTCGTGAAACCACATGTATATCATTCCAATGATTATTGTCATAAAAATATAAAACAAAAATGTACGTAATATATATTTCTCTTTAGCACCAGTTTTCATTTCAAATACTTCAGAATTTTCACCAATACTGGTAATGCTTTTTCCTCATTGCAACAGGTACAATATATTAATAAACAACTTTGGTGGATATCCAATTACTTTCAAATATTCCCATAAACTGAGACAAATATCTTGACAAAATTTAATAAAAGCAGCATATAAATCACTTCTTACATTCCCTTGCAGTTGCTTGGTAATAAGACACATGTTTATAGTTAGCTCTTTTTGATCTTTATTATCATACTAAGTCTCTCCTAACCATTTCTTTATGACTGGGTGTAATTTATTCAGAAAAATTTTTTAAAATACTTCTGGTGCAGTGGATTACAATAATATTTTACAATAATTAATTCAGTCTCTTTTTTATTATTTTTCTTTTTTATGAATTAGAACATTTTAAAATTCAATGGCACAATTCCATGGGTTCATATATCCCTAAAAACTTTAAATAGTTCTGAAGCTAACTTATCACTACTATAATTAAAACACGTTTGTATATCAGAAAAAATGTGTCTTTATTTTTAAAATTGTGAACAAGTGCTTTAATTTTACTAAACTGAATATCTTTATCCAAAGCTAAACAAAAGTGAAAGTGGACATATCATTAATAGCTGACATCAAATTTTTTGTATCAATATTTAAATAATAGTCAAACTATTCTTTCTCTATATTTGTTGTCATCATATGAAGCAATTCTATTTATAGATTTAATAAGATTATACTATCATTTTTCAAATCTATATGTTACTTTCAATGGCTCAAAAAAAGATCTAAAGTGACCAATACTATTCATTGATTTTTCAGATCCATTAATCACTTTTCAAGTGACCAAGTCAGTGAATGTTTTTTGTTTTTTTTGCAATTTTAATATAATAATCATTTTTAAGTATTTTTGTGAAATATTGTTGAACTTATGACTTTAAATTAACTTCACATTTAATTGATTAATCTATTAACCAGAAAATATGGCATGTTTCATTTTTCCATATGTCATAGCATCAGCCATGAGGCAAACCCACGACCGTCTGCAACCAAGTACTTGCTTGTAAGCAACTGTGATGACTTCTCGGCTAACAGCACTTGACGTTTCATTTTAATCAGGTCTTTAATAATAGTTTTATTATCAGAACACCATTCATGATTATTCTTTTGGATCAAACCAAGAATAAATTTATTTATATGCAGAACACACTTCTTAAGAGAATTAATTCCATGTATCATCACATGATAATCTTAAAAATGTAAAGTGACTATTATACTGCTTAATATCTGTTGAAATTTAGTATAAGTAATAGATTCTTTAAAGAATAAACAATTGAATTTTGTAACAATTTGCTTGGAGTATGAAAGCAATTATTATTTTAAACTTTCAGCATAATAGTTTATAATTAATTTAACAATCTTCATTTGTTAAAGCTATATAAAATTAGTTTATTTTGCATTTTAACTTCTGACTGTAGTCAAGCATCGGTGGTCGAGAGGTCAGTGATAGCTGCTTTACACACAGTTGTCCCCGGTTAGCAGGTTTGCTTCCTGGCTCATGCTATGACACATGAAAAAGAAAACTTCTGACTGTAATGCATTCCATTAGATGCCATTATTTTGAGTATGGATGCATTCAAATCATTTATAGTGATTTTACCATTTAAATAATGTGTTTGTGATAGTCAATTCACCAGCTGGAAAAAAAATCAATAACAGCAAACCATTTGCATTTATAATACCAATCTTATTGTTTCAAATTCTTTTTCTGACAGTTTACTGTTTTTGATAATTCATGCATTAAAGTTTTTGATAAGAAAAATTTAATATTTTAATGTTATCAATATATTGATACTATCCGACAAAAAAAAATTTTCCCTCTAAACTTTTTGAATCTCATGTTGAAGCATAACTTGATTTAAAAAAAGTAAATAGTTTATTTCTCTAGAGTTTATAAGAAGTTTGAGCATCACAGTGATACATTTAGGAATTCCATGAATAGAAGATAACAAATTAGGCCTCACAACAAAGCCAACATCATACAATTTTTCATTGCTCAATGATCTGCCCTCCTAAAAATAAAATTAGTCATTTCAATTTTTTAACTTTGAATAAAGTTTCATTAAGAGCAGCTATAAAAAATTAATTTTGGTAGCTCCTTAATATTGCAAGTATTGTCCTCCTTTTCAGTTCCTCTAACCTATGTTTTGGAAAAATTAAATTATTTACCTTTCTGCTACCTTTATTTTCTGTTTTATGACTATTACCACTTTTGATTTTATAATTACTACTATAACTTCATTAAATAATTTACCATGCATAGTAGTCTAGATAGTTTGTGCGAGACCAATAATTTTTGGATCGCATTTTCAAGATTTTTTTCATTTTTATAATAAGAGAGAAATAGTACTTAGGGATTATACCTGCTGTGAAGTATTTCATTCTGCTACAAACTATTATGCCTATATTTGCCATTAAACTTCTTGCATTAAATTTAAAAGCAAATAAGTGAATTTTAATTCATAAACACCTTTGTTCCATCTGTCAACTTTAAGTGAAGCAAGTATTTTATAAATCACTTAAAAAAAACAATCTTGTAAAATTATTTCTAAAACATACTTTTTTTTAAATAGTTTAAGGAATTCTTCCTTCATTTAAAATTGACATATGGGAGAAAGGTCTTTGTGAATTGAAATTCACTTATTTGCTTCTAAATTTAATTCAATAAGTTTAATTGCAAATATAGAAATAATGTTTGCAAGTGTTATTTTAAGATGTAGCAAAGTTATAATAATTATGGCAAATACATCACAACAGGTCTAATCCTAATGTAACACAGCAGGTCTAATCCCAATGTAACATAGAAATTCCTAAATAAAACTAAAGAAATATAAAGTTTTAACTTGACTTTAATTCTAATGTGAGTCTATATTAAATGTTTAACCACATACAAAGACATAACAAAAATTCAGTGTCAGAATTATTGTTGTATAAACATGCAATTCTATTGCCACAGTTAGTTTAGAAAGTGACCAATGGCATGACATGTTCATGATATCAGACTTCTAGATTAAATGATAAAAAAAACTTTTTAAAACTTTTAATTAAAAGCTGCAAACTAACAAAGACAAAAAGTTAACTTATATAAATTCTTTCATAGAACTAATTAAATAGTTAAATATTAACAAGGGATTATCTTTAGCAAAATACTTATTTTCTGACCTGTATGAAGAACCTCTTAATCATTGTGTCAAGTACAAGTTAAATGATTAATATTTAAATTAACTTATATATATTTATTAAACTACAATCTATAATTTTTTAAAAAACAACCTATAAAAATATACATATATAATAAACTTAAATTGATTTAACTTTGAACATGTTTTGAAGAGTTTGTTAATTAGGCTAAATCAATGTTAACGAATTATTAATAAAGATGGCATCAGAGATTTCAAAAAAAAAAAAATCAATGGACAATCTCTATTAAAAATGCTTGTAATTTTTTTTTAAAAAAAAAAAAACTAATTGGGAGTGGGGGGTAAATTATCTTAATGTCTACATGGGTATGACTATAATATCAAATTCACCAAGATCTTTGAGTGTTCTGTCTTTGGTTTTTCAATAAAATGGACGCATGGTTGAATTGTTGGAAAGGTGCTAAAACCTGTCTACTAAAGTTTAAGGAATTGTTATCTTAATATAAGTCGAGCACTGATGTGTCAGATAATATGATCTGGCCCAGCTGATGAATGCTGGTTATTGAATGAATGATGAATATGGACTGAAAATCCTAAGTTCAAATCTCTCTATTAAATTCACTTTTTGTAACTTGGAAAAACATGATGCTTAAAGCAAATAAGCTAAGATTTATAAATCTTTAATGGTTAGAAAAAAGCACTTTTTAAATAACAATTAGTAAAACAACTTTGTTTATTTTGAAATACGTTTGCAGATATTATACAGTGGTCCTACTTCAAATTTCTGATGACATATATTAAATATCTTTTTTTTTCTATAATAAAAATGCCAAAAATAAAAGTATTATAGAAATAACAAAAATTTTAGAATAAAATTTATAAACATATTGTAATTTTAGCATTAAGAAATATTCAATCATTATAAATTTTAAAATTCTGATTTTATCAAACACATTTTGTAATGAATTTTTTTAAAGAACAGTGAGATATTTTTCCACCCACGCCCTGCTCATATATATGACTTGATAGCATTGCTTAAAGATGTTATTTCTCATGTTGTCTAGTAAAAGGATTTTTCAGATTTCAATTAAGATTGTACTGACCATCAAAATATCATATGCCAATAAATAGATATTTAGCTTTTTTAGCAAAAAAAATAAAACAAAGATAGAAAAACACTTCTCATTATCCAATATCTGAAAAGCTTGGTGATTAATTTCTTTTTCTCTAATGTATTTTTTTGTGTGTGTGACGAGGGGGTTTTCGCTTGAAATGGTCTATTTAGAGGCTGTTTTATTCGTGTATATATCTGTGGGTGCTGTAATTTATAATTTATAACTGATACTTTATAAAATTTAAGATAATCTAGATGCTGTGATTTAGGAAAACATAATATCATAATATTATTTAAATTTACTGCAAGTTTCAACACTCAATTAAAGAGAATATTTATTTTAGATGGCTTTTAAATTGTAGTTGCCAATCACTTTAATTATACTTCGTTTTGTTTTTCTTTTTCCACTTATAATTTTTCAAATTAAAGTGATGAATATTTTAAAATGTGTGAACAATTACTTTTTTCCTTATAAATAAATAATTATTTAAAATCTTTCTTTTTTTTTAGCTTTATAAAATTTTTAAGATATTAAGATTAAATTTTAACCTGTTAATTCGAATTTTTTCCTCCTTCTCTTTCACTTATGACAAATACAGCACTTTAATTATTAATAAAAATTGTTTCAACTTTTTCCGCTTATTAAAAATATTTAGCTCCATTTTATATCTGTTTAGTTATTAAAATAAAAATTAATACCTCGCAATAATTTATTTTTTAAAAAAAAGTCTGCAAAGCTAATTTTAAAGATGATTATTTTCGTAGTTTTAAAAAATTAATTGCTGTTATTATTAGTCTAATATTAGGAGGAAATGGTTTTAATCATTCTAGTCTTCAATAGTCTTGAAATAGTTGAACATATTTTTGTACATCATCAAGTATTACATAATTTGACTAGCATACCTTCGGACTGAGCTCTGTATCTTTACTCACAGCAAGGATCAATCAACACACACATTCATTGGGATTAGGATTGCAAAAAGTTTTTCTTAATCCGGCTTACTGACATGAATTGATAAAGATCAATTAGCAGAAACCAATCATGAGAATTTTTGGTGTTATTATTTAAGAATTATTGATTACAAATGTTTGCATAAATGTTCTAGATTAATCTTATTAAGCTAAATAAGACACGCGTAAAAATTAAAAAACGATATTAATATTTGTTAAAACACAGTCTTCTGAAGCCTCATCAACTTTTATTTTATTTATAGTAGTTTATCTTTTATTTTATTTATAGTATTTTATCTTACAATTATTTATAAAATGGAAAGCAGAAATGTAGAAGAATGTTTATAAGAATACACTATTGGTCACTGTATTTTACTTGATATAACAAAAGGATGTAATTATATATATATATGTGTGTGTGTGTAAGTTTCCTGGTATAACGGGCAGTGTATCTTCCAGACACTTTTACTCTGGATTAGATAAAGCTTGCAAATCTTCAAGTGTTAAGCAGGTTTAGAATATTTTAGGAACTAGCCTAATATGAATCTAACTAGCTATTTAATTATTAATCGGTAAATGAGAATTCTGTCTGGCTATATTCATTAGAAAAAGTACATTTAAAAAATCTTAAATATTCAAACAGTAATGTTTGTTTGTTTTTTAATAAAAAAGGACTTCATCATTAGTCTCTTTTTTTAATGCTGATGTTGGGTTTGTTGTTGTTGTTATTATTATTTGATCTTACTTATATTTTACATTGCAATAAAGTTTATATTTTGTCTAAGTCAAATCTTTATTATTTGTTTCAACTCTTGCTTTAATGCTCACTCAGTTAAATAGGATAAATATGAGATGCATTGCAAAAGTGTGTACATGTATTGAATCTCAATTTTTGCTATTATACAAGCTTGCATAAAAAGAATACATTCTTTTTTGAAGTACTATTTAAAGATATATTTACTTATAGTTATCTATAATTAAGATAAACACTCTGTACTTTGACCTTTTAAAAATCTTTAAATTAATGGTGTCTAATGTTTTCTGATAACTAAATTTTACTGAATCAATTTTTAAAAAAGTAACTTATCTGGTTTATTCTAGTAAAAAAAATAATCATATGGCTGCCAGATTGAGTACTGGAAATGACAAAGTTATGGTTATAATAAATGGACTTTGATCTCCAGAGTCTGCCACTTTGCCACTGCACCAAACCGTGAAATTCATTTCGCTGATAGTAATAAAGAACTAACACATAAAATAAATGTGCCAAATAGCACTTCACTGACGACGCCAGTAGCAGAAACCGGTCTGGGTTGGGGATATTCTCAAAGTTTGTTAAGAGCTTATTTTGTGAGCTCTATATATAACATTTGTAAATACAAGCTTATTAAATTAAGTCATGTGACATCTGACTTGATTTTTTTTTGTAGTTGTTATCTTTGATGATTTTGGTATATATCGAACATTTGTCTATTAAATTACAAATTAAAACTACCCTATATTCTGTTGTCCTGCAAATCTTTAAAAAAAAAAAAGAATTTATTTAATTGTAATAAGAAAGAATTCACATTTATTTACTTACCTACTAGCAATTTTTATAATATATTTTTTAAAGAACAAGTAATCTTATTTTAAACTAAATATATTCTAAGTATATTTATTATAAATGAAAATCAATTATTTAATATGATTAACAATCGACTATTGTAGTTAAACTTTATTTTGCAAGTTTTCTTAAAAAGAAGATTATTTTTTGTAGGTTTTAATTTCAGTAAAGATTTAAAAAGAAATATATATATATTTAAAATAAAAAGAATGTAGAAACACTTGAGGAAATGGTTTCTTAAAAAAAAAAGAAAAGAGAAAATGTTTTATAATTAACAATGAAAATAGAAATGATAAAAACTATTATTTATAAAAGATCAATATTTTTTTAAGAAAATTATATTTTTTAGAAATATGTTAGTATTGCTAGTATTAGTATTATTAGTGAATTTTATTATCAGTTTCAAAAACATACACTCGTAAATATGACCATTTTAACTCCAAAAAGGAAAAAAGAAAGGAAAGTGCATTGGTGATAAGTTTTGTAATGACTATACCAACCAATCCATAAACCACAATTATGTCCACATATAGAATACATTGGTCAATATTCTATTTATTATTTTGTGATGGTGGTTTTAAAACATCCATAATTAATAATTCTGAAAGAGTTCAGAACTACTCTAATTGCAATTTTCTATTGGATTTAATCCTTAAACATATTTTTTCCAATAAAAATAATCAATATTACACTTACTTCTTTATATCTTTAAGATGTTTTATAAAATGCAAAGTGAAAGAAGCCTGCTGATGTGATGTGATGTACTGTGGCTTCTCCTTAAACAAAGTTAAGAATCTCTCAGCAATTATGCTGATGTGATGTGATGTGATGCACTGTGACTTCTTATACAGAATCAGGAATCTCTCAGCAACTATGCCCAGAGAAACCTGTTAGCCACTTTACCTTCCCTTTCCATTCTCCACCCTAAGTTTTCCCATAAACTGCTCCATCCCATTTACACAACATCATCTTTGTCAATTCCATGACCTTCATATCTAAATCCCCCTTATCTTTTCCCAAACCTAGCATAAAAACAGATAACTCACTTTCTGTATAATCACTTTGTTCATATTTAATCTTCCATAGCTACATTATTTGTACCCTTTCTGCTTCCAAGCATTTACATTGAAGAAACAGATGCCTAATACTTTCTATGCCTTCCTTACATAACTTGCAGACTAAATCACCCATATTTTTCCATTTATGTGTATATTCCCTTGTTGCTAAAGATTCTGTTTGAGCCTTAAATAATAAACTACTTTCCTTCCTATTATCATAAATTAACTTACACCCAATGTTCCATTTACTTCTATATATATATTTAAACTCATTTGACTCTCCATGCTAGTTCTCCATATCTCCAACTCTCTATTCTTTATTAATGCATCTATTCTTCTATCTCATTTCTTACATTATAACACTCAACAATCCTCCTAACACAATCATCCCACCTTTTGTACAAGTATACTGCCATAAATTCTTTATTCAAATCTTCTGCATACCTCATTACCTTTCTTACCCATCTTTTTGCCAGCCCTTTACTTGTAACCCAATTAAATACTATTTTGGCTATTCTTTTATTACCCATAAACTGCAATCTACCAAACATTTTTAATTTGCTTTTTGCATCTTTCATATAAAAACTTGACCATCCCATTTCTCCTTGAATTTGCTGCTTTGCCATCCACACCTCTGCATCTAATGCATGTGTTCCTACTTCACTTTGTACTTTTTCTAAATAATCTAATACCCCTTTACTAACACATAATGCATCATTGCTGTATATTAACTGTAGTACTGCCACTCCCTTCCATATAATTCTAGCTACATCATGTTTATTATATGAAAACACAGTTAATTTTTTTATCAATCCCTTTCTTTTCTTTGCTTTATTTATCAATGTTTTCCCCCATTCATTCAAGCAATTTTTCTGATTACTCAAGATGTTTCCCAAATAACTATATCTATTCACCACACTTAACTTTATATCTTCCAATAAGAAATCTTTGTCTCTCTTTCCCCAGTATTCACCATCATTATATTTG
This sequence comes from Epiperipatus broadwayi, assembly GCA_028023455.1. Lineage (NCBI taxonomy): Eukaryota > Metazoa > Onychophora > Udeonychophora > Euonychophora > Peripatidae > Epiperipatus > Epiperipatus broadwayi. Next base: position 3,399,767 of record JAQFVV010006278.1, on the reverse strand, counting down.
ATTTTTCTTTACTAAATTTAATCCCCATATCTTTACCCACCCTTGTGCATGTCCTCAGCATAACTTTCATGTCTTCTCTTCTTTCTGCACACAAAAAGACATCATCCACAAAAAAGACCTGACAATGTATATACTCCCTTGCCACCTATTAATGATATCTCTATCCCTCTTCCTAGTCTTTCTATTGCTCTCTCCATTTTACTCAAATACAGCAAAAACAAAATAGGTAACATAGGGCATCCTTGCCTTAGTTCCACCCCATTTTTAACTTTAACTGATTCTATATCCCCTAATTGATATGTATAGTAATTATTTTTATATAATTTCTTAATAATGTCCACTAAAGTGTCATTCATTCCCAGATTTTCTAAACTTATTCATAATCTATTTCTATTCACTCTATCATATGCCTTCTCTACATCTATAAAACTCATATATAACTGCCCATCTGACCTAAAACCTCCTTGCATTTCCCCCACAACATTATTTTCTACCATCCATTTTGCAATTCTTCCAGCCACCATATATGAAAAAACTTTATATAAAACTGATGTTTCCACTATTGGTCTATAATTGTTTATCTTCTATGATACTTACCCTTTCCTTTAAATAATAACCTTACTCTCGTATTACTGCAACTACCTGAAAAAACTGTCTTCTGTGTCATCTTATTAAAACATGATAATAGCTTTATTTTTGCCTATGCCCTAAATTCATTACCATCTCTGCTGCCCATCCATCTAAACCTCTTGCCTTACCACTTCTTAATTTCTTCCCTGCCTCATTCCGTTCATTTTCTGTAAACATAATATTTCCATTACTATATGCTTTCATATTTTCTATCCCTCTGTCCTTCACATCTAACATCTTTTCTATATCCATTACATAACTATTCAATATTCTCTCTAATTCTTCTCTAGAGCTATACTCTATTCCCTTCTCATCCAGTAATACTATCTCTCTCCCCCCCTAAATTTCTCCTTTTAATGTAATTCTCCCATCTTTTTCACTTTTATTAATATCGTCCAAAAATTTACTATTCAGTTTTATTCTCTCTATATAATTATCTATTTTAGCTAACTTTTTCTTTTCTAAGTATTTTTCTCATTTAGCATTAATATCTTTTTCACTTTCTTTGTTCTTAATAGCACACTTATATTCTCTTCATGCTTTTTTCCTCTGTTTTATACTTTTACTAACTCTCATTTTTTACATTTATTCTTCTGAATATTCTCACCTAAAATCCTATTTGCCACTTTTTCTATTTTCATCACACCAGTCCTCATACTCATTTCCAACCAACTCTTCCATGGTTTCTTCAAATTGTATTTTATACTCTTCCAATTTATTCTTATCATTCATTCTCCATTCACATGTTTCACTATTGTTTCTACTTTTATTTCTATTCTCCATCACATTCCTAACCATTTCAATTACAAAGAAATTATAATCACTATTACATACTCTCTCTTCATTATCAAACACCTTAATTTTCAGTACTTTATTCATTCCCTCTTTTTCTACCAATACATAATCTATTGTGTGGGATATATTATTTCTAGACCATGTGTATTGTCCCTCATAAATATTTGATAAGTTTCCAATGTTCAAATTCACTCTCTGACAAATTTATTCAAAAGCTGTCTATTCTTATTATCTACATCATCAAGTTCTACAATATGCCCATTCATATTTCCTATAACTATTATTCTCTTACCCTTTTCTTTAAATATGTATATCCTTAATTAGGCACTCATATATGCTATTGTTCCACTCCATTATAGTTTGACTATCTTTAGTAGCTATATAAACTATAGCCACCATCCATTCTTGTCTTCCCAACCTTATTTCAAACCACAAATGTTCTTGGCATTTAACAGTATTTAAATATTTTTTGATAAAACACCTATACCACCACCCTTTTTTTCTTTCTCTTTTCTATTTATACCCTGCCATACCAAATCTTCCCAAACAGGATCTTCTTCTCTTAGATGTGTTTCCACTACTGCTAATACCTCAAGCTCTGCAATTTCAATTGCTTTGTTTAATTCCTGCAACTTTTCTGATCTTTTGCCACCTTGCATATTCAAATACCCAATTTTAACAATTTTTTCTTTCCTAACTACTCTTTTATAAATTTTTTTGATTCTTTCTTCTTCATTATGTTTATAAATAACCTGCTTACCATTAATTTTACAGACCCATTCCCTCTCCACATCTATTTTTATATCTAAATCAATTGCCCTTTGTTTATTACTTACATCCCATCCATTCTTTGCTAATCTTACCCATAATCTATTTCTATCTACTCTATCATATGCCTTCTCTATATCTATAAAACTCAGATATAACGATCTACCTGAATTCCTACTCATATCCATAAGTTGTGTAACTACAAATAAACTATCTCCTATTTGCCTATCTGACCTAAAACCTCCTTGCATTTCCCCTATTACATTATTCTCTTCCATCCTATTTACAACTTCTTTGACCACCATATATGAGAAAACTTTATATAAAACTGATGTTACCACTATCGGTCTATAATTATTCAACTTTTTTATGATCCTTACCCTTTCCTTTAAATAATAATCTTACTCTTGTATTACTCCAACTACCTGAAAAAAACTCTCTTCTATGCCATCTTATTAAAACATGTTAATAACTTTGCTTTTGCTCTATGCCCTAAATTCATTACCATCTCTGCTGCTCATCCATCTAAACCTCTTGCCTTTCCACTTTTCAATATTTTTCCTGCCTTATTTAGTTCATTTTTTGTGAACCTAATATTCCCATTATTAAATGCTTTTATGTTTTCTATTACTAAGTGCTTCATATCTAACATCTTTTTTATATCCTTTACATATCTATTTAAGATTCTCTCTAACTCTTATCTAGAGCTACACTCTATTCCCTCATTATCTATTAATACTATCTCTCTCCCCTACATTTCTCCTTTTAATGTAATTCCAACATTTTTTACTCCCATCTCTTCCACTTTTATTAATATCATCCAAAAATTTACTATTCAGTTTCATTCCCTCTATAATTATCTATTTTAGCTAACTTTTTCTTTTCTAAGTACTTTTCTCATTTAGCATTAATATCTTTTTCACTTTCTTTGTTTTTAATAGCACACTTATATTCTCTGCATGGTTTTTTTCTCTCTTTTACACTTTTACTAACTCTCATTTTTTACTTTTATTCTTCTGAATATTCTCACCTAAAACCCTATTTGCCACTTTTTCTATTTCATCACACCAGTCCTCATACTCATTTCCAACCAACTCTTCCATGGTTTCTTCAAGTTTTATTTTATAATTTTTCAACTTACTCTTATCATTCACTGTTCATCCACATCTTTCACTATTGTTTCTCCTTTTATTTCTATTCTTCATCACATTACTAACCATTTCAATTACAAAGAAATTGTGATCACTATTACATACTCTCTCTTCATTATCAAACACCTTAATTTTTCATACTTTATTCATTCCCTCTTTTTCTACCAATACATAATCTATTGTGTGATATGTTATTTCTAGACCATGTGTATTGTCCCTCATAAATATTTGATAAATTCCAAATGCTCATATTTACTCTTTGACAAAATTCTTTCAAAAACTGACCATTCTTATTATCTACATCATCAATTTCTTCAATATGTCCATTCATATCTCCTATAATCATTATTTTCTTCCCCTTTTCTTTAAAACTCTGTATATTCTTAACTAGGCATTTATATATACTACTGTTCCACTCCATTACAGTTTGACTATCTTCAGTGGCTATATCCACTACAGCCACCATCCCTTCTTGTCTACCCAACCTTATTTCAAACCATAAATGCTCTTGACATTTAATAATATTTAAATATTTTTTCATTATAACACCTATACTACCACCCTTTTTTTCTTTTTATTTTCTATTTATACCCTGCCATACCACATCTTCCAAAATAGGTTCTTCTTCTTCTCTTAGATGTGTTTCCACTACTTCTAATACCTTAAGCTCTTCATTTTCAATTGCTTTGTTTATTTCCAGCCACTTTTCTGGTCTCCTACCACCTTGCATATTCAAAAACCCAATTTTAACAATTTCTTTTTTCCTAACTACTCTTTTATAAATTCTTTTGATTCTTTCTTTTTACATTACATTTATAAAAAACTTTCTTACCATTAATCTTACAGATCCATTCCCTCTCCATATCTACACTTTTATCTAAATCCATCATCTTTTGCTTATTTCTTATATCCCATCCATTCTTCTTCTTTTTGATGATATTGCAGTTTAAAAGCCCACCCCCCTTTAAATGTTTCCCAAATTATATTCTTTAAATATCAGACTCCCTAAAACTTCACTTCCTTGTTTTCCTAAGTGCAATCCATCTTTACTATGTAACTCCCTCTTTCCAATAAACCAATCCCATACATCCGCAAGCATAATATTATTTCTCACACACAATTTTTTCAATCTCTCATTTATAGAACATGCCTTATCTAACAAATGCCTCTTGTAAAATCTTGGCAATACTCCAACTGCCCCTACTCTTTCTTTAATCTCACTCAAATTCCTAATCAATTCTGCATACTAATCCATTACTCTCTCTGATGGCTCTAACAAATTATTAGTCCCTACCATAACATATACATCTCTACTACCTTATTGTCTTTATCTGTCACATCCCTAGTTCTAGCTCCAGGTAAATATACTCTTACACCCCTGCTTCTATTTTCCCTTGCAATTATATTCTCACATTCTCTTATTAGTGAATCTCCTATCAATGCTGTCTCATAGTCTACTTTCTCTACTCCATTTGTACATTTTCTACCATCTTCTGAACCTCCTTATCCATTTCTTCCTTATCATTTCTACTCAATAATTCCTTTATCTGCTCACACTTCGTCTCTATGCATTTTAATTTTACTTCTACATCCTTCACTTTTTCCTCGATCTTACTTATTCTCTGCTGACCATCTCCATTGCATTACTACTTTCTCCACCCATATCTTCTGACACTCCATTAAAACAATACTGTGTCCTATCATTCTTAACTATATTTTGCTCCCTCTCCCCTGACTTTCTCTCTAGACTACCTACACTTCGCAATGGACTGCAGCACTATCAACCTGGAAAAAATCATGTTACTCCATATCCAAGAAATGGAATGCTTAAAAGTTGCTTATATTTGCATATAATTAAACAGTCATTATACAATAAGAGCTAGAATATGAGAGCCGTGTCTCTTGAAAGTGCCTTTGCGGTTATTGCGTTTTTAGCGCTATATTGACTTACTTTATTTTATAAATGCCCTTTAGATCATCTTTATAATATACATGCACAATGAGTTTGCTTCTACTATGAAAACCATGTTCATTATACAATATTCGTTTAAAATGTCTTATTTTATTTGTTTCATATGTCTAATCTAATAAAAATGTGATTTTACAATTGTGGACTATATATTATTATATTCAGAAAGTCTAAAAACACATTGATTGGTTACATGATCTTGCCAATATATATATTTATTTATTTTATTCAGAAATTCAAAAGGAAACAATCGTATCTAGAACCACTTTTGGAAACTTCTAATTCTTATCAGTTCTGTTATATTTGTATTTCATATATATATATTGGGCATAACTAGTGAGATAACGACTAATTTATACACAATAAATGAATCTTAATTAACTGTTTATAAAATATAAATAGTGATATATATATAACAAATAATTTTAATGAATGGTTTTACATTTATTTTAAGCTGTTAAACATATTATGTATGCGTGAGTGAACTTTTTTGCTTAAATGTTGTTTGCAAAAATAATATGCTTACTTAAAAACTGTTTTAATTGAGATATGTGCACTTTTTTCATGTTAGATGAAGTCTAGGTACAATAGAACTTTTTTTTCAAGCTTTTATGTTTGAATGAAAGAAGTTTTACAAAATGAATAAATTTGGTATTCAGGCTGTGATTCAATATTTTCAAAGAAAAGAAGATGCCAAGTTGAGTCTACAAAAAAAATATCAAATTTATTTAAGAATCACTGATTATTTATAGCTGACTTGTTTGCTGTGTTCAAGATTTAAGCAAAAAAATATGCGATTCTAAGTCATTCACCAACTTGTGTTTCATTGTTAAGAATTACTATTATTTTTAATTTATTTTTATACTCATCACAAGCTTATATACATAGATTTTTTTTTAGAGAAACAAACTTCCCGATGCAAGATTAAATATAATGGCTCTTTAATCTTCATTACCATCATTTTTAATCATTATCGATTCATTGCAGGTTAAAAGTCTCTTCAAATTTAATCTATTTTTTCTTTCTTTCTAGCCTCTCTTTTCCATATCACCGAGCATATTTCCTTATTTCATAAATCCATCTCATGTGTGGTCTCTTTCTGGTTCTTTTATAATCATTTGGAATCCAGTTTAAGATTTCAACTGTCCATCTATTATCATCTCTTCTAGCAATATGCCCAGCCCAACTCCAAATCAGTCTGTTCTTTCAGTGATATCAGTAATACCAGTTGTTCTCTTACTATGTATTTCGTTTTTGATCTCTACTTGTTACTCCTAGCATGCATTTCTCCATACTTTGTTAAATAGTGTGAAGTATTTGTATTGCTCTTCTGTTAAGTGTCCAAGTATCACATCCATAAGTAAGAATACATTTATTAAAAATCTTCCTTTTCAAATACGTAGGCATATTTCTTTTTAATATTAAGTTATTTCTATCAAAAGCACTCCAAACAAGTTTAAGTCTATGATTAGTTGCATTCCCTGTGTTTCCATCTGTAGTAATAATCTGACCAATGTACTTATCGTTGTTAACTTTTAATTCATCATTATCGATATTTATTTTCGTCTTTTGAAAAAATCCATTAAACATTATTTTAGACTTTTTGACATTTACTTTTAATTCTACTTTCTTTATGTGGTAACTCTTGCAACATTTCCTGAGGCTCTAAAGTATTGTGATTCTTTAATATAAAATTTTAGTATAAGCAGGTGAAAAATGAATCCGTTATCTCTTTATAGTTAGACTTTGATATTAAGAACTTTGCATTTAATATAACTAGTGCTATAAAGATTACTTCTAAAAAAACTGCATATTATTTAGTGGTGTTTAATTCAATATTATCTATACATGTATGCAGTGTATCCAATTTATTTTTAGTATTTGTATAAAGTAAATCTTTAGTAAGAACTGTCTACAGAATTATAAAAGAATAATGTTGCAGTATCTATATTTCAGTGATAAACTCGTCATTGCATAAACAATTTCTTTTCACAAACCAATGATGACTATTATTTTAATAGTTTTCAAGCTATAGAAAATATTACAAAGCACAAATTCACTTAATGCAATAGGTAATTAATGATTAAGTAATTATAGAAAAGCAAGCCGAATTTTTTATTTCATTTTTGAAATTGTATTAATATATTTTTTTCTTTTGGAATAAATAACAGTTACTTTTAACAATCAAAATTTGCATAATAAATATTACTCTGTTTATATAAAGATATTTTGGCTGGTAGTTATTGCTTTTACCTGCCATGCCAGTGACCTAATATTTGAATATGTATCCTGTTGTAAAGTTCAGTAAATAGTCTAGTTTTTTTTTTTTTTTAATTAAAGAATAAAAGTCTTAAATATGATCTGACAAATAAAAATTGTACAAAGTCTTTATTATTAGAAAAAAAAATATTATATTTTTATAGAGACAGAGCTCATGATTATTTTCATATTTTAAAAGACCGTTCATTTGTTTGCTATTACGTAAATTTAAAAAAAAATAATTATATTTTAAGTTGCATTGCAAAAAGTCGTTCAGTATTTAATGTAAAATTTCATGCTATTTTTGTGCGTGTATACACCACATACACACATACATATACGTGGGTGTACATATAGTTTTATTTTCTAATGAAATTTCGTTTCTGATTAAAATATTAAAAATGAATATTTATAATTTTAGTAAGTAATATATATATATATGGCAAAGAGGTTGAGGAATGATAGGGAAATTAGCAATAGTTAGCTATTGAAACTGTAATGCAGCTGTTATTTTGAATGGTTGGTGGTTAGACAGACACAGATCAAGGAAGATCAAGCGGTTAAGCTTGATTGAGCAGCTAAGGTCCTTTACTAGAGATGACATTGACTGGAAGAGAATCGTTGCTTCTTGTAATCATAAACGAGGATTATTATCACACCATCAGGTAATAAGCTGAATGTATTAGCCAAAATTTTCATTAACCTATTTGTATAAGAAAATAAACTAAAGGAGTTTGCCTGAACCATGAGTAATCTAATTCAGTTTGACCTATATTCTTCTAACCTATGAGTGTTTGTATTCAGCATAACATAAATAATATATTAGTCTATAAATATGGTTTATTTAGTCTTCAAGATAGATTATTTCGTCATCATTACCAAGAACTTTGCTAATGAAGCTTCAGAAAACTCACAATCTTCCCTTTCTGCACGCAGAATCTCCAATATAAACATGACAATCAGGAATTAATGAATACTCTCTTTGTTGAGCTGCCTTCTAGCCAAATTTGGTCCAATTTGTAAAAATATAATAAAATAAATTACAAACTTACTAAGTATGAGATTTACTAATAAAGATTCAACATAGAACAATTTGATTTTTAATTTATTTCTTTTTTTTTTACTGTGATGTTCATTCATTCATTTAAACTTATCATTTTCTAATAATTTAAGATTTGATGCAACATAAAATTTAATTTTTTTCTCAATTTCTTTTAGTATTCGGAAGTAAATAATATTAGCTGATTGACAGATAATATTTTTGCCATTACATATGCATTTAATCTAATTACTCTTAGTGTAATGTTATTTCGATAAATTCGAACTTAGATTTTCAAGCTCCCTACAGCTGATCATATGCAACCAATACACATTATTACATACATGTGAAAAAGATAAATGATCTCCAATATATGTATTTCATGCCAAAACAGCACTTATCACCAGTCCAGATCTGACTGATAAGTGCTGTTTCAGCATGAAATACATATATTGGAGGTCATTTACCTTTTCACATATATGCAGTCATATGTATTGGTTGCATAAGATGAAATGGATAAATGTAGAATTTTATTTATATATATATATATATATATATATATATATATATATATATATATATATAAGTTAAATCTTATTGTCTTTTACTTTGTTACTTTAATAATGTATAACAATGTTAGAAGTGAAATCTCAATCGTCTGTATGTAATTAGGTTAAGGTGAATGGATTGGATGAGTGTTTACTTACAAAAAAATATATTATGATTTCTATCTAGCATGAATATAGTTGCACTGACTGTAATTATTTTTTAATTATTTAATTCACTATTTTAGGGCTTATGATCTAGTTCTCTTATTTTAATATGAAATAAATCTGAAACATTATATATTTTCTAACCAGGAGTGTATATGTGAACAAAATTATTTCAGATAAGGAAATATTTATATTTTCTAAATCTGATGTTAACATGCATGGTGGTATATGTAGCATCCATTTTATTTAAGACTCTACAACCCTATATATATTCTTAATGCATTTTTAATAAATGTGGAGTGTTGTTCATGGCATAAATAGATCATACTTACAAGCAGATTATTTCTTTTTAAAACTGTTTGTGAGATCAGTTTATTTTGTTTATATGCCTTTGTGATCCCTCTCTTGCACAAACTTTCATGCCTTCTATTAGCTTTAATTATTTCATTTGATTATCTGGCAAGTCCACTACTCTGCATGTAAATATTAGAAATTATTTATTAATCCTTCACTTTATTAATTCCTAACAATGCATTTAGTCTAATCCATATGTCCCTAATACACATTTTGATACCACATTTATGCATACCCACCTTCATATGTTTTATCAACCTGACCTGGCTAATTTAACATGGATTCAACTCTTATATATAGGTATACATTATATATTTATCAATTTATATGTTATGTGTATGTGTACACTTAATTTAAGTTTTTTTCCCTAACTCGTTTAAAATGACTCAATATATTGATCATATCAAGATATAATCACAGCAGTAGTAGATGTGTGTTGGTGTTAAATTGTATGTAAAGCACTGATGCAGAACATATTGTATCTGACAACAGCAGATATGTAGAATAAATTACAATCTGAAAGTAAGAAATGAATCATAAAACATAGTAACAAGAATATGTAATATTCTGTGTGCAAAATATTAAAACATTCTTAATTTACAAATAAGACAATTGTTGATAAAGTTGGGACTTCTTACTGAGTTAACAGAAAAATGAATTGGCAGTCTTAACAAATGCAGAATTCTGCACTTTTGAAAATTTTAGTTTCTTATAATATAAATGAAAAATATGAATAAAATATTAGTAGTTGTTTTAATCTTTGTTAATAAAAGAATCACATAAATATTTTAGTTGCACTAATATTTCATACCAATTTAATATGAAAACATTTCTTGTAGATATTAATTTGCTCATATAGCTCAATAAATATGGCATGGCAGAAATTTCTTTTATCATTTTTTTCCACATTGGTCATTATATTATCAAATGTATAAAGTATTTATGAGACTTACATCAGGTATTATAGTATCCACTGATAATTGTTATAGAAGTTATATTTGAATGATATGTAAAATCAGGACTATCAAGGACAAATGTAGTTTTGTTGGATAATGTAGTCAAGTTACTAATGAAATCAACATAATGAGATGCACAATTCAGATATGGTGAATGGTAACTACAAAGTAGTTCCTAGCAAAGAGTATTTTCTGATCTATTTTTTTTCAGCAAAAGTATTGTTTCTAATATCAAAATCTTTTCTGTCTTCTCTCTGTTTTTTACTTTATTGTATTCAAGTCTACCAACCCCATTCCTGTTATTGTCTTTGTAGTAACAAAGTTTTTGTGGTGTGTACATGCAAAACTTTGTTACTACGAAGGCAATAGCAGGAATGGATTTGGTAGACTTGAATATTTTAATTATAATATTTACACAATTAATAATGATTTGTTTAGGATTGGTATTGGAATAAAGATTGTACATTTCAGCAACCCTATATATATAGTTCTTTCTGCTTACCATGGAAGTGAAAAGAACGTTAATCAATTAGTTAAAAATACTCTATTTTTTTTATAATACTAGTATTGATAAATTATCTTTCATGGCCAATCACAAATTAAAAAGTATAAATAATTTTAAAACCAATAATTGTAGTAGTGGTAATCAGTGTATAATGATAAAAAGATATTTCAATTTTTTTATTTAGATATGTAAAATATGCATATTTTTTTAAAGCAAACCCATTCAACAGACAAAACTTGTATCTAAGAAGCTATCAAGATTTAATATTATTATAACTCTCCTTCATCAAATTTATTTTCTAAAGAAAGAGAATTTAGTTGAACAAGTAGATAGCTACATGCTTTTGGAAGAGTAGATATTTGAGTAAAAATAGATCATATGGTATTGGATTTATTGGATTTGATATCTTTTATTCTTAGATGTGTCAATATAAGTTAATAGCATTAAAACTTGTTTCATGCAGTGACACTTGTTCACGTAATGTTTATGCTTCAATATTAAATTTAGAAAGCTCAGAGAAAACAAGTCTTTATTTTTGTTAGATAGTGTTACAACTCCTTGATTTAAACAAACTTTAAAGCAAGTGTTGGTAGATACTGTAAACTTTGCTGAGATAATGACATTGATGCTATAAACTCAAATTGTCTGCTGTTATTGAATTTTGGATCATAAGATTATATTGTTTAGATAGACAAATCATTACAAAATCTTGAGTGCAACTATTTTTAAACAATAGCATCAAATACATTGTATTATATTTAAAAACAGCAGTAAATTAAACTAATAGAAGTAACCCAAAGAATAATTTTAAATAATTTGATATTGAGATTAGTGAGATTTAAGATGTATACAAAAAATCATGAGGTTAAATAAGCTGGAATTTTCAACAGATATAAAATAACTCAAAAGCTATTTTAATAGATGGTAGATTATCATAGCTAAGTAATGGAAATTAACATAACAATCATTACTAAAAAGGATCGGGTAAAGAAATGTTAATTGCACAGTTTGTGGCAGTTTTGAAAAAGAATATAGAAAGAGAATAAAAAGAAAGAAATACTGGGGAGAAATAAGAGCAGGAAAAAATGAGAAAGATTAAAAAAAAAAAATTTTGGAAAGAACATCCAGAAAAAAATAAAAATTTTTAAATGTGTAATGCTTAAAAAAGTGTACATTTTAAAAGTGATTGGCAAACTGTCCATAGTATAAAAGATTCTAAAACCAGTTTGAACACTATATAAAAATTTAAATTTAATACAGATGATGGAGAAAAGGAAAAGTTTGATCCTGTTGATGGAAAATATGATGCACAATGTGATATAAGATATTATCCATAGATATCTATGAAACTTGTAGAGATTTATTAAAGAACAAAACTTTATATTACTTTGCTTTAAATACAAATTAAGTATTACATATGAAATATTAATGCATAAAACTATATGTTCACAAGAGTTAGTAAATTTGAGATAGCATTGATGATATTGTGATGAACTGTTCAAAAAATAAACATTTTGCCATTTGGTTATTTATATAAGTAAGACTAAGATTTGGCTAAAAAGAGATAGTTATAGTTAGCATTCTAAGGAATATATATATATATATTCATTGCTTTTAAAAAATTAGATGGGATTAGGTTTAAATCTACCCTTATAAACTTATTATAGAGTTCATTAATAATATAGTCAAAAATTTGATGACAAAAATTATGTAAAAATATTTTTCTCATAAATTAAAATTACAAATTAAGTTCTAAAAGATTCTTATAAAAAATAATAGTAATTGACACAATTTGTTGTCAAAATCATGAATGATCGATGGATTTTTGATGTGTGGGTTTTTTATAAGTATCTTGGTTTAGATTAAAATGAAGATATTTTCTGGGTATTTCTTAGGCATTTTCTCATTACCAAGAGTTATAATGCTAAGAATGCAGGTTAGTTAGTTATATGCACTAGAAAATGTATATCAGCTGTCACAGTAACTAGTTATTTTATATTTGCTAAACTATCAAGCATCTTATAAATAGTTTATTTTTTCAAAAACCTTTGTCAGATATTAAACTTCTATGTTATTTATATATTTTATAATTACATTAATTCCTGGTCTGGTTTTTTATATAATTTATCAGATATATCATTCTTTATCATTTCTTTTTTGATTGTCTTTGAAAGTTAAATTTTGAATTAAAGGTTTATATGAATTGTTATTATGATAGTGAATAGAAATGAAAAGATAATATCCATTAAATAGAAATAAACTTTTTTTACTTTTGATTTTACTAAGAAATTATCAGTTACTACTAATTAACAATTCCTGAGTCTAAGCAAGTTTTTCTCATAAACCTATAATAGCTCTTTTGTTAGCTTTTTTAAGTAAAAGGGGTCTTTTTTATTTCAAACCCATGTTTTTATGTGGATTTAAACAGAAAGCTATTTTTATAGGTATGAGAATGTAAAAAAAATAACTTCTTTCTTCACATTCTGCAAATAAAATTGTTTATTTTATTTCAAAGATTCTCAACAAAGGAGTTATTTATGAGAAAACTTGCTTAACCACAGGAATTGTTAATTAATAGTAATTGATGATTTCTTAGTAACATCAAAAGTTTAAAAGTTTATCTCTATTTAATGGATATCATCTCCTTATTTCTATTCATTATTATAATAACAGTCCATGTAAACATTTAATTCAACACATACAACTCTCTGAAGAAGGTTAAAATATTATTTGCAGAATTTCAAAAAAGATGTTATTCTTTCACATTCTCACTCCTGTAAAAATAGTTTTCAAGGTTTAAATCCATATAAGAATTTGGGTTTGAAGTAAAAGAGAATCCCTTTTCCTTCAAAATCCCCCAACAAAAGAGCTATTATAGGTTGGTGAGAAAAACTTGCTCACCTCCAGGAATTATTAATTAGTAGTAATTGATAATTTCTTAACAACATCAAAAGTTTAAATGTTTACCTCAATTTAATGGATATTATCTCCTCATTTCCATTCATTATATATATATATGTGTGTGTGTGTATTATATTTAATGTTTTCATGGTTGTATGATGTAGATAAATGATTTTTGGGGTAAAACTGTTATTTTCTATTATATACCAATATTTCAATGAACGAGCATCCGCCATTGTCAGGGTAAACTCTTGAAAGAAAATTTGTTCGATCTCAAACTGTAATGTGACTGAGTGCAAGATGAAGCATGAGAATTCATTTGAAATAGTTTAGTATTGAGAATATGAGGTCTATCAAAATGTACATTTCTCTTAGTTTCACTACCAAATAATTTAAAGTCAATATTAGAAGACATAGACAAAATGAGAGGTCTCCACATGTTTGGAGTACATTGCGCTTCATCAGCCCTATTTAAACCAGTAGATTTCTTTAATATTTCAATTGACTCTCTCATGGTTCTCAAATCATATCTCTCCAAATTGGCAAGCATTTTTGTATTGTCAAAGTCAGGTTTGTGACCAATTTCTAAAAAATGGGAAGTAAAAACTGATGAATTAATTTTTTGATTAGAAGCATTTTTTATGTTCCTTAATTCTGACATTTATTCATCTATTAGACTGACCTACATAGCTTCTTCAGCATTGCAAACATGGAATTTCATAAACTCTTTAGTGTTCAAAAATATTCTGTCTTTAGATTTATGTAAAAAATCACCAATTTTTTTGCCAGTAGAAACAGTAGTCTTTATATTAAAACAAGATAATCTTCTACTGATTTTATCAGTAATCTCTTTAATATAAGGTAAAATTACCCTATTAAAAGAGGAATTGTCAATTCTATTCTCTTTTTCTTTTAGTATTAATGCTATGTAAAGCCTTGAATATGATGTTATTATAATCATTAGAAAGTAGAATATTTTTGTAAGTTCTATTTCTTGAGTAAGATATTCTTTATCAGATAAATTATAAGCTCTAGTCAAAATATTTTTTCTACAGAAAAAATTTGAGCAGGATGATGATAAAAATTAAAATTAAGATATCTGTTTGTATGGGTGGATTTTCTGTAAACTGATATTGATAATGTTTCATCACATGAGAGAGTCAATAGAAATATTAAAGAGACCTATTGCTTTAAATAGAGCTGATGAAGCACAACATATTCCAGCCATGTGGAGACCTCTCATTTGTCTATCATCTTTTAATATTGACTTTAAATTAATTGGTAGTGAAACTAAGATAAAAGTACATTTTGATAGACCTCATATTCTGAATACTAAACTATTTCAACTATTGTAAGATCTGCACAGTACAATCTAAAAGGATTTTTATATAACCTATAAAGCAAGACTTTTCATATACTCTTATTTGAACATACTGTTATTATTTTGCCTTCATAATAAAAGTTAGTTTGCAGTATTTTAATCTGAAGGAAAAGAAAGTAAAAATAAAAAGTTACTCATATGATGATGTTTAGTTGTGAGCTTCATGATAAGACTTGCTGATCTGATACATAAATAAAAGCCACAAATAAAAATACAGGTAGAATTAAAATCCTGATAAATGGACATCAAATACATGCATCAGATAACTACTTAAAATAATTTGAATGCAAATCAAAATGCATTCATCACAAAGAGCAAAAACAAATATAAAACAATATTTAATATAGAACAAATCTATTTTGTCAATACAAATTACATGTGAAACCAAATCAAATATATTTGTAAGTTATCATCTGAAAAAACAAATTAAAAAATATATATTTCTTCAATGTAATAGATATTCCTGATTAAAATATCTTCAAAACAAAATATATTTATTTACCCAAACTAAGTTTTGTATAATAATGATTTAAACAAAAAAACTGAAACAAACTTCAAAACCCTTAACTATTATAGAAGGATAATTTCAATTCTAAGTTAAGTTTTGTTTCTGATGATTTACTAGATCTTACAGATTCAACAGTTAATGGTATCATGCATATATATTATGCAAGATAAAATTTGGTATGAGAAAGAAAAATGATATAAAATAACAAGAAGGCCCCAAACCATTATCTTAAATGAATCCTCCACAGAATGATAAATAGACACAAGAATAACAATACTCCTAAATAATAGTGTTCAGACTTTGGATTGTAAGAACCTCAGATTAATTCCAGTTCTGGCACCAAACTTTTTAGAATTTTTTTTAGGAATAAAGTACTCATTTATTTATTTTAATGCTAAAACTAACTAAATATGATGTTTTTTAAATCTGATAGTTAATATTATTTAATGATTAACCATTTTAAATTCCTTTATAAAACACACACGCATACATATAATACATAAAATAATAAGTGAGTATTATAAAATTTAAAATACTTTATTGAAGTTGTATAAACTCTTTTAAAATATTCTATTACGTCATACAATTTTTTTATTTTTTTACTGACTATAAAAAAAAAAAAAAATTACTTTTCCTTCTTAAATGTCAATTTTGATTTTACAAATATACTAATAGATTATTTTATAATTGCAATTTTATAATACATTTGCTTTAGTTCAAGATGACCTTACAATCTTTTTCAAAGGTATTATTTATTATTTAGAAAAATGTTGTGTTGGTGTAAGATTGTCAATTTGTTTATTTTGTTGATATGTCAATAATCTTATGCTTCGTTTTGGTTGTTGTTGTTAAAAATAGCTATTATAAAAAAGTACATGTATGTTTGAAAATTTAGATACTTTGTTTGTTTCTGCAGTAGTTAGGATTAAAATTAGGAATTGCTGATAAATGTTGCTGGTATTCATGTCTAATCAACTGATTTCAATCTTTTATTGGTTATAAGTTGAAGGCTGCTCTTTAATAATTTCCAATTTAATACTAGCTGATGTCTGATAACTGTATGACAATAAATATGTTGTAATTAATCTCTTCACACTAACTTATATAACTTCTCAGCAGTTTATTCTTTTGTTTATTAAAAAGTGTTTTTTAAAATTCAAATATATCGAATGAAAATATATTTGAAATGTAAAATTCAAATATTAATCTTTCCATCTTCATAGGATATCTTTTATAAATCCTGCCCTTTATCCAGTTTTTTAAATTTTAATTACAATAGTTTTATAAATGTAGTTATTTTTTAATTAATAATTTTGTAATCTTTTTAAATTTTTACATAAATTATAAATATATAATTATGAGTATTTTTGCATTTTCAATATTTTCATATTTGCAGGCCACAAAAACAATGAAGTATCAACCAGATGCTTTAAATATATACATTAAACAATTATATTTTCTGAATGACAAAACTCCTCTTTATAAACTAATGATATATGTTTTCCTGAAGGTTTGTGATAGGGTATTTTAGTTGTATTTATATATTGGACCATTTCCACATTCAATATTAAGTATTGAATGTTTTTAGAAAAATTTAACTTTATTTAAATTTTACAATTACATTAAACTGTTAGTAATGTCACACAGTATAGACAACATTTTGAGTGATATTATTCTCCTCTCTTCTTCAGGTGTCGCTGGCCTGAATAGCAACAGTACTAGCATGAGAATCGAACCTGGACCCTTAGATTCTTGAATATTGAATTTTAGGGTAATAGTTTTAATCTGTGTGCTATTACTAATATTTTGATACGATTGGAAAATTTAAATAAAGTTATTTTTTTCTAAAGACATTCAATACTTAATATTAAATAGCGGAAGCAGTCCATTATATAAATACAACTAAGGCTATGCATGTTTGTGAGAACTTATGCCTCATCTGCAGTAATAGGAGTGACCAATCTCACAAAACACTTTGTAAAAATAACAAATATCATAATATATTTCCATTTCCAGCCTCTATCAGCCCAAAAGAGTGCGTGTTTTTCATTTTTCATAGAGCCATGATGCTTTAGATACAAAATAAGTGAAAAGTAGAAATTATTCAAAACTGTTATTTTACCCTGAAAATATTTATTTTTAAGGACATTTATATTTACAAGACATAATTAAGTATTTATTTGTTTTAGTTTAATTTTGATTTGATTTTTATGACCATATTGTCAGATATTGAAATCTTTTTTCCAACTTTAAAACCCTGGCTATTTTTGTGTTTATTTAAATGAATCTCAGCATTGTGACCCACATCATAGATAATTTATATATGTTTGTGTGAATGCATTATTAATAATAATACATATATTAAGGATGGAGCCTTTTTAGTGACTATTACATATTATCATAATCATCCTCATTAGTTAATTCTACGCTTTAAACTTCTTATTATTACTTTATTCTTTGACCAGTAGCATTGTATTATAGTTTTATTTAATTTTTATGTTAGATTAGTTTTAAAGTGATAATAAAGATGTCACTATTGTTTTATGCAAATGATTTATGCGTTTAAAAAGTCAAGCCATATTTGACATCTTACATAAATAACTTTTACAATATATATTTAAATGCTTGTATACATAACAAAATGAAATAAAATAAGTAATAAAAACAATAATCTGTCTAAAATTTCAAAAATTACTTTAACATTTTTATCTTATTTTGTTTTTTATTTTATTGTTTCTTTTAATTTTATGGTTTTAAAATTATATACATTTTTGTTTCAGTTAGCTCAATTGCTTCCTATGGAAGAAAATTTCTTACTTCTTTTTCGCTTTGACAATCCTTTGGAATCCAGTGTTGAGTTTATGAGGGTAAGTAATTGTTTTCTAAATATTTATCTTTTATAAGTCTCTTACAAATGTTTAAGTAAAAACTTTTTTGATTAATTTGAATTATTACAAAAAGCTGTATCACCAGATTCAAATTAGTGTGAAAATTATAAAAATTAATATATAATATATAGGATGTATGAGCACAGACTTTCACACGACCCACCCCTCTCCACTCTATCTCATAACACTGATACACTTGAACACATATATGTCTAAAAGATAAATAATCACCAATATATGTATTTCATGCTAAACCAGCAATCATCAGTTGGTCCGGATTACCATCTCTACACATATATGCTATAAGTGCTCAAATATATATTAAGATAGCCAATCTTTATACTTTAATCGATAAGCTTCAATCTACTCCACACTCCAACTCTTCAACCGTCCATCCAATTGAAAATCTGATGATGGAATGCTCAAAGGCCACCCTGAGGCCGAGATGGACTCAGTGCATATTTCGTGCTAAAAATTCAAATATAAATTGTCAAATCTTTTGCCTGAATGTTATCTTTTTAAGCAATACTAGTTTTTATTTTTATTTTTTTATTTACAAGATAGTGTTGCTGAAAAAACATTATGTTTGAAGGGTTATTTAACATTTTATATTTGAACTTTTAGTAGTGATATGTACTAAATCTATTTCCTATGTATTTACATTGGTAGATCGCAAAATTTTAAAATGACTAATGTATTAATCTTTCTTTGTGTATGTAAATTATACACGTTTGTTTATGAGCAATTTCAGATTATTGCTAATTAAATTTCACACACTTTGTTTGAATAAGCCTGTATTTAGTATTTAATAGCATTGCAACATACAGTTCAAAAGATTACCTTTTGGCTGTTCTATTTGAAATTCAGACTTTATTCATAAGGTAACATCACTGAAAAAACATAACATTTGAGAGAATATTTGACATTTTATATATAAACTATATTAATTAAGTAATTTCAACTTATATAATTGAAATAGTGTTGAGGTCAAGCAGCTGGGTTTTTTTTCTAAAAACATCTGCATTTTTTTATGTTGATGCCAGAATTGGCTAAAGATTTATTATGTGATAGTGGAACTATAGATATAAGGATTGTGATAAACATTTATCCAAATATGTAATGTATTCTTCTTATTTGAATGATATATGTCCTTTTTGTAACTGTCATTGAAATTTTATTTTATTCACAGCTTGCCTAATATCTCTATTAAGATATGATAAATCTTTAAATTGAAGAGCACAAATCTTATGAAACTCTCTTGTATCTTTTAAGAGTTTTAAACATGATATTTAGTTTTTTTTAAATCAACTTATTGATATACAAAATATTTTTTTATTTTTGGAGAAATTTATACTTCAAAATTGATTACTTATTATTACAGAAATAAGTTAAGTCTTCTATCATTAAATGTTGAATGTATAGAAAATTTTAAACTTTATTTAAACTTTTAAAGTACAAACAACTTGTTAGTATTAACATACAAATAGAAAACACAGGTTAGTAATTACACAGTGTTTTGAGTAATCTTATTCTTCACTCTTCTTCAGGTGATTCTGACCTGATGAGCAATAATATTAGTTCTGGTCTATCAAATTTTAAGGCAATGCTATAATCAACTGAGCTATTCTGTTAAAGGCAACAGTTAGTAGAAATTTCATATACTTATTTCTAATGGTTGGTTCAAATCCTCCAGATTTCTTCAACTTTTTTAATACTTTTTTCTAAAAGTGAGGTTAATTAAAGGTTTCCATATATTATGTATTGCCATAATGAGTTGATTTATAGAAATTTTGCCAATGTCATATGAGCAGCTTCTTTAAATTTTCTTCTTTACACTTTTTCCTCTCTAGTGAATATTTTTGCATTTTCCCAATTGAACATATGTTCATTAGTAAATGCATAATATGTTGTTATAGCACATTTGTTTTTTCTCTTTTTACCCATTAGTTTGTAGTCTTTCAGGATAACAGGTCTCACCAATATATTTTCTTCCATGTTTACATGGTATTGCATAGATGCAGTTTTTGTTTTTTAGCATTTCCAGTCTAGGCTTCATAAAAGTTAGAATTCCTCAAAGTGTGGTATGGCTTTGGAAATCTGTTCTAATGTTATATTGACTTATGTTTTCTTTAATTTTTCTTCAATCCTGATATGTAGAGATATACTACAGTGCCAATAATTGTTTTTTCTTTTGGTGTCTCTTTCTGTTGCCTATTAAAGACTTTTTTATGACAGCTGATACACAACCATTCTTCGTGAGAGTTCCATATAAATCTTTTCATTTTCCAAATTACTTACTGGTTTCCAAACAAACTTTTTTTGCTCTGTTTTATAGTGATAGTATAATTCCATGTAATGTGCAAAAAATACAATTCCAAGTACAGAAGTAAAGTTACAAATGATTTGAGCAAATGTAAATTAATTTCATATTTTAGGAAAATTCCTAACCTTTATGGACTATCTAAAATTCATAAAAACAATGTTCTAGTAAGGCCTATTGTTACTTCTAAAAATTCACCATGTCAAAACTTGAAATTCTTAGTCCAATAATATACAAGACACAGTCCTTTATCATGGATTCTAAATACTTTGTAGAATTACTCAGGGACATGAAAATGGAAAGAACTGACATATTAGTTATCTTTGATGTAAAAAGCTTATTTTCAGGGACAAGAAAATGTAAAAAGCTTATTTTTAAATGTACTATGTGATGAAGCATTGTCTATTGTAAGGAAAATGTTATATGATAATAATAGTCTACAAACCAGAACAACTCTACCTATTGAAAATATAATGAAACTATTAACCTCTGCATAACAACAATGTATTTTCAGTATAACTCAGAATTCTTCCAACAAAATGAAATTGCCATGGAAATCACCACTGTCACTCTTGCTTAGCAACACTTATATGGAAAAATTTGAAACCATGACCATAAATACTACTCCATTTTCACTATGTTGATGATATATTTGTAATATGATTACATTGTGCATCATTCTGGATACTTATCAACAATACATTACCTTTTATTAAATTCTCAATGAAATCAGAATGAGAATAAAAATTGCCATTCGTATATGTTCTTGTGAGAAGACCCTCTTGAGGTAACAGTTTATATGAAACCATTGCACACTGGCAAGTACTTGACATATACATCCAATCATATCAAAAGCACAAATCATGAAATTATACTATTACTATAGAACAGTGCAAAGGAAGTTTGTTCAGAAACTAGTGATTTGGAAAATGAAAAGTTTTACATAGAACAAACACTCATGAAGAATGGTTATCCATCAGCTATCATCAAAAAAACTTTTGACAGACAACAGAAAGAAACATCAAAAGAAAAAATAATTATTGCCACTGTAGTATATTCATACATACCAAGAAGGATAGATAAATTTTAAAAAAACATATACTCAATTTAACATTAATATAGCTTTCTAAAGCCATAACACACTTGGATGAATTCTAACTTCAACAAAACCTAAAGTGAAAATGGTGAAAAACAAAAACTGCATTTATAAATTACCATGTGAATGTAGAAGGAAATATATTGATTAGATCCATAACCCTGTTGAACAGTGATTGAAAAAACAAAAACTAATGGTTAAAAGAGAAAAACAGATGTATCTATAGTAATAAACTATGTATGTACTAATGAACTTATGTTAGAATTGGGAAAATATATGAAAATTAATCAAAAGGTGCAAAGATGAAAATTTAAAGACGCTATTCATATAACAATAGTAAATAATCCTTTGAGTCAACACTGTGTGGCAATACATAATGTATAGAAGCCTTTAATTAACCTTACTCTTAGAAAAAAGTATCAAAAAAATTGAAAAAATCGGGAGGATTTGAATTAACCCTCATAAATAAGTATATAAAATTTCTTCTAACTGTTGCCTTTGACAGAATAGTTCAATTGGTTACATCATTGCCTTAAAATTTGATAGTCAAGAATCTAAAGATGTAAGTTTGACTTCTATGCTAATATTATCACTCGTCAGGCCAGCAATACATGAAAAAGAGTGAAGAATAATACTACTCAAAAAATTGTTATTACTAACTTGTGTTTACTATTTCTGTATTATTACTAACAAATTGTTTGTATTTGAAAAGTATAAATAAATAAAAAATTTTAGACATTCAATGATAGTCTAACATATTATCACATCAAATATACCATCATCACAAACCTTCAGGCAAATATTTGATTACATTTTATTACCATCATATTTTCTGTTTTAAAACAACTGGTTAGATTTACCTTCTAGCATGGGTGCAATTTTCCATATCATGGTACATAGCAAGTATGTGCACTAACTACTTAGACATAAGATTCTTATATGTCTTTATTTATAGTATTTTTGATAGATTATATCATATTTATAAAGCATATTTATCATATTTTAATATTAAATTTTCTTCAGATATTATTATTACACAAGATAAATGTAAAAAACGGGAAGTAATAGCATTATCTGGCTTATATATAACTGAGATGTGAATTCTGAGAAAAACTAAGAGTAAAACTTCTGTTATTTAAAACAGTGGTGTGCAATCGATGGTTCACAATCCTTCTGGGGGGTTCATAAAAATTGTTAGGGGTCACAAAAATTTTAAGAATTTTTTTTAAGTTTTGGATAATGTTTTTTTTTTTGAAAGAATTTAATTGTAAAAGATACATAAAAATCATATGAAAACATATTCTTTTTATATGCATCATATTTTTTTTTTGTAAGTATATTGATATGTTTTAAAATTTTCATTTTAAATAGTATGTGTTTGATATTGAAATATTAGGAAATATAAATTTGCGTATTAATTAAAACTATGATTTATAAGTAGCATTAATTCACTTGCCAAAAAAAGATTAAATTTCATTTTACAATTTAATTAATAATTCGTTAAGCAATGCTTTCTACCTGGGAAGTCACAACATTAATACTCAGTGGTTAATATGTAGATTTGTAATTCATATATTGACAATGTTATCCATGAATATTTTTTGTTTGGCATGTGGGTGTTATTAATGATAAACCGTGTCTCTTTAAATATTTTTTTTCAATTGTTGGCATTCTGCACACACTATTTTAATATTCCATGGATCAAAAGCATGCCCAGATTTCACATCATGCTTCAGAAACACTGACTTCACATTGAGATCTTTCTTTGCATGAGAATACTATATTAATGCTAATCCAGCCTAGTGGTGCTGTTAGTGCATAATTGCCTTGCAATAAAGATCTTTTGTGCTAATTTTGTAAATAATCTGGAGGTCTGGTCTGGAGACAACCTATTTTTACATTGTTCAAAAGGTTAATCAAATTTTAAGGATTATATTCTTTAATCATTGTGATAAACCAGACATGAAGGGAAAACATCCACTTATTCATGTTGTCATATTCTGGAGGTTATGTATTTAATGTAGAATAAATCTTCTTAAGAGTTCTAAGTAAAATGTTTCTTGCAATAGTTAAAAAAATACATGTGCTGCTGCATTTAATGTCAACTTTAGAACCTGTCCAAAGTGAATAAGTTTTTGAACAATGCAAAGGGCAGGTTGTCTCTGGACAAGTACCTCCAGATTGTTAACAAAGTCAACTTGCAATGAGTTTAATTGCAAGCAATTTACTATGGGGAATTTCATGCTAACAGTCCCACTAGACTGGCACAGCATCAATTAATTGCAAGCAATTTACTATGGGGAATTTCATGCTAACAGTCCCACTAGACTGGCACAGCATCAATATATGTACTCACATGTAAAGAAAGATCCCAATGTGAAATCAATGCTTCTGGAAAAGGAAGTGGAATTTTCCCATGCTTTTGATTCATGGAATATTAAAATAGTGTGTATATAACACAATGGGGAAAAAATTTAAAGAGGCATACATGGATTATCACTATTAATACCCATATGATAAGCTAAAAAGACTTTTGTATAGCATTGTCATAAAAGTGAATATGTAAAATACAGATGTACATATTAACCATTGAGTATTAATGCTATGTTTTTTCCTAATAATACCAGTTTAGCTGATAAGTTTAAGCACTATGATTATGACATCTCAAGTCGAAAACATTGCTCTGTGAGTTATTAGTTAAATTGTGAAATAAAATTTAATCTTTTCTTGGGAAGTGAATTAATGCTACTGATAGAATTACATAGCTAAAGAAAAGAAGCAAAATTTGATAGCTACTGATAGAATTACATAGCTAAAGAAAAGAAGCAAAATTTGATATTAAAACCATTATCATTTCATTATAAATATCCTTTCATATTTGTTTACTTATAATTTAGGCATAGTAAAAACAAACAATGGGTTATATCAATTTTTTGTCTGAGGAAGAGGTCACAAAAAAGGTTGCACACCACTAATTGAAAACATTCCATTTCATATATATATATATATAAAATATACAAACCATTATACAATTACAAATATCCAGTAACGCCCTCTGTTTAAAGATCTATCAGGAGAGTCAGAATTCAATATCTCTTTCATTGTCTCCACCTTCAGATCAGCTGATTTCAAGCTAATTTGGCTTTCATCAGTGAATGGTAGGACTACAAACTAGGTCTAAACACTAACTTTCAGTGTTTATGAAACAAGTTCCTATCAGTTTGCAAGCATGAATTTTTCAGACACGTAATGACTTCAAATCCAGCCTAACAAGCCAGATACCTATATGGGTCTGAAATCAGTTCAGTTTCATCACATAGTAAAAGCCTCTGCAATATATATCATTGCAAAAACCTTCAAAGGTACATATATGATATATATATATATATATATATATATATATATATTATCAACAATAGATGGAGCTTTACCAAAATCTCCATACAGGCATTTTGTTTACATAAATGTCAAGAGAGTCAGAATTCAATATCTTTCATTGTCTCCACCTTCAGATCAGCTGATTTCAAGCTAATTTGGCTTTCATCAGTGAAGGGTAGGGACTAGAAACTAGATCTAAACACTAACTCTCAGTGTTTATGAAACAAGTTCCTATCAGTTTGCAAGCATGAATTTTTCAGACACGTAATGTCTTCAAATCCAGCCTAACAAGCCAGATACCTATATGGGTCTGAAATCAGTTCAGTTTCACCACATAGTAAAAGCCTCTGCAATATATATCATTGCAAAAACCTTCAAAGGTACATTTATGAAAAACAAAACAAGTTATAAATCATGTAACTTGCTATAGCTTGCATATATGACCAATAGATGGAGCTTTACCAAAATCTCCATACAAACATTTTGTTTACATAAACATCAAGAGAGTCATAATTCAATACTCTTTCATTGTCTCCACCTTCAGATCACCTGATTTCAAGATAATTTGACTTTAATCAGTGAAGGGTAGGGACTAGAAACTAGATCTAAACAGTAACTCTCAGCATTTATGAAACAAGTTCCTATTCATGCTTGGAAACTGATAGGAACTTGTTTCATAAACGCTGAGAGTTAGTGTTTAGATCTAGTTTCTAGTCCCTACCCTTCACTGATGAAATCCAAATTAGCTTGAAATCAGCTGTTCTGAAGGTGGAGACAACAAAAGAGATATTGAATTATGACTCTCTTGGCATTTATGTAAACAAAATGCTTGTATGGAGATTTTGGTAAAGCTCCATCTATTGATCATATATGCAAGCTATAGCAAGTTACGTAATTTATAACTTGTTTTGTTTTTCATAAATGTACCTTTGAAGGTTTTTGCAATGATATATATTGCAGAGGCTTTTACTATGTGGTGAAACTGAACTGATTTCAGACCTATATAGCTATCTGGTTTGTTAGGCTGGATTTGAAGACATCACGTGTCTGAAAAATTCATGCTTGCAAACTGATAGGAACTTGTTTCATAAACACTGAGAGTTAGTGTTTAAATCTAGTTTCTAGTCCCTACCCTTCACTGATGAAAGCCAAATTAGCTTGAAATCAGCTGATCTGAAGGTGGAGACAATAAAAAAGATATTGAATCCTGACTCTCTTGATGTTATGTAAACAAAACGCTAGTACAGAGATTTTGGTAAAGCTCCATCTATTGATCATATATGCAAGCTATAGCAAGTTATGTGATTTATAACTTGGTTTGTTTTTCATATATATATATATATATATAGAGAGAGAGAGAGAATGAAAAATGAAGATAAAAATGCTAATAATTGAAGAAAAACCAAATACTATGAGCAAAAACTTTTTAAACTGTAAATCATATATTACTAAACATTGCAAATAATAGCATTACATTTAAATAGCAAAACAAGTATTAAAAATACTAGAAATGATATAATGGGGGGGGGAATGAATAATAGAAAGAGAATTAACATATTCTGATACTTCGCCCTAGCAAAAATATTACCCAGGATATAATAATGATTTCTAATGTAACTTGAGTTAATAAAAAAATATATTTATTTCATTTAATAGTATCATAGTTGAAGTTAATATTCTCACAATCCCTATTTGTTTACAAGATTTTGTCTTTTTTTTTATTAAAAAGATCGATGTACTTTTTGACAAACAAGAGCAGAATGAAAGATATAAGAACATAAAAAATTATCATTAGTTGCTGAAATTGCCTTTTTTTTTATTAAATTGAAATTTAACTTTATATTGCATCTGTTTGCAATAGTTATTTAACTATATATTATTCTGACTAGCTCATTCTTTTTTTACTTTTTATTAACCTGTTTGTTTGTATAGATAGATAGGTAGGTAGGTAGGTAGGTAGGTAGGTAGGTAGGTAGGTAGGTAGGTAGATAGATAGATAGATAGATAGATAGATAGATAGATAGATAGATAGATAGATAGATAGATAGATAGATAGATAGATAGATAGATAGATAGATAGATAGATAGATAGATAGATAGATAGATAGATAGATAGATAGATAGATAGATAGATAGATAGATAGATAGATAGATAGATAGATAGATAGATAGATAGATAGATAGATAGATAGATAGATAGATAGATAGATAGATAGATAGATAGATAGATAGATAGATAGATAGATAGATAGATAGATAGATAGATAGATAGATAGATAGATAGATAGATAGATAGATAGATAGATAGATAGATAGATAGATAGATAGATAGATAGATAGATAGATAGATAGATAGATAGATAGATAGATAGATAGATAGATAGATAGATAGATAGATAGATAGATAGATAGATAGATAGATAAGTGGTGGGTTGTTGGGTAGGTAGGTAGGGAGATAGTTAGATAGGTAGTCAGGTAAATAGGAGATAGATAGGTAGGTAGATAGGCTGATAGGTAAGTAGCTAGCTAATTAGCTAGGGAAATAGATTATACCATAATTACCAATAACTGACTATTTATTTTATGTATATCACATCACAACAGTCAAAGTTTAAATAAATTTCTATAGCACATCAGCAATCTATTAACAAGGCAATTTTAGTAAATAATAAATAGAACTCTATATACTGAGATTATCTTGATAATGGTTTGCTGATATTCAATTGTTTTATTTAAGCTTTGGATATATATATATATATATCACTAGCTGGAATTTTATTTAAGCTTTGGATATATATATATATATCACTAGCTGGAATTTTACCAATATCTCCGAACAAGCTTTGTTTACATAAATGCCGAGAGAGATAGAATTCAATATCTCTTTCATTGTCTCCACCTTCAGACCATGGTTTCGAGCTAGTTGGCACACGTCAGTGAAGGGTTGGAAGACTAAAAACTAGATCTAAATATTAACTCTAAAATCAGCATTTATCAAACATGTTTCTGTCAGTATGAAAGCATAAAATTTTTCAGACACGTAATGTCTTCAAATCCAGCTTAACAAACTAGATAGCTATATGGGTCTGAAATTAGTTCAGTTTCACCATATAGTAAAAGCCTCTGCAATATATATCATTGCAAAAAATTTTCAAGGGTACATTTATGATAAACAAATAAGTTATAAATTTCGTAACTTGCTTTTAGCTTGCAATTCTATCTCTCTCCGCGTTTATGTAAACAAAGCTTGTTAGGAGCTATTGATAAAGTTCCATCTAGTTATATAGGCAAATCTAAAGCATTTCGATTTGGGAACATGAAGCTAGTTTATCAAATGAAAAGACTTTAATTCACAGTCTCTTGTTACAAGAGATGCAACAGTTTTCCAAGATGTCATAGTTATAATAAGGATGAATAAAATTTCTCCAAATATTAGTAGCCTGTTTCTTCAGAAAGGATTTCTCATTTTCTAGATGGGATTTTAAATAGAATTTTTTAACTGCTGAACAGAAGAATTCCTCAGACAAGATGATTAACTGATACACGTTATGTATCAAAATTTTCATTAATTAAAACATCTTTATTATATTCTACAATACGTTAATATAATACGGAACATGCAAGCGGAATAATAATACATATATTAACCATTATAATTTTCATTATCGAATTTTAAATTAATAAATAAATGTCAAATTTTGAAAATATCTGATAATATTCACATTAATTTTATTTTATAGGCTGTAATTTTTTTTAATATCTCAACTATTTATAATGTCACGTTGTTCTTTTTTTAATTATAATAGGTTTGCAATTAGAATTAATTGAATTCTAAAAATCAATATCGATATTAATCGTTTTTAAAATTTGGCTTATAGAGATTAAAAAAATTATTTATTCTAAGCATTTATATTTTTGAAACTAGTTAATTTAAAAGCAGATGAAACAAGTGATGCGTTCTTGAAAAACCGTGAACAGCTCAAACAAGAGATGTGACCTCTTGTTAGATTGCGCTCTTAAATGTTTCTCATCTCTAGAGGAACATCCATTACACAAGAGCATCACTTCGATAAAAATAGAAACACTTGAGGACTAAAAAAAAAAAAAAAACTTTTTTATTTTTTATTTGAAAAATTTTACGAGTTGAAATTTGGGAATTATATATATATATTGTATTGCTTTAATTATTTGTTTCATGTTGCTTCATAATTTATATGTGCATTTTGCTTTATATAAGTATAATTTAAACGCAGCAACCAAAACTTCCAGAAACTATGTATAGACAACATTCTTACGTTCATAAATGCGTTCTATTCTTTGGGTTTTAATGAAGTACAAGTGTTGTTTATACATAGCTTCCACAGATTTTATTACTTCCGTTTAAATTTCATATACATAAGCTGCAGATAGTTATGGCTGCAAAAAGGAGTTTGCTATTAATTGAAAGAATAGCCTTTGATTCACCCTTTGAAGCCTTAATTAAAGAAGCTGAGCAAAATAAATTCTTCATATTCACTCCATATATTCTTGTCATTAAAGCTGTTATTAATATATGATTATTCATATAATTAACAAACATGAATGGGTGGCTCACCAATTTGCTTTAGATAGTTGAGTTTTCCTGATGGCAGAAAAATCTTGTGTGAAAAAACTTTTTTAAAAAACATATTTACAATCATGACAGATAAAAATTAAATTATGGCCCTTATTCTAATGAAACTATAAAATCACTAGACAAGACACTGGTTGACAGCCAAAAATGGTGAGTAGTAAGAGTTCCTTGATTTTAAACCCAGCTCTTCATTCAATGATGAACTTTTCATTTAAATGACTACAAATGAAAATCATTTGGCTAATTTTAAATGGGGCATTATTAGACTTTGTGATGCTAAAAGAAAAGATGAGGAGCCAATTGACTTAAAATTGGACAAGTATTTTGCTACAAAGATATAAATATTAGAAGGACAGTAGAATAAAATTCATTATAAATAAAAATGGAAAAACAACACAGTGAATATTGGAAAGATTAATTATTTAACTTAATGAAAGATATCAACTGCAGATAATTTACATTTATGCACCAACAAGTTCTCATTGTGATGAAGTAAAGGATTTTTATATGGATATAAAAGGCTTTTGATCAGACCAAACAACATTTTAAAATTGTCATGGGAAGCTTTAATGCTAGAATAAATGATTGAAAGATGAAAGTGTTAGGGGAAAATTTGGTTATAGTAATAGAAATGACTTTAATGCTAGAATAAATGATTGAAAGATAAAAGTGTTAGGGGCAAATTTGGTTATAGTAATAGAAATGAAAAAGAACACATATTTGTGGATTTCACAGAAAAATAAAAACTGAATATTATGAAGTTTCTCTTTGAGAAAATTACTAAATTAAAATGTGCATGAAAACATTCAAGTGAATGTATAACAAAATTGGACTTTAAATTTTAAAAACAGAAAATAGGTATTTCAAAATTGTAATCTTTTTAATAGCTTCAACACAGAAAGTGATAATCAATTAATGAGATGTTAGATACATGTTAATGCAAAACTAGAGAGTAAGACCTATTAAAATAATCAGTATTAACAATTAATATTCCAACCTTCAGAAATATTCTAATAAATTTAATGATGTGCATGATAGTTGCAGCCATGCCATGTAGTTTTTGCTGTTTTGGGCATTATGATGGCACTGTGAATACTATATATTTTCTTCATTGTAAATGTTAGATTATCATGTGTAGTTTTATTTTACAATGGAAGTTTTAAAATTATTATTTGAAAAAAAATCTGAAGAGGGACCTTTATGAAAATACAATGTATAATTTGAATATCAAAGAAGTCAGACCTGCCCTCTTTTAATCTCAATAGAAGTAACAATTTCTGATTGATAGAGTATTTTGCCTAGGCTAATAAAAATATAATTTTTAGTAATTTGTTTATATATTAAAGATTATTCAGGCAATATATTTGTAAAATACTTTTTTAGATTACAAACATATATGATTATAATTAGATTTTATTTGAAAGCATTCATTTTTAAGAAGACAAATTGTAAAAAGTTTATTATGATACAACAGAAGCAGCTTTTACTGGTTAACAAGAATGGCTTTTTATCAACACTGGTAAAGATTTTTTTTTTAATTTTGATAATAAATTTAAGAAACAGGCAAAAACTCTCCATATAGTAGTGCCTTCTTGTGCTATCCAGAGTAATCAATGGATGCCAGAAGGCTTGGTGATCATGTGATGTTTAGTGGTTTAATAAATTTAATGTTTAGTTGTTACATTTTTTTCTTTAATGATAACTAATCCCAATTTTCTTTTGAATTTCAAAATTGGAATTCAAATAAGAAATATTTAGTTCTATTGAATAGACAAATTACATCCAATAATCCCTTGATTAGTGCAGTTTTGAAAAATACAGTTTTAATTAATGTGCAAAAAGTTTTTGAAACCATCTCTTTAACTATGCAGTATAAAATTTGATTAGTGTGTTCTTTATTTTGAGCAGCAAATGCTTAGAGGTATAATTAATTGGCAACTCATGATAGGTGCCATCTATGTCCACCAGAGGCATGAGACTCACACTTGATAGAACATGCTGCAGGTTTATTGCTTACACTCATCAAAAAAAAATTCCTATTGTTTTCTTCTTTTTAAATCACCCTTCATAGCCATGGACACAAAAAAGAGACTAAATGAAAACTCATCACGTTGGATACTAAACATGATATTATTAAATGATTTCATAAATGGTGAAAGCAAAGCTAACATCGAAGGAACACTAGGCTCAAGTGAGTCAACAATACATGCCATTTTGTTCTATTAACTTTTTGAATAGACAAATTACATCCACTAATGGTAAGCACTATTGTTATAGTTAAAAACTTCATTTAGTAAATTTCTTTTTTATTTTACAAAATTCAAATAATAACTTGTAGAATGTCTATTATTTGGAAATATACATCTGTAATAAATAATATAAATATTGTCAATCTGTAATGGATAAAAAATGTTTAATTGTAAAAGTAAAATGTGTAAATATGGAGAATATATATATATATTAAACAACATCTATATGATGACCTTTTCAAATAAGAAATAAAAAGTTGAATTCTGAATGTCTTAAAAGAACTTAAAATTTATTTTAAATGCATTAACAAATTTTAAAGATGGTTTAGACTTGAATGAAATTAATAAGAAGATTACTGATATACTATTAACATCTGCAAGAAAGATATCTGGTACAAAACAAACAAGCAGTATATAAAGAAAAAAAGAAATATAATAATTATTAAAAATGAGTAATTAAAAAAAATTAATACCTAGAGTTTTGTAAAATTGTTTGAAAAAGAATTAATAATGATATAAAAATATATAATTTTTAATTAGCAAGGAAAGTTATAGACGAAAATATAAGTCTCAAAAATGTAAACCAGTATTTTGGCAGTTGTATCTGCAATAAGAGAAAAACAGAAAAATTGCTTTAAAAAATGGTTCTATGAAATTAGAAGAAAAATTCTATAATGAATTAAATAGTTATAATATCAAGAAAGCAAAGTATTCCCTACCATTATTACATCTGAATTGGCCAGCAAAAGTGAAACATGCAGCTAAATTTATGAAGAGAAAATATCCAGAAAATGTTGAAATTATAATTAATATAAAAAAGATGGAAAAAAATAGAAAAATTATTGGCAAAGTTTTATACTAAATGGCTAAATTATAAAAATATACTAGGTGATTTGAAGAATGCAGTAATAACATTGATATTTAAGAAAGATGATAAAGAAGGTATTAAAAATTACAAACCTATCAGTATTCTATCACTTCTACATAAAATCTTTATCAAGATTATTTAACTTATCTTCAGTATACTTTGAATTTTAATGAACCAAAAGAACAAACTGGATTTAAAATTGGTTTTAACACAATGGATCACATTCAAATATTGAGAGAAATTTTTAAAATGACCAATAAAAAGGTGTTATTATGCTTTAGATTTGTAGATTATACAAAGACATTTAATCCTATAAATATTTTTACAATGATTAATGCATTGATCATCATTATATAGACATAAGATAGTCATGGTGGCATTAAAAAGATTAATACTGAGAAAGGTAAATGACAAGCTTTGATTTCATATCTCCAAACTTTTTATAATAGTTTTACAAGAAATATTTTGTGAATTAAAATGGGAAGCTTAGAAAATAAAAGGAAATGTAGATAATTTAAATCATCTAAATTTATCAGATAATGTGATTGTTTCTGAAAATAATGCTTCAGAGCTTCCAGAAATATTGCAAGAGTTAACAGATGAAAGTAAAAACAAAGTAATGTTTAATGGATTTTCTCAGAAGAAGAAAAATAAAGGCTAATAATCATAAATTATAAGAAGCTAATGGCTACAAATATCTTGGTCAAATTATTAATACAAACAGAAATGTAATGGATGAAGTTAATTATAAAATTAAACTTGGATGAAGTGTTTTTGATAAAAAAAAAAATAATTTAGTATTAAAATGAAATATTTGAAAAGGAAGATTTTTAATAGACTTGGACACCTAACAGAAGAGCAATTTAAAGAATGCAGAATCACTCAAAAAATATTGAGAGGTATATGTTAAGACTTACAAAAAGGGATCAAAAACAAAATATATTAGTGAGAAAATAAATAGATATCATTGGTATCATTGAAAGTGTTAATGGGGCTGGTCTGGGCATGTTCCTAGTATTGATAATATATGACAGTTGAGATTTTGAATTGGACCCAAGTGATTGTAAAAGATATAGAAGGAAACCAATTGTGAGATGGCTAGATGAAATAAGAACGTTTGCTGGTATATTGTGAAGAAGAGAGATTAGAGATTAAAAGAACTGGAATAAATTTAGAGATATCTTCACTAGAATAAAATGATGGGGAGTGAAAATGATGATGATGATAATGTGTATTTACATTTTCTTTATATGTGTGTGCGTTTTAAAATCTTGGACAAATGCTACACCTCTTCAAACAAATAAAGACATCAGAAAAAGACAAATGAACCCTGCAATAT
This sequence comes from Epiperipatus broadwayi, assembly GCA_028023455.1. Lineage (NCBI taxonomy): Eukaryota > Metazoa > Onychophora > Udeonychophora > Euonychophora > Peripatidae > Epiperipatus > Epiperipatus broadwayi. Next base: position 3,365,088 of record JAQFVV010006278.1, on the reverse strand, counting down.
TGCTAAAATACTTTCATTAATTGGCTCAGATCATTATGCTCTCTTGAATAGTACTCATCATCATTCGTTATTTTTCCATCGTCTTTTTTATCACTACTTAATCTGCAAGTATTTATCTTCCATATGACTTTAATGATGATTTACCATCTTTTAGATAAATATATCCATATTATTTACTGATAACGATTTATTAAGCTAGATATTGTTATAATATTATTAACTTACATATAGATTTTAAAATCTGTTAAAAATCAATGCATCTTTAATTATAAACTTTTTAATTCACTTTTTTTTTTCACAGATTCGTATTATTAAATATAATATCCTTTCAAATATCTTCATCATAAGTCATTATTTATGCGTCTTACTTTTACTATAACTTAATTTACTGGGATATAACTCTTCTAAAACCTAATGACAATTTATCACCTTTTAAATAAATATATCAATATTATTAATAATTATTTATTGGGCTAAAGTTTGTTATATTATTATTAACTTAGATATAAAGTTTGAACTCAATTAAAAGTCAAACGCCATTATTTTTTAATCATGATAATATTAAATATATATATAATTATGAAGCTTTGGTGGTAGTGGTTAGCATAGCTGTCTTCCAAGCAGCTGGCCGGGGTTCTCTTCCCTGTCAACGCATCTGATATATGAACTTTTTAAAAATTAATAAAGACTTCATTCAAGCTGCATTTCTGGTGATCTAACCTCTTCTATTGGTCTAGATTTTATAAAATGATGAAGTACTATTAAATATTTAGTTGTATCAGCCTTCTGTTAAATTATTTATGTGAATATTATTTGAAGATATATCGGAGTGGTTGGCTTTTAATTTCTACTATATTTAGTTTCGCCTTTCCTAAACATTAATGTCACTATTGTCCCAATTATCTGACATATCTATATTATTTAGACATTGGATAAAGTAATTTTGTCAACATTTTCTCTATTTCTTTAGCTGTTTTTTTTTTTAAATATCTATAATAATTCTATTATTTCCCAAACTTTTCTATCTTTCATAGACTTAATTGCATATCTCACCTTTTTATTTAAAATATTTGGAATGTCAAAAGATGTCATAATCGTAGGAGATATTTTTCTACTTATTATAATATAGGTTTTTATATAAGGGATTCGAACTCAGACTTTCACATGATCCTCAACTCTCCATGCCATCTCATATTGCTGACCGACCTGATCACACATGTTGAAAAGATAAAGCATTAGTCTGAGTTCGAATCCCTTATATATTACATATATATATGCAGGTGTGTGTGTGTAAGCCTGTACAGTGTATTATGTTAAATATAGGTTTTTGTAATTTTCTTTCCATTTTGAATTCAAACCAATTAATTTATTAACAGTTTATTTTAAAATGTTTTATATTCTTTCTTTGTTTAATACATTATCTTGTTTTACCAGTACGTTGATGGTTTTTTTAATACCAATTCTTTGTGCAGTAGCTCTTAATAGAGTAAATTCTATTGATCTAGTTCGAGTCTGAGCTATCCTCTAAATCTATTAATATTTTTAAATGATTTTTAAATTTTAGTTAAATCTGTCTATCTTTCTTATTAGCTTTTATTTCTCTAATTTAGCATTAATACATCTTTCAGCTAATTAATCTATAACCATTCCTGCATTGAATTAATAATCACATTACAATCTTGAAATGCTATTTTTTAATCAAATCATAATTTCAATTCTGCTGTACTTTTGCTTGAATGCATTTATGTTTATTTTCACTTTGCATTTTTTTAACAAAAATTATAATATAGTTCCCCCTCCCCCAAATTCCTCAACTTTATGTCTACTTTCATTTCTATCTTCAGAATCAAATTTGCACTCAGTATTTTTAAGTTTCACTAGTTTTTCAATTCTACCATTAAAATCTCCCATGATAATTTTACTTTTATAATCTGTGAAATCAGATTAAACAGTTGTGTTTTTTTATTTGATAGAATGATGTCAATAGAATCTTTTTTTATGTTTGAAAAGCAAGCAATTTATCTTTTATTACATTATCAAAAAAACTAGCATTTTTAAAAACACTGTAAACATCATATCTAATAAAATACTAAAATATTAACAAGAAAATAGTAAAATTAGATTATTATTTATAAAAGAGTCTAGGAAAATATTTGAAAGATTAGATAGATTAAAGGAAAGGGAAAAACATAAAGCATTTTTGAAATTGAATCCCCCCCCCCACTCTATCAATAATTTTACTAAATTAAAATCAGAAGAGTATACAAATTTATTCTCAGATGTTTTAATATTTGATTGAAAAAAGTAATGTAAAAGAATTATAATGACACATGATTCATTTTAATTTCTGTGACTACATACAAGCCCTAAGAAAGATAAATGAGACTTTATAAAAATATTTCCTATCAACTTTCACGATAATTTTTTTTTTAATTTATATCAAATTTTTTTAAAAATATATTCTGTTTCAATAATTTTTAAACAACAAAATTTGGTATTTAGTTGTGAAATGGTATAGAAATCTTTAATATTTGAATCTCCATCACTGCACTAACCCATACAGGTTAACCTTGTCCATTTTATTCTACAATCAAATATTTTCCCTTAAGATTTTCTACACTATTTCCCACACTTGTTTAAATTTTAATAAAGATTTCCATAATGTTTACTAAATAAGCTAGTACCAAAGATATTCATGAGATTTTCTCTCTTCTTCTTTCTCCCTCATCCTCTGTCTTCATTTCTCTCCCTCTTTTACCCTCTCTTCTTCTTTCTGTCTTTCTTTTTCTCTGACTCTCCTTTTTTCCCTACCTCTCTCTCTATTTCTTTCTCTTTTTCTCTCTCTCCTCCCTTTTTTCTTTCCTTTCTCTCCCTCCCTCTTCCTCTTTCTCTTGCTTCCTTTGTCTCCCTCCCTTTCTTGCTCTTCTCCCCCCTCTTTCTCTCTCTCTCTTTCTCGTTGATCAATTTATTAATTAAACAGAATTAAATTTTAATGACTTCACTTTTATGTATTGATCAGAGAGAACATTATTTAAAAGTTATTAAATGGCTCTAGGAAATTTAACTTGTAAATGATTATTATAGTATGCAGATTTTCAGATTATTTCATATATGTGTGTGAAGTAATATGTAAAATAAGATATTTTTAAAAAGTTAATGCTAATATTAATATATTAATAGTATTATTAATTGTTTTTGTAAAGTAGTCTTTGGGTATTAGTAAGAGTAGCTATGAATATAGTGCTCAGTAACAAAAGTACATTATGTTAAATAAAACGGATAGTGGTTTTTTAATGCACTGGATACTTTATAAAACATATCTATATAAGCATGCTTGAGTTTCCATTTATATTAACAAAGGTTTAGTTTTGATTAGTACTCAAGCTCTTAAAATTTATAGAGAGACAGTGAAACTTCTTTTAATTCTCATCTGAGATCAAAACCTTTCCCACAATGAGTTGCCTATGTTCATTTAATGTTTTTAATGAATCTTAAGACATGTATTTCATCTGTATATTTATTTAAAAGTATTTTAATTATTTTTAATGTGTTTTTTTTTTCTAATTTTTTTTTACAGATTTGGAGAGACTATGACAAAGATTTAAGTGGATACATTGAAGCAGATGAATTGAAGGTAAATCAGTTTAGGTATTCTTAATAATAATATAATAAATCTAAAAATGGAAAATTTTGTTTATGTATCTTCAAAAATTAAAGCAAATAATAAAAAACAATTAATAAACTAAATAGTTTTATCCCTGAGATAAATTCAATTATAAAAACATCTTAAAGAAACAAATTAGTAGTCATAAATTCTAATATTTAAAAAACACAATGGTTGAGGATGCAATACCCATAGTTTTAAGATTTGTCCATTTGGAAAGATTCTATTATTTTGCTTTTGAAAGCAATTTTGGAGTTATCGTAGCATATCTTAGATATTCAACCAGCCCTCAGCTCACTATTCACTACCTGAAATGCTATTTTGAGATCAAGAATACAACATTGTTAGCTGATGTTTAAATATTTTGTTTATTTGTGATTTGAATCCTTAACTATTCTTTATAGTTGATTGGTTCATTTTACAAACAGACACTTATAACACAGATCAAGCAGAGTCTAATGAAGTCAGCAGAACTGAATAAATTAGAACAGTATAGAATGGATTAAATTAATAATTATTAGTTGGTTCTTTGTATAGCTCCAGCATTTATAGTTTGTCCTACTCAGGAATTTAAAGAATATTTTCAATCAGCAAATCAGTGATTAAAATATTTTTTCATATAAACCAGTATTTTCGCATTAATTATAAAATTCAAGATTAATTATTTTGATTAAAGGATATTCCAGATTAAGCATTGGTTTTGAACTCTATGAAAAAAAATTTAACAGAAAGATAATAAAATTTATTACAAAGTTTTTTTTAAAAAAATAAAATTGTTACATTAAAATCTACAGCTAATTTTAAAATTATTTACTATTTGTGTGTGCTTGTATATACATCACAAAAACACAACTTAAATTACAATTATTTTTGCTTTGACAAGAGACCTACAAATTAAATTTTGATATCAGCAAAGCATATTAATATAGATAATCTGCAGATAATGTAGTTGTTTTTACAAATAATGCTTTAGAGCTGCAGGAAATGTTGCAGGAGTTATTAGATGAAAGTAGGAATGTAGGGCTAAAGATAAATGTTAAACAGACTAAAGTAATGTTTAATGGATTTTCTCAAAATATGAAAATAAAGATTGATTATTTAAACTTTTTTTTAAAATCAATCTTTGTAAACTATTAACATTTTCTTGCTTTTAATTTTTTTAATCTACTTATTGTTCTATTCAATTCTACAGCCACTATTCTATTCATCTTTTCATGAATTATGATTTTGAATGAATTATCTTCATTTATTGTGGGTAAGTGAATATGATTCATTAAATATCATTTCATCACCCAAAGTTTTAAAATTTTACAGAGTATTTTTTCAAAGTTTTTTAATTCTCAAATTCTCTTTCTTCTTCATTGAGAAATATAACAAGTAAGATGTCTTTATTATTATTACTACTGTTGTTGTTACTACTACTACTATTATTGTTATTACTATTATTACTATTCAGCAATAATAATCTATATAGGCCTTTTACTGCTGTATTCACAATACTTCTTTCTACCTATTTTTAATTGTGCACTCTCATGAACTTTTTATCTTTCTTAATGCCATCATAACAACCTGATTTTGGATAACCTACTGGCCTTTTTTCCATAATAAATTCTTTAATAATCATACTTATATCTTTAATCTGCAGATATGTCTATATTATGATAAATTCTATTGCATAAATGTTCTGGTCTTATTTTAAAAAAAAATTGTCCCATCAAATATATGAACAGGATTGGGATGAAAATAAAAAGTTGTGATTAGGTGAGTAGACATTCTTTATGAAATATTATATTTTAAAAGCTCAATGTAACATTTCATCATACTTTCTAAAAATGAGATATATCACTTTCCTTTTCTACACTTTTTAAATCAATTTTATTTCCTAATTATTTCAGATGAATCTACAACCTTCTTCAGAATTTTTTAAATATAGTGGGATTGTGACATCTGCTAATTCATTTATTCAATGTTTAAAAAAAATACAAATTTATGAACAAAATTTTAGTAGTTTAATACACATTTAAATTGGTTTTTAACATGAGCAATGGGCTTAATCAATTTAATGTTATTTAGATAGCATATTTTTTCTATTTTTCCAATATTAACTTTCATTAGACTAATCTTTGTAAAAACTATGTTCATATATTTCATTTTAATATACATAATTAAACTGCTTAAGTATAGTTTTTTTCTAACTTATAGTATTCAGAAATTTTCTGTGATATTTGTATTGCTTTATATTTAAATTTCTAACTGATAAAGTTGAAAAGAGGAGAAAAAACCACTGCTAAATGAAGCTGAAACAAACAAAAAGTGCTTCCAGCACTTTCTTAAATTCCAAATAACTATTCTGTAGATTATTGAAGTGAACTTGATTTTGTTACTTCAATCCTTCAATAAATAAATAAATCATTAATAAAAAAATTTTACATAAAAATATCTCTCTTTATTTATATATAATATTGTGTTTTAATTTATTTATATAGATTAATTTATATTTCCATACAGGATTGTAAATAAACAAAGTAAGAGCTATTGTCAGTTGTATAAGATTTCTACTAGTAGGACTTTGTACAAAATATAGTGGATGTCCCTGTTCCACTATATTTATGTTTTAATACATCGCATTTCATAATTTCTCACATATCACTTACAAAAGCATTTTAACTCTTTTAATTTAAAATGAACATAACTGTAATCAAAACATATTTTGCAACAAATAAGAAATTTCAAAAATCAAATCTTACATATATAAACAAATAACTTTTTTAAAATTATAATTTGTAACTATATCAAATATAAATTTATAAATATATCAAATAATCTTCACAATTCCACAGATTCTTTTAAAGTCAATATATAAAGATATAATAAAAACAAATGCCCCCCAACATGTATTTTGTGCTAAACCAACACTCATCAATTATCCCAGATTATCATCTTTCATATATATATATATATATATATATATATATATATATTGATATAGGCACATATAATTTTATCTAAAATTATATTATTAAAATAATCGTTCATAAAAGAAAAACATAAAATTAAACACTGAAGAGTTTATTGCAGTTTGTTTTAGAAAAGGATAAGAATCAAATAGTTTTCTAGCGTTAGTTTTGAAATAAAAAAGCTACAATTAATTAATCAGAAGGGGAGAGGGGTGTTTCGTTAGAGAAATTAAACTAAGGATTATAAAAGGAAGTAAAGAGTTTTTATTAGTATTCGTAAAAATATAATTTAAAAAGTTAAAACATACAAATCTCTTTTCATTCAAGTTTAATTAAAGAAAAAATAATGTTAAAACTAAATAGTAAATTGTATTAAAAATATATGTGCATATATATGTGCGATTTGTAAATAAATAAAATGTATGCAAAATAAAAGAAGATTATCATTAAAAACACGGCAATGGCTATTAATAAAATAAAACAACACGTTTATTGCATGGCTATTACTAATTAAGCAATCTTCCAAAACACATTTATCAAAGGATTAATTGCTAAAGAATTTCGACAACAGATCTTTGCCGGAGATATTAGAAAGACTACAAGGCGCAGGTATAAATAGACCTTTTTTTTATCAGACAGTAATCAGTTCACAAAGTAATTGAGTAGTGCAGTTCAGAAATTAATTGAGCAGTTAACAAACAAAATGCAGTGTTGAGAAGATCTTGGGAATGCACGTTTATCTCCAGCCCAGATGTCCGAGAAAACAGCAGATCTGCCCATGAAATAATGTCAGCTTAACATCTTAGAAAATCTCCGTCAGTATCTATTTGTCTCCGATAGTAATAATCGTGAAAATCAGGAAACTCAGCAAGGAAACGTCCCAGCCGGCTGGAAGCATTCATAATGGAAACATTCATAATGGAAATATTCTCACCGAAAGCAGCCACCAAAGAGAACCAAAATTCTACGTCTATATTCAAAAGCCTAGGTAAAACATTTGCTTATTTCGTTTATACTGTAATAGCCATTGCATTGCATTAATTCGTACGAATCTTTCAAGAGTCTAATTATATGAACTTTATATCATACATAAATGAACTATTGATATGTGTGGTTAAATTTCAAATACTATGTAATACTTTATTATTATTATGTGTGTGCGAGTTAATATGTGCATGATCATTATATCAATATTTATTAGTTAAATTAGAGTGTTCTGTTATTAAATCTATAGGAATATTTAAACTATTTAGAAATGTTAATTTAAAATATGCGTGTATTTTATTAGAATTATAAAATGTTTAAATTTAGTAAATAAATGTTAGTTAATAAATTATCTTTAAAATTAAACTTTATTTGTCGGTCAATTCTTTTTATCGATTCCCTTTTATCAAGTCTTTTAACCACTAATTAAGTATAATCTATTAGTGATTAGTGACAACTGAGCTAGTCGTGGATTTAGGCATTGAGTTAGTGGCCACTGTTCAAAGTGCGTTGTCTATTCTTTTAGTATTCTTTTAGAATAAGCAGCTGGCGCCCATGTTTATACACAAATAAAAAAAGTGCTTTGAACTTGGTGTTGAACTCAACAGCCAAGAAGAAGCTATGTTCTGGAAATGTAATGCTAGTTATTACTTTATAGCTATCGTTTGGGCATACATACTCTCCGAGTATGTTCTTCTCTGCCTAAGAGGCCAGTGTTTCGAATCCTCATATTCGAATACGGTTCAATATATATATTATAGGTATATAGTAAATGATTACATTTTGATTTATAAATGTCAAACTCACTCCACCCACAACTTTTAATTTTATTAGTAACAAAATATTTACAAGAATATTTACATTAAGAGCTTTTTACATTTTTTTTTTTATAATTTTTATTATCGTAGGATGTTTTTAGAATATAATGATTTGAAACAACTTTGACACCATCCACTCTAGATGAATGCAATAGTGATTATCTCTTATCATTTACTAAACTGAGATTGTTTTTAGCCCAGATATAAACTTTAAATCTCAGTTAAATATTAATATATTTGATTTTTTAAAACACACACACACACGGAGTTATTTATATATCTCTTTAACATGTGTAATATCTTTATAAATATATCAAATAACTTCCACACTTCCACAGATGATTGCTGGTTCAGCACAATGTACATCTATCTTGGTGGCATTTGTTTTTTATTGTATCTTTATTTATATGATTTTAAAAGAACCTGTGGAGGTTATTTGATACATTTATAAAGATATTACACATGGAAAAGAGAAATGTGAATAACTGTGTGTGTGTTTAATTTTTTTAAAAAATCAGTTATATTAATCTTTAACTGAGGTTTAAAGATTAAGTCTATGTTAGAAACAAACTCTAGTTAATAAATGATCAGCAATAATCATTGCTGTATTTGTCTAAAGTGTATAATATCACAGTCATTGGTGGAGTGAGTTTGACACATGTAAATCAAAATGTAACAATTAAATATAAATTCTTAAAAAACCAAAGAAGATAAACAAAATTTAGAAAGCATTTTATTAGTCTGTTCTTATGTACTAGATTAAATAGTACAATAATAATCCTAAAACAATTTTATTTACAGATATAATTATGATGGTTATAAAAAGTAATAAAATATGTTGTTAAAATATATATATCATATGGACATGTTAATAAAAGCCTGAAAAATATGATCTGTCAACAGTTCATAGATGATATAGTAATCTTATAATGATTTATTCAAAATTGCTTTAAAATTACTAATAATAATTGGTCAAATGAGGAATGTAATGATTTAATAGTATTTTTGATGTCATTATCTTCATCATAAACCATTATCAATCCACTGCAGGATAAAGGTCTCTCCAAATTCAACCCATCTTTTCCGATCTTTAGCTTCTCTTCTCCATATCACCCCTGCACACTTTCTTATTTCTTTTATTTTTTTACTTTGCATGTATATATATATATATATATGCATACGTGATATATATATATATATTACTTGGATTAAATAAATAAATAAAGACGTAAATAAAATTTATAAATCTTTATCAAAATAATTGTCAGTAAAAGAATTTAATGATTGTAATGGTGTTTTAATTAAGAAAAATGAAAAACAACAAAATATCTTAAAATTAATTATATATTTTTAAAAAAAAAAAATTAAAAATAAAAACTTGATTAGATTTGTAGACAACAAACAAATAAATCCACAAATCTAGAAAGTAATAGAATTAAAAGATTTAAAAAAAAAACCAGTAATCTATTTATATACTTTTAATTAAAAGCAAAAATGTTAAAAGAAACATATGGAAGCATTTTTTAAAAAGATATGAAAAAAGGATGGACTACATTTTTTAGTATTGGACTGAATAACATTTAAATAAATCAGTTTTTAACAGTTTCCAGAGAGAAAAACATTTCCAAAGTCATGAAAAATCATTTTCAGTTTTTTTGAACAATAATTTTACAGTTATCTATATCATCTTTCTTTTTTAAAAATGTGTTAGAAAATATAATCTGGACCAAAAGGAATAAACTATTTGTTCATGGCCAGATATTTGGTAAAAGAATCACAGAAAATGCATTGTTGATTACTTTAAACATGTACCAGCCTGTTATAATTATGTAATCATCTTCTGATGACTACCTGAGTTCAATATTTAAATGCTACAACACTTGAATAAATTATAACTAATCTATGCCTATGAAGAATGTGTGCCCCTATCACTATTGGAAACTGAACTCTTAAATTGTACAAATTGTAAGGATGAGACATCATAGGATGTATTCCATAGTGTTCTGTAATGGAAGTTATAAATATAAATAACATGATAAGGTGGTTCCTTTTAGAACTTTAACAATAGAAAAGGCCTTAATAAGTCAGTATAATCCCTTTTTTGTATTTTAATTTATTTCTTTATATTAGTAATTAAGTTATTTTTATTTAGTGATCTTTATATGCCTATTCATTGTATGAATTTATTCTAAAATAATTATTTTCACTTTGTGTGTATGTGAGTTAAGCATATTGGTTCTTGTTAAATAGCCACTGTACATCGCTTGGTGGCACTGTTTCTGTGCAAAAATGTTTTAATCCTTAAACCACTAATTATATTATTGGTTGTATGAGGTAAAAATCAAAGCTTTTAATTGGCCAACTCACAAACTGAAGACAAAGCCAATTGTTAAAATATATTCACCTATAATATTAAATTCACTTCAGATTCATTTATAAAAAATATATTAATAATTTGTCAGGTTATGAAAGTGAACGAAAGTTCTTTCAAAAATAAATTGCTATTTATTTATTATAAAATATTCAATTTCGGCAAATTTAAAAACGAACATACAAACAAAGAGTTGCTGACATAAATGCTTTTTTTTTCAGTTTTATGTTATGGAAAAGTAAATATTTTTTTTGCTAAATCTTAAATATTTTTACTAAAATGTTCAATATTTTTCAAAAATAATTTTGTTTTTTTAGTATATTTTATGAAAATGATTTTAATTTCTCAAAATATACTTTTTTAATACTTTAAATCATATTCGAAATGAAAATCTCAGTGTTTTTCTTTATTTTCTTTGATCAGGTGTTTTCTTTGTTATTTCCAGCCAATCAGAATGTCTTTGTCGGCTGAGAGCCAATCACCGACAAGCTTATTTATTTGTTTAGCTTTAAATGCCATTTTATTGATTTTTTACTTGTAAAATAATTCAGAAGAGGGCAGCATCTTACAGAACTTTTAAAAACCTAATCAATAACTGTCAAACGAATATCCTAGCCTTAAAAATAACGGAATTAGAGTGACATCAACTGTCGAAGGGAGGTCTCATAAGAGGTGGGCAAAGAGTTAATATAATGTTTCCAGGCCAGGATAAAACAAAACACTTTTCTTTTTATTTAAAAATGTATGTTATTCTTCTAATAGTAAATAAAATGTTTAAACAAAAATTTAAAAAAACACTTGATTAACAAACTAATCAGCCTGAATTAAATGAAATTCCATTCAATTACATTGCAGTGTGTAGCACTGGAATGTGCAGGGGAGGACCTGATGGTTTTGCCAATCTGAAGGATCATCCAAAAGATGCATTGCTCTGATCAAACCAAGCTTATGATTTACAAAACAATGTGAAACCTCAAACAAGTTGATGTTATTCTTAGCATTCTACATTAAACATCAAAAACAAAACACTTTTTTTTTAAAAACAAAAAATGTACGTTATTATTCTAATAGTAAATTAGAATGTTTAAACAAAATTTTTTTAAAAAAAAACAATTGATTAACAAACTAATCAGACTGAATTAAATTAAATTCCACTAAATTAAATTTCAGCATGTAGCACTGGCATGTGCAGGGGAGGGGAGGAATGATGGTTCTTCCAATCCAAAGAATCATCCAAAAGATGCATTATTCTAATTAAACCAAGCTTACGATTTGTCTCGTAGATCTTCTTGCAAAAACATGCCTATTCATGTGAGTTCTGGGAAATGGTGTTGGCCATACCCTTTTGCAATTTTTTTCACTTTCCAAGCTGTGTAGGGAAGTCATGGGAACAGGCTTACAATTATTAGTATCTAATAGTACATCAACTAATCATTACTTTGAAGGCACATTAAAAGAGTTATGGCCAATTGAATTACATCATATGGTAACGATCTATGCATAGTATCACAAAGCATATCAATGGGCCATCTAGGCCTGTTAATGGCTAATATGAACAGAACTGTTCTATACGCTGTAAGTTCGGCTGTGTAAATGGCATATTTCTGGGTTTTTTCACAGAAACAATGCCACTGAGCAATGTACAGTGGTTATTTAACAAAAACCAGCATATTTTGTAAATGAATGGTTATTAATTTATAAAAGTCAAGTTTTCATTGTCATTTTAAATCATATTTCATTTTAAATGTTCATACTAGCACTTATCAGTTGCATGTTTACAAAAAAAAGAGGTTATATTAGAGAGAATGCTTATTCACTGAATAAATGCCAAATATTATTGCAATTGGAAAAATATAGGAACTGAAATTGACCCATTAAACTTCTTTTTCACAAATGAAAAGTTGGCATCCTAATAAAGGCTACAAATGCATGCCTTTTCAGTTGAAGCAAATTAGTTTGGAGTGGTAAAATCTATTTCAAATTCCCAGTATTGATTTTGTGGAGGTGATTGAAAATTATAACCCTTTTTTTTTAAATTTCAATCATCTCCATTCTACATAACTTTATGAAAGTTACATCAATTAGTCATATTTAAAGTTAGTCCCTTCAAGTTATCAATACAAACAAAGATTTTCACAGGCTACAGGTATAAATGAAATGTTATCCAGGTACATCCTAATTATAAATATATTTACATATATACAATAAATTATACATGGATGTACTATGATAACATTATATATATATATATATATATAAATAACTTTTTTATAATAATACTTTGTAACAATATTAAATATAAATTCTTAAAAAACCAAAGGAGATAAATACAATTTAAAAAGCATTTTATTCGTCTGCTGCCTGTGTAATAGATTAAATAGGTAATGACCTTATAATAATAATCTTAAAATTATTTTATTTACAGATATGATTAGAATTGATATAAAAAGTGGTAAAATATGTCGTCAAAAATATGCATGGGGATAATGTTTTATATTAAAATAATTACGTAATGTAATTAAAAATAGCTATGTAAAACTGCATGTAGAATTATTTAAATATATATATACTCTTTTGAATACGCAAAGCATTTATAGTTTACTATTTCATTAATTACTGTCTATTAACATCTGACAATGATTTTTCCAATATGAAATTATAACAGATGTTTCCACATATTAAAATATTTCAACAATAATAAATGTTAAAAATTATTAATTTATATATATATATTATAAGGTTGAAGAATTTATTTTTTAAATTTTATTTATTACAAAATATATTTTATGAACAATTTTAATTATTTTAAATCAAGAAGGTTGACATTCACATGTAATTGATATTTAACATATTATCAATATAATACACTAAAATATAAAATATTTTAAAACTCCATAGCTATATTCTTTTAGCCAACCTCCTCCCTCCCCCCCTTAAGAAAAAAATTTAGTTTTATAGTCCATTCAAAATTCAAACTTTTCTTTATTTAAAGGGGAAATGTGGTTGAAAGAATATAACTGTGAGTCATTTAAAATATTTTATATAGATTTCAGCTAGCATTATGCATTGTGTCTATTTAATAAATTATAAAATATTTATAATACTCTGATGGAGACTGCAGTTTCAATTGAAATAGTTATGAAGTAAAGTTGTTTTAAAAATATAACAAAAAAATGAATTTATGCATTTTAACATATTAAATTGAACAATAGAAAATTAAAATATTTAGAGTCAACAGTTATATATTTAATTCACTTCCATTTTAAACTCTATATAAGATATCATTCATTTAAAATACTAGAAAGAAGTGCAAAGTATCCATGGAGCTATATAAAAATATATTATCTACATATCTGAAACAAATCTTAAAACTTTTAAAAATTGATTAATATGGTTTATGCTCTAATCAGTAAAGCCTGTTTATATGATGAAATATATTTACTAAACAAATAGGTATTTTAAAATAAATTTTAAATGATATCAGCTCCAATTATTGTGCAGTATACATTTTTTGTCATTCCACATGAAAAAAATTGACAAATCAGTCAAGTGTTGTTAGCTGAGAGGTCACCACAGCCACCTTGCAAGCAGCATTTGTTTGCAGATGGTTGTTGTGGGTTCGCCTCCCGGTCGATGCTATGACATATGAAAAAAAATTGACAAATCATTCTATGGAGTACATGCATTTAGAAATAACTTCCTTAAATAACTATCATAAGGTGCTACTAATAAGTCCTGCAAATATAATTGCTGCCCAATTTATATTAATATCGGAATGGATAATGACTTAATGTCAAAGTATGATTATTTAGCACTATCTATAAGTTAACCTATTATATAACTAACCAGCCTATGGGAAGGCCATCACAATTAATTGATTGCTTTAATAAATTTCTGTCATGAATGATTACTGTGGAGCTGTGAACTACAGATATCAAACTACACAAAACTAAATGTAAATATAGTACTATAGCATTTATTTTTTCCCTCACTAAACATCAAATTTCAAACATGAATTTATGTACTGTAATCACATTTTGTTCACAATTAAATACTATACCTATTCATTTCTGTACTATAGTCAAAAGCACATTTTTGAGCACTTTTTCCTTGAAAAAGTTTTATTCCAATATCAAATTTGTTTAGGATTCAGAAATGTACCCAGACTATGGAAAGACTGTCTTAAGTTTTTTAATCAGTTGCTTTAACAAATTACCTTCTTTGTATAAAATGCTTTGTAAAAAGCAATTACAGTTTATTAATGGCAGAACAAATAATTTTTTTTCCCTGGAAAATATGCCTTCTAACAAAGAAATGTTTGACTTGAATATCACATGACAGTTTTATGCATGTTTAGTGATTTTATATATAAGATCACGGTAGAATCAGAAATTTGTATTATTAACACCCTTAAATCATAAATCCAATATCAACATATATAATAAATAGACTAATATATCTTGAATTAAATTTGAAGAGATGTGACTCCAATTATTATGGGTAATACATTTTTTACTATGGTTGCAATTGTTGGATTCCTGAAGTGGGTGGATACCATAGAGCAATTTATAATGTAGTATAGCAGTCTTGGTAGAATATGTATTATGAACCAAAATTCAAACTTCTATCTTCAAATGCAGTTTAATTATTAAGTAGAAATTATTAATTATTTACTTAAATAAATATCCAAAACTATATTCTGTGCTTCTATCAAATTCTGCTTCTTTTCTTTAGCTATGTAATTCTATAAGTAGCATTAATTCACTTCCCAATAAAAGATTTAATTTTATTTCACAATTTAACTAATAACTCACTGAACAATGCTTTCAACCTGGAAGGTCATAATCATAGTTATCAGCTAATATGTTAATTTGTAATTTGCATATTCCACTTTCTTCATGAATTATGCAAGATTTAAAAAAATATAAATAAATTTGTAATCAAACATAAGAAACATTTGAGAATTATTTCTATCAAAATTTTTAAACAAATAAAAAAAAAATGGTAGAAGAATCTTATAAATGTAGTTTAAACTTACAAATTAGAAAAAATAAATAAATAGAATATATTTGAATAAAAATTTACTTTCTGAAATCTATTGTAGAAATACATAAAAGATTTAGAATGTGATTTCCTCGGCAAATCTAAATTTTAAAACATCCACATTTCTGATTGATTACATTATGTTGTACTTATATATACTCACACAGTTTTATGATTATATAAATAAATCGCAAGTTATCATAATCTTGTTTTCGTCTTTTCTAAGAAAATATGATTTATAGTTTATTTCTGCTCTTTCATTTTATTTATTTTATAATCTTCATATTTGTTATTTCTTTTTAAATGAATATTTTGTAATATTTTCTTGAAATACCATATTTATTTTAATCCTTCTAATTTATATATTCTAAGAATACGCTATTATTTATATTATTTTATACGTATATATAATTTTTACTATTATATAAAAAATATTGAGGATGAAGAATATAAAATAAAAAAATTTAAAAAAGAAAAGAAATAGTATTGAAGAAAATAGCAATGAAATTTTCCAAACAATAAAAAAGTATATATATATAATTCTGATTAAATAATATATATATACGTACTATTAAACTTTTATAATCACTTTGTTTTCAAATCAACTGAAAAATAACTAATCGAGCGTACTGGAAAATTTTATCATGCATAAAAATGTTCTCAAAAAAGTAGTTGTTTATTCATGCATTAAAAAACTGTAATATAAAAATAAGCTTTTTTTTTTTTTTTTTTTTAGAGCTTCCTTAAGGATTTACTAAAAGAAGCAAAAAAAAGTGTATCTGAAGAAAAGTTAATAGAGTACACAGACACACTGGTGAGTCCAGCTCGACATAATTAATTGCATATGTTACGTTGTGTGTGTGTGTGTGTGTGTGTGTGGTAAAACAAAATATATCTGATGTACATCTGCAATACATGAAAATATAAATAAATTTCAATTTATTAATTTATTACAGCCTAAATCTCTACATGCTGCATATGAATATAGGTTAAGCGTCCATCTACCATGCTTAACCTAAGTTTGAATCTACGTCAGAAAAATTTAAAAAGTTTTTTAAGTTTTATAACAATTTTACAATTTTTCTTTCAGGTAACTGGTAAATAGTCAATACAATTAACCATCATACACTACCATTCAAACCCCTATCATTCAGCAACTATAATAATCTTATGAATAGTATTTTCCCTTCCATTATTCTTCTATGAAAAAATATTAAATCTTTACTCTGAAATGAGTTATTTAATAACTTTTACTTTAATTTTTTTTTATATTATATAGATTAATTCTTATACGTCATTGCTGTTAAATTATTGAAAAAATCTCATGTAGTTCAAAATGTATTATATAGAATCTTTAGTGTCTATATAAGTATATTAGACCATTAATAAGGGTGGGATTCCATCTTTATTGTTAAAAGGAGGTTGCCTTGACAACAGTTTGAAATTGTTGATTGTTATTGATATTGTAAATGTTGACTGGTTTTTAAATCCATTTAACCTTGAGCATTATTAGACTTATTATTTAAGTAATACTTTGGGTGCAATTTGAAATTTATAATTTCAGTTGTAATGTTATAATTAATTCTTTATTAGTCTGCAGTCAGAATAGGTTATATTTACAAATTTAAAGAAGTTTGTTTAAACTTCTTTGTATCAATAATTTCAATCTCAGTGGTCAAGTTGCAATCTTTAGTGTCTATATAAGTATATTAGACCATTAATAAGCATGGGATTTAACCTTATTGTAAAAGGAGGTTGCCATGACAACAGTTTGAAATTATTGATTGTTATTGATATTGGAATTGTCTAAGTGTTGACTGGTTTTTAATAAATAAATATTAATATAAAAATAAGCATCATATTCCAAAAGCTAACAAAAGTGCACCAAATTATTTTCATAATGCAGATAAAAAAAAACAATAGTAACAACAGACCAAATATTTCATAATATGCAAATGATGTATATTCATTTAATTTTTCACATTTGCTTTAGAAATGGCATCCCTGTGACAAAATATCTTCACATTTTGGTTGTATTTGAAGTCATGTTTGTGTGTTATGGAAGCAAAATTTTCAATAGTCTCAAATAGATGCAAAATTTAATAATATGGAGAATTTGTTTAAAATACTTATTATTATGGTTATCATCATTAACAGTTACTTATAAATAAATTGGCTCATTCTAATCCAAAAAAAAGTACAAATGAACTAATAGAAAGATAAAAAATAAAATAAAATATTAAAATTGGATTTTCAGTGACTATGAACTAAGTCAAGAACAACAAATATATCAGCATATGTCATTTGTTTATTTGATATCCTATAATACTTATTTGATATTTTGCAATATCTTCTTTAATTTTTAAATTACTTCAGTATCATTTTAAATTGCAGTTTCTATTTTCCCAATGAAAATAAATAATATTACACTATTTATAGTTTTTTGAGATAATCTTTGAAACATATGTGGAATCTGCCTTATTGAAGCTAGATTACAATATTATGATTATTTTTTCAATTTCTCAATCCAAGAACGTTTGATTTTAAAATGATTCCATAGCATTACATCCAGAAAGCTAAAAAATTATTATATTTTTAAATGAATTTTTTATAATGCTTCTATGATAAAATTTTACAAATCTGGATCTTATTTCTCTACAATAAATTGGTCAAAAATAATATCTCTACATATAATTAATTTAATGACATTCATTATATTACTATGATGAATCAACTTTTCTATACATTCAACATTTACTGATAGTTGATGAAAATATTCCAAAATCTTAATCTATCTTTTATCTTGTTAAATGCAGCAGCAGCATACTAAAATATGTATTGCATTTCAATATATCCAATTATCTATTTAAAAAGTTACGAGTATATTCTTAATTTTCTTTTTATAGATATATTTAATAACCTCCACATCACCACATATTCTTGAAATACCAATGAATAAAGACATTTAAAAAAATAAATGACAACGAAAATGCATTTTGTACTGAACTAGCATTCATCAGCTTGCACAAGTCACATATATTTTTATCATATATTCAGTATTTATCAATAGTAAATTGTTACATTTTGATTTAAAAGTGTAAAACTTACTCCACCCACAATTTTGACATGATCTACATATTTGTAAGTGCAAGCTATATATAAGTCATGTGACATCTGACTTGTTACTATTACTATTATTATTTTGCTGTTGTGGCTTTAGCTAAATTAAAGAGCTAAGCCTACTAATATATGGAGTATCTGAATTAAGTTCAGTCCCATATGATTTTTTCAGTTGGAGAGCTGACTTTAAAGACATGTAGATGTCTAAAAGTTTCAGATCTTCTTCTAACAATTATCTTTTAGATAAATGCTTTGCTTGAGTTGGTTTTTTAGATCTAATGTCCCAACTCCTCACTGAAGATACCCATAGGTCAAAACCGGTCTGGGGATGGGGACCATTTAAAATAAAAATGATTTGAATGCCTTCTCTTGTAGTAGCATTTATCATAAAAAAAAAAAAAAAAGCTTGTTTAGAGCTATTAGCACACTCTTAATTTTACATGATCTACTGTAGATAAATACAGTAATCAATATCACTAATTATTTATTGAACTAGAGATTATCTCTAGCCCAAATATAAACTTTAATGTTCAATTAACTATTAATATACCTAGATTTTTTTTAATTAAACATACACACATGTGGAATAATTCAACTTAATTTCTGTTTTTCCAAGTGTAATATCTTTTTCAAAGATGTACTTAATAATATCCACATCATCACACATTCTTCAAATGCATGAATAAAGTCATTTTAAAAGACCCTCCCCCCTAAAATGCATTTTGTGTTGAATCAGCACTTATCAGTTTAGCAGTTTATTTTGGTGAAAATTAATTACTAAATCAAAATCTTTATAAGTTGTATTTAAATGAATAAAAACATTTTATAAATCATATTTTGAATTGGAAAAGCTAAAACACTCATCAGCATATCGTAAATCTAGAAGTAAAAAAATTAAGTTCCTGTTTTTCTTTTAATTAGTTCAAATTAAAAATTTTATCATCAAACTTATACCTGCTGTCTGAAACCAACAATAAATTGTTCCAAAACATCACTGTTATTCCAAAAAAATCAATGTTATAAAAATGAGAAAGAAATATGGAGATAGACATATCTTTGTTTGCTCATTCTATCATGTAGAAGCTATATAATTTCAAACATTGCCATAAACTTTTTCAAATAATCACATCAAATATCTTGAACAAATAAACAAAAGCAATGTGTAAATTAAATCTTTTCTGACAATAAAAACTATATCTAAAATGTTTCTAGGATCTATAACACTACAATGAGTCACTGGCAATTCTTCATTTTAGAAATAATCTATTTAACAAAATTTTTGTAAGTATCTTTGCTATAATGAATACTAATGACATTCTATAATGATTACTGCAGTTTATTTCTATTGTTTTTATTTTTATAAATTGGAACACTAGCCACAATCTTAAGATTAGCTGACACAACTTTATGGATTCAAATATTCAAAAAATTACAATGAATTTAAAGGTAATATAACCCTATAGAATTTTAAAATTTCTCAAAATATCTCATCAGAATTTTTGAGATTGCTAAGTGTTGCTTTAATATCACAAAACGGATATATTTGACCATATATAAATGAACGCACAGGATGAATATCATTAAAAACCAGCATCTTAAAATTTTTTCATTATTCAACCTCCATCCATTTAATTAAGATATTATTGTAATATGAAATGCTATCCATGAATTTGATATGATTACAATTTCTTATGTGATATATTATCATAAGTTTTTACCTAAAGAAGATTGCAAAATCCAAATGTCAAAATATGTATATAGTGTAACTTGTGAAGATTACTTAACAAAATAACATAAAAAATATTTTCCAGCAATTATTTTTACATTATAGTTAGTAAATTAATAGCAAGAATTCACAAAAAAATGTATATTATTAAGTTGTATGGACTTACAACTAAAAGTATTTGAATTTGAATTATTAAAGATATATTTATTTAAATAAACAAAAAATAAATGTTTATTTAATCTTCTCCCGATATATGATTGTTTTAATACCTTATAGAAAGAGTCATCATATATTACATATTGAAAAAAACATTGACCTGTAAGTTTATTATTTGTTCACAAAGATTTATATACAAATTATTTTATTGTTAAAAAAACAAATGTCAAAAACATAAAAATTATCATTTTAAATTATATAAGGCATGTAGATAATGTGTTTATTTACAATAAAATTATGTACATAAAAATACTAACTAAATAACAGAATTAGCTTGTACAAAAAATATCATTATGATAGCATTCTTTTAAGCCTTTAATATCTTTGAAGAAATGAAGAGTGTTTTTTTTAATTAATCTTTGAAGTAATTAACAAAAAGAAAAAAACAACATTAACAATTTAGGATTTTTATCTGAGAAAAAACGAAGTTAGTTTTAATTAGATATAAGATTTTTTAATAAAAAATGGCATAATCTTTTTGTAAAAGCAAAATCCATTGGTCAAAACTTAATGCTGTTATTTCTGAGATAGTCCTATAACTGGATGTATAATCAAGGTTGATTTTTAAAAAGAAAGTAGACTTCAGTAAAAAGTCATTATCATTTAAGCTATGATAAAATAAAGAGTGAGAAGCTAATCCTGGTAGTCTATAGTTAAACTGGTCTCATTACTAGTTTAAAAAAATAATTTTTAAAAAATAACACAATAGTACTGTTTTACAAGAATTTTGTGTTCTAAAAGTTGTGCATTACATCCCAACCTTGTAATCAATTGTACCAAAAAATATATAGAAAAAGATCCTCTGGGAGAAACTTTCAACAAGCCTCATGTATTAATTTTTCCAAAATGATAACTGTCTCAGCTTCTATTAACCTGATATGGAAATTATTCTACTAGAAAAATTTAGAGCTACAATAAAAAAAATAAAGAAATGTCTGAAATGAAAATTATTATTAAAGTAAAAGTTTAGTCACAAAAAAAGAAGATAACTTTTAATGTAAATAATTATTAAACTGGAAACTTGTGTTAACCTGACTTGACAAAACTGGAAATTTGATGCTACAAGAAGAAATTTTTTATAATATGATCTAAGCTCAGTATTGGCTAGAAAGTGATTAATCTCAACTTTTATAATATCCTCTTTAATCCAGTCATAAGCTTTGATACTTGACTTTAATGATTAATTTTGTAACTATTAGGTTTATAACATATTGTTTATTATTTACTTTGAATGTTGATTTTTGCCCATGCTCATGGATTTTGTATAATGGAAAATAATGATTTCCATCTCCCTTACTTCACCTGTTCTGGTGTACCATTACAAATGATAACCTAACTGTGAACTTGATGATGATCAAGTTTTGGTGGCTAGTATTACAAAATGCCACACAACTTGGAGCTTAATAACTTTATACCTAAGAAATAAGAGCCTATGTTTTATACAAAATTAATAATAAAAGAGAATTGTTATGGAATATGTGACAAGAATATGTGTGAAAATGTATTTGTTTAATAATAAATAATATATCTAAGTGTGCTGGAATGCAATTAATGGTGAAACTAAGATACAACTTGTAATATTAAGTGGCTAAGCACTTTCAACAAGTTTTATTTTCTCATAATTATGATGAAAAGGTCATCTAAAAGTGTGGAATATATAGGCAACAAATATTTAAATATATGCAAATAGTGGATTAGA
Organism: Epiperipatus broadwayi; assembly: GCA_028023455.1. Classification (NCBI taxonomy): domain Eukaryota; kingdom Metazoa; phylum Onychophora; class Udeonychophora; order Euonychophora; family Peripatidae; genus Epiperipatus; species Epiperipatus broadwayi. The sequence continues at coordinate 3,342,490 of JAQFVV010006278.1, read as the reverse complement.
AAGTTCATTTTTAGAGATGGGAAAGCATGATTTCTTTCAGTTTATTGTGTGGATGTTGCAGCTATATGGGATACTTTTTTGATTTTATGTTTTGAATCATGACCTTCTTTTTATACAGACAATAGAAGCAGGGGAAGGTTCAAATATATGACCAGGGTGTTCTAAAAAAATGAAATTATATTCAGGTTTATTAGAAACACTTTTGTATTAATAACAATGTTGAGAGATATCTGTGGAGAGAGATGAAGTTGATATGTGTATGTGAGTAATTGCTTTTTAAGACTTTGGCTTTGATAAAATTAATAGAGTGTTTTCAATTATTATAACTATATAATTCAGAAATATCAGAAAAAGCAAATTTGCATTCTGGTTCCATCTTTGAGTGTTTGTGTGGGTAATAAATTAAAAAAATGACTTGCTGGTGTAAACCTCATATCTGACTTGGTTTGTTAGCCATTGATTGACCATTTTTGCTAATGAACACTTCCAAAATTCAACATAAGTCTGAGTGGAAAATAGGGCTTGTGCAGCTTAATGTTAGCAAACATTCTTGGTGGGACGAATGCAGAGGGATACATTCTATAATATTCTGTCTTGTTAAAGGCTTTGTTACAGTCTTTGAAAAGCAAGCAAGAAATAAATTTGTCTTTATTAAGTTTTATATTAAAGTTGGAGAGAGTTTAAAATTTTAATTTATTTTATTTGTAGATTCATTTTATCATTAAATAAATTCATCTTTGTTCATAAGTAGAAATCTATTTCCTTTATCTTCTAATGATAATAATTTATATATATATATATATATATATATATATATATATATATATATATATATATATATATATATATATATATATATATATATATATATATATATATGGCTGCAGAAAGGAGTTTGCTATTAACTGAAAGGAGACCCTTTGATTCCTCTTGGAGGCCTTAAAGGAACCGAGCAGGACAAATTCTTAATGTCCACTCCATACGTTCTTGTCATTGCAGCTGTTATTACTATGTGATTATTCATATAGTATATGAACATAGATGGGCTACTCACCAACACGCATTAACCAGCGTGGTGAGTTTATTGGCTTTTTACCTCTGAGTTTAAGATCAAGAAACACCATGGTCTTTCTTCTCAGTGCCTGATAAGGCAGAATGAATGTTTGTGTAAATGATAAATATTTTTCCAATACATATATACAATTATGACAGACAAAAATAAAGCATGGCCCTTATTCCCAGGAGGCTGTAAAGTCACCAACCAAGGCAGCGGTTGGTGGCCGAAGGCGGAAAGTGCTAAGAATCCCCTGATTGCGGACCCAGGCTGCCATTTGATGACGACTTTTTATTTAGGTACTTACAACTGCAGATCACTTTTAAGTGAAGGAAGATTGCAAGAATTAGAAGAAGAACTGTCTTATATTAAATGGGACATTATTGGACTTTGTGAAGTTAGAAGAAAAGGAGAAGAAACAATTGATTTAAAAAATGGACATATACTCTATTATAAAGGCACACATATTGGAAATACAAGTGGAGTAGGATTCATTATAAATAAAAAGTGGAAGAACAATATTGTGGAGATTGATGGTGTATCGGACAGAGTGGCAAGATTAGTTATACAACTTAATAGCAGATACCAAATGCAGATAATTCAGGTTTATGCCCCAACAAGTTCTCATAGTGATGAAGTAGTAGAAGATTTTTATATGGATGTACAAAAGGCTTTTGATCAGAATAAACAACATTTTAAAATTGTTATGGAAGACTTTAATGCTAGAATTGGTAGACAAATGAAAGATGAAATTGCTGTAGGTAATTTTAGTTATGGTAATAGAAATGAGAGAGGACATAGACTTGTGGAGTTTTCAGAAAAAGAAAAGCTTTATATTATGAATTCATTTTTTGAGAAAAATGTTATGGACATGGAAGCATCCAAATGAAGGTACAGCAGAATTGGATTATATTTTGACTAACAGAAAATACATATTTCAAGATTGTAATGTTCTTAATAAATTTAACACAGGAAGTGATCATCGATTAGTAAGGTGTAAGTTACGTGTTAATGTAAAACTAGAGAGACAAAAATTATTAAGAAAAACAATATTTACAGTTGATGTTCCTAATCTTCAGAAACATTCTAATGAATTTAAATTAGAACTTACAAATAGGTTTCAAGTGTTAGGAGATTTTGAACATGATACAGATTTGAATGAAATTAATATGAAAATAATTGATACACTTTTAAAAACTGCAACAAACATAGCTGGTAGAAAAAAGCAGCAATTGACTAATAAAATTTCTACTGAGACTAGAGAATTTATGAAGAAAAGAAGGAATATGAAGATATACAAAAATGATGTATTAAAAAGAATTGAATATCTCGAATTTTGTAAAATGGTACGGAAAAGAGTTGAAAATGATATAAGAAAGTATAACTGTGAAATAGCAAGGAAAGCTGTAGAAGAAAATAAAAGACTCAAAAATGTTAAACAACATTTTGGTATTGGTAGGAAATTTATATCTGCAATAAGAAAAAAAGATGAAATTATTACTAAAAAGAGAGATGACATCATGAAATTGGTAGAAGATTTTTATCAAGAATTATATAGTAATAAAGAACAAGTACCTCCTATATCTATTACATCTTCCGAATTGCCCAGAATTTTAAATGAAGAAGTGAGACATGCAATTAAGTGTATGAAGAAAGGAAAGGCTCCAGGAAATGATGGAATTATAATTGATATATTAAAAGAAGCAGGTGAAGAAATAGAAACAATTTTAGCAAAGTTATATACCAAATGTCTAAATGATAAAGATGTACCGGAAGATTGGAAGAATGCAGTAATAATATTAATATTTAAAAAAGGTGATAAAGAAGATATTAGAAATTACAGACCTATCAGCCTTTTATCAGTTTTATATAAAATTTTTACCAAGATAATTACAACTCGTCTACAGAGAACTTTGGATTTCCACCAACCAAGAGAACAAGCTGGATTTAAAAGTGGTTTTAGTACAATAGATCATATCCAGGTATTGAGAGAAGTCATAGAAAGGACAAACAAATATGAGTTGTCATTATGTTTTGGATTTGTAGATTATGAAAAGGCATTTGATTCTATACACATTTCTTCAGTGATTAAAGCATTGGATCATCAAGGTATAGATCCAGGATATTGTCATATTTTAAAGAATATTTATAAAAATGCAACAACAACAATTAGATTACATAATGATACTGGAAAAATCAACATTGAGAAAGGTGTAAGACAAGGTGACTCCATATCTCCAAAACTCTTTACAGCAGTGCTGCAAGAAGTATTTTGTGGATTAAAATGGGAAACTAAAGGAGTGAAAGTAAATGGAGAGTATTTAAGTCATTTAGATTTCGCAGATGATGTAGTTGTTTTTGCAAATAATGCTTCAGAGCTGCAGGAAATGTTGCAGGAGTTAGTAGATGAAAGTAGAAAAGTAGGACTAAAGATAAATGTTAAAAAGACTAAAGTAATGTTTAATCAATTTGCTCAAAATATGAAAATAAAGATTGATTATGAAGAATTAGAAGAAGTTAACAGTTACAAATACCTTGGTCAGATTATTAATACAGATGGAAACATAATGGAGGAAATTAATCATAGAATTAAACTTGGTTGGAGTGCTTTTGGTAGAAATAACTTGATACTAAAAGGAAATATGCCTATGTGTTTGAAAAGGATGGTTTTTAACAAATGTGTTTTACCAGTTCTTACTTATGGATCTGAGACTTGGACACTTAATAGAAGAGCAATACAGAGACTTCAGACCACTCAAAGGAGTATGGATAGATGTATGTTGGGAGTAACAAGAAGAGATCGAAAACGCAATGTATGGGTAAGACAACAAACAGGTGTTACTGACCTTATTGAAAAAATTAAAAGATTGAAATGGAGTTGAGCTGGACGTATTGCTAGAAGAGATGATAATAGATGGACAATTGAAATTTTAAACTGGATTCCAAGAGATTGTAAAAGACCCAGAAAGAGACCACATGTGAGATGGATGGATGAAATAAGAAAATGTGCAGGGGTGTTGTGGAGAAGAGAAGCTAAAGATCAGAGAAGATGGATTAAACTTGGAGAGACCTTCATCCTGCAGTGGATTGGTAATGGTTGATGATATATATATATATATATATATATATATCAACCATTACCTATAGATATATCAACATATATATATATATATTGTGCCCTTATCTATAGGTCATAATAAGGTAGAATGGTCAATTACTAAAAAATTTTAAATTTTAAGATATGTTTGTAGGATATATAAATAATAGTAGGATAATTAGATTTTATAGTACAATTTAAGGCTGAAAATACCTGGTATGTAAAAGTGTAATGGATTATTTTAGAGGAACAGTTAAATAAAGCTTAATTATATCCTTGCTTATGGTTGTAAAAGCTGGCCATATAAAATAACACAGCTATAAATAGTTAAAAATATATTAATAATTCGAGTATAATATTTTAAAACTAATAAATTAAATAAATGCGATATGTAATATTATAATTGTATTTAATAGTCAAAATTTAATCTAATATATTTTAAAATAAACTTTATGATGATGAAAATTATATTTAGTTCTACATTTTTAAATTATTTTCCAAATTTTTATAAAATATATCAGTTTTGGTAATTTAGACCGAGACGTAAATTAAAAAAATCATCTGTTAAAGTTAGTAATCATGTGACTGTATATTATATACCTTCACACACACGCTTGTTAGACTAATAATAAAGTTTGTGAATTATAAAACTAAATATAATTGCTATCAATCCGTAAAGTAAAAGTTGAAATATTAAATATTGTTTTAATAATTATTTTAAAGTTTAAATGATTTTGATAAAACTATAATTGAATTTAAAAATACTATTCTAAATAATATTTAAGACATGATGTCATAAATTCTTTATTTTAAAGGGCTTAATCTATTATAAAACTAAAATGTGTAAATTTGTTCGCGCTAAAAAAGTCATTAACCAATCAATGGAGGTATTTTAGCAGACAAAATATAAGAATTAGACGAAGCGGGAGAAAGTAATGTGTAAGTGAAGGAGGGGAGTAACATATTTTTTAGCTGAATAAGACCGTAAGCTAGAAAAGTGATATAATTTTAAAATTTTGTATTTATTTTAAAAGTTTTTTTTAACATATAATATTTTGACTGCCTTTACATGAAGAGCTAATTTTTAAAAGTTTTCTTGCCAATGATTTTATTCAAGTTTAGCCAAAAACCTTGCAGTAAAAATGGAAGTACTAAAGGAAAAAATACCTAAAAATATTGCTAAAGGAAAAATATTTGTAAAGTACCTTGATACAGCTTTATTTATGCTCAACCAAAAACTTATTATTGTAACTCAGAGGAATATAATTAGGACACTATACGAAAACTTAAAAGAGAAGTTATTTACCGTCAGGAAAAAATTATGACGCACAAATTTATAAGGCTACTCTAAAGTTATTTTATTCTTCTCTATGGGAAAATTAAGATGCTGTATATTACAAAGAATTATGTAAAAGTTATAATGAAAAAAAATGTTTGTCCTTTTTAAAAAAAATATTACAAAGTATATAGTACCAGAATATTAAAAGAAGAAAGGAAAAAGTTATAGAATAATAATATGAAAGAGTCATTATTTTTTTTTATGAAAAAGTAACAGAAAACTTTCTCTAAGAAGAATTGAAAAAATATTATAAAGTGTTCATTGGAGAAATGCTTGATTAAGAAGATATAATTTTAAATTACTTAATAAAATGGATCCATGGAGACAGAAAAAATTTACTGAATATTTAAATAAAAGTACTTAGAAGATGCATCGTAAAAGTCGCGCGGGAAAATATTAGCAGAAAATATTAGAAGAAAATATTTAAAGCTTTTCTTTACGAGATTAATTGATATCCTAAGTAATAATTGTATTAAATATTATGAAAAACCAAGGATTGTCATCTATGAATATTTATTAAACAGAACAATAATTGTTTTACCTTAAAATAGAACATTAAGTGACTGAAGAAGAAGTAATAAACATTTTTTTTTTAGCTTTAGTATGAACGGTTTTCAAGAAAGTTTGATAAAGAAGTACAGTAAATATAGTTTAAATATTTTACTAATTTATTTAGAATATAAAATGCTATGTGAGATTAGGGAAAACATATAAACATAAATTTAGTAATATTGAGATTTAAATATAATAGCTTGATAAAATTATTAGAAATATTGTTTAAAAATAAAGTGTATGTATATGAGTCTTATATCTACAAGAATCAAATGGATGGTGAAGCCTACGGAACGCGATCGAGAAGATAAAGATCGTTTGGTAATATTGATATTTATTTATAATGCATAATGTATTTTTTTTAGATCATCTATTGATTAAGAATGAAGTGTGAAAGTTTAAATTATATGTACACATTTTATACAACATTTTTAACATATAATGAGATAGGAGTAATTCGGAATATGCATGCAATAATTTATTTAAAGTATATTAATAATATAATTTAACAGAACAATTGTACGATTCTTTTGAACTTTCATGTGATAAAGTATTCAGATATTTTAAAATAATTTGTATATGATTAAATATACGAGAAAAGTAGTAAGCAAGCTGTCTTATAGAACAATGGAATAGTTTTGAAATAAATGAATTTTATTATTGTTAGAAATGCAGATATGTATTTGTCGATGTACAGTATAGAAAAATCTTGAGAAATAAGATCGGATAGTGACTTGGAAGTACTAGTGGAGAGGAAACCAAGATGATGTTTTTTTTTAAGAAATAGGAAAAATAAAGGATTTGGATCATATTTAGTTTTGTGTGATTTCAGTATAGTTAACTAAGCCCTATGACTGAACACATATAGTTTGGACAGTGTTTTTTTGCATATCTTTAAACTTTTTGATGTTATAATAAAGCTGAAGAAATAGCTTTAGCATCGTTCCTATAATAGAGGTTGGTAGACAGGTAAAGGTCACTCCTCTATAGTGTCTTTTAATTCACTGTGCCATGATTGTCAAGGTTTATGACGAGTAATATTCTAGTTATATTTTGATCCTATGCATCTATCTTCGCTATCCTTATTTCGTGAATCTGCATCGGTCAGAAAGATATTTTCAAAGAAATAATGAATAAAATAGAACTGAAGATATGTTATCGTTTATGTAAGAATAGTTTATTTGCTGGAATGTATAGAATTGTGTAATTTTAAAATTGAAAGTCCAAAATATCATAAAGAGAGAAAGAATCATATAATACATTGTAAAATTAATTCGGAAATGAATATAAGATTTTTTGAAAATAAATCTAAACCAAGTATTTAAAAGTGATAATAAAATTTGAATGAATTTTTTGTTAAAATAATATTTAGAAAATAAGTATTGCATATTTATTAAGAAAATAGTTCAATAAGGTATAATAAACATATACTTGTGCATGGTATGTTAATAGTTGTAATTATATCATCCAAAGTAAGGCTTGAATGAGAATATTAGGATTAATAGACATCGGATAATGAACAATAAAAAAAAAACTAATACCGAATGTAGAACAATGTTTTGACTTTGTAAGATTCCATACAACCAATATAAAACTAGAATTTTATTGTTTTGTAGAATTTTTACTACGAATGTAAATTTTGTAAAAAAAAATATAATTTTAATAATATTAGGGATGAAAGTGTTTGTGATAAGCATATAAAAAATGCATTTTGTAACAAGCTAACCATAATAATAAATTAAGTAATAATACTGTAATTTTCTTAAGTGTTAAAAAGATAAGATTTAACTAGGAAAATAAATAGTATTTTGATTTCATTTTTATAAACTAGTAAACTAAGTTGAGATAGGAGAGTAAGGGATATCCAATGTATATAGTGTAAAAATATTGTTAATTTATTTATGTTGTTAATAAACTTTGTTTTAAATTTATTTTAAAAGTTTTGTGTCCGCGTTGTTATTTCTCCACATGGATGCATGAAATCACGATACATTTATAATTGAAACAGACATATAGGTTTTGCACAAAAGGTAAACATAAAAGTGTTATAATAATTTTGAGAATTTATTGGTATGTTAAAATTAAAAGATCATAATTTTATATTATTTATTGGTCATAAGTCGGTTGCCGTAATATTACATTAAATTATATGATAAAGTTGCCACACGTATTCTGTTGTCAGATTATTAAAATACTGCCACGTACATATTTATTTATTTCATTTAGGAAGAAATAAGATTATATTATATTATTATTGTTATTATTATTTATTATTATTATTAGTTGCTGTGTAGTAGATTATGACATAAAATTCCCTTTTCATATTTTACTACCGTAATTTTAAATCAGTTAGAATACAATTTATGAACCTGAGATTTTATTTTGTTTTATTTTACTTCATTTTCTTTAATTGAACTAGATTCTTGTTATAAAGAAGATTAAGATATGATTATTATTTTTAATCGTAATGAATAGAGCTTAGAAAGTCGTAAGAATACTATAAGTTAGTTATTTGGTATAGTGTTCTTATGCCATTGAGTTAGTATCGTGTGGATAATAGCTCAATGTAGTCTATCTCGTTCCCCGTATTATCACTCCATGTCTCATGAAAATGGTAAATATTTGTTAATTCATTTTAAAATTGAACCGTATTTGTATTTAGAAATTAGAGCTAGTAATCATTTTAATCAATGCTGAATATTTCATTTATTTATTTGTTAACTGAGCTAGAACCCGGAATATTAGTAATAAACAGTATATTTTAGGGTGAGGATGCGCGGGGGGAGGTTAGAATATATATATATGTTAAAACGAAGGTTTGCACGGGTTAAATATGTATTATATATATATTAAAATATGTTGTTGATATATAGATAAAAGGATTTCACATATAAAGTAGAGTGGAAAAAAACAAGATTTTTGGAAATTGGATAAAGTGTTTGGCTGCTAGAGGTTGCTTAGCTTACTTTCAGAACTGATGATGGTGGGTGGAGGACTTGGTTCATTAGCTTGATGGTGCAATGTTATGCAATGTTTTCATGAAACTTGTGAAGTATTTTATCACAGACACTATATCAATCCGTTATCAAATTATTATATTTCTAATTTCTTTTTTATGGATAGTTAACATAACCTTGTAGCATGATCCCCAGCCTCTAAAGTTCAAAAAGAAGCAAGGCACCATTTTCAAGGTTCATATTTTGCCAGCCTATAAAACTCAAAGGAGCAAAGCTTTGCAATGCTCTTATTGTTATTTCATATTTAGGGTTGTACATAGCATATAGTGTCTAAATTGAGTTAGCCCTCTTTGTTTGTTCAAATTGCATTGTCTACTTAGTGTCCAATGGTTCGATTATTTATCCCTCTTAGAATTTTAGATCACTATTTATTTATTTATCTATCAGATGTCAGTTGAATCTCTGGAAAAACTGTAAAAAATAGCAATAGCATGACAGAAAAATAGATATATGTCACATGCAGGGCATAATATGAGAGGAAACTGAAAGAATAGATCAAATAGTGGAGAAGATAGACAACTGGAATTTATTTTTTAAAAAGGGAAAAATGACAAAAAGCAATTGATAGAATGATTATAAGAGAGAAGGAAGAAGTAATAGGTTAAGTGACAGGATCAAGTATCAAGGATTAAAAATGAAACTGAAGAATGAAGACTTAAGAAATGTAGAGTCACATAGTGCATGAAAGCAACTCAAGAAGTGTTAAGTGAAATTTTGTGACAAATGTAAATTGGAAAAGAAAAATATATAAAAAGTGTGTGTGAAGAAATATGACCTAAGAATAAAATTAAAGAAGGTTCAGAAGCAAGGCTCACTATGGAGAAAGCAAGCCTCCATAAACCCTAATTATACCAAGATGTTAATAGATTTCTAAAGCTAAAGTTATTTAAGGATGATTCTGGGAAAATTCTTATCAAACATCTTGATAGTATATTTTTCATTAAACAGAATGGAGGAGCACATAAAATGGCAGTTGCCTGTGCTCTCCTGTAGGAATCAGTAAATATTGGTGGAAATCAGTCCCAAAAACAAGTAAACTTCCAAAAATATCAAGATGTTGTGTTGCATGAATACTGGACTGAGGAGCATTAGGATGGTATGGAATATCAACTACCACAAGACAGAAAATAGATACAGGGAAGTTTTTACTCAATTTTATTAATTCCACTCTTTATGGTTGAAATCTCTGACCTCTTGAATTCTGTCAGAAGGCAAGTAATAAAAATTATTCAACATTACCTGACATATAGGACAAACAAATGATTATATTTGCAGATGGAAGAACTATTGATCAAGTAGAAAAATTGTTAAATTATTTAGATTTGGATCAACAAATACAAGAAGCATTATAAAAAATAAACTTTGACTTCAACCACAAAAAAATCTAATATAAGGCTAATATAAATAGTCTAGCTGTAAAAAGGAATAATAGATATAGCCACGAAAATAAAAATGGAAAAGAATAAAGCATAATAGTAGTTCAGAGAGAGTGTACTCAATTCATATTCTCAGTTCAACTCTTTAATTTTTAAGCTCTCTGATACAATACTAGGAATTTTTCACATTTTTTTGTTTTAATTATTCTGTACTTAAGATACATAGTGATTTTTATTAAATTTTGTAAGACTTTCAATTTTATACCTAGAAAACACTTTATTATGCAATCTAAGTGATTTATAAATCTTTATTAGTTCAAAATAACATTATTAATAAGCATGCTTCCTAATGGTGCTCTAAGATGGAAAAATAGCTAAGTTTATCAATTTTAATATTTTTATTTTTTGTTTATTTACATTTTTTGGGCAGCATATAATTGAAGTAGGGCATATTGACACAGTATATATCATGGCTTCACTGTATTATAAAATCCAAATTACATGCATTCAGAAAATTAAACTCTCCAAATTACAAGCACATGGAAAAATGAGAGTTAATTTTTTAGTTTATTTTTAACTAGAATTTTATATTATGTGGCATGGCTGGTTTAATTGCATGGGTAGACTGTTTGTATGCATTATCATCATTTTCAACCATTATCAATCCATTGCAACATGAAGATCTCTTCATGTTTAATCTGGTTCATTTTATTCCTAGCTTCTCTTCGCCACAACACACTAGCAAACTTTTTTACTTCATCTATCCATTTTACATATGGTTTCTATCTGGAACTTTTCAAATATCTTGGGCTCCAGTTTAAAATTTCAATTGTCTATCTACATCTTTTTTTATCTGTCTTTCAAATTTTGCCTTTAAATTTTTATGCTAGTTATAAAGCTTCATGTTTGTTTTTTTATTCAGACCAATAAGAGAATATTATATTTTTCAAATCAAAACATTAATAGCAATGTAAGTAATTGTCAAAAAACTATTGAGGATTATTATTTAAAGTAACCCAATAACAAATTTACAAGAATTTATAACATGCTAATAATTTTATTATTCAATGTTGTGAGGGCAGCATGTTTGATAGTTATCAAATAAACTGTTGTAATTTGATATATATATATATATATATATATATATATATATATATATATATTGTACCGGATCGATCTGCAGAATGAACTTACTTACATGTATATATGTTTTGGCTGGTTTCAAACTTCTCCATAATACATTTATAATCTTATTCAATTATAAATATTACATGAACGAACTGGCACCTTCGAGAAAAATGGGAAATATTATTGATAGCTTTAACTATCAATAATGGCCCACCTCGGCTGCTAGATTCAAACCCCTACTATCCAAACACTTTATTTGTTTCGAAGTAAACCCCGGGCACCAGCTAGTCTCAGACTAATGTATTTGGTCAGTAGGCTCATAATCCAGTGCTCAAAATGATCCCAAAAACTAGCCCAGTCTAATTTTAATCAATAATAAAATATAGAAAAAAGAATTGGTAAAAAGAGATTTATAAAAAGAAATTGATAAAAAGAATTGACCGACAAATAAAGTATAAGTTTAAAGACCATTTATTTTAATTAACATTTACTAATTTTAAACATTTTATAAATCTAAGATAACACACGCACATTTTAATTTAACACGCTACAATATATCTTAAATAATCTTTAACATTTATAAACCATATAGCATTCACAAACATGCACATCAATAGTTCATTTTATGCATGCTTATAGAGTTTATATAATTTGAATCTTGAATTTTTACGAAGGCGATGGCTACTATAGAAATAAGAATATGAAATATTGTTACCTAGGATTTTGAATGTGGATGTAGAACTTCATTTTCTTTGATTACTGCTTTAGATGAGAATATTTCCAGCCGGCTGGGATGTTTTCTTGAGGAGTTTTATTATTCTTCATGATTATTATTTCTGGAGACAGTTGAACATTGCCGGAGGATTTCTGAGCTGTTATGCAGACATTATTTCACAGGCAAGTTTTGATGATCTTGTTGGACTAAAGGGCTGAAGTAAGAGCATATATTCCCAAAAGCTGCTCAGCACTGCATTTCTGTTCCTGAATACATAATATAAACTGCACTGTTATCTGAACTGAAACAAGACTGACACTAGACAAACTAGACTGAAAACTCACCGTCCGATAAAAATCTGGCTATTTATATCTGCGAAGTGTTTTTGTCTTAATATCCTCCGGCAATATGTGTTGTCGAAATACCTTTAGTAACTAATCCTTTGACAATGTGTTTTTGAAGATTGTTTAATTAGTAGTAGCCATCACAAACGTGTTGTTTTTGTACTTTTAATTAGTAGCCCATCGCCATGTTTTTAAATGATAATCTTCTGTATTTATTTATTTCATTTTAACATTTATTACGCATACATTTTTATTTATTTACAATCACACATATATAACTAGTTTTAAGATTACTTTTTCTTTAATTCGAATGAAAAGAGATTTGTATTTTTTTTTTAAACTTTAAATTATATTTCGACTCATAATAATAAACTTTACTTCCTTTTATAAAACTTTCAGTTCATCTTTTCCAACCAAAACTCCCCCTCCCCTCTTTTAATCAATTATTTTCTAACTTTTATTTCAAAAACTAATGATAGAAAACTATTTGACTTACTTTTTTCGAAAACAACTGCATTTTGTTTAATATAGACACTTTAGATTTTTATAACTTATTTTTTTAGATAAATTAGTATGTGCCAATTTCAATATTGGTACAATATATATATATATATATATATATATCTATATACTGATGTAACGCTGTCTCGTTACAATATATATATATATATATATAATAATGGAATGTCCATAATCACTAACTAATTAACCAATCGAGCTCACATGTGGCAATAGTATACCTCACAACCACCAATCAAATAATCAAGCCACATGTTGCAAGGTGCCAAATGTAATGGGACATCCAATTGTCCTAATGATTAGGGAGCTAATTAGAATGAACAATTTACTTCCATTGTAATGTATCTCAAGTTTTGGTTTATTACCCAAATCATTTCCTCGGTTAGCTATATGTAAAATAAACCTGGATACTAAAGATCAATAACAAAGACATATTAAATGATTTACTCTCAGGGTTAACTTGATTGAAGATTTGATTATTAACTAAAGTACAAGTTGGAAGCAAAGGGAAATTTGTTGAATCCAACCTATATTTACAAACAAAAATTATATATAGAGCTTGCAAAATAAACTCTTAACAAGCTTTGAGAATATTCTCAACCCCAGACCAGTTTCTGCTTCTGGTGTCATCAGTGACAAAGATTATATGACTTTATATTCCAATTAATGATGGCTTAAATGAATGATTAACAAAACACAATATTATCATCTAATAGATTGTAAATCTACCAAATTAACTAATGACTTCTGCACTGAAAAGAACAAAATAAAGATATTAGTACATTTTAAATAAAAACACCAAGTCATTTCTTACAAAACAAATGATTAATCAACTATTTGCCTAATGGATAGCCTTTGATAATTTATTACAAGTGCCTTAATAAATGTAATTATAGTCAATGTTAGTTGGTGGAGAACTATTGTTCCTTTTAAATTGGTAAGATTGAGTGCTGAATTATAAAACTATAAAACCACTAATTAAATAAACAGTAAAGTATTGCCAAAATCTGAAGCAGTAAATGTTAATTTGCCATTATAAAAAAAAGAAATAGATATTGAATACTTCGCATGCTATACCGTCAGCAGTTTCAATTAGTTATCACTAAGAACTTTAAAAATTGCTTTTCAATTAGATTCAAAATTTGTGTATTGTCTATCCTGCAGGAAATTGTTATGTGTCTACTAACACCTATTGTCTTACAATATTATCATTATTTTCATACATGTCTAAGAGGCATTATTTACCGACTGTGCAAGTGAACTTTTATCTTCCCAGCTAAAGAAGATTTAATTTTTTTTGTTAATGTATGATAGATAGGTAGATCAATTATTTGACTTTATATTTTTTTTCTTTTGTTTCAAGATCATCTTGGATACATATAATATGAGAAATATTATACTGGGTAATTGATCATTATTTTGATATAATTTTTGTTGTATGCATGTATTCTATACACGTATGTTAGTGATAGAGATATAAGTTTGCTATTATGAAGCTAGCAGCTAATTTTAAGAAGGGGTAAATGCATAAAAGTAGTATTTTATCTTGCATTGTCAAATATTGTGAAGTCTGTTTAATCATAATTATTATTCTTCAAATTTAAAAGATTTATAGTTCGTCATAAATCAAAATTTTATTTCAATTTATTAATTAATGTTAAATATACAAAAGTGTGTTTTATCTTTCTTTGCCAAAAAAGTAGTAATTATTATACTTCAGATTTAAAACATTTATAATTCATCAAGAACGAGAGATTTATTTTTGACTTATTCGTTAATGTTGTTATAATATCTACATATTGAGTATGATTTGAAATTATTTTGTGCATTGTCATGTGTGTGTGTGTGTCTGTTTGTACAATTCATTTATATAATTGTTAAATTTAATGTCGATTGACTTGTATTCTTTCAACTGGTTTCGGATGATGTGATATGCCAAAAGAAGTGGAAGAATTAGAAATTTATCTAAGAGAATTTTTTTTTTTTTATGTTTAGAACGAAATGTGTTAAGTGGCTATGAAGAAATAAATCATTTAGGATATATATTGTATTGTCAGGCATTGAGAGAGCTCTCCCTTATCTTATTTAAATATTTGTCATGAGTGGATTATATTTTCTAGATTAAGCAGTTGTATATTATGATGATTATATTGTAGGAAGTGAATCAGTGTATTTTCCTTATTTTTTTGGTGATGAGACTGAGTCCACACCAATATTTAATCTCTGAATAAGATTAGGGAGTCACTATATTTTGATATTTAGATTAGTAGAGTTAAGAAGGTCCCCTTTATTCCTCATTCATCCATTTGGAATGTTACCATCATATATTCATAGCTATGTGCAATGTAGTTTTCTAATAAAAATAAAAGATAGGATTGAATTATTTTATAGAATATATAAGTAGAAATAGTGCTAAAGTTGTTGTTTGGTCTATGGCATCATTTGTATTATGACATTTTATTTCTTAATTTCATAAGCAAACTAATGGGATATAGCATGTTAATTATATTATAACAGGTGGTATAATACCCTAGCATGCACAAAATACTATTAATCCTGAAGGTATGGAAGAAATTTATCACTGGATTTGTACATTTTGGTAATATTTCAAGTCATATCATACTAGTTTATTTAAATTTTAAATCACCAAATCCTCAGAATGATTCATCCTCATTTTGAATGAGTAAACAAAATTAAAAGAAAGAAATTATAGTTAGTTAATAGAATTGTTTAATTGATTTATGAAGGATAGTGTGATCTCTAACTCATTTTTTGACCCATATTACATTATTCAATGTTTAATTACCCCAGTATTGATTTGGTTGACAGAATGTTAGAATTAGTTAAATGGTATGTGTATATTTTGAAATAAGAATATAAAGAAGTTTAATTTTATGTTTAATTATTCCAGTGTTAGTGCTAATGAATGTTAATAAAGTATATCAGAATTGTTTACTAATGTGTATATATTTGAAAGAAAAGCACAGGAAATTTATTTTAATGTTAATCACTCTTTTGTTAGTCTATTCAGCCATGAATACTGGAATTAGACAATAACATGATCATGTGTAAAGTAGAAGTACAAAATAATTATTTGACTATATAATGTAATAAATGTTTTATTTATTAAAACTTGTTGAGAATTATTCTTTTACATGCATTCATATTCTAAGTTTCTGCACACACATACATATCCAATGTGATATGATTGCACTATTTTATGAACTGAATAATGAATATGTTCAGATCTGATGGTATTGTTTTCTCAATCCAAACACTATATGAAATGCTGACTATTTGATAATCCTCTGGGAAAGTTTATGCACTCAGTCATTACTAAGTGATGATTGGAAATCAAAGGGTACCCTATTTCTTTCATTGTCTAACTACTATTTTATTGAAACGATGCTAAATTTTATGTCATTACCTTTCATGATGGTAATTGGTAACTATTGTAAAGTATAAGTTCTTAATTAAGTTATGTAATAAAATTCCTGAGATATTGCCTTATCATTTCACAGTAGGTATTAATTACTTTAGTTATTTAATTTAACTTATTATGCAGTAAAAGTTGGGTGGTGCTATATTTTATTTTATTTAATTTAAACCTACCACACAGTAAAGTTGATTAGTAATACATCTTTATTTTGTTAAATTTAAACCTAATACACAGTGAAGATTGTTTAATGTATTTAGATGACGGGAGGAGATAAAATGGAACTATAACTTGTTAATTTAAATGGGTGGAACTTTATCAATTTCAACTGCTTAATTATTGCAAATCCCAGTAGATATTTTACTCCTATTGATTCACAATATTTCCTCCCATATTTTATTTGCATTTTACATATATATATATATATGTGTGTGTGTGTGTGTGTGTGTATATATATATGTTAAGTGTGTCTTTGTGTATATATATATATATATATATATAACAAAGAACCCTTAAGCTATCAACAATTTCAATCTACAATCAAGGCAATCTTCTTTAATAATAATTTTACATTTATTTTAATATGCTATCAATTATTAAAATAAATACTTTTAATATAAAATTAACTGTTAAAAATCCATTTAGAAATAAAACGTTTTATTTATTTGAAATGGTACTTTATTTTTATTCAACCATTTTATTGAAATAATAATTAATAATAATTTGCAAAAGTAAAGGTTGAAACACATATATTTATTGTATAATGTTTTTTTTTTCCCATTAGTTTAATGTAACATATAGCTTCACAAATTTATTTTAATAAAAATTCAATCATTATAAAATTGCTCTCATTATACAAAATAACAAACCCTACTATAATTATTACTTTGATGTTATTATATTTAAATTATGAATTTTACACACGTTTATTTAGTTTTGTAATATGTTCTCCACCTTCCCAAATTACTTCAGTTTTACGAACAGAAAAAGCAATGATGTCTGTATTCCTTTACTATTTAACTTATATATATATATATATATATAAATATATATATTAAATAGTAAAGGAATATATATATATATATATATATTACAAATCAATGTCTGTATTTCTTCAAAATAATATACATAAATTTATAAATAAATATTTGAAAATACAGTAATTAAAAGTTTATAAAAATTATATGTATAACCATAACTTAGAAGCGCTTTCAACTATCTTGTAGCTTTGTCAACTGTCATATAATTTTTATAAACTTTTAATTACTGTATTTTCAAATATTTATTTATAAATTTACGTATATATATATATATATTCAAATAATAGAACAAATACAGTTTGAATTTATATTATTGTATTTGTTTTATTATATAAATATATATATATAATTTCTTGATTAGGATTTTTTTTTATTTGGCCTTCTATCAATGTAAATGGATTAAACTACTAAACATCACATGATCACCTTCTCTATACTAGCACATAATTGTTGTAAACAAAGGCAAAACTCTCCATACAGTAGAACCACCCTGTGCCAAACAGAGTAATCAATGGATGCCAGAAGGTTTGTGCATAAAATCCCTATCTAGTGCCTACTCATACAATATCCCCAGACTAGTTTCTGGATTGTGGCCATCATCAGTGAGGAGCCTTGGATCTGAGAGCACTGCACTTAGATCTTAGGATCTAGTGCAACCCTCCAGCAGCCACCTTTTAACTCTACTTTACTACAAAACTATGAGAATAAAATTGAAAACATTGTTAATATCTTCAATCTAAGCTCAATAGCTTATATAGTCACCAAAATGTATGGGAGCTGAATTGAGTTCAGACCCATATGACTATATAAGCTATTGAGCTTAGATTGAAGATATTAACAATGTTTTCAATTTCATTCTCATAATTTTGTAGTAAAGTAGAGTTAAAAGGTGGCTGCTGGAGGGTTGCATTAGATCCTAAGATCTAGGTGCAGTGCTCTCAGATCCAAAGCTCCTCACTGATGATGGCCACAAGCCAGAAACTAGTCTGGGGATATTGGATGAGTAGGCACTAGATAGGGATTTTATGCACAAGCCTTCTGGCATCCATTGATTACTCTGTTTGGCACAGGGTGGCACTACTGTATGGAGAGTTTTGACTTTGGTTTAATGTACATGGAGTCATATGTAATGGAATATGGGGAAAGTTAAAGTATGGCATTACATAATCCACATACTTCGAGATATAAACATCATTGGAAGACAAATTTTATATAATTGATTGATCTGAGAAGTTGACAATGATTATATGTGAATAAATAACTAACTACATGTATGTGCATCCTCTTTATGTAATCAGAATTATGACTAACTAGAAATCAATATGTTTATATTTTAAGCATAAAATATGTTACCACAAACGCTCCTTCGGCATGATTGCTTAATACCATATAACTGATTGAAAGCCAACACATTGGCTTGCCAAATTGTAACCATGAAATAGGATTAATTTTTAACCGATAAAAAGATTAAACTAAAAATATTATTGTATAAGATAAGCTTAATGGTGTTTCAAATATGCCATATGTCACAATAATAATAAAAAAGTAAATAATTGGAATAATTATCATTAAGATAAAAGGAAACATTAATGACTTAATAAAAGGAGAATTCTCATACTCTTTTAAAAGTAAAGACTGAAAATTGGAAGCATAGGTCATTAAGATTACATTAAAATTTTCTTTTCACATCAACTACTACCACACTTCTGTCAATCTTCTAAGCATCTTATTACCATAATCAGAGAAAACATTTGATTTATTAAATATGAACATGTTTTCTTAAATATAAATATTTGACCACAACAATATCTTATTTGAAACAGTTTTTCTTTAGCAATAATAATTTTTTAATAAGATCGTTTATAAATAAATCGCATAGCTCAGAGTAAATATGATTAAATTTAAGTATGATAAAATCTCTTAACTTTGACAGATTAACAAAGAATGAAATCCTATTGACAAGAACAGTGAGACACACTCTTACTCCTAAGATAATGTTTCCCACAATAATAATAATAATAATAATAATAATAATAATAATAATAATAATAATAATAATAATAATGATGATGATGATGATGATGATGATGATGATGATGACAACCTCTTAA
The DNA here is from genome assembly GCA_028023455.1 of Epiperipatus broadwayi. Classification (NCBI taxonomy): domain Eukaryota; kingdom Metazoa; phylum Onychophora; class Udeonychophora; order Euonychophora; family Peripatidae; genus Epiperipatus; species Epiperipatus broadwayi. The sequence continues at coordinate 3,322,762 of JAQFVV010006278.1, read as the reverse complement.
TTTAGAATAAAAGTAAAATAATCTATTAGGATAATATTCAGATATTAAGAATTGATAAGGGATTCTATGGTTATTCTAAATATCACATTAATAAACCTACTTTAAACTTTTCTGAAATTAAATAAAGTAATTTCATTATCTGAGCTTATTATGGAATATTAGCATAATCTTATAAATATGAAAAATAATTTAAAATCAGCATAGTGATCTTTAATAAACAAACAAAATTGACTAAAGTGAGCTTGAATGATAAATATGAAATTGTGACTCTTTGTTCAACAAAATCTTTCTTAGATGTAATTTTAATATCTTAGATGCAATTTCAATAATGTGATTCTTACAACAAAATACTAATAAGCATGTACTCTTAATGCTTAAAGATTTAAAGTGATTTATAATACTCTTATAATTTGTATCATATTTCTGAATAATGAATGAATGATGTGGTAAAATGACTATAAAAAAAATTTAATTAACAATAAAACAATATTTATTTTCGAATTAAACAAAGAACAAACAGAAAATCTGATATAGCTTCTAATGTCATTAAGTAAAAACTTCTACAAATAAGTTTCTCTATTTTTTTAATATCATAAAAATTACAGCTTACAAGTTTATTATGCAAAAATAAAAATAAATAAAGAATTATTAATATGGCTTGTCTATAAAACTTTCTATAAATTGGAATGTGACTAAGTTCTCACACTTAAGTAACATTCATACTATTAGAATGTCCCTTATGAATATTTAATACAATTTAAAACTATAAGCTTACAAATCCAGTGATGAAATGGATATTAAAGATGATATTAATTGTTATTTTTTGCCAAAACATAACTTTAAAAATTTTGAATCTTTATTATTTATCAAGTTTACATCTTAAGTATGAGCTAAGCATAACTACAGGACCTACATATCAACAATATAACTTAAACTTTCATAAAATAGGAATGTAACAAAAGGTAAGGATGACATTCTTTAATACCTGATAAAAAAATATCAATTGCCAGAATAAATTCATGGTATAATATTACCCATGGATTTAAACAAAATATACCACCAACAAAATAAATCTACATTTGGACAATAAAGTAAACGCAAAGTAAAAATTTGATGGCATGAACTCACAAATAAATGCACGTACTTTTAAGGGCAGTTAATAAATGAACTAGGTGTTAATTTCTAGTCATAAAGCAATGAGTATAAACCATCAGGGAACAGTAATAATAACTGGGTTTGCCTTAAGTAAAATACAACATGCTTTAATATAATAAAGAGTGATAAAATACATTTGAAAATATAACAACATAGAAAGAGCCTAAGCAACTATCTTCAAAAGTATATTGGCAAGACAAACATTCTTAGAAAATAAAAGGAAAACTAACTTACATCTCTCAAACAAATATAATAACAAACAAATGTGTAAAAACAATAAATAAATAATTAATGCTAAATCTAGCTTAGTAAAATTAGGCCATAAAATAAGCAATATAAATAAATATACATCCACTTATACTTCTTTCAGCCTAATGATATACCTTCAATAAATAAATAATTCATAAGAAGGGCACATCTAACATTTTCAAAATATATTATTATCATATAATAATATTTGAGAACTTTGGCAGAACTGTTTATAAAAATAGAATATAATTATACCCAAATGATATGCATATAAAAATAATAATTACATTATAAGCAAAAATCATAAATATTAAAGCTTAAAATTAAACCTGTTTACTATAAAGTAAAATAAAAGTTCTTCTGTTTCCAACCATTAAACAGGATACAGTTAATAAAGCAAATAAAAATTTTGTAGACAATGAAGATATCCAGCACACAAGAATGTAACATAATTAGGTAGTATAAATAATACTTCATAATTATATTTAAATAGAAAATATTTAAAACAATGCTAACAGAATTATGTAGATATGGCCATTCATTTTAAGAAATTTTCCATATAATAAGTCATAACAATATTTATTTTACATAATAAAATAGTCATATTTTTATCCTTGAAAGCATTTTATTAAATAATAAAGATAATAATAAGCAAGAGAAACACTGACAACACTGAGAGAGAGAGAGAGCACAGGCTTTTATTATTAATGCAGGAACATTTTTATTAAACTTTACTAAAGATAATAATACTATTAAGAACATTCATATTTCCATTTATAATCCATAAATACTATATTAAGTATTTAATAATATATTATAAAACTTCTGGAATAATGTATGATAATTGTTTCTTTTCATGGAACCAAGAAAATACATTTCTCTCCTCAATGTGAAATAGTCATAATAAGTTAAAATGCCTTTTACACTACTATTGAACAATAAGAAATGTTTTCTTAAAATAACAGCATAAATGAATGTATATTCATATAATATAATTTAAATTATTCAAATGTATTTTTTTGTCAAAATATGTATAACTTTATACAAGACATTTAAACAATATTGTCATTATGAAAGGCAAGTTATTATTATTAGGAATTTAAAGTTCTTCATTCAAAATAATTAATCCCAAATAACATTACTTTAGAAAGATGAGTATCTTTAAGAAAAACATTATGAAGCAATTAAATAATTTTAAAGTCATTAGTATTATGGAGAAATTGTAAAATATATTAAAGAAAACTTGAATATCAAAGAAAGTTTAAATAAGAATGAAAATTGATAATAGTTCTTACATAGTTAAAACAATGCCAATGCTGTCTAATAAAGTTCCATAAAGTGCAAAATTTAAATAATATAAATTTAAACATCATATAATAACTAGTTAGTTTTGCTATAGTAATTGCTGCAAAGTAAATCCTGTGCACTTAAAGTCTTTAATTTAGAAATTGTGCCTAGATAAAGTTAGTTTCTTAGTAAACTATTACTTTTATTAAGAAAAATTAAATTATTTTTAAAAAATTGAACTTATTATATTAAAATGATTAAATAACTTCAAGTAACAATGAATAAAACATGAATGCAACACTCAGTGTGTGTGAGTGAGTGTCAGTTTCTCTTATTTATATCCTAAGTCAAGTGATTACTTTATGATTTCTAATATTGACATTTTAATTTCCATCCATTTTATTTCATTGGTTTGAATCCAAGGTTTTACTAACTCTAAGGAGGAATTCTAAAAATAGTCTCATTACATATTCAGTTTTCTAAAATCAATTAATTTAGGTCTAGGCAGTCAAATTAATTATTACATTTCCTGGTACAATAAATTATTTATAAAATCAAATATTATAGTAAAAATAAAATACATTACAAAATGAAAATTACATTATTCCAAATAAAAACATTACCTTATAATATATATTTAATATTTGCATTTAATTTGAATTTAAGTACTCAGAATATTTAAAATTGTCTTTTTTAAAAATAATAAAATATTTGAGAAACATTTTAAACAAGGAAGTGTTAAAGAAATTAACTACTTTACACTCATTTATCCAGATATTCATGATATTCACTCTTTTCAAAATATTTATTCAGGTTAATATTATACAAGTAGATGAAAGTTGTTGTGATACATGATATTCATTATTTATGTGTAATGACATTGAAACTAGTGTACAATTTGTTTAAACAGTCTTAATAAGTGTGTATTAGTTTGTTGAACTATTAAAGGATATTCACTCTTTTAATTCCTAATTTTAAAATTATCAGCTTTACTATAACTTTTTTCAACTAACTAAATCTAAAATATTTAATTATAATATTTTAGATTATGATTGAAATTGAATTAAAGCCTTTTAATATTTAATCTAAAGACAATGGTTTGTAATTAGTTTTCGAGTTCAATATCAATATCAAACTTCAGAATACTTTAATAGCTAAATTATAATTATTCAACCTTATTGGCTTACAAACTATATTAACTAATACTTGAAATTCACAAATACTTAAAATTTAAGTACTTTAAAATTATAAAGAACTATTTATAGGAATAAAATATAACTAGGCTTCTAAAATCACTTTACAGCTATAAAAATTGCAAAAATATTTATATTACTGACTTATCATGTAAATAAACATAGCATCATTAAACAACAAAGTTTATTCATTCTAAAAAATTAAATTATTGGGAAATAAATTTTTTTTAGATATTATGATGAAATCTAACTTGATATTTAGCTTCTAGAAAAATATAAAGATCACAATATATTTATATATAATAAGATAATGGCTGCAGAAAGAAGTTTGCTATTAACTGAAAGGAGACCCTTTGATTTCTCTTCAAGGCCTTAAAGGAACCAAGCAGGAAAATTCCTAATGTCCACTTTATATGTTTTTGTCCTTGCAGCTGTTACTACTATGTAATTATTTATATAGTATACAAACATGTATGGCTGCTTACCAACATGCATTACCCAGCATGGTGCATTTATTGACTTTTTACCTCTGAGTTTAAGATCAAGAAATACCATGGTCTTTCTTCTCAGTTATCTGATAAGGCAAAATGAATGTTTGTGTAAATTATTAATTTTTTTTTCATTAGATATATACAATTATGACAGACAAAAATAAATCATGACCCTTATTCCCAGGATGCTGTAAAGTCACCAACCAAAAGCAGCAATTGTTGGCCAAAGATGGAGAATGCTAAGAATCCCCTGATTGCAGACCCAGACTGCCATTTGATGATAACTTTTTATTTAGGTACTTACAATTGTAGATCACTTTCAAGTGAAGAAAGATTGCAAGAATTAGAAGAAGAACTGTCTTATATTAAATGGGACATTATTAAACTTTGTGAAGTTAGAAGAAAAGGTGAAGAGACAGCTGATTTAAAAAGTGGACATGTACTCTATTATAAATTCACAAATATTGGAAATACAAGTAGAGTAGGATTCATTATAAATAAAAAGTGGAAGAACAACATTGTGGAAATTGATGGTATATGAGACAGAGTAGCAAGATTAGTTATACAACTTAATAGCAGATATCAAATGCAGATAATTCAGGTTTATGTCCCAACAAGTTCCCATAGTGATGAAGTAGTAGAAGATTTTATATGGATGTACAAAAGGCTTTTGATTAGACTAAACAACATTTTAAAATTGTTATGGGAGACTTTAATGCTAGAATTGGTAAACAAATGAAAGATGAAAGTACTGTAGATAATTTTGGTTATGGTAATAGAAATGAAAGAAGACATAGACTTGTAGAGTTTTCAGAAAAAGAAAAACTTTATATTATGAATTCTTTTTTTGAGAAAAATGTTAAAAGGAAATGGACATAGAGGCATCCAAATGAAGGTACAGCAGAATTGGATTATATTATGACTAACAGAAAATACATATTTCAAGATTGTAATGTTCTTAATAAATTTAACACAAGAAGTGATCATCATTTAGTAAGATGTAAGATATATGTTAAGGCAAAACTAGAGAGACAAAAATTATTAAGAAAAACAATATTTACAGTTGATATTCCTAATCTTCAGAAACATTTTAATGACTTTAAATTAGAACTTACAAATCAGTTTTAAGTATTAGTAGATTTTGAACATGATTCAGATTTGAATGAAATTAATATGAAAATAACTGATAGACTTTTAAAAACTGCAACAAAGATAACTGGTAGAAAAAAGCAGCAATTGATCAATAAAATTTCTACTGAGACTAGAGAATTTATGAAAAAAGAAGAATATGAAGATATACAAAAATGATGCATTAAAAAGGATTGAATACCTCAAAGTAAAATGGTGTGGAAAAGAGTTGAAAATGAAATAAGAAAGTATAACTGTGAACTACCAAGGAAAGCTGTAAAAGAGAATAAAAGTCTCAAGGGTGTAAAACAACATTTTAATATTGGTATAAAGCTTATATCTGCAATAAGAAAAAAAGATGGAATTATTACTAAAAAGAGAGATGACATCATGAAATTGATAGAAGACTTTTATCAAGAATTATATAGTAATAAAGAACAAGTACCTCCTATCACTATTACATCTTCTGAATTGCCCAGAATTTTAAATGAAGATGTGAGACATGCAATTAAATGTATGAAGAAAGGAAAGTATCCAGGTAATGATGGAATTATAATTGATACATTAAAAGATGCAGGTGAAGAAATAGAAAAATTTTTAGCAGTTATATACCAAATGTCTAAATGATAAAGATGTACCAGATGATTGGAAGAATGCAATATTAATATTAATATTTAAAAAAGGTGATAAAAAAGATATTAAAAATTACAGACCTATTAGCTTTTTATCAGGTTTATACAAACTTTTTACCAAGACAATTACAACTCATCTATAGAGAATATTGGATTTCCACCAACCAAGAGAACAAGCTGGATTTAAAAGTGGTTTTAGTACAGTAGATTATATCCAGGTTTTGAGAGAAGTTATAGAAAGGACAAATGAATATGAGCTGCCATTATGCTTTGTATTTGTAGATTATGAAAAGGCATTTGATTCTATAAACATTTCTTCAGTGATTAAAGCATTGGATCATCAAGGTATAGATCCAGGATATTGTCATATTTTAAAGAATATTTATAAAAATGCAACAGCTATGATTAGATTACATAATGATACTAGGAAAGTCAACATTGAGAAGGGTGTAAGACAGGGTGACTTCATATCTCCAAAACTTTTTGCAGCAGTGCTGCAAGAAGTATTTTGTGGATTAAAATGGGAAGCTAAAGGAGTGAAAGTAAATGGAGATTATTTAAGTCATTTAGATTTTGCAGATGATGTAATTGGTTTTGCAAATAATGCTTTAAAGCTGCAAGAAATGTTGCAGGAGTTATCAGATGAAAGTAGAAAAGTAGAACTAAAGATAAAGGTTAAAAAAGACTAAAATAATGTTTAATGGATTTTCTCAAAATATGAAAATAAAGATTGATTATGAGTTAGAAGATGTTAACATTTACAAATACCTTGGTCAGATTATTAATACAGATGGAAACATAATGGATGAAATTAATCATAGAATTAAACTTGGTTGGAGTGCTTTTTGGTAGAAATAACTTGATAATGCCTATGTGTTTGAAAAGGAAGGTTTTTAATAAATGTGTTTTACTAGTTCTTACTTATAGATCTAAGACTTGGACACTTAATAGAAGAGCAATACAGAGTCTTCAGACCACTCAAAGAAGTATGGAGAGATGCGTGTTGAGAGTAACAAGAAGAGATCAAAAATGCAATATATGGGACCTCATTGAAAAAATTAAAAGACTGAAGTGAAGTTGGGCTGGACATATTGCTAGAAGAGATGATAATAGATGGGCAATTGAAATCTTACACTGGATTCCAAGAGATTGCAAAAGACACAGAAAAATACCACATGTGAGATGGATGGATGAAATAAAAAAGTGTGCAGGTGTGATGTGGAGAAGAGAAGCTGAACTTAAAGAGACCTTTATCCTGCAGTGGACTGATAATGTTTGATAATGATGATGAATAAGATAATGGCAATCATCATCATTATCATTATAAACATGTATTAGATATTCAGTTCTTAATAAAAAGTTTAGAAATAAGATGAAGAAGATAAGATTTGTGATGATTGGCAGTCACTTCCATGAGTGTCCCTATCCTTATATTCATTTTCTATCATGTCATATTAATTAAGCATAAAACACAAACATATCAAAAAGGCTTTAGAATGCTTGTGATCTTATTGAAAATGTACTGCAAATCAATTCAGTTTAGTTTAATATCTCAGTTTAATTTATAAAATAAATAAAAAGGTCTACCAAATGGTATAAAAGCTTGTCTTTTTTCTCTTTATATTTGTAATATATTGAGATTAATACTCCAACATTGTTCTATTCAGTAAACGAAATAATCTCAACCCATAACTATCTTGTGCTTTGGATTGAGAGTATTTCATTTACTTAAGACCAGTGTTGGAGTATTAATCTCGTATTATATATTAACTGCTGGGAATTATATATATATTATGCAATAAAAAGGTTCAGTAAAAATTAAGTGGAAATCACAGTAAATCCCTGATGATGATGATGACGACAAGCAAGTGTCTTCTAATTGCTACAATTTAACATTTATAATTTGAAAAAAAATATATTTATTTTTTTCCTAAAGCAATCTTATCATACAGTTTTGCTATAATTCTTTATTTATTGTGATTTTCTATTATAACATTCGATAAAATAAAGCACAGGCAACATGTCTGATTAACATATGCCTACCTGCCATTACCATCTGTAAATATGAACAAAGAATATATTAAATTTGAACATTTTATATATTCAGAGTTTATATTTTTAGCAAAACATAATTGATTGTATTACTTACTACGTAATCAATTTTTGAAAAAAATTAATGATTATATAACTATTATTACTGATTACGCAAAATGTGATTTGATATTTTGAATTTGTTGTTGATCAAACATTTGATTTGATGCAGAATTTTAATATATTTTTACATTACTGATTTCTTTTAGACATACATAGTGAGATGTTACAATTATAAATAAGGCTATTCGATCTTTTATCACATTTAAAAGATTTCATAAAACTCATGAGATATCACTTTCATTTACTGGCATTACCTTTCACTTACTTTATTTTGACTAGTTATATTTTGCAACGTAAACACATATTAAATATATATATATATATTAACATGCCTTGTGAATTATTATAATTTTATAAAAAATCATATTGGAACTAGGTATTATCCAAAAATAATTTGCTAATTTTTTATCCCCCTCCCTCTATACACACCCTTCCAAAGTAATAAAAAAGCTAATGTATGTATTTTAAATTATGTCTAGAAATATTTTTGTTTTTGTTTTTTAGCTCCAAATTTTTGATACCAATCGTGATGGTAAACTGCAGTTGAGTGAGATGGCAAAGTGAGTAGACTACAATTTATATATATGTATGTGTGTGTTTTACATGTGTATGTGTTCATGTACATATAAAAGCAATATAAGATTATTGGCAACCTTTTTAAGTTTTAAAACATTAAGTAAATAAATTGCAGAAACACTTTTGCTTTCTGATGCCTTAATTATTAAACATCGTTAGCGTAAAACTTGAGATTTTCTGATTTGGTCTAAATTTAAATAAGATATGGTTTTTAAGCAGATTATGCACCTTAATGATGCAAAAAGCTGTATTATTTTGTGATGTTTTAAACCAAGATTGCCTAATGTTTTGCAGTATATGTGTCACTTTTTTTTACCAATGAGTTCAAATGTGTCATACAACATTTACATTATTATTCTTTTTTTATACAAAATATTGTATGCTATAGATAAATAATATTTAACACTCTTTTCATAATATAATAATGTATTATAAATTTATTTAAACGCACATTCATTACGTAAATAATATATATTCATTAAGGCTGTAGCCTCAATCGCATGCGTATAAAATGTGATAGTAGGGACCTCTACAGGTCTTAAAACCACAAGCTTACTCTTGGAAGAAAAGAGGGGAACCTTTTTTACTTCAGCCTACTTTCTATTTAAATAGGTGAAGCTGAAGCGGTTCGATCTGAGAGTGTGAAGCTATTCAATACTTCACTAATTAAGTCCACATTTCCTATTACACATTAACCCTTTCAACGATTATTATTTAATTGGCCGAATGAGTTAAAAATCAAAACTTGTAATTGGCCAACTCACAACTTTAACAAAATCTATTGTTAAAATAGATCACTTTTAATAATATAAATACATTAGTTTTGTTTGTAAAAAGTATATTACTGAATTGTCAGATTATGAAACAAATGAAAGTCTTTTCAAAAATAAAATTTGATTTATAATTTAAAAAATATTCAATTGCGGTGAAATAAAAGTAACCGCTATTCAACCAACCATTGACGCAATCTTTTTTTTTTCACTTTAACGTTACGATCAATATGTAGCAATAAATAAATAATTCTTGGTAATATCTTAACTATTTTTCTAAAATAATTTGATTTTTAGTATTATTTTATCAATAATAATTTGTAATTCAATTCAAATATTGTTTAAAATGTTGTAAATATTCGTTTATAATTTTCGTAATAAAAATCAAATAACTTTTTACTTTTTGGCAGCCATTTCCCTTTCTGACAGAAGTGGGATAGTCAATAAGATTCAAGAAAAGTTGGTGAGGAGGCAGTGCTTTGGTTTTGTTTGACATATATGGTCATTTTTATTGATTTTTTACTTGTAAAATAAATCTGAAGAGGGCACCATCTTACAGAACTTTTGATTTTCTTTCGAATGACATATTATATGTATACGTGGGATAAAAAGTAGCCGATTTAGAGTGATGTCAAATCTTCTCGTTTTTAGATGAGTCATGCATTATAAGAGTTAATACTTGTGAAATCTTTCGATTTACAGCGAGTCAATGGAAAGATTTTATAGTGAGAAATCTATTACGATAATTTAAAGTTGTAATTATAAATTTATTTAAACGCACATTCATTACGTAAATAATATTCATTAAGGCTGTAGCCTCAATCACATGTGTATAAAATGCGATAGTAGGGACCTCTACAGGTCTTAAAACCACAAGCTTACTCTTGGAAGAAAAGAGGGGAACCTTCTTTACTTCAACCTACTTTCTATTTAAATAGGTGAAGCTGAAGCAGTTTGATCTGAGAGTGTGAAGCTATTCAATACTTCACTAATTAAGTCCACATTTCTCACTATAAAATCTCTCCATTGACTCGCTGTAAATCGAGTGAAGTAAATTAGTGAAGTATTGAAACCTGGTAAAACATCTCAATATATATATATATGAATTCATAGTATTATTTCCAGTAGCTTCCCAGAAATAATATTATGAAATCGTCATTTATCCATGAGAATATTAAAATTAATATATATAAACATTAAAAACCTAAAGCTACAGATATTGAATACATTATTAATTTTGATGAGGCTAAGGTTGTCTTCTTTGAAAGAAATAAAATAAAAAAAAGAATTAAAGAAACTTTATTATTAAGAATATATGATTCTGAAACAATTAATTTATTTAAAAGTTCTTTAAATATGAAGGGTGTGTGGGGTGTAAGTGGAATTGTGGATAATATTTAGTATAAATTTGTTATCTTGTAGTCCTTTAAATTTGAGAAACCTGCTTCTAGCAGTGAAATCATTGGTTGTGTTTTAGAGGTTTTTTTTTTGTTAGTCTGGTTGTGTTGTAAAGTTGGGGTAATTTTGATATATATGTATATAAATTATGCTTTAAAAAAATATGCGACAGATTTTTATAGACGATGATGATTATCAGTAGAAAGTAAAAGACAGAATGATAAATAATAAGAAACATTTAATGGTTGTAATAAATCATTATTTTTTTGTTTGTTTGCTATATGACTGACATTTTAGAAAGAAAAAAAATGTGTTTGCTTATTTATTTATTTTTTTCAATTAAAACTAAACTATTTATAATATTTTAAATTACATTCATTTAAGTTGGAAAACATGGATTTTTTTTCCTCTCTACAATAATGGCACTTTAGTTAGAATTTAATAAATAAGAAGATGTAATAAATTCAATATTTTTTTTATTACAAAAAATGAAAAGTTAATTAAAATTTGGTAATTATTTAATATTGGTACACAAAATATCTTTGTTCACTCAGAACAATTTTTAAAATTATCCAGCAAATAATAAGCTTGATTTTTTTTTTTTATCAGTGGAAGTAGAATAACTACAATGAACTATGGCTTAGAGATAAAGGAAACTCAGGATAACATATTCATAAACCATATATAGCAGAGCAGAAATTACTGGAAAAGTTTACCAATAAGAAACAATATTGATCATTTTACTGCTATTAATAAGCATTCAAATATGTATATTTAAATAACTGATTACTGGGTTAATTGCATAGGATCATTTTTTCAAATTATAATTATCTCCAAATCAATTATTTTTTATATTATTATAAATGTTTATTTAAGCTATATTAGAAATATTCCCATTCATTTAATAAAAAGCCTTTATTTTCATCTTACCTACATAAGAATTCCAACAGGATGACGTAAGAATCTTCAATTTGGAGTCATAAAAAGCAACAAATTGAAGAATGACAATTACAAAGTAAAGGAAAAGAATCTTGCTAAATCAATATATTTAAATTACGGTAATTATTCTACAACTTGATATTTACTTATTAATTTTTTCCTTATAGGAATTTAAAAAAAAAAAATCATATATATTTTTTCTATTCTACAGATGTAAAAACTGAATTTCTTTATGATGTGCTAAAAAGATTTGATGAATTTAAAGATGAATTATGCTTTCTATTTGCAATTACAATTATAAACTCAAGATTTATAAATCAAATCTTTTTTGTCTATATATGGCTACGATATCAAAAGTTAGTCAAGCATTTTTGCTATTTTATGACTGGAGTGCATTCGTGATCGAATAATATTTTAATAATCCTGATCAAAAGGAACGACTATTTTATTCTAAAAATTTATTAATAGACAATTTTTATATATTGATTTCTGTCATTTAAAATTTTGTGAAGTAAATTATTTTTTAATTATTGTGTTTTTTTTTTTTAGTTAATTAAATATTATTAATATTTTTTATTGTCCCTGCTTTTCATTTTTAATTGTCTTAATGATTACTATTGTCTTATGCTTTCTATGTGTCAGACTTCTACGGTATAGTGATAGGTATTCTTTTCAGTGTTAACTATTGTACTTCTTGTCATAATTGTAGTGCACAATCGAAGGCATAGAAAAATGCATTATCATCGTCATTTTATTAACTCAAATATACCATGGTATAAGTTAGAATTTGACAAAAGTTCATATAGTGATAAAGTTACTACTCACTCATACCCTTCCTTTTTATACTATTACAAAACTTGATAATTAAACAGGGACAAGATAATTTATCCATTGTACCACCATATATATATATGTTGATACGAAGATTTTCACGGGTTGCATATATAAAAGACATATTTTGTGGATTCATCCGTGTTAAAAAAAAAATTTAATATTGATATATGTGTAGCACCTCTACAAACATCTTTCTACCTTTTACCACCCAGTGGATGACTTGTGTGATCAAATCAAAACATTGGTATATCAATATTTAAATTTTTTTTAACACGGATGAACCCACAAAATATATCTTTTATATATATAGTATTATTTCTGAGAGCTTTCATGTAATAAAAATATAATAGCTAAATAGCTGATATTTCAATAAAATAACAAGAACTTTCCTCAGATCTTCTTTCTCAAATCATAAAAATATGTGTGAAGATTTAAAATCATTATTTTCCCCCTTGTTATTTTTTCCTCATTCTCAAAATCTATTTCTTATGATTTGATAAATTTAGCTATTATATTTTTATCACAGAGAAGCTCCCAGAAATACTGTGAATTCATTTATCCATGAGAATATTAGGTTTACTATATATATATATATGGGACTTGAACTCAGAATATTAGGTTTACTATATATATATATATGGGACTTGAACTCAGACTTTCAAGCTCCCTACATCTATCCAATCCATCTTATACAACTGATACACATGACCACATATATGTGAAAAAGATAAATGATGTCCAATATATGTATTTTATGCTGAACTAGCATTCATCAGTTGGTCCAAATTACCATCTCCCACACATATATACAATCAGTGCTCAGTTTATATTAAGATAGCAAATCTTCAAACTTTAATGGACAATCTTCTCCACTCTCCAACTTTTTAGCCATCTGTTTCATTGAAAATTTGAGGATGAAATGTCAAAGCCCTTGTTAATGCTAATATTATTGTCATACCCATGTTGACCTTAAGTCAAGCTAACCCCTCATACATAGGACCTTAATATGTCCATCTAATTATACAGAAGACTGATGGGCAGAATACAGGCTGAATATGTAATATTTAAATATATGTATATTGTCTATACTTAATGTAATTATAAAAGACTTGAAGTCAGACTTTCAAGCTCCCTGTATCTTTCCAATCCATCTTATACAACCAATACACATGACCACATACATATGGTTTTGTGCTGAACCAGCACTAATCAGTTGATCCAGATCACTATCTCCCACACATATTGCTCAGTTTATATTAAAATAGCAAATCTTCAAACTTTAATGGACAAGCTTCAAGCTTCTCTATTCTCCAACTTTTCAGCCATCCGTTTCATTGAAAATCTGAGAATGGAATGCTCAAAGCCTTTGTTGATGCCAATATTATTGTCATACCAATGTTAAACTTAGGTCAATCTAGTCCCTTACACATAGGATCTTAATATGTCCATTTAATTATACCGAAGAGGGATGGGCAGAATACAGGCTGAATATGTAATATTTAAATATATGTATATTGTTTATACTAAATTTAATGTGATTATAAGACACTTGAATTCAGACTTTCAAGTCCCTTATAATTACATTAAATTTAGTATAGACAATATACATATATAACTTTTTCCAGCAATTAATATTATGTAATACACTAGATTAACACCCAACACTGGTTTATTAAGCCAATGAAATATTCTCAATCCAAGCACAAGATAAAACTTTTTAAGAGAAAAGAATAGATCATCTTATTTCTTTTACTTAAATTAATTTATATAGGCAAATCTGAAGCACTTTGTAAGAAAGCATAAAGATCTTAAATTGATGAAATTGCTCTATATTATTCTAATTGACATTTGTGAAATTTTTTACTTCATAGCTTCTCAACATCAAATCAAATAATGAAATATGTATATGTAAACTTTTATCAGCTGTTAATATTATGTAATACACTAGATTAAACTTCTAATATTCATTTATTAAATAAATAAAATACTCTCAATCTAAAGCACAAGATAAAACTTTTTAAGAAAAAAAAACAGACTATTCTTTTCTCTTAAAAAGTTTTATCTTGTGCTTTGGATGGAGAGTATTTTATTTATTTAATAAATGAGTGTTGGGTGTTAATCTACTGTAATATATATATATATATATGTTAATTCTAATGTTTTCACGGATAAAAGATGTCATATTATTATTACTATTATATTCTTAGGAAAAAGCAATCTGAGTTTCAACAATATCAATACCTTCCTCAGAGCGCCTCTTTCTCAAATCATAAGACATGCATTCTTATGATTTGAGAAAGAGGACGCTCTGAGGAAGGTACTTGATATTGTACTGAAACGTCAGCATTTAGCTTTTTCACTACACGGAATATCCCGCAAATAGTAATAATAATATGACATATATATATATATATATATATTGTATATATTGTGCCCTTATCTATAGGTCATAATAAGGTAGAATGGTCAATTGCTAAAAAATTTTAAATTTTAAAATACGTTTGTGTAATATATTGATGATTGTATGATTGATTAGATTTTATAGTCAATTTAAGGCTGAAAATACCTGGTATATAAAAGTGTAATGAATTATTTTAAAGAAACAGTTAAATAAAGCTTAATTATATCCTTGCATATGGTTGTAAAAGCTGGCCATATAAAATAATACAGCTATAAATAGTTAAAAGTATATTAACAATCCAATGGTAATATTTTAAAACTAATAAATTAAATAAACGTTATATGTAATGTTATAATTATAATTAATATTCAAATTTAATCTAATATATTTTAAAATAAACTTTAGGATGGTGAGAATTATATTTAGTTCTACAATTTTAAATTATTTTCCAAATTTTTTATAAAATATATCAGTTTTGGTAATTTAGACCGAGACGTAAATTAAAAAATCATCTGATAAAGTTAGTAATCATGTGACTGTATATTATATACCTTCACACACACGCTTGTTAGAATATAATAATAAAGTTTGTGAATTATAAAACTAAATATAATTGCTATCTATCGTTAAAGTAAAAGTTGAAATATTAAATGATATTTTAATAATTGTTTTAAAGTTTAAATGATTTTGATAAAATTATAAATGAGTAAAAAAAATACTATTCTAAATAATATTTAAGACATGACGTCATAAATTCTTTATTTTAAAAAGGTTTAATCTATTATAAAACTAAAATGTGTAAATTTGTTCACGCTAAAAAAGTCATTAACCAATCAATGAAGGTATTTTAGCAGACAAAATATAAGAACTAGACGGAGCAGGAGAAAGTAATGTGTAAGTGAAGGAGGGAGTAACATATTTTTTTGGCTGGATAAGATCGTAAGCTAGAAAAGTAATATAATTTTAAAATTTTGTATTTGTTTTAAAAGTTTTTTTAAATATAATATTTTGAACTGCCTTTACATGGAGGGCTAATTTTAAAAGTTTTCTTACCAGAATATTTTATTCAAGTTTAGCCAAAACCTTACAGTAAAAATGGAAATACTACAGAAAACAGTATATAGAAGTTATGAGAAAGGAAAAATATTTGTAAAGTGCCTTGATACAGCTTTATTTATGCTCAACCAGAAACTTATTATTATAACTCAGAGGAATATAATTTGGACGCTATACGGAAAACTTAAAAGAGAAGTTATTTGCCATCAGGAAAAATTATGACGCACAAATTTATAAGGCTACTCTGAAGTTATTTTATTCTTCTCTATGGAAAAATTAAGATACGTATATCATAAAGAAAAAATTATGTAAAAGTTATAACAGAGAAAGAATGTTTGTCCTTTTTAAAGGAAACATTACAAAGTATATAGTTACCAGAACTTTAAAAGAAAGGAAAAATTACCGAATAATGATATGAAAGAGTCATTATTTTTTTTTAAAAAGGAAAGAAAAAACTTTATCTAAGAAGAATTAAAATATTATAAAGTGTTCATTATAAAAATGCTTAATAAAGATAGAGATTAGGAAAATGGAAATTTAAATTACTTAATGAAAATGGATCCATGGAGACAGAAAAATTTACTAAATATTTAAATCAAAGTACTGAGAAGATGCATCGTAAAAGTCGCGCGGGGGAAAATATTAGCAGAAAATATTAGAAGAGAATATGTAGACGTTTTCTTTATGGGATTAATTGATATCATAATTAATAATTGTATTAAATATTATAAAAAACCAAGGATTGTCATCTATGAATACTTATTGAACGAAGTAATAATTGTTTTGCCTTAAAATTGAACAAGTAGGGAGAAGAACATTAAGTGACTGAAGAAGAAATAATAAACATTTTTTTTAGCTTTAATATGAACGGTTTTCAAGAAAGTTTGATAAAGAAGTACAGTAAATATAGTTTAAATATTTTTTACTAATTTATTTTAGAATATAAAATGTTATGTGAGATTAGGGAAAACATATAAACATAAATTTAGTAATATTAAAATTTAAATATAATAACTTGATAAAATTATAGAAATATTGTTTAAAAATAAAGTGTATGGATGTGAATCTTATATCTACAAGGATCAAATGGATGGTGAAGCCTACGGAACGCGATCGAGAAGATAAAGGTCGTTTTGGTAATTTTGATAGTTATTTATAATGCATAATGTATTTTTTTTAGATCATCTATTGACCTAAGAATGAAGTGTGAAAGTTTAAATTATATGTACACATTTTATACAACATTTTAACATATAATGAGATAGGAGTAATTCGGAATATGCATGCAATAATTTATTTAAAGTATATTAATAATATAATTTTAACAGAACAATTGTGTGATTCTTTTGAACTTTCATGTGATAAAGTATTCAGATATTTAAGTAGTTTGTATGACTAAATATATGGAGGAAAGTAGTAAGCAAGCTGTCTTATAGAACAGTGGAATAGTTTTAAAATAAATGAATTTTATTATTGTTAGTAATGCAGATATGTATTTGTCGATGTACAGTATAAAAAAATCTTGAGAAATAAGATCGGATAGTGACTTGGAAGTACTAGTGGAAAGGAAACCAAGATGATGTTTTTTTTTTAAGAAATAGGAAAAATAAAGGATTTGGATCATATTTAGTTTTGTGTGATTTCAGTATAGTTAACTAGGCCCTATAACTGAACACATATGGTTTGGACAGTGTTTTTGCATATCTTTAAACTTTTGATGTTAGAATAAAGCAGAAGAAATAGCTTTAGCATCGTTCCTATGATAGAGGTTGGTAGACAGGTAAAGGTCACTCCTCTATAGTGTCTTTTAATTCACTGTGCCATGATTGTCAAGATATATGACGAGTAATATTCTAGTTGTGTTTTGATCCTATGCATCTATCTTCACTATCCTTATTTTGTGAATCTGCATCGGTCAGAAAGATATTTTCAAAGAAATAATGAATAAAATAGAACTGAAGATATGTTATCGTTTATGTAAGAATAGTTTATTTGCTGGAATGTATAGAATTGTGTAACTTTAAAATTGAAAGTCCAAAATATCATAAAGAGAGAAAGAATCATATAATACATTGTAAAATTAATTCAGAAATGAATATAAGATTTTGAAAAGAAATCTAAACCAAGTATTTTAAAAGTGATAATAAAATTTGAATGAATTTTTTTTTTTTAATAATATTTAGAAAATAAGTATTGCATATTTATTAAGAAAATAGTCCAATAATGTACAATAAACATATACTTGTGCATGGTATGGTAATAGTTATAATTATATCATCCGAAGTAAGGCTTGAATGAGAATATTAGGATTAATAAACATCGGATAATGAACAATAAAAACCTAATACCGAATGTAGAACAATGTTTTGACTTTGTAAGATTCCATACAACCAATATAAAACTAAAATTTTATTGTTTTGTAGAATTTCACTACGAATGTAAATTTTGTAAAAAAAATATATATATATATAATTTTAATAATATTAGGGATGCAAAGTGTTTGTGATAATCATATAAGAAATGCATTTTGTAATAAGCTAACCATAATAATAAATCAAGTAATAATACTGTATTTTCTTAAGTGTTAAAAATAAGATTTAACTAGGAAAAGTAAATAATATTTTGATTTCATTTTATAAACTAATAAACTAAGTTGAGATATGAAAGTAAGGGATATCCAATGTATATAGTGTAAAAATATTGTTAATTTATTTATGTTATTAATAAACTTTGTTTTAAATTTGTTCTAAAGTTTTTGTGTCCGAGTTGTTATTTCTCCACATGGATGCATGAAATCACAATACATTTATAATTGAAACAGACATATAAATTTTGCACAAAAGGTAAACATAAAAGTGTTATAATAATTTTGAGAATTTATTGGTATGTTAAAATTAAAAGATCATAATTTTATATTATTTATTGGTCATAAGTCGGTTGCCACAATATTACATTAAATTATATGATAATGTTGCCACACGTATTCTGTTGTCAGATTATTAAAATACTACCACGTACGTATTTATTTATTTTATTTTAGGAAAAAATAAGATTATATTATATTATTATTGTTATTATTATTTTATTATTGTTAGTTGTTGTGTAGTAGATTATGACATAAAAATTCCCTTTTCATATTTTACTACCGTAATTTTAAATCAGTTAGAATACAATTTATGAACCTGAGATTTTATTTATTTTACTTCATTTTATTTAATTGAGCTAGATTCTTGTTATAAAGAAGATTAAGATATGATTATTATTTTAATCGTAGTGAATAGAGCTCAGAAAGTCATAAGAATACTATGAGTTAGTTATTTGGTATAGTAAAAAGGGGGAATAGTGTTCTTATGCCATTGAGGTAGTATCGTGTGGATAATAGCTCAATGTAGTCTATCTCCTTCCCTGTATTGTCACTCCATGTCTCATGAAAATAGTAAATATTTGTTAATTCATTTTAAAATTGAATCGAATTTGTATTTTAAAATTAGAGCTAGTAATCATTTTAATTAATGCTGAATATTTCATTTATTTATTTGTTAACTGAGCTAGAACCCGTAATATTCGTAATAAACAATATATTTTGGGGGTGAGAACGCATGGGGGGAGGTTAGAATATATATATAATTAAATATTGGGTTTTTTTTTCAACATTATGTAATTTCTGATTTTGAATAATTAACCATACACCATTAAAGCATTTTTCAGCACATCTGTATTTACTAGATTATGATGCCAAAGCAAAGTGACCATTTGTATTAATTATACTTTATATATTATCTGGGGCAGTTAATGCAAATAATTATTTTGCATTGTCATAACTATCTCATAAATATAGGTGGGCTGAAAATTGTATTATCAGTATTTGGATAATTAATCAAAATTAGAAATTATATATAGAATAGTATTAATTTATATTTATATATATATATTTTTTTTTATCTATAGAAATTTAAAATATCTTAATTTTAAATTAAACTTTAATTAATATTAAAAAAAATAATGTATATATGAAATATTTGATGAATAAAAAAATTATTTTATTATATATGCATATTAAAATAAGTTTAAATATGTATGTAGACAAATAGATCTTGGTATGTGTATGCTATTAATTCAATTTGAATCTGGACAATCCATTTATTTATATATATTTAAAATTAGGTAAAAGAAATATAAGTATATATTTAATGAGTAGTATTTAAAAATAAGTTCTGTATTAATATAGGTGTACCATTAATTTTAAGACACAGAGGTATCACAATATCCATTATATTTTATTCCAAACTCTCCTCACATACATCTTATATAGTGTAGAATACATATTATTTATTGAACTGCAAGTGTATAGTACTTTTCAACATATATATATATATATATATATATATATATATATATATATATATATATATATATATATATATATATATATATTGTACCAAATGTGTTAACCATGTTTCCTACCGGCCTCTTAGGCAGAGATGAACATACTTGGAGAGTATGTATGTCCAAATGATAGCTATAAAATATATAACTAGCATTACATTTCCAGGACATAACTTCTTCTCTGGCTGCTGACTTTCACACCGATCATTCAAAGTGCTCTTTTGTTTTGGAAGAAATATTCTGGGTGCCAGTTAACTACCCCAAAGGGTGAATTAATGTACTTTGAATGATGGCAAACTAACTCAGTGCCTAAGATATCCCATGACTAGCTCAATCGACACTACAATAACCCAATTATTTCTTTAACTAGTGATAAAATTTACTTAATTAATGATAAAGAATCGACTGACAGATATTAAGTTTAAAAGTCAATTTATTTTACTAAACATTTATTATTCTACTTTTAATTTACTTATGAGAACTTATTTAAATGAACAAGGGCTTATCATAACTTCAGGCTCACACATATATAATAGCAATATAATATAACAAAGAATTAAATAATATTTGACATTTAAAATACAATGAAATCAATATATCATAATGCATTAACACACACAACATTTCAAAACACGCACATCAATAGTTCATTTATGCATGCTTATAGAGTTCATTATTATTTGACTCTGGGTGGCTTCAAACTAGTGTGATGGCTACTTTAGAAATGAGAATAAGAAAATTGTTATTACCTAGGATTTTAGAACATGGGCTTCTTTTTGCTGTGAACTTTATTTTAATAGGGTTTTGTTTTCTTCCTGGTTGCTGCTTCAAGTGAGAATATTTCTAGCCAGCTGGATTCGACATTTTCTTGAGGAGGTTTATTATTCAGTGACACTATTCTTGGAGACAGCTAAATATAAATATTCCTGGTGATTCTTTAAGTTGTTAGGCAGGCATTATCTTTTTCCAGGCAGGTTTTCTGTTTTACTGGACTCGGGCTAGAAAAAGTCATATGTTTCCGAGGTTTGTCAACTGATCGATTGACCGATTTAATCTGATGTGATTTCACTGAACTGAACTGCACTCTTTCTCAACTGTTATCTCAACTGAACTGTTATCTCAACTTAACTGTTATCTCAACTCAACTGAACTGACTGTCCAATAAAAATTTAAGTCTATTTATGTAATGACCTGTTGTTATTTTTGATATCCTCCAGCAATAACTGTTGTGGAAAATCCCTCCTTGTTTTTAATTGCATTCTTCTAGATAAGCTTTTACTTACATGTTGTTGGAGATCTTTAATTAGCAGCCATCGCACATTTTGTATTTTATATTTTTAATTAGTAGCCATCGCTGAATGTTTTTTAATGATAATTTTCTATGTCATGTTTTAATATTTAATATGCACGTATTTATGCTATGTTTACAATCGCACATATATATTTTACTAACAAGCTCACATTAATTCGTCATTTATGCACATGTATATTTTTCTAATGAACTTAATATTAGTTTTAAGATTACTTTTCTTTCTTTAACTCAAAAGGGATATTTTTTTACTTATTTGAAAATCAACTTCTTTAAATTTTCCCCGTAACTATGAATTAATTGCTTTTTAGCAAAAAAACTCTTTAAACTTCTTCCTATAAAACTTTTAACTTGACGTTTCTAAAGCAAACCCCCCTCCCCCTTTTAATTAATTAATTGTAACTTTTATTTTAAAAAACTCTTTAAATGTTTAATTTTATGCTTTCGAAAGCAAACCACCTTTTTGTTTAAATCTAAAAACTCTTTAGATTTTTTGTAAACAAACTGAAACCTTCGCATTATTTTTGATACTTTTATTTTTAGACATTTATTATTTGTACCAATACAATATTGACACATTACACCACCCTCCTTTTGAGAGTAAAATGCATCATTTTTGATCATTTTATCTCTGATAACTTTAATTCTTTATTAAATCTTAAATTATTTATTATTTTTCTGAGTTTACTTTCTAATATCTGACACTTTACATGCTAAGGGCAATCTTCAATTATACTTTGCTTCTTTCAATGCTGGAAACATTGCTTACAATGATCTTAGTACTGGATAGTGACCATGAGGACAAACTAATTTTGTGGCACAGGTATTTTAAAACAAGGTGGATGCAGAGTTTGCTGGCTTATACTGACTTATACATATGAAAAACAAAGCTTTGTGTGCTGGTTCTCTTGACCAGACTTTGACAAAGAAAAGGTCGCTGTGAATGGAAGGATTCATCTACTGTCCAATTCATCTTATGCTTTGGAAATGAGGTATGAGATATGGGGATTTTCCCCTGAAGAAGTGATTTGCAGCTTATGCTGGTTGTTCCCAGTGCACATTTTAAAAGAGGAATGATCTCTGATAAGTCCATTGTGGGTGCTAAATTTTATCCAACCAACAGCTTTAATTTATCCTTATCTAAGACTTATTTCTATACTACCCTCATTTCCTTTAATTTCAAACCCTTATACATTCCTAATATAACTTAGATTGACTTTCATTTATATTATTTTAACCTTACCATATTGTTTTAAATTCGTACGACCAATATCTTAAACATTTATTTCTATTAATCTTATAATATTATTCTGAATCATTACGAACATTATTTTAAATATTTATTTATATTAACCTAATCTTACAATATTATTTTTATAAACCATTTCTTTAACTTCTTTATTAACATGTGTGTGTTCTGAAAAAGAACTATTTTACTTTATTATGATTCATTATTACACAATG
Organism: Epiperipatus broadwayi; assembly: GCA_028023455.1. NCBI lineage: Eukaryota > Metazoa > Onychophora > Udeonychophora > Euonychophora > Peripatidae > Epiperipatus > Epiperipatus broadwayi. The sequence goes on along the minus strand of JAQFVV010006278.1, from coordinate 3,299,340 downwards.
TTTTTATTCATTTTATTTCACCTGATTACTTTAAACTATTTATTTACTTCCTTTTATTAGACTGTGTGTACTCAAAACAAACTTTTATTTCATTATGCTACTTTATTTATTATTTTCTACAGATATATTATACTTATTTATTTAACTTAATTTTATTGATTTTTTTATTTCAACTGTTTATTTACGAGCATTTTTCTTTATTAATATGTGCGTGGAGAAAAAATCTTTTATTTTATGAAGCCTTCATTATTATTATTACTTCCAAACATTTCATTTATTATTATTCATTTATTTTCAAATTTATTATTTTAGTTTTTAAATAGAAGTTTTAGATTTAAATTTATCAGATTTATTTACATTAGAATAATCATATTCGTGCTCATAGTCCATTTCCGGTCCTTTGTTTTCTCCTTTACGATTCTGCCTGATTACGAACTTTTAAACTATGTCAGGTGGTTCCTTCTTTCTTTCTACTAATTCACTAACATAAATTATACTCCATATCCTCATGTCTATCCCTCGATTAAAATTTGTTGCTTTATCTCTTTCCCTTTCTGTTCTATTTTCTGCTTTATAGATTAGAAAACCTTTAAGCTTCATAGAACTCTGTATTTTTCCTAACCATGAATATTTTTTTCTATTCTTTCTCTTTGTTTTAACCCTATGCTTAAGATAAACCTTCAACTTATGTCTCTCTTCTATTTCTTGATCTATATTTTTCCCCACACTTTCTTTCTTAGCACTATCCTGTTCTGGTTTAATTTCTATCTCTATTTTCACCTTCTCTGTTTCAATGCTATCTAGTTTCATTTTAATTTCTATCTATTTCATGACCTCAGCTTTCTTTTCAACTTCCTGACTTTCTTTAACTAAATTGACCTCTATTCCTATTATCTCACATCTTATTTCTCTTATTTTCACTCTGAGTTCCTTAATTTCTTCTTTGACCTGATTAATTTCTTCCTTCAATTCTGCTTTGAGCTCTTGTTGACTTTGCTTAAATTCACAATGCATCTCTTCCAATATTCATCATCATTTTCATCATCATCTGCATCTCAGATACTTCTTTTTTCTCTTTTTCCACTAACTGGGGATTTTTAAAAAATATCAGGCTTTTTTTCAGCTCCATTTCTTTATTCATGGTTATGCTAGACTTTTTATTTTTTTTAATTATCTTTTTGCATTAACAAATCAAATATTATTATTGTTTATTTATTCTTAAACAGAACATACGACTGACTCCACCTCCTTGTCCTTTTCTCTACCTGTTCTTAATGCTTTAACTCCACCCAAAACATCTAACTGTCTCTGATTTAACAGAATGATTTATTTTAACTAATGTAAACAGCATAAATGTCTTTTCATTTAAAGAAAAAAAATTTTGGTCAATTCTTTTTTTTTTAAATTAAACCACTTTAAAATACATAATTTAGCTTTTCTTTCAATTTTATTTTTCAAACAATAATAAAACATTTAGTTAACTGTCATTTATAATGAGTTTAGCCCATGTTGGCTATGCCAATGTACCGGATGTGCTAACGATGTTTCCTACTGGCCTCTTAGGCAGAGATGAACATACTCAAAGAGTATGTATGTCAAAATGATAGCTATAAAATATATAACTAGCATTACATTTCCAGGACATAACTTCTCTGGCTGCTGACTTTAACACCGATCATTCAAAGTGCTCTTTTGTTTTGGAACAAATATTCTGAGTGCCAGTTAACTACCCCAAAGGGTGAATTAATGCACTTCAAATGATGGCAAACTAACTCAGTGCCTAAGATATCCCATGACTAGCTCAATCGACACTACAATAACATAATTATTTCCTTAACTAGTGGTAAAATTTACTTAATTAATGATAAAGAATTGACCGACAGATATTAAGCCTAAAAATCAATTTATTTTACTAAACATTTATTATTCTACTTTTAATTTATTTATGAGAACATATTTAAATGAACAAGGGCTTATCATAACTTCAGGCTCACACATATATAATAGCAATATAATATAACAAAGAATTAAATAATATTTGACATTTAAAATACAATGAAATCAAAATATCATAATGCATTAACACACACAACATTTCAAAACACACACATCAATAGTTCATTTATGCATGCTTATAGAGTTCATTATTATTTGACTCTGGGTGGCTTCAAACTAGTGTGATGGCTACTTTAGAAATGAGAATAAAAAAATTGTTATTACCTAGGATTTTATAACATGGGCTTCTTTTTGCTTTTTGCTGTGAACTTTATTTTAATAGGGTTTTGTTTTCTTCCTGGTTGCTGCTTCAAGTGAGAATATTTCTAGCCAGCTGGATTCAACATTTTCTTGGGGAGGTTTATTATTCAGTGACACTATTCTTGGAGACAGCTAAATATAAATATTTCTGGTGATTTTTTAAGTTGTTAGGCAGGCATTATCCTTTTCCAGGCAGGTTTGCTGTTTTACTGGACTCAGGCTAAAGAAAGTCGTATGTTTCCAAGATTTGTCAACTGATTGATTGACTGATTTAATCTGATGTGATTTCACTGAACTGAACTGCACTCTTTCTCAACCGTTATTTCAACTGAACTGTTATCTCAACTCAACTCAACTGTTATCTCAACTCAACTCAACTGAACTGATTGTCTGATAAAAATTTAGGTCTATTTATGTAATGATGTGTTGTTATTTTTGATATCCCCCACCAATATCTGTTGTTGAAATCCCCTTCTTGTTTTTAATTGCATTCTTCTAGATAAGCTTTTACTTACATGTTGTTGGAGATCTTTAATTAGCAGCCATTGCACATTTTGTTTTTTATATTTTTAATTAGTAGCCATCACTGACTGTTTTTAATGATAATTTTCTATATCATGTTTTAATATTTAATACACACATATTTATGCTGTGTTTACAATCGCACATATATATTTTACTAACAAGCTCACATTAATTCATCATTTATGTACATGTATATTTTTCTAATGAACTCAGTATTAGTTTTAAGATTACTTTTTTTTCTTTAACTCAAAAGGGATATTTTTTTACTTATTTGAAAATCAACTGCTTTAAATTTTTCCCATAACTATGAATTAATTGTTTTTTAGCAAAAAAAAACTCTTTAAACTTCTTCCTATAAAACTTTTAACTTGACATTTCTAAAGCAAACCCCCTCCCCCCTTCTAATTAATTAATTGTAACTTTTATTTTAAAAAACTCTTTAAACGTTTAATTTTACACTTTTGAAAACAAACCGCCTTTTTGTTTAAATCTAAAAACTCTTTAGATTTTTTATAAACAAACTGAAATCTTTGCATTATTTTTGATACTTTTATTTTTAGACAACATTTATTATATGTACCAATATGATATTGGTACTATATATATATTATAATGATCGGCAAAGTTGAGAGTCTTACCAGATCTGCCATACAGGGCACCACCAGGCCATTTGAACCTGGAAAATTTATATAGTAGGCAGATACATAAGTTAAAGATTCAACTTTTACACATATATATTTTATTCTGACCATCAGCCCAATGCCACTAGCTCATGGAGATGTAGAGATTTATGAAATATAAATTCTTATCAAAAAATATTTTAAAGATTAAAAAATATAAAAGAAGCCACTGCCAGTAATAACACACAAACATTTATTATACATATATATTTATTAGCATTATTATCTTAGTATGTTTACTTTAGTTTTTTTTTTTTATATAAAATATTAGAACTTTACTTTAAAATTTAACTTACATTTTGAATTTTATTTACGTTTTAACTTTTATTTTACAAGTTCACACAGATGAATTTAATATTTTATTAAGTGTCGAATATGAATAGACTACATAGATTGCATTTGAAAAGAAAATATTCTATCCCTTATTTAACCTTAGGCCAAAATTTCACAGCTAAACTAACGTCAATCCACCAGATACATCAATGTATTCAATGCAGCATGAATACGACAGCACAAATACCATACTGTCAGGAATGTACATCTGAACAGCATGGTTATAGAGAAGAAATTGTTTCTCATCCAGTGCAGGAATATTACATCTGTCTGGCGAGAAGAACAATAAAAAAACTCCATAGGAAGGAATTGTGGTCCTTTTTGCCAACTTGCGATCCCATTCCATAGGCAAAGGAGTGATCCACGGAGCAGGAAATACCGTCTGTCTCCGATGGTCAATAAGAAATAGGCTTATTTTGCCCAAGTGTGGCATATAAGGTGATCCTGTGCATAGCAGACCTCATACTACATTTGCTAATTACACCAATATATACTATCGATTAACCCAATTTAACTACAAAATGAATAACCTAAGATTGACCCTCCCTTAATTAAACTAATATAACTTTACAAATCTATGTAGCCATACACGCCCAACTAATTATACATTTATCAAAAGTTTAGTTTAACAGCAAAGAAAAAAAAATCATAATAAAAACTTAAAAGAACGGGAAAAAATAAATTAATGGAAATGATTTACAAAAAATAATAATACATTCAATAAAATAATTATTAATAATTTAGTTTGGTCAGATAGGATTCTATTTCTATTAAATATGGAACAAGTTTTAGAATTAAAGTTCTTATTCTTTTCAAATACTGGAGTTTTAGAATTATAGTTAAAGCTTATTAGAGTTCATAAAGTTCTTACAGTTTAAAAGAAAAGTCCATACTTTCTAGTTGCTTGCAACTTGTAAGGTGTTAATTCCCACAAGGTCCTTTATTGTGGCTGGTATTTTATTGATGGATCTTGGTGTCCTGGGGTACACAATATAGGAAGACAATATTATTTACTTTCTTTATATTTAACTGAAGGAATTGGAAGTGTGTCTTTCCAATCCCTTCTCCTTCAAGTCTCCCTGCACCAACACATATAGCACATTTCTCTCACATCTCTTTTTCTCTCCCAGCTCTTCTTCACACACTAAAATTTATTTTTCCAAACTTTTCTTTTATATTCGAATTTTGGATTGAGTGGACATTACATCATGACGATGATCATTCCTTTGCTGAGGTTCATTTCCTGAGGTCTTTCTTTTATTGGATAATAGTTTCTATTGTTTTTTCTCTCCTATCTGACCCTTACTTATACATTTTGCAATGCCCAAGGGCTAGCTTATATTTAACTAATTAAAATAATCATTTCCATTTTACAATAGCATTAATTAATTAATTGTGCATTCTTAAAGATATATTTTTATCTTTAAATCTTTTAAGTTTTTGCTGAAAATTTAGTCTTGAAACTTTTTCTTTTTTTAATAAAGTTTTCTTTTAGTAATTTTTCATCTGTGCAATTTTATATATATACGGTTTAAATGACTTTTAACTTTCAATTTTTATGTCTTAAAAAAGAGGTTTTTATATGTGAACTTTTCTTTTTAATGTCTAATTTTTAAAATAAATAATGTAATGGTGTGTGTGCCCATTACAATATATATATATATATATATATATATATATATATATATATATATATATATATATAACACAAAACTTTTATATGTATAGTATGCTTATATAAATTACAGAAAGACTCATTCTTTCCAAAGATATATTTAAAGTACTGATTCCACTATATACTGGTTACAGAAAAAAAACACAGGTTGTTGTGTTATATATAAATAATATAATATAAACAAAATGTTAAAAATATATAATTATTAATAATAAATTAAGGGGGTGTATTTATAGATATTTTACTAAGTATGTGAGTATGTGTTCATCATTAATTCTCAGAAAAATTAAAAATAAAATCTTGTTGTATCTTATTTTTATTTTTAAAATAAAATGAATATTAAAATAACTATTTTTTCAATAACTTTTTTCCCTTATAGAAACATAATAGTAATCTCATTACCAAAAAATTATGATCTTCTAATTGTTCTGATGTTTTTAAGTCAGTATCAATTTTAAGTATATTCTTAAATTCTGTCAAATTTTTGGCATAACATTTTATTATATGAAATAATGCTTATCAAATTTGGAAAAAATAATAATAGAGGAATATAACATATGTACTTTGAACACAATGCAAAGAAATTTTATTAATAAACTTGATTATATATATTTTTCTGATATGAAAAAATGACTACTCATATATTGTAAAAATTATTTACAAACTTTACTCTTTTATTGTGATTGTTTATAGTACTCAGAAACAGAAAAATGATTGCTCACACATTGTAAAATGTATTAAATCTATTGATTTTAATGTGCATGGGAATCTATATTTTTGTTTGTTTACACTTTTTTGAATAGTATATAATTGAAATTGTATATATTGATACAGTATAGTTTGTGGCTTCACTAAAAAGTAAACAGGTATTTTGAAAGATAAATAAATCTAGAAATTGTTTTTAAAAATATAATTGCAAAAAAATCTTTATAAATTGGCAAAAATTAAATTGCAAAACAGTTTTCAATATTATTTTTTGTTTTATAACTATTTTCTAAATTAATTATCCACAATTAGATTGTATATCAAAACAAGCTTCAATACTGATTTAGTTATTTGTTTTTGAAATTTTTAACATATAAGTTGTTTTCATATTAGATTAAAATCACTAAAATAGTTCGTAAATAGTCTTGAAATTCAATTCTAAAGTAACTTAGTCTCAACATCAGCTAGATGAGTTGTAGTCAAATACATGAATTTAATAGAGAAAGTTATAAGGAGCATACTCTTGTTACTATAAAAGATATTTACAGCCTAGAAAAGACAAAAAAGTAGAATTAAAACTGATTTATGTTACTATCATGCTTGTCATTATCTAAATCTAGATTTTTGTTTAATAGTATCTGGCTACTGAAAACCATGACAGACCAACTAATTTGGACCAATTAGAGCTGCATTTCTAAAAAAAATTTAAAGCTGAAAGTAAACATCAATATTTTGGGAGAATTAAAATAAATATCAACCCCCACTCCACCCTGTAAGAAAGCAAAATGTATTGCAGTTAGTTTACATTAAAAAGAAGAAATAAGATTTTTGATAAACTAAACATTATATCATACCATAAAAGAAATATTTACAATATGTTTATTAGTACTTGAAGAATTTCATATAGTATCTTAAAAATTATACCTCCAAGAGAAATTAGAATTTCTGACTAATTTAAATGGGTGTTCTAATTTATTTATCTATGTTATAGTAAATTTTAATAGAAAATAGTATATATCAAAATATTTTATAAAAAAAGGCTTTTATTTAATTTGATGAGTAATGCACTAAAAAAATTTAAAAAAACGTTTTTTTTTTCTTTAAGTACAATTTTGGTTATGTTCAATTTAAAATAAAAGTAAGAGTATCCATACATAATAACTAGTTATAAAAATAGTGATTGAATTAATTAATTTATGAATACCTCACACTTTTATGTCAAGTTACATATGACAACAAAAATTGTGCTTAAAGAAAAAAAATATCTTGGGGGATTTAGTATCTATTATTCATCAAATTAAATAAAATCATTTTTATAAAATATATTTATATTATTTTGTGCTTTTTTGTGTTCAGATATTTTGAAACTAAAATTTTGTAATTGCTTATATTCAAATTCAAAAATTGAGGATTTAAATAATTTCACCATATTTCTACTATTCGAAATGAAATTCATATGCATCAAAAATCATTTATATGATTTTTATGTTTTGAAGGTGGATTTTAAAAAAAGAAAGTTAAACAATCAAGAAAAATTAAAATTGAATTCTTTATTTTTTTCTATTTTAATTAAATTTTAATGCTTTTCAATGAATTAATCATGAAATTCAATGAAAGTATATTTTTTTAAACAATAGCACTATCTATTTTTGTCCACCACTGAAAACTTGTTCACCCCACCAATTTAAAATTTAGCCTGCCAATACTATTATGCTAGATAACTGACTAAACAGCCCTAAAATATTGTATTGCCATCAGTCACTAACACATGCACAAAATTTGAAAAAAAAAACTCTTTGATAGGAGTATATTAAAAATAACAAAATTTAACCAAAATAAACAAACAGAATTTCTAAGTTCGATTAAAATGTTTTTAAAAAAAATTTTTAGGTTCTGCTAGGTTTTAAATATGATTAATTTCTGACAATAATTATTTTAAGAATAATTTGATTATTTTTGAGATTTTATTGTTTGGCTTATAATCTAAAATTTTCTTGTTTATTTTGAAACAAATAAAGGGTTACAGCCATAAAAAAAAATTTAAATATGAAAATTATAAAAAAAAGTTGGAATAAATCCATATGCAGGCTACTTTATAAAAGTAAATTCAAGTTTCATATGGTTAAAATCTAATTTTTTGCTATTAATCTAATTGTTCTTAATTATGTTAATGAGCTCAGTGAATATTTGATAATTATAAAATAAATTATAATAAAGCTTTTTTGTTATATATATATATATATATATATATATATATATATATATATATATATATATATATATATATATATATATATATATATATATATATATATAGCAAACTGAATCCTTAATTATTTTTAATCAATTAATGTTATTGAATGTTTTGTTTAACTTAAGACTTGGTCAAATTTTCTGATTTTTAATCTACTGCTATTGAATCAATTTTCTTCAAATCTTGCATGTGTTTAGTTTTAATGACAATTCAGTGTAGTCATTCAATACTTAAGGGTTGTCCAGCCTCACAGTGTAGGCAGGTTACATGTATTTAATTTAGTTTAGGGTTTGAGTCATGTGTAATAGATGGCCTAATATTTTTTAAACAGGCACTTTTTTTTAATTTGTAGAAGAAGTTTTGGGGAATTTATATTTAATTAAAATACAAAGAAAAAGAAATAAATTATGAAATCTTAATTTTGCTTTGGACTGTTTACATAAAACTTGCTTTTTTAAACCACTGCTTTCATAAAAATAAAAATTGTGTAACTAATTTTAAACAATATTATATACTCAAACACTAAAAAAATAAAAATATTATATATATAATATTTTTATTTTATATATAGAATTAATGGCAGTTGAGGAGGGTTAAGGAATTAACCAAAAGTACTTCTGTGGATTGAGAAACTATATATATAATAGTTAATTATTGTTTATTTATTATTTGTATTGTTATCAAAATAGTTATTTGTATTTATATATGTTTAAAAAATGTTTTTATTTAATTTGAAGATTAATGTACTAATAAATAAATAAAAATTGGGGGGGGTAATAATTTTGGGTGTTGTATGTTAAATAAAAATATAGGGCATCCGTAAATTAATTAATTCAGGCAATACAGATTATAATCAGACTAAATTTTTTATTGAAGTAATTAATTTATGGATGCCTCATGCTGATATTTAAATTTATATGTAGTATGCAAAAATGTAATTCAAGAAAAAAAAATATTTTTTTGCTTTTTGTGCATTAGTCCTCAAATTAAATAAAAGCATTTTTAAAAAAATATTATATGTATATTATTTTGCTAAGTTGAATCTGTCATTTATATACATTAAACACTATTAATTTTCAACAATAAATCTTATCATTAATTTTATTTTAACAGTTGGTTATCTATTAGAAAATGACAGAAAGTGGAATTAGTAACTTTTTAAGAGGAAATTATGCAAAATAGTTATGATAATGGTGAAGATATAAAAAAATTATCCATAATATATAATGACACTTAACACATTTAGTGAAGAAAATGGTGATTAAAACATTTTTAGAAGTCATTATAACATAAGATATCACCTTTTAAACACCATAATTATTAGTTTACTTATAAAAATTGATCCTGATATATGTGCTGCATGATATTCTAAACAGAGTAAGTCATAAAGTAGTACAGATTCACACAAGACTCTGCTTCCACACATACTCAATCTACAACAAATAACTAATAAGTTATAAATTTGATGACTCAAATTCCCCTCTATCCACTGCATTTCTATTAGATCTATTACTATGTAGAGAAGAAATAGATAAAAATGTTTTCTGAGCTGTATTATATATATTTGATTGATACTGAATATTTTTGTTTGGTTGACTATTTTTTTAAGAAGAAATAAAATATTGAATAATGGCTACCTCTTTAATTCTATTAAATGTTGTCATGATCATTTAATAGTAGAAAGATTGAGATTTTTTTTTCATTAATATTTTTTGTGTGTTTCAGCAACTAATAATTTTAATGTGTGGTATATAGTGAAGGGTAATATACACTACCAGTATACACTATTTCAAGTATATCCTATCCAAAAACAAAATGGAAATCAGAATTTAGATACAAAGATAAGATGGCCCCTCATTTTTTCAAAGTCTCTGTCTTGTGCTTTGGTTTCAGAATATATTTTGTACTCAATAAAACATCACTGAGATATCAAAAGAACATTACAGCACATATGTATAAGGTGTAATTACCTTCTAATAAAATAACATATGAATACTGTGCTAGTAAATTAAATAGTGAATTACATAGATTTTAATGGATAGAATAAAATGAATGGATATGAAGTAAATAATGGAACACCTTCCCTCTCATTGCAAGATGCCTTAGATTGGCCTATATAACTAAATTTAAATACAAAGATAAGATGGCTATTCTTATCTCTTCAAAGTCTATATCTTCTGCTTTGGTTTGAGAGTAATACTCAACAAAATATCATTGAGATATTAAAAGAACATTATAGTGCAAGTAATTCCCTTCTGTTTAAATTACATGTGAACACTGTGCCAGTAAATTAATGAGTTAGTAGAAACTATCCATTGGCAATAACTTTATTATTGTTTTCTATTGTCTTTTTTTATTTGAAAACATAATTTTTAACATTTTAAGATTAATTTCAGTCTTAGAGCATATAATTTTGATAAAATTTATCAAAACTAGTCCGATTAAAAATAAATTGTTTTCCCCACTAAGTATATTTTTAGACTCATACTTAATATAAATTTATTTGTATTGATATATTTTTTATGTATGTTAATATCTTATTTTTAAGATTATTTTTATTTTAGGAAGTTATGATTTTAATGATATTTATTAAAAACAAAGCCTTAATTTAAAATAAGTTGTTTTTTATTGAGAATACAGCTGGAAGAAAAAAATAAGAAGGAGGAATAAACAAAAATGATCCAAGAATGTATACCAAATTCAGCACTCAAATGTTTAATCGTTTTTTTAATTTTTAAATATTTTCCCCATGTTAATGTAAAATTCGCTATGGAAATAAAAAATAATCAAACACTTTTTTTAAATGTTTTAACTAAAAAAAATAAAGATTTTTTTTTATTCATACAGCATATAAAAAATAAATACTGGAAGATATTTACAGTTCTCTTCTGATCACTATCTTGCATATTAACATAATAATAAAAGATTTTGATAATTCAGAAATTAAGATGGTTTTGTCTTAGAAGATCATTAACAAAATTGGTTATGTTTTAAACAGTATCAACACTGTTTATACTGCTTTGTAAAAAATATTTAGAAGACCGTAGTGTTTAGAAAATTCTTTGCAGGATCTATCTGTTCTCTTTCATAAATTGGACTCACTAATTGAAAAATTAATATAAAAATAACATTTTTATTGCTAAGAAAAAATCTATTTTAACAAAGCATGCATTTAAGGGAAATTTACTTTTATAACCACAAATTACTAAAAGAGACTCTAGAAATTTTTAAAGCTCATTAAAATAAATAAGATCAATGTTATTAAAAAAGTTACTGCAAGAAAAATTCTTATTTAAAATTCTTTGTTCAATAATCTTTAAGAATAGAAAGAAGGATAAAATGGAAAATTTGAAACAAGGAATATATTTTCAAGATTTAAGAAAAAAAAAACTGAAAATTTGTTTTTGTGATATTTGTTTATAAAACTATTTTATTTAATTGCCAGCATATACTTTTATAGAAAAGATTTTGATTTGACTCACATTCAACAGCAAGAAGATAGATTATGGTAATGTTTTTAATAAATTTAATTAACATAATGCAGAGTATTTCGTAAAATAACCGTAAACAAGCATATATTTGTATGCATTTATGATGAAGAAGAGATCATTTGTGCAGCAAAATAATAGTAGGTGTGGGTTGTTATAATCATTATTATGATTTGCATGGTATGTTAAATTACTTACCCACATTTTAATAACAATTCAGCTATTTTCTTCAGAGTGTATTTATTGAATTTCAAAAACAGAAACTCAGGCACGATTTCGTTTTTAAAAAAAAAAATTGACATTAGAAAGCAAGTTTCGATATTAAATATAGTCAGACATCTATAAACCTTTCAGTATACAAATACTCTCTTTCATACCTACATACATACATACAGTGTAATCATGACATATGCTGTACCAATGATCACTAATTCAACTATCTGCTACCCAAAAAAATAGTAAACAAAAATAAAAAGTAAACAACATTTTATCATTTTTAGTCATATTTAAAGCATTTGAGAGCACAATTCATTAGTTTAATCAATTTAATATTATTTAAATATATTTTTGCATTTGTCATTATCACTTATTATCAACTATAAGGGACTTGAACTCAGATTTTCAAGTTCCATACATCTATCCAACCCATCTTATGCAACTGATACATATAACCACATACATGTGAAAAAGTTAAATGATCTCTAATATATATATTTCATACTAAACCAGCACTCATCAGTTGATCCACATCACAATCTCCCACCCATATATACAATTAGTGCTCAGTTTATATTAAGGTAGTAAATCTTCAAAATTTAACGGACAAGCTTCAATATTCTCCATTCCCTAACTCTTCAGCCATCCATTTCATTGAAAATCTGAGGATTAAATGTTCAAAGCCCTTGTTGATGCCAATATTATTGTCATACCCATGTTGACCTTAAGTCAGTCTGATCCCTCACACATTCCATCCTCAGATTTTCAATTAAATGAATGGCTAAAGAGTTGAAGAATGGAGAAGATTGAAGCTTGTCCATTAAGGTTTGAAGATTTGCATCTTAATATAAACTGAGCACTGGTTGTATATGTGTGTGGAAGATTGTGATCTAGACCAACTGATGAGTGCTGGTTCAGCACAAAATATGCAAATTGGACATTATTTATCTTTTTCATATGTATGTGGTCATGTGCATCAGTTGCATAAGATGGATTAAGATAGATGTAGGAAACTTGAAAGTTACATTAAGTTTAATATAGACAATATACTGTACCGTTTATTTATATACGGTACAAATATATTGGCATTTGGTAAAAGCTAAAAAAATAAAAGTAAATTTAGATTTTTTTTTGAGTATAATTTATTTTGTTAAAAAAAACGTACAATGAAAATTAAATTGTTCTTTCGTATTTTTTTTATGTAATTAGAAATAAAAGTAGAATTGGAGAGAACAAAAGAATTCCAAAAGTAAAAAGATAAGCTAAAAGAAAAATATTTTAGCTAATTAAAGATGGCCGAAAGATTCGCTAAAAAATGAGAACTTTGTAATTGAAAAATGAGTAAAGACCGTACAAGATTATGAACCAAAAACACCGTGATAATAGCATGTGCAGAAGTCTGAAAACTGGCCTCTAGTATAAAAGACAGAGACCAGTTTGAAGAATGTCTTGTTTTTTCCATTTTTTCTTTGGCTGGTTTTGGATTAAGAAATCCAAGACCACTTCATGCGAGAGTAGACCAGAGCTTTAGCTGACATCGTTAAGAAGATGGACACTAGAAAAGCTTCTGCAACTAGCCTTCAGAATGGAATACAAGATCAACTAATAACCAATGGGAGCTAGCTCATTCTAACAAAAAAAACTATGCATAGTAAGCTACAACTTTTTCACAAAACTTACCGGTAAGATATGACTCTTATTATTCCTGATTATGACTAAATTGTCGACAAATCTTTCTTAAAAATATACATATAATAGGATCCCGATATGGACTATAATTTTAGTGATCAAGAGACTTATTTAATCAAGAACTTTAATTAATAGTTTTAATTACTTTATTTTATTAATTGCTTCATGTTTAAATTAGTGTGTGTTCTCTCCAATTTACTTAATTAGTAATTCACATTTTAACTTAAACAGATTTTTAATCTGTTATAATAAAAATATTTCTAATAGCAATTTTCATTTGTACGTTATTCTATAATATTTATTAGTGTTTATTATTAAATTTATTATTAGTTTAGTAAGATTTGAAATGTAATTTACCTTTGCCAATGTGTTATAAGTTCCAGGAATAATAATACAGGTATTTAAAAGATAATTCTAGTTTACGGTAGAATTACCGATTCTTAAAATAAAATAAAAAAATCTTTTTTTTTGCGAGATGTGCTGGCGACAGATTTTAGCGTATTCTTTTGAATCCTGGCACCCATATTAAATAAATTAAAAGCTGATTTCATCAATAGCACAATTCGTAACAAGTACTAGGCCAAGTTGATCAGGAAATATAGTTATGTTTTTAGAGATAGAAATACAACTTTCTTCTTTTTTGACATAACTTGATCAACTCATGCATTTTATAATGTGTATAGAGCTCTAGCAAGACGGAAAACATTATAATACATATAATAATTTAAAAAAGCAAGTCATATATAATGTGACATTACTTTTATAAGCTTGTAGTTACAAAAATGCAATACAGAGAGCGTACAAATAGCTCAAACAAGCTCTTAATTAATAAGTGTGGTATGGGAAAATATTTAAAATCTTTATCCAGAACACTCTCATCTCCAGACCAACTATTTTTGAGCTTATGGCTCATGTCAGTGGAGAGCTAGAATATTCAGATACTAGATCTAAAATATAAATTCAAAACCTAGCACTTATTTCATATGTATATTTAAGTAGAAACTCTGAAATTATATGTATTATAATATACATATATTTAAATATTATATATATATATGTATGTGTGTGTAATAATATGCAACAGTCATTTTTATCCTGAATGCAATAATAAAAGAGCTAAACAAAAAATATGAGCAAAATATTAATAAAAGCAAATTAAATAAATATAGAATTAGCAGCAAATAATCAACAATCATTCTTTGAGACTGAACTCAAAAGACATAAGATAAAATTTTACAGCTAATCATCATTAATCCAAAACTAAGAAAACACCAAAAAATTCAGGAATCATTATATCAATGCTAGCCATCAATAACACTCTAATTCATCAGATATCATAAGTACAGTTGCCATTAAGAAACTATAATTCATATAAAACTTAAATATAATCAACTTTGAAGATGACCTTTATTATCTTAGTGCCATCTAAATAAATCTAAAGAATTATATTGATTTCCACACATGCACTTAATTCAAATACCATTAATCCAGAGATAATTTAGGATAACAAGAATCCATGTAGCTATAAATGAATAAGAATTAAAACACAATACTTATCTAAACTAGTATTCCACAACTTCACTGGATGATTAACAAATTTGTTGATTAATTCGAATAATAATAATTAAAATGTCTGATAAATATTTCAAAATATAAATAGATCATTCTGATTTACAAATATCACAAAATATTTCCATAAATTGAAAAAAAATCAAAAATGTCTATCATTGTTTAAAATATAGTTTTCAGATATTCAAAAATTGTAAGTGATCTCTAACTACTACACATATATGTAGATAAAAATATTATAATAAATATTACATATATGTATGTGCATGTGTATAGATGAAATTATGAAATAAAACAATATTTAAAAGATTAATATCAGTTTGTCTTAAAATTATTTTTAACCTCTTAGTTTCATCTGTTACTAAACTGCACACATATAAAAAAACATTTGGTTATTTCGTTATATTTTTCTCATTCATAAACCAATCTTTTTTAAATGGCATAATAAAATTCAAAGAAAATATAACCAGAGTTAATATCTCCGGGAAGCTTTTAATCTTGTCTAAGACTTTTATCGGTCCTGTCACTTTTTATTTCCTTGCTGCATACTATTTCCCTATTAGTTGAATAATTTATTCAATTCCTTTAAAAGTTGTTAATTTTTAATACAAATTAATATAGCACAGATTAAAAATTCTTTGGACCAAAAAGCAAAAATAGATTTTTATTATTTTATTTTATTTTAATGTTCAAAGCAGCTGTGCTAACCACTCGGCCACCAACGCTTGACGCGATTTTTATTATTACTAGAGTTAGTGTTTAAAATAAGTCATTAATATTAATATATATTTTATTCATTTTCCAATTTCTTTTATCTTTACTTTATGGAAAAATATCAATAGCATCGTAAGGAGTGTTATATAATCAGCTTTTATCTATTCTTTTATATCAATGTATAATAAATTTGTGCCTATCAACAGAAAGTTTTTATCATCATGATCATCATCAACCATTATCAATTTACTGCAGGATGAAAGTTTCTCCAAGTTCAATCTATCTTCTCCGATCTTTAGCTTCTCTTCTCCACATCACCCCTGTACACTTTCTTATTTCATCCCTCCATCTCACATATGGCCTCTTTCTGGATCTTTTGCAATCTCTTTGAATCCAGTTTAAGATGTAATTGTCCATCTATTATCATCTCTTTTAGCATTATGTCCAACCCAACTCCACTTTAGTCTTTTAATTTTTTCAATGAGGTTAGTAACACCTGTTTCTTCTCTTACCATATATTGCATTTTCGATCTCTTCTTGTCACTCCCAACATGCACCTCTCCATACTTCTTTGAGTGGTCTGAAGTCTTTGTATTACTCTTCTATTAAGTGTCCAAATCTTATATCTATAAATAAGTACTGGGAAAACACATTTATTAAAAACCTTCCTTTTCAAACACATAGGTCTATTTCCTTTAGTATCAAGTTATTTCTACCAAAAGCATTCCAACCAAGTTTAATTCTATGATTAATTTCATCCATTATGTTTCCATCTGTATTAATAATCTGACCAAGGTATTTGTAGCTGGTCACTTCTTCTAACTCATCATAATCAATCTTTATTTTCATATTTTGAGAAAATCCATTAAACATTATTTTTTAACATTTATCTTTAGTCCTACTTTTCTACTTTCACCTGATAACTCCTGCAACATTTCCTGCAGCTCTAAAGCATTATTTGCAAAAACAACTGCATCACCTGCAAAATCTAAATGACTTAAATAATCTCCATTTATTTTCACTCCTTTAGATTCCCATTTTAATCCCCAAAATACTTCTTGCAACACTGCTCTAAAAAGTTTTGGATATATGAAAGTCACTCTGTCTTAAACCCTTTTCAGTGTTGACTTTCCTAGTATCATTATGTAATCTAATTGTTGCTGTTGTATTTTTATAAATATTTAAAATATGACAATATCCTGGATCTATACCTTGATGACCCAATGCTTTAATCACTGAAGAAATGTTTATAGAATCAAATGTCTTTCATAATCTACAAATCCAAAACATAATGGCAACTCATATTCATTTGCCTTTTCTATAACTTCTCTCAATACCTGGATATGATCTACTGTACTAAAACCACTTTTAAATCCAGCTTGTTCTTTTGGTTGGTGGAAATCCAATGTTCTCTGTAGACAAGTTGTAATTATCTTGGTAAAAAGTTGTATAAAACTGATAAAAGGCTAATAGGTCTGTAATTTCTAATATCTTCTTTATCACCTTTTTTAAATATTAATACTGCATTCTTCCAATCATCTGGTACATCTTTATCATTTAGACATTTGGTATATAACTTTGCTAAAAAAAATTATATTTCTTCACCTGCTTCTTTCAATTCCATCATTACCTGGAGCCTCTCCTTTATTCATACATTTAATTGCATGTCTCACTTCTTCATTTAAAATTCTGAGCAATTCAGAAGATGTAATAGATATAGGAGGTATGTCATCTCTCTTTTTAGTAATAATTCCATCTTTTTTTCTTATTGCAAATATAAATTTCCTATCAATACCAAAATGTTGTTTTACACTCTTGAGACTTTTATTCTCTTCTACAGCTTTCCTTGCTAGTTCACAAATATACTTTCTTATATCATTCTCAACTCTTTTCCATACCATTTTACAAAATTCAAGATTTCAATCCTTTTTAATGCATCATTTTTGTACAACTTCATAAATTCTCTAGTCTCAATAGAAATTTTATTGATCAGTTGATGCTTTTTTTCTACTAGCTATCTTTGTTGCAGTTTTTAAAAGTGTATCAGTTATTTTCATATTAATTTCATTCAAATCTGAATCATGTTCAAAACCTACTAATACTTGAAATTGATTTGTAAGTTCTAATTTAAATTCCTTAGAATATTGTTTTTCTTAATAATTTTTGCCTCTCTAGTTTGCATTAACACATGTCATATCTTACTAATCAATGATCACTTCCTGTGTTAAATTTATTAAGAACATTATAATCTTGAAATATGTATTTTCTGTTAGTCATAATATAATACAATTCTGCTGGATCTTCATTTGGATGTTCCCATGCCCATTTCCTTTTAACATTTTTCTCAAAAAAAAGTTCATAATATAAAGTTTTTCTTTTTCTGCAAACTCCACAAGTCTATGTCTTCTCTCACTTCTATTACCATAATCAAAATTAGCTACAGCAGTTTCATCTTTCATTTGTTTATTAATTCTAGCATTAAAGTCTCCCATAACAATTTTAAAATGTTGTTTACTCTGATCAAAAGCCTTTTGTACATTCCATATAAAAATCTACTACTTCATCACTATGAAAACTTGTTGGGGCATAAACCTGAATTATCTGCATTTGGTATCTGCTATTAAGTTGTATAACTAATCTTGCCACTCTGTCCAATACACCATCAATCTCCACAATGTTGTTTTTCCTCTTTTTATTTATAATGAATCCTACTCCATTTGTATTTCCAATATTTGTACTTTTATAATAGAGTAAATGTCGACTTTTTAAATCAATTGTCTCTTCACCTTTTCTTCTAACTTCACAAAGTCCAATAATGTCCCATTTAATATGACAGTTCTTCTTCTAATTCTTGCAATCTTTTTTCACTTGAAAGTGATCTGCAGTTGTAAGTACCTAAATAAAAAGTCATCATCAAATGGCATCCTGAGTCTGCAATCAGGGGATTCTTAGCATCTTCCACCTTTGGTCACCAACCACTGCCTTGGTTAGTGACTTTACAGCCTCCTAGGAATAAGAGCCATAATTTATTTTTGTCTGTCATAATTATATATATTGGGAAAATATTTATTATTTACACAAACATTCATTCTGTCTTATCAGGCAACTGAGAAGATCATGGTGTTTCTTGATCTTAAACTCAGATGTAAAAAACCAATAAACTCCCACACTGGCTAAGGCGTGTTGGTGAGCAGCCCATCCATGTTCATATACTATATGAATAATCACATAGTAATAACAGCTGCAGTGACAAGAACGTATGGAGTGGACATTAGGAATTTGCTTTGCTCAGTTCCTTTAAGGCCCCCAAGAGTTCTTTCAATTAATATCAAACTCCTTTCTGCATAATCATGTAGCATTGGCTGGCTTCTCATATAGATTTCCAGTATGATATATCTTTGTTAATAAATGTATAAGATAAAGGCCAGTAGTCCTCAACTCAGTTCAGTTCCCATAATCTCTGAATTTTATGCACAGCAAATAGGGTCTGCTACATAGTTCAAACTTGCTTCTTGTAAAGCTCAATTATTGTAAAAATTGGAAGCAACTGATCTTTTTGCAGCTCTTTTTGTTAATATCATGTAAAATGAACTCATTATTTGTAAATAGATACTATGGCATTTATAATAAAGAATTAAGTTTAAACTTTTTTCTTCTTAATTAATTTACAAACAACGATTATAAATAGATTACAATTGTTTTATTTTTTAATTTATATTTATCAAACCAAAAATGTTCTTAATTTTAAAAATGATTTCTTAATCCTTTAAGTAAAAATATGTTGGAATTAACTTTGTAATTACATGTGCATTCAAAAAATTCATTCTTTTAGTCAAAGCTTTTTATAATATTTTAAATAATTTATAGTATTTCAAAATACCATGAAATATTATTATTTTTTAATCTACATTTAAGCTATTTCAGACTATATTTTAAATATATGTACAAAAACACATTTTTTTCCATATGTCAAAGCATCGGCTAAAGCGAACTCTCGACAACTGTCTGCAAGCAACTGCTTGCTTGCAAGGCAGCTGCGCTGATCTCCCGACTACCAATGCTTGACATATTTAAGGTTAAAAATATTCTATATTTGTTGCTCTGAGATCTATCTATTTCAGTATATTTCATTTATATATATTGTAGTCTTTGTTTTTGACCAAAGCTCCATTAGTTTTTAAGCTGAGTTATTTATGACAGTGTTTATTAAAATTTTTCTCATAGAATATATTTTATAGTAATATATAAGCTTTTTATACTGTGCTAAGTCAAATCAAAATAAAAGTTCAAATAGGTTTTCTTAAGTTACTTAGCCCACAAACCAAAATTCATTCATAAAGTTTTATAAACAGAGATTATTTTATTTTAGTGTCAATTTAATAAAATTAAATCAGAAATTGTACTTGAGAAATTTATCTGTTAACAATATTTTATAAATTATTATTAATAGTTTGGAGATTGGAAAAGAAAGAAGGGGGTTGCTACAATTTAAATTTAAGCAAATTTATCTAAGAAAAGATCAAGAATCAATCAAAGTATTAAGCAATCAGTTCCATAGAATTTTATATGTGTGTAGAAGT
This sequence comes from Epiperipatus broadwayi, assembly GCA_028023455.1. Classification (NCBI taxonomy): domain Eukaryota; kingdom Metazoa; phylum Onychophora; class Udeonychophora; order Euonychophora; family Peripatidae; genus Epiperipatus; species Epiperipatus broadwayi. Next base: position 3,278,656 of record JAQFVV010006278.1, on the reverse strand, counting down.
GTATATGTGTAAGATATCTTATAAAATTTTAATTATGAAATTAATTCCTAATCGATAAAACTAATGTGGGATCTGGATGGAAAGCTCTTTTAAAGAATTATTATTTTGTTTCATTATCTCATTCATAACTGTCAAATCCCATTCAAAATCCTGGGTTTAAAGTCAGGTTACTATGCATTTTTTTTTATTAAAAATGTCCATTTTTATTCTTTCAGAGGGATTTCCACCAGTGGGAAAAATTTTAACAAAACCACGTGATATTTTTTTAAAATGTGAATAAATAATTGTAAAACAATAGTAATCCAGTTAAAATTTAGATATAATTAGTTTGACAGGTCAATCATTCAGAAATTGAAGGGGGATCCAGACAGTATAAAAGGTCAATTTGTCCTTTAGGAGGGGCTCTCTTCATTATTAGTCTATCTAGAGGAACCTCATCAGATTAAATTATTAATTTTTAATACTAAAATTTTAAGTCATATTATTTTTCTGGTTATGTTTCTGAATGAAAAACTTTGTCAAAAATTTATTAACATTGTGAGAAATAATCAGAGAGTAAATTTTTATATTAGGCATGTACTTGTTTCTCCTGAAGTTGACCAATTTCATGACTTTTTTCTATACAACTATAAGCAATTTTAGTAATCAGCAAACAATGAAGCTTAAACCACAGAGAAAATTTTGCTGGAGAAAAATCAAGGAAACACTGTATTTTATGAATCTTTATTTCAAACTTGTCTTTATTGAAACTGATGGATCTAATTATTTGTATCATCAAAAATTCCAAAAGAAGACAATTTTTAACTTTATTAAAAATAAATGTGGAACTGAATCTCAAACCCCATTTGAAATACTTACAGTATTGTTGTGAATTAAAGTTACCAGTTGGCCATGAAAATAAATGTCTAATAAAGGAAAAGAAATATAATTAGTAACTAACCAAAGATGCTACCAACCTATAACAAAATTAAAGGAATATTCTGAGAAATTATGGGGGAATACATGCATAAATAGACTTCTCTTAGTGAAGCTACATTAAACCAACGTATACGTCTCAACAGAAAGCGGTTATCTTCCACTATGAAATGTAATTTAATGCAAAGAACCCAAAAATGAATAAAGAATTTAATATGACATGAAAAAATATTGTGTTCAATTGTAAGGATTACCAATATCTAAAATAATTTCATAAAACAAAGACCTTGAATTAATATTTTACGCATTTAAAAAGGAAATGGATTATGTGCTAAAACTTCGACCAGAAATAGTAAACTTCAAGGATTAATTCACTAAAATTTATTAGTTTCCTAATGGCTTATGTAATCCAATATGTGTGCACACAGAACAAAACAAACCAAAATAAAATGAGATTTACAATGGCAGCAATATAAGAAAGATCCAAAGGATGATTAAGGAGGACTGTTTAAGTATAATTTTATTATTTTTTATTATTATTTTTCTAATATTAAATTTAAGTAGATTAGCAAAAAAAGTAATCATATGTGTAAGTTTAAATTTAACTTATAGTAAAAGTTTTTATTAGTTGAGTTATTATAAAATTTTAAAATATGCCTTATTCAAATATTAAATTGATGCATTATCCTCCATTAAAAGAGTGAGATATAAGTAAGAATGTTTATTATACGAGGTGTTTTTAAAAGATCAGGTATTATTATTAAATATTTATGCATATAGATATTATGTTCTAAGATGGAATGCAAGTTGTGAGAAAATGCAATAACTATATTCCAAAAGTGCAGAAAGATGATTTTGCAAAAGATATGCATTTTTTATTTTATTATTATTATCATAAAGATTAAATTAAATTAGATGTAAGACGATTTATGCTTAGAAAGTTGTTGGCTCATGTGTCAGTGCAATATTTCATGGGGGTAGTTTAAGTGTAAAATTTTATATGTGTACAGATTAGTGTGAGACCCTTGTATACGTGGTTGGTTAAAGAATCACCACTTAGCTAATGAATTTGTAGCTTAAATATTTAATAAAATTTCATGAAGTATTTAGATATAGTGGATGAGTTTCCCACTTGTTATTTCTACACTGTAAGAAGACTTCTTTATTAATGGCCATAGTGTGTTAGGCATACCCATGTATCCCTGTATGACTAGCGATGAATCCTAGTATACCTTAACCTTAATGAAAAGGTGTTTTCTCTTATTCAGGTCTTTGCCAACCCTCATGTTAATGATGCTTTCATTTCCTTATGGGTGACCATTATTTAAAAGCCAGAAAAGTTGTTTACAAGGTTGTAAACTAATTTGATGTTTCTTGATAAGTGTGGATTAAATGTATGATTTATTGTGCTGAGACATTGCATTATTTAAATGCTTTATTTCACTAATAAGAGCCAAGAATAATGATAAAGTTAAATATAGAATTTAAGAATTAAACATGGGGGGAGTAACGATGGTAAGCAGTGTATTTCCAAAGTTCTATTTGCAACCAGCTGAGAACTTCACTGGAACAATAAGCCAACTAAGGTATTATTATTGTAGGGACATTAGTATGTGATTGTATGCATGTAAGAGAATGAACAATCTGAGTACTGATTCTTAAACACTTGAATAATAGTTTAATTAATGAGAGGGTAAGAAATGCATAAAATATCTTCAATTTAAAGCATATAGTTGAGGTGTATTAAGTTAAACTAATTAGTGTAAATTACTAGCTCCTTACTATATGAAGGGTTATCTTCATAAATAATGTGTTTAATCCTAAAATAAATCATTTATTTGAAAGCACAAAAATGTAGGGAGAAATTTGATATTTATTATATCTCAATATTAAGAATTGTTCAAAAATAGTATAATTATTTTTCTATTCCATGGCAATTGTAAACCCCAGTTCAGTAAGAATTAATAATATTTATTATTTTATAATGTAGCAAGATCAGCTATTTATTTATATAATTTTTTTATATACAGTTGGAGAACAGGGGAAAGTCATGAGTAATCTTGTAAATAATGTAGATATATTTTTTTTAATTGGATCTTTGTTAATAAAATTGTTGTTTTAAAATAAACTTTCATCTACGTCTCACTGTTTTGTGGTCTAATAAATTCTAGAAATCCTAATCAGGCACTGATACACTATCACTTAAATTTGAAGTCTGACTTACTTTGTTAAATCATACCAGGTAAAATTTATTTAAAAGATTATTTATAAAATTATTTGAATACAGCAGAATTCCATTCACTATTGAAGAATGTTAATAGAATAATTCAGCACATTTAGATTAAAGATTTATAACATGTGGTAGGGTTATTGTGTGATATAGAGTGCAGTGAGTGGACATAAAATCCTTTATCCAGCCGCTGTATTCAAATACCTTCCCAGATGAACTTGTTAATAATATTTATTAATTATTGAAGTGTTTATAATATATTATTTTTAAAATTTATATTTAGAAACTTAATCTTAATTATTGGAAATTTAGAGTAAGTGGACATTGGCTATGTTAGATTCAGCCAAGGTTAACTATGGATGTAATCACTGGGATAGTATTTATTTATCACCCATAACTTGTAACAGATTATATGGTTTTTTGTGCCTTACTATTCTAAAGCCCTGAGAAAGATTATCAGAGGGAAAAGAGAGCTAGCAAAAGGAAAAATTTAGAATTAAATGAAAGAGTAGTACAGATGACCTATAAATGTGAGTGTGATGGAGAGATGGATTGGAAGAATGATGATGGGCATAAAAAAAATTAATTCTTTAAAATTTTAATTGTGACTTTAATGAAAAATGGATGGGAATGTACTGAGAGATGGAAATTACAGTGGGGAGTTGAGCTTAAATTTTCTTCCTCTCCAATAAATATAAAATTTTATGGGATTATTAGTATTAGTTGTAATAATGCTCTCAGTATTTTTATTCGTTCAGTAATTATTTATTAACCCATTCATTAGATATTATTATTAATTATTAAATAAATTATTGATAAATGATGATTGGCATAAGTAAGTTTCATTAAGGTTGCAATTTGGTGCCCTGGCAATTATTATTAATGTGGTATGTCCCATCATCATCAATCCTGAGGTGGTCTGCACCCAAGATGCATGAATTCTGGTGATTAGTCATTTTGTTAGGTTACTATATATATTGTGCCATTACAATTTAGTCACTAGTTAAATTTATAGTAATATGCATGTAGAAAAGGTAAACCAAAATCATCATCACATTTTATATAACAATAAATGAAGCTGTAGGGCATCCAAGTTCAAACCCTACAAGGTCCAGTTCTAAAAGCTTTAGATAGAAAGAGAGTGGGACAACAATTATATGCTTTACTTGTTTGTGTGTTAATAAATCTCAAAAAGAGCAGTACACACATTTAATATTTAATTTTTCTGTTAAAAAGCAAAGTTATAACGCATACGTATAGGCAGTGTATGTGTAAGCTATTTAATTGTTTTATATTTCAACTATTCAACATTTTAACTTTCTTTAAAACTAACCTATGCTTGATCAATTCTAATATCTTATTCTATGCTTCTATTTTCTTTTCTGTAATTGTAATTGGGACTTAAAAGTTACAGATTTAATTAAATAATAGGGTTATAATTACCAAGCTAGCAATTATATTATTTAATGTTAGTTTATGAATGATTTGAAATAATGAAGTATGTGTGTACATTACATACAGAAATTTACATTTATTAAATATTGAAAGAAAAGGAAGGATTAAATCTGTCAAATTATTTTTTTTTGTACAATTTTATGTTAAAAGAGGAAATCTGTTGAATCAGATATCTATTTTTGTAGCAATTTTGTTTTTGTAAATGATTGTTTGTCACTTTGGGAGCTTAATCTAATTTTGAAATTGTCTTATCTTAAGATCTAAAGAAGGAAGCTCAAAAATTTGAAATGTTACCTAGATGTAAAAAAAGAAAGGAAATAAGGATTAAGTCTATTTTTTTTTTAAACAAAAGTGTCTGGAAAAAGGATTAAACTTTTCAGTTGAAAATAAATTAGAGATCTAATTAAAACGAATTTGTCCAAAAATAGCAAGTGACGCTATCTCTGATTGGTTAAGTTAGCTAAAAATTGGATATAAAAAGCTGTCTTGAATTATTATTTTGGTGATTATGATTCAGATTATTAGACTATTAAATTGAGTGTTGAAAATATAAAAAATGGCTGGCTAGAAAAATTATATGTATGTCCCATCTTTTCCGGACCATCTGGGGGAAGCTGCACATCACATAGGAAAGAAAAGATGTTGTGTCTAAAATAATATTCTACACCTTTCAACTGACCAGAGAAATAAGATGTTTTTAATAGAAGGAAGAAAGTGTTCACCTGCATTCAAAGAAGATGAATTAATCTACTGATAAATATTAATCATCAAGTCCAATTAATTGTTACAACAACAGATTTTAAACTCAAGAAAATTTATAAATGTGAAAACAATGGTTGTATTTCATCCACTAAAAGAGTCATGCTTGACAGGAAGAGAAGAAAAATTAATATAATGATTTCCAAATTGTCCACTAAAGTAAATAACCTCCATAGAGTCATCATCATCAAATAGTTATACACCTCAAGAAAGAGATTGTTCCCATGTAAAACGGAAATGGTAGCTGCAGAAATATAGACATTATACAAGACAAGTTTGAACTCTTGGAAATTCGCCACGAACAAAAGATCGGTAATATGACTTTTTATATCTATTTTCTTTATGATATCAGAGTCTTAATAAACATTTTAGCAATAAAGTGGTATATTTTATTTAAAGAACTTTTAAAGACTATTCAGATCGATTAAAAACAAGAATGTCTTACTAATAATAACTTTGAGCTTCATAAATGATTTTGAATGGATCAAAATTATTTGTTTATTAATTTTACAGTTATGAAAAATATTAATGTGTAAAACATTTTTTTTATGGTATTATGATTTTAGTTTTAACTAATATATTATTATTATTTTGGTTTTAAATAATATTTTGTTATTATGGGATAAAACACGCACATACATAATAATATTTTTATATGTGTATAATTGCGAGTGAAGGTGAAGTAACAAGTAGTATTAGAATATTAGATTATTTGTTTCAAGTTAAGTATAGCATTTCAGAAATAGAAGAGAGGGGGAGAAAATAATTTAAAACTTGTTTCTAAAACTTGCTCTTTCAATTCTACTAACATTTTTTTTACATTCTACTTACATGTTAGATTTATAAAGTATGTGTGCTAATGAGCGGATAATATTTTTTTTTCTTGAAATACTTTTCTCATGGAGTGAAAATCATGGTCAATGTGACGTCCAACTTAATACAATATACATTTGAAGGGAAAGGGGGAAGAACTTGAAATTAATCTGAGGATTGTTATATAATCAATTATTATCATTATTATTATTCATGTCAATTTTCATGTTTATCTAGAAATTTTTATGTATATGTTAGAAATGCAATAATAAATATTAGTTTGTTTTATTAAACGAGGCATATATATTTCATTAAGTGTAGTCTTTGTTAAGTGTGATTATTCATCATCATCAATGGTTGAATATTAGTTATTTAAGATATAAGTAAGTATGCTAAAATTAAGCAATAATTATGAATTTCTTTATAAAAATTAATTTTATGTTTAGGCTTAGTCCTAGAGCTGTAGTTGAAACCCTTGTCATTATCGTTATTATTATCATCATCATCGTCATCAACGTTTTAATTAATGAGCTGTTTAACTGTTTAAAGGCCATAAATAAATGTTGATTTTATAATATTTAGTGATTTTTTAGTATTATTATAACCACATCCCGTCATCTATTTCATGCAAGGATAAGTGAATTGCCATCCTAAATTAGTTATATATAATCTGAGCTAGTAAACTTATAAAAATGTTGAAACACATTTGTTATGTTAAGATCTAAGAAATGATTTATGTCTAATATAAGCCACTTTCGTTTAAAGATGTTTTACTTTTAACTAAATATTAGTGTGTATAGTGATATGGCTCAAAAAGCAAAATCTCCCATTTTTTATTAGAAATAAAGTACCAAAAAGGGGATTCAAACCCGGTACATGTGAAAAGGTTATTAGATATAACTGTATCTAGATTCAAATAATCTAGTGGCGCCCTGCTAGACCATATTCACTTAGTATTTGTTTAAACATGCACTTAACATCAAACCAAGAAATGAAAGTGGATAAGATATACTGTCTGTATACCTGAGTTATATTTTATTGAATTACTAGTGTATTTACCTCACGTGATTTCATATACCTGAGTTATAATACTTGTTATTAATAATTTGCTTATAATTATTAATAGGTAGTGTTAAAATATTAAATTGTTTTATCTTGAGAAATCCAATGTTATTTTAAATATTATGATCTTATATATATTGTAGACAACTCAGATATGGGAATATCTATTTGAACTCATGTTAATTTTGTTACAATATATATATTCTAACCTCCCCCCATGCATCCTCACCCCCAAAACATACTGTTCATAACGAATATTCCGGGTTCTAGCTCAGTTAACATATAAATAAATGATATATTCAGCATTGATTAAAATGATTACTAGCTCTAATTTCTAAATACAAATACGGTTCAATTTCAAAATGAATTAATAAATATTTACTATTTTCATGAGACATGGAGTGACAATACGGGGAACGAGATAGACTACATTGAGACATTATCCACACGATACTACCTCAATGGCATAAGAACACTATTCCCCCTTTTTACTATACCAAATAACTAACTCATAGTATTCTTACGACTTTCTAAGCTCTATTCACTACGATTAAAATAATAATCATATCTTAATCTTCTTTATAACAAGAATCTAACTCAATTAAATAAAATGAAGTAAAATAAAACAAAATAAAATCTCAGGTTCATAAATTGTATTCTAACTGATTTAAAATTACGGTAGTAAAATATGAAAAGGGAATTTTTATGTCATAATCTACTACACAGCAACTAATAATAATAAGAATAATAATAACAATAATAAATATGATATAATCTTATTTCTTCCTAAATAAAATAAATAAATACGTATGTGGTAGTATTTTTAATAATCTGACAACAGAATACGTGTGGCAACATTAGCATATAATTTAATGTAATATTGTGGCAACCGACTTATGACCAATAAATAATATAAACTTATGATCTTTTAATTTTAACATACCAATAAATTCTCAAAATTATTATAACACTTTTATGTTTACCTTTTTGTGCAAAAACTATATGTCTGTTTCAATTATAAATGTATCGTGATTTCATGCATCCATGTGGAGAAATAACAACGCGGACACAAAACTTTAAAATAAATTTAAAACAAAGTTTATTAACAACATAAATAAATTAACAATATTTTTACACTATATACATTGGATATCCCTTACTCTCCTATCTCAACTTAGTTTATTAGTTTATAAAATGAAACCAAAATATTATTTATTTTTCCTAGTTAAATCTTATCTTTTTAACACTTAAGAAAATACAGTATTATTACTTGATTTATTATTATGGTTAGCTTGCTACAAAATGCATTTTTTTTATATGCTTATCACAAACACTTTCATCCCTAATATTATTAAAATTATATTTTTTTTTACAAAATTTACATTCGTAGTAAAAATTCTACAAAATAATAAAACTCTAGTTTTATATTGGTTGTATGAAATCTTACAAAGTCAAAACATTGTTCTACATTCGGTATTAGGTTTTTTATTGTTCATTATCCGATGTTTATTAATCCTAATATTCTCATTTAAGCCTTACTTCAGATGATATAATTACAACTATTAATATATCATGCACAAGTATATATTTATTATACCTTATTGAACTATTTTCTTAATAAATATGCAATACTTATTTTCTAAATATTATTTTAAAAAAAAAATTCAAATTTTATTATCACTTTTAAAACAAAATTTTTAAAATACTTGGTTTAGATTTCTTTTTAAAATCTTATTCATTTCTGAATTAATTTTACAATGTATTATATGATTCTTTCTCTCTTTATGATATTTTGGACTTTCAATTTTAAAGTTACACAATTTTATACATTCCAGCAAATAAACTATTCTTACACAAACGATAACATATCTTCAGTTCTATTTTATTCATTATTTCTTTGAAAATATCTTTCTGACCAATGCAGATTCACAAAATAAGGATAGCGAAGAAAGATGCATAGGATCAAAATATAACTAGAATATTACACGTCATAAACCTTGACAATCATGGCACAGTGAATTAAAAGACACTATAGAGGAGTGACCTTTACCTGTCTACCAACCTCTATTATAGGAACGATACTAAAGCTATTTCTTCAGCCTTATTATAACATCAAAAAGTTTAAAAATATGCAAAACACTGTCCAAACCATATGTGTTCAGTTATAGGGCTTAGTTAACTATATTGAAATCACACAAAACTAAATATGATCCAAATCCTTTATTTTCCTATTTTTAAAAAAAAAACATCATCTTGGTTTCCTCTCCACTATCCGATCTTATTTCTCAAGATTTTTCTATACTGTACATCGACAAATACATATCTGCATTACTAACAATAATAAAATTCATTTATTTTAAAAACTATTCCACTGTTCTATAAGAAAATCTTTTTACTACTTTCCTCCGTATATTTAATCATATACAAACTACTTAAAATATCTGGGTAAAAGTTCACTATAACGGTCTATGGTTGTTTGCCCTCTATTGTTTAAAATTTAAACTAAATTGCTTGAGAATCTGACATGTATGTTATTATATTACAAATAAATTAAAATTTAATCAAATGTAAAAGATAATAATAATAAAAAAAACCTTTTGAATGTTGGATTAATTACACGACATTAATTAAAATAATTACTTTTAATTTCTTTGAAAGTTACGATTTTAAACTGTCTACAACTTAAGAATTTAAAATAAAAAAATATATGCTACTGTCTTACAATTACATGAAAATGTATTCAAATGTAAAAGATAATAAAAAAAACATTTACCTTTTTAAATATAATTACGTCCTATACAGACTAGGAAGTTGGAGAAAAAAGCGGTATTGCTGTATCTACTCCGGAGGGCAAATTCATGCAGGTACGATGAAAACAAAGCTCTGCTAGTGCCACATTGGAATTTCAGCTTATGCTTTGCTCTCATCCACATGTTTTCAATATTCTGGGTGTGTATGTCTCGCTCTTCGGGATCCATGAAGTTTTCCTGATGGACGACAACCGAATGCAAATACACACCATTGTTGAGACTGCTGATGTTATTGTACGCAGCCCAGCCATCTGAAATAATGTGCGTACACTGTCTACAATTTAAGAATTTAAAATAACTACATTTATAGCACATGTTGCAAAAAAAAAAGACACCTTATGTGTTCAACGGCGCGAATTACACGCATACGTGTACAGTTTTATAGTTACAAAAGATGTCTGCTACATGCTTAATACCTGATAGTGAAATTTTAAGCATTGCTGCTATTTTGGCAGAAGAATGGAATATGCGCCAGTTATGGGACGTCATACAAACTACGGAATTGGCCATCAAATGGCTTGCACGAAGACTCCTTCTGAAGAACTACGCCTTATGCCAACAGTTCGGTGTGCGCTGGTGAAGTATTCTACAGGCTTAGATGGGTGTAGATGGCAGTGCAGAATATGCCACCATCGCATCTCAATCAGAAAGGGGTCTTTCTTTTTCCAAAGTCATCTGCCTCTGGGAACAATTACAAGCATCATGTATTTTGGGACGCGTAATATGCCCCAATAACACATTGTGCATGAGACCGGCATGAGCAAAAAAATAATCATTGACTGGGTGAATTTTTGCCGGGAGGAATGTGCCAAATATTTTGACACAAATCCGACAGTTCTCGGTGGATTTGATGACAATGGGGAGCCATTAATCTCGAAATAGACGAAACCTACTATTTCCACCGAAAATATCACAGGGGGGCTATACGGACAGGTTATTGGGTGTTTGGTGGCATAGAGAGAGTGTCAAGAAAGTGCTTCTTGATAGAAGAGGCAGACAGGATGGCTGATACACTGGAGGGCCTGATACAGCGATTCATTTTACCAGGTACGCACATTATTTCAGATGGCTGGGCTGTGTACAATAACATCAGCAGTCTCAACAATGGTGTGTATTTGCATTCGGTTGTCATCCATCAGGAAAGCTTCGTGGATCCCGAAGAGCGAGACATACACACCCAGAATATTGAAAACATGTGCATGAGAGCAAAGCGTAAGCTGAAATTCCAATGTGGCACTAGCAGATCTTTGTTTTCATCGTACCTGCACAAATTTGCCCTCCGGAGTAGATACAGCAATACCGCTTTTTTCTCCAACTTCCTAGTCTGTATAGGACGTAATTATATTTAAAAAGGTAAATGTTTTTTTTATTATCTTTTACATTTGAATAAATTTTCATGTAATTGTAAGACAGTAGCATATACTTTTTTATTTTAAATTCTTAAGTTGTAGACAGTTTAAAATCTTAACTTTCAAAGAAATTAAAAGTAATTATTTTAATTAATGTCGTGTAATTAATCCAACATTCAAAAGGTTTTTTTTATTATTATTATCTTTTACATTTGATTAAATTTTAATTTATTTGTAATATAATAACATACATGTCAGATTCTCATGCAATTTAGTTTAAATTTTAAACGATAGAGGGCAAACAACCATAGACCGTTATAGTGAACTTTTACCAATATCTGAATACTTTATCACATGAAAGTTCAAAAGAATCACACAATTGCTCTGTTAAATGATATTATTAATATACTTTAAATAAATTATTGCATGCATATTCCGAATTACTCCTATCTCATTATATGTTAAAAATGTTGTATAAAATGTGTACATATAATTTAAACTTTCACACTTCATTCTTAATCAATAGATAATCTAAAAAAATACATTATGCATTATAAATAAATATCAATATTACCAAACGATCTTTATCTTCTCGATTGCATTCTGTAGGCTTCACCATCCATTTGATTCTTGTAGATATAAGACTCACATATATACACTTTATTTTTAAACAATATTTCTATAATTTTATCAAGCTCTTATATTTAAATCTCAATATTACTAAATTTATGTTTATATGTTTTCCCTAATCTCACATAACATTTTATATTTAAAACAAATTAGTAAAAAATATTTAAACTATATTTACTGTACTTCTTCATCAAACTTTCTTGAAAACCGTTCATATTAAAGCTAAAAAAAAAATGTTTATTATTTCTTCTTCAGTCACTTCTTGTTCAATTTTAAGACAAAACAATTATTGCTCTGTTTAATAAATATTCATAGACGACAATCCTTGGTTTTTCATAATATTTAATACAATTATTAATTATGATATTAGTTAATCCCGTAAAGAAAACGTCTACATATTCTCTTCTAATATTTTCTGCTAAGATTTTCCCGCGCGATTTTTTATGATGCATCTTCTAGGTACTTTTATTTAAATATTCAGTAAATTTTTTCTGTATCCATGGATCCATTTTATTAAGTATATTAGATTTATATTTTCCAATTTCTCTTAGAGAAAGTTTTTCTGTTCTTTTTTTTTTTTTTTCATAAAAAAAAAATAATGACTCTTTCATATTATTATTCGGTAAATTTTCCTTTCTTTTAAAGTTCTGGTAACTATATACTTTGTAATGTTTCCTTTAAAAAGGACAAACATTTTTTTTTCTCATTATAACTTTTACATAATTCTTTATAATATACAGCATCTTAATTTTTTTTTCATAGAGAAGAATAAAAAAAAACTTTAGAGTAGCCTTATAAATTTGTGCATCATAATTTTTTCCTGACGGCAAATAACTTCTCTTTTAAGTTTTCGTATAGCATCCTAATTATATTCCTCTGAGTTACAATAATAAGTTTTTTGGTTGAGCATAAATAAAGCTGTATCGAGGCACTTTACAAATATTTTTCCTTTAGCAATATTTTTAGGTATTTTTTCCTTTAGTACTTCCATTTTTACTGCAAGGTTTTGGCTAAACTTGAATAAAATCACTGGCAAGAAAACTTTTAAAAATTAGCCCTTCATGTAAAGGCAGTCAAAATATTATATGTTAAAAAAAACTTTTAAAATAAATACAAAATTTTAAAATTATATCACTTTTCTAGCTTACGGTCTTATTCAGCTAAAAAATATGTTACTCCCTCCTTCACTTACACATTACTTTTTCCCGCTTTTTCTAATTCTTATATTTTTGTCTGCTAAATTACCTCCATTGATTGGTTAATGACTTTTAGCGCGAACAAATTTACACATTTTAGTTTTATAATAGATTAAACCTCTTTAAAATAAAGAATTTATGACGTCATGTCTTAAATATTACTTAGAATAATATTTTTAAATTCAATTATAATTTTATCAAAATCATTTAAACTTTAAAAAACAATTATTAAAACAATATTTAATATCTCAACTTTTACTTTAACGACAGATAGCAATTACATTTAGTTTCATAATTCACAAACTTTATTATTATTCTAACAAGTGTGTGTGTGAAGGTATATAATATACAGTCACATGATTACTAACTTTAGCAGATGATTTTTTCATTTAAGTCTCGGTCTAAATTACCAAAACTGATATATTTTATAAAAATTTGGAAAATAATTTAAAAATGTAGAACCAAATATAATTCTCACCATCCTAAAGTTTATTTTAAAATATACTCTATTAATTTTGACTATTAAATATAATTATAACACTACATATAGCATTTATTTAATTTATTAGTTTTAAAATATCATACTCGAATTATTAATATATTTTTAACTATTTATAGCTGTGTTATTTTATATGGCCAGCTTTTACAACCATAAGCAAGGATATCTTTAATCTTTATTTAACTGTTTTCTTTTAAAATAATCCATTACACTTTTATACCAGGTATTTTCAGCCTTAAATTGTACTATAAGATCTAATCGATCATACAATTATCAATATATTACAAACATATCTTAAAATTTAAATTTTTTTTTTTTAGCAATTGACCATTCTACCCTATTATGACCTATAGATAAGGGCACAATATATATATATATATATATATATATATATATATGTATATATATATATATATATATATATATAGATTTATATATATATATATATATATATATATATAAATCCTGCAGGACTGTAAATAAAGTGTGAGTTATTGTCCATTATTGATGTCATCTACTAGAGTTCTTAGAACAAAATATAACAGATGCAAGAACTTCACTGAATAAATAACTGTTGTAATTGTATACAGATTTAAATAATCCATTTCAAAAAGAAATCTTTTTTTACATTTTTATAGAAAGATGAAATAATTTGCAGCACTAAACTTTGGCTTTTGGAATTGCATTACCTCACACTCATTTATTTCTCATCTTTAATATCTTCTAGTAAATAACTTATAGATAATACAACTATTCATTTCGTACTCTTTAGTGTTGTTTGTCTTTATTTTATATGCTAATTTTATCATTATATAATGAAAAAAAATTCTAGTTATTTTTTCAAGGCATGGTTACTTTGTTACTCACATGAAATGTATATTTCCAATATAAAAAATATTTTTTTAATAATCAGAATTAATAATTCTGTCTTTACTCAATTTTGAATAACTTATATTATGTGCTTTAATTGAGCATTGTGTTAATTTTATATCAATATTGTTTTAGCAAAAAAAATTAAATACTAATACTTTCTTAGCATGGAAACACTAAGTAAATCATGTAATTTTTCATTAAATTAAATCTGTAGAATGTTAATTTTTTTATGTTGATTTTTAAATTACTAAATTATGTGCGTAATCTAATTTTTTAAGTCCTATTCAAATAAATACTCCATTTAAAATTAATAAAATATAATTACTTAAGTGTAATTGCTTTTTACATCATTTACAATTTTTTCAGATTTTAAATTTTAATAAGTTAAAGAATTTTAGATGGAATAATAAAAGTTACAAATTTAAAATGTCTAAAACTGATTTTAAAGAAATTATATTAAATTTATTTAGTTTTTAAAATATTAAAAACAAGATAATGCATTGATTTATTAAAATTTAAAAGAATTTTTAAATGTAAAATGTTCTTCCATTTTAAACATTACTTAAGAAATTGCTCAAGGAAATGAAAATATTATAAGAATAACACAGATGAAAGCTTTTTTAAAAATTTATAAAGTCAACTTTTGCAGATTATTTATATATTTTTTTAACTTTATATATATATGTATATGTTTGTAAAACCACCTTTGAATAATCCTCCATAATTTCTCCAGGAAGAAAACAATTTTCATCACGTTAGTCAAATACTGGATGATAATAGTTTGTTTTTCCTTATTTGTTTTATTTTTTTAGCAAAAAATAATTATATATATATATTGTAATGGATAAACAAATCTGTATGTAACTTTACTAGAAGGCGCCACTAAATAATAAATCTAGACTTCTTTCCCATACCAAATTGTTATTTATTATTGTTAACTAATAACAAAATTAAAAGCGCAAGAATCGCTAATATAAAAAATATACCAAAGAAAGAAATTACGTTTACTAGCAAAATCATAATTACACACAAATGTTGAGAAGCTATAAATTATAAAAAGAAATTCTTCCAACTAATAACAAATCTTAAAGTAAAGTGACAAGTTTACCCCACATGAGTTATACTTGGGCACATATATTATATTTGTCATATCAATATTTTATAATTCAAGTTTTTACTCAAATAATGGTCAATAATAAAATAAACAAAGTAATTTATTTTAAAAATAATAATAATGTTATTGTAATAGCTACTAATACTGAAATTTATATATCAAAATCAACCAATGCGTGCAGGATTGACAATCTAACATGTTGCCAAACTAAACCAAGCCCATCATTGGTATTAATAATTAGTAACCCAGCAACCTATACACTGAGGACTATAAGACTAAGCAATGAGTGAAATACCTGTTAAATATAAGATTAACTCTCTACTATAATATTTTAAGTAACAGCATAAAAAGAGCAAGTATTATTGAAACTTCATATATAAAATATTTAAATATTAATTCATCATTATAACCATACTCATTAAGATATGACATTACCCATGCTCTTATAAAAGCATTACAAAAACTAAGTCATTATAAAAATGAAGCCATAGGAAATTTATAACTAGAACCAACAATATCAAACCAAATGCATCCAGTCACATAATATCCAAACTATCAATACATGCATCACTAGCCAATTATTATATGCATAATAAATATTTATTAGCAATTAAACAATGATAGATTTAAAATTTAAAAAAATATTATCTTTAAATAGCATTGATTATACATTTTATAATCTGCACTAAAACATGATGTCATTAAAATAATGAATTATCTTTTATCATATTTGTATTTTTTAACATCATAATAAAATGTCTTGAAATATTAATTTGAATACCAGATTTTATAAATAGATAGATTAATTTGGTCAATGCTTAAGAACTGATCTTATAAATAATTAATATTGGCATAAAAGTGTTTATATGAGAAGAAAAAATATTTAATAAAGATTTATAAACTGTTTTGCCATTGTAACTTATTTACCAGTAAAAATTCTATGGTTCTTCTGCAAATTTAAAGATTCTTATCAAACAATTTTTTCCATTATGGTGCTCCATTTGAAATACAGGCAGGAGACAGGTCTGAATGAAGTTGTAGAAAATCATAATTTTTGCAGAAGTTATGCTTATAATGTTTTTCTATTCATTGTAGATGAAGATATGAAATAATTAATAGATTATCAATTTGAGTTTTGGATTCTCAAATTCTTGGAATAAAAACTATTTATTTACAAATTCATTTTGGAAGTTTAAAATTCAATTTTTTATTTTCAATTAAAAGCATGATTTCCATATGAACAAACAGTTTTTATCAGAAATCATTCTTGGCTAATTTCCAACAGAATTGGAAATGATTCTGCAACTTGTAATTTAGAATATTTAATAAAAATGATATCAGTTCTTTACAGTTAATATTTCAAATTCAACAATTAACTTCCATACAAAATATTTTGTAAAAAACTTTATTTTTAAATTACAATTTAACAATGTCAACCTTTATAAATTAAAAGTGCATAAAGTTTTTAAATAATAATAATGAAATATTTTAGAAATATCAGTGATATCACATTTTAGAATTAAATAAAGTTTATTTTCTATACATTTTCTTAATTTACATATCAATAAAATATATTCTTACAGAATTCAATGTTTACCACTGTTATATTACATAAAAATTTTGGATAATATTCATCATCAATTGTCTTAAACACAGAAAATCATTCAAATACATATAACAATTTTTCATCTTATATTAATGCTATCAATAAGTCAATTAACATAACAGTATTAATGTAAAATGAGATGTTAAATTTGTGCGGATGACTGGAAGTTCTCTAGGGTAGCTGACATAATTTCCAAAAGGTGTGTGTATTATATATATATATATATATATATATATATATATATATATATTGTACCCTCACTTCCAGAAATATAATATAACTTAAAATATGACTAGCTCAATTAAATTGTTATGCTCGACAAAATATGTATAACTATTATTAATATATTTTTATAATACTATATCATATCAGATTTAGTACTAACTAACAGAAAATTAATATAGTTCAATAGTCATGTACTAATTAAATAAGTATTTATTAAATCATGAGACTATGAAGTGAAGTTACAAGTGGTAATATGAATTTACATTGAGCCTATGTCTTCTAAGACATTATCTCAATGGCATAAGAATACTATCACCTCCTTATTAACTTAAACTACATCTATAACTCCTATTTTTAAATAAAATAAACTACTTTAATAACAGTAATAAATAAATCTCAATCTTAATTTTCAAAAAATATAACTAAATAATCTCAGGTTCTTTTAATTATCTTAAAGTAATAATACTTCTTGCAGATAGGCATGATAAGGGATTTAATATCAAACCTAACTACACCTAACTTATAATGATAATAAATAACTAATAGTAACAATCTCCAATGTATAAGTTAACCTTATCTATTTTATTATACTACTAATCATTAAGAAAACAAGTAAATCATCTACATGTCTTTCATCTTCATATAGTATCTTAATTAAGGGAATATAATAAAATCTTATAATCTAATAATCTGAGGCAATAAATAATATTATACTTTTATATTATGCATTATAACTATTTTATGACATAATAACATAATATGTTAATATCAATGAATTTCTATAAATTATATTAAGAAAATACTGTATTTCTTTTTTTTTTAAAAAAAAATAATAATAATTTAATTCATATTGTGCAAATATTATGTTTTATTCAAATTATCTGTTGTCAAATGCTGTGGTGCAAAATAATGAATTCAACACACTTTTAAAACAACTTAAACAAATTTATTTACATCAACTTTAACTAAACAACTTATTTACAATATTTACAGTTCACAAGTGGAAATCAAAGAAAATAAAAATAAGAAAATAATAATACAAGATGTCTTACACTGTTGTTAATTCTATAATCCAAAATAAATAATCCATACATTTCTTAAAATGTTTTATTAGTAACATGTAAATTAGTCTCAAGAACTTATATTTTACATAGATATCATTGATACATCACTTATTACAATAGAAAGCTTTTATGTAAATATATCACTTATGTAGCACATGTAAAATAATCAAACTTTAATAATTAAAATGCTACATCCATTTAAGTATTGCTACTATTTCATTTTATAATGTACATATTATGTATTTACATTTATTATCAGCATTAACTATAATAGCAACTAATGTAAAAATTAATGTAACTTTGTAATGTTATGTGACATTTAATTGATTACATAATTTTATATTTCACTCTAATGTAATTTCATACTATATGTCTTATTAAAATATGCATTACATATATGTACTTGTTTAAAATAATAATATTTTAAATTATTCATCAATTTCAAATTTTTTAACCAATTTATAAAGTCATTATATTAGATAAATTTTATGATTCTTTTCTGTGTGAAATTATTATTCTTAATCCACTGTGTTATACCTACTCCTTCCTAATAAATTTCTATCTTCAAAACATCCTTCTAAAACTTATTTAAACTTTCCGGATAAACTAATCAATCTACTTTAAAAAAATACTAATTATCCAAAACTATTTATATCTCATCATCATATTCAGTAAACCTTTAATTCAAAACATAAACTTCTACATAAAACTTAACTTAACTTATCCAATAAAAATAAAAAAAATATAGACTTTGTAGATACTTCTTCCTAACTTGAAAATAAATATAATTGACTGGTACTGAATAATAAATATAATTCTAATACTCCAACATAATAATAATAAAATAAACATCAAAGTTTATTCATAAAAGAATCATATAATTATTTCTGAAACTTCTTATGTAATGTTGCAATCGTATTTATCTCATAAATTCAAATTATGCATATTTAAATAAAACTGTCACTGCTAATATAATGTGTGTATGTCTTTAAAATAATCATACATTCATTCAACAATCAACATATACATTCGGTTGATCTAAAGAAAACATAGTTAAAATACATTAAAACTATTATTATTATACAATTTTTACCATCAATAATGATTTCAATGTACAGTCCATCTTCCAATATTCTTCAGAATTATAGCTTACATAAAATAATATTACATTTACACTTAACGATCATTCTTTAACATATTACGTGTTATATATTAATTATAAAATAAACTTATGCAATTAATTATTCTATTACTTTAGTAATTATTTTAAGAAATGTACCTATCTTATTTTTAATAGATCAATATATATTTAAATTTCTATATTAGATAAATAAAACAAAATTTATATTACATAAATCCAACGATGTTTCCTTTTCACCCATAAATGTTCTTTTAATCCTAGGCACAATATTCACTAGCACACCATTTCCTGTTTCCGGTCCATCACGTGTTTTTTTAAACAGTTCTATGAAATAATGAAAAACGTTTCTTTTTTTAAAACAAAATAAAAGTTAATTAAGTTCTTTTATAAAAAATATAATAAAATTAAAATAGTTTATCTGATCCGGATGCAGTTCTTTAAAGAATATTATCTTAAAAGTTATTATTCTTGAATTAGTTTATAATTTATGAAAAATTATCATTTAATTATTTTAAATTAACTGGGACGTCCACATATTTCTTTGCGCATTTCTTAACAAAAAAAAATCCAGGTAAGAATCAATCTTCTTTATCTATAAACGACCAGCGTCTAAATTATTTCAATATAATAACTTTATTATATTAAGATTTTTAGCTAATTATATTTCCAATTGACTTGCCTTTAAAATTATCAACATTCAGTCTTTTAAACATAAAGACTTAACAAGGCAAGCATTCAAAGCTACTTTCATTTCTAATATCTTTACTTAAGATATATATTCAAATTTATAGCTTGCAAAA
This sequence comes from Epiperipatus broadwayi, assembly GCA_028023455.1. Lineage (NCBI taxonomy): Eukaryota > Metazoa > Onychophora > Udeonychophora > Euonychophora > Peripatidae > Epiperipatus > Epiperipatus broadwayi. The sequence continues at coordinate 3,258,115 of JAQFVV010006278.1, read as the reverse complement.
ATACTTTCTTCATAAAAAAGTATTTTATTCTTTAAAATATCTATTTTCTAATAAGCAATAGTAATTAGCTTTTAAAATTATATACTGTCCAAAATACTACTTTTCTCCATCTTGTAATTTTCCGAACTAATCCAGCGTTTGTCATATTTCTAAGGTAAAGTTTCCGATATATTTTCACTATATATGATGTTCCCATGACCATTTGCTTGTAAATTGAGCTTCAATTTAGAGACGATTGATAGGAAAATTTAAATTAACACTGCATGTCTATTATTTAAAACTTTTATAGATTATTTATAACGACACTCTTGTAATTTTTTAAAAAACTGATTTTAGAGCATCTATAAATTTTACTTAGCTATTTTTCTAATAGCACAATTAACTTGAAAATTCAATCACAAGTCACCCTCCTCAACAATTGAACTGAGCTTTTATACCGGAAGAAACTTCCCATTTGATTGGTACATTTAAACAATCAATTTGCTGGCTTATTTACATATCTTGCCAACAACACAAAATTAAAAATAAATAATGACTTATTTAATATTTAATATTTATTACATTATTACATTTTTTTAAAATAATTCTTATCATTTATTTAAATCCATTAAACACTTTTAAAAAAATATATTATTTCACTTGATTTTAATTTTAACTTTTATAAGATTATTTTTAAATAAACTAAATCATTTTTATACGTCATATTTTTAAAACAATATTTTAAAATCAGATTTAATATTCTACATTGATTTATCTTTATTTTATCTCGTGATAACTCAATATATATTTATAAATTTTATAACATGATTTTTTAAAATAGTTTTGCAACTTTATTAGATAACTTCCAAGCATATGTGTACATATAACATCTGTCTCTTTATAACACAGAGAAACGCTTATCATCGTCTAAAAATAAACCAACAATTGCAATTTTATAAAATAAACATTTTTTAAAATAAATAAGATATTATAATAGATTTTAAAATAATTATTCGATATTATTAAAATCAAATATCAATCTTCTATTTAAGTACTTACAATAATTAAAATATTTATATTCTCTTACTAAATATTATTTTATCAACAACAAAACATATGCATTTAATTTTAACTTGTCTTTTAAACACTTTTAGCTTTAAATACCTACTTATTAAATATATTAATGCAGTATTAATTATGGCCATTTTTCCAACTATATATTATAATCATCATCATTTTAAAATGTCTCTCTCAATATCAGCACAATTTTACATATCAAATACTCATAGATTGCTTTCATTAAATCTTTTGAAATATTACCATAAGCAAAATCAACATCACATAGTTCAAATATATCTTAAATTTAAAATTTTTTAATAGATTAGTATAACAATTAAATGGTGACCCATACAAAAGGGCACAATATATATATATATATATATATATATATATATATATATATATATATATATATATATATATATTTGCAGGAGTGATTAAATTAATTAATTCTTCAATATAATTTTATGTTTATCGTGTAAATAGAAAATCCATATACATTATTGCAATTTTATTTATTAAATTTGTTATTTTGTAACATTTTTTTTTTAGTTTTTGTTTTGCTTTATATTTTTTAATTAGTTATTTTGTCACTATGATTATTGCTTATGCATGTCACCTGACTGCTTTCTCATCTTACTTGAGTTTTGACTGAAGATAAATGGAATACTTTCAAAGAAGAAAGAATGGTGTCTGAAAATAAATGTTTATTTTTTTCTGAATAATTGAGATATTGTTTTAAATAATATTATCTTCCCACACATATACATTAGATGGTGTATTCCATTGAATGGTGGCCCAACTTGATTCATAAAATACCAGAATCATAAACAGTTAAAATTATGCTAGTACACTTATCATACTATTCCATTACATATGGTAAACCAGCATATGAGACTCAATGATAATCAAAGAATACCACAATGACTTATAAAAAAAAAATTCAGACAAAACTGTTACCAGAATGTGTGAGAAGTTCAGGGAAGACAGGAAGCAAAGTTTTAAATGACTAATGCAAAATAAGTGATCCAAAATTGAGTCAGAAAGTGATTCAAAGAGTGAATACAGAATAATGTTTTAGTATTAATATATCTATTGGTTTAATTTAAAATATAATATTTAGATAGAACAATTTATATTTAAGGCAATATAAAAATTTGAAAATCATATTAAAGAATAATCAGCAGTATTGTTTGAAAACAATGCTTTAAAATGTAAAAAATATATAATGGAAAACACAGACAAATAATCAAAAATTATGAAAAAGCCTTTTAATAAAGAATGAAGAATCCAAAAATGATGAATAAACCGAAGACCAATACTTGATTAAGGCATCTTATAAAAGTACAAACTTAACAAATAATATAAAAGAATATAAACTTGATGTGGATATTATTACTGAATCTAAAGAAAGCTACAAATCATGTAAAAAAAATTTTTAAGAATTCAAATATGATGCTGATATTATTAAAAAAAGAAAGAAGTTAAATAGAAAACTGCTGAAAAGTTAAAAGTGATCATTAAAAATATTCTAAATGAGTAAGATTGTTTCAAATCAAACATGAAAAAATATAGTGTAAATACTTTAAGTATCAAGAGAATACTCAGCAGCTTATATAATGAGATATGGTGAAGAAAAAAGAATTTTGAAATTTGTGATATTACATTATGCGGTTTGATCGTTGTAAGTAGGTAAAATCAAGTTTAAATAAAAAGAGATTCATAAATTATAATTCTTACAATTGAAAATGAACAGTTGGAAAAGTGATTATTATCTAGAAAAAAGGAGTTTAAAAAATCCCTTGACTGTGAAGATTCATTATTTAAATTTAATTAAAATCCAGGTTTTCATTATAATACTTCAGTACTCATTAAAAATCTACTTTGAAACCTGCAGAATAAATGTGTAGAGACTAGTTCATGTAATACTTATAAATATCAAATAAGATAAAATAATATTTAAAAAACAGATATTAAATGAAAAATAAAATTGTTAGTTATGATGCCATATGTGAAGGATAATGGTTTGATCTTGACTTAATGTGTAATAGGATAGTCATTGTGATTGAATTAATACAGATAATTAATTTGATGTTTTGTTTAGTTATTGAAAAAAAAATTTTTTTTTTTTTAAGAACTTACTAGATGTTTAATTCCTGATCATATGTTATGAAGACATTTTGATAATTAAATAAAGAAATTATTTACCAGACCATCCTATTTTATAGATTTTATGTCATACATAACTCAGCAATATTTGACCGAAAGTTTGTGATGATGGTATTTTAGTTGTATTTATATATTGGACTATTTCCATCATCTAATATAAAGTATTGAATGTCTTTAGAAAAATTTTACCTTTACTTAAATTTTCAGAGTACATTCAATGGTTAGTAATAGCACACAGATTAGTATATACACAATGTTTTGAGAAGTATTATTCTCCTCTCTTCTTCAAGTATTGCAGGCCTGACCAGTGATAGTATTAGCATGGGTACCAAACCCAGACCCTTAGATTTTTGAATAATTAATTTTAAGATAATCCTCTAACCAACTGAGCCAGCCTGCCAAAGACAAATTTTATATTTCATATACTAACTAATTCTCTTTTTACACATTTTTATTTTTGCATGATTTTGAAATAACATGTGTTTTAAAAATAAATAAAAATTATTTTTCTACACAAGTTGTTTTAAAATTACACAATCCATAAAAAATCTAAAAGAAAAAAAAATTTATGTATGTTATTATCATCTAATTTTTTTTTTAATGTTTTATCTCTTTACTTCCCATTATTTTAAAAACAAAAATCCCCTTTTTGGCAATATTCCTGAAAATGGGAAAATTTTCTTCATGCATTGTAACATTTTTGATGTTTTGTTTTACAAGGGAAAGTATCATTTTGGTATTGATGCTTTATTTGCATTTTGGTGTTTTTGACATTAGATTTTTTTTTAAAAAAGTGTTCCCTGTTGGTGTTGATGTTTAAAAAATTAATTTTGTTCAAATTTAATTGATTAATTTGTTTAAATTTATTAATTTTTTCAAAAATCAATAGATAGCTTAAGTTATACATTGGATGCATATTTTTAAAATTATATTTTATGAATTAAATTGGAAATATTTTTCTGTAGTCTCATACAATGTCAAATAATCCACTTAAAAAAATGAGGAAAACAATTTCTTTGGACACTAAAATTCAAATTTTAGATCATTTTGCAACTGGAAGAGTAACATCTGTAGAAAAGCATTTTGGTTTATATGGAGCTACTAAAGATAACTAAGCTGCTATTAGAAAGTCGGTATGTTCTGGAACAAAATTGAGTGCTAAGTCATCATTTTACACAAGAGATATTCTTAAGAAGAAAATGGAAAAAGTTTTAATAATGTGGATAGAAGAAATGTCAGAAAAACGAGTGCCAATAGATAGAAATGCCATCAAACAAACAGCACTAAAAATTTACAAGCAAATTAAAGAAATTGAGCCAGAAACTTCATCTGAGCTGAACAAGGAATGTAAATTTTCTACAAGTACAGGATGGATGACAAAGTTCTTTGAAAGACATGCACTTTACAACATTATAATAAAAGGTGAAACTGCATCCACAGATGAAACAGCTTCCAAAGAATTTCCAAAAAATTACTAAAATTATTGAAGATGGAGAATACAATCCTGATCAAGTTTTGAATGTTGATGAAAGCAGCCTCTTTTGAAAGACAATGCTGAATAGAACCTATATAGCAAAATTGCAGAAAACTGCTGGTGGTTTCAAAGAAGCAAAAGATTGTGTCATTTTGATATTTTGTTTCAATGCTTCAGGAGATCACATATTGATGCCTCTGCTTGTTAATCAAACCCAAAGACCATGTTCAATGAAAGATGTAGATTTGAATAAAATGTCAATTCACTGAGCTAGACATATTGAAAGCATAGTCAGCATACTATACTAAGATATAAACATTTTAGTTTAAGCTTTTCTTAATTTTTACTTCCAAAGTGATTATTTTGAATTACTATAAATATAGCTATTACATACACATATATGAGATAGTATGTTGAGGTAAATATAGCAACTTAGTGTAATAGATAAATTAGACAGTGTTTTATATGATAAAAATAATGTTCATATACTTGTCAGGCAATGACTGTTAATGAACATATATATCATATTCTTAGCTTATAATAATAGGATCTAAGAGTTCTCACTCTCTCTCTCTCTCTCTCTCTCTCTCTCTCTATATATATATATATATATATATATATATATATATAGATCAAATTGTCAACAATATATATATATATATATATATATATATATATATATTGTTGACAATTTGATCTAAAAGGATCAAACTTCTTGCATTTATTGTTCATTAGATAAATGCAACCTGCATGCCTTGGCACAGTTGGTAGAGCATCCAATTTGGGATTTGGAGGTCCTAGAATCAGTTCTGGTGCTCACAGATCTGGCACTTAAACTTCTTATGAACAATAAAGTCATATGCCTTTTTTTAGGTAAATGCATTGATGACTTTTATCAATTATTTACTAAGTTAAAGATTATCAAATCATTTCTAGTTCAGTTATATATAATCTTCAAATTCAATTAAAAATTAATGTATCTGGTTTTTTTATTAATATAACTTCTGATGATCTGGATCAACTGAAGAGTGCTGGTTTAGTTAGAAATGCATCATAGATGTCATTTAACTTTATGGGGGTTATCAATCATATATTTCAAGAATTTGTAATAGGATTGAATTAGTACCAGCATATTTCTGAATTATACCATATAATCCCCCCCCCCCAATCTACTAGAAATAACATTATTAAGTTAATTATCCAAAAAAACTAGATAGTTATGACTTTATTTTCAACTTTTTTTGGTTAGCCAAAATCCTAATAAAATAAAAGCAATAAATGAAAAGATTATAATTTTTTTTTTTTTTTAGAATTCATAACAATTGTTCTTAAAAACACATTAGTCATTGATAAATAAATAATACTTCATCCAAATGTTGGTTGGTCACTTGTGTGAAAAATAAAATCTGATAATGCAATTTTTTTAAAAAAATACAATCTGATCAATTTATTTTGATCATGAAAATTTCTTCTCATGGTTGAAAATTTCTATATGGAGTTTCTTAAAGTTTGTTTTAATTATATATATTACAAGACAATATTTTTAATGAATGTTTAGATGGAAATCTTGAATGGATGGAGCAATTCATTTAAATCAACTTAATTAGAAAGCACTTAACGTAGAATACTGCCCCAAGCCAAAAGGGAAAAGAAACTGACAGACTGACGCAGCCAAAAGGAGGATCCTTTTGGATGCATCAGTCTGTCAGTTTACTTTCACTTTTGGCCTGGGGAAGTTGTTATAGATTAAGTGCTTTCTAATTAAGTTGATTTAAATAAATTACTCCACCCATTCAAGATTTCCATATATATACACACACACACAAACATAAAATATGGCATGACTACATAAGAGATTTATATAAAAACTTAAATCCTGATAGCTGCTGGGGAATAATCAATTATTGGTTTACAAAACAACGATTCGACATGGGCAATTTGTTTTACAAATTTATAAGTCAGAAGGGTTTTTATTCTCATTCTTTCTTTTTTAAATGTTTATTTATTCTGATCATAAAATTAAATAGACAATTTTTGCACTTGCTAAGTTGTTTGTTTGTTTTTTTGTATATACATGTATAACTTCGAAAATAATTATCACTATTACTCTTTAACATATGGCTTCAGATACAAGAAAAATATGTTGAAATATTGTAATATTGTTTATTATTATAAACTGTGCCCATAAAACAACTCTAATGCAAGTTTTTAAAGAATAGTAGACATATTTGATTGGAGTAAAATTTGTTCTAAGATTAAAAGAAATGTAAAAAATTATAATAAAAAATGATCATTCGTGTACTTAGTGAAGGTTTAATTATGATTTAGAAATGATTTTTATATATTCACTAAAACCAGAAAGGAAATTTGGTAATTTATTTTTTAACAACCTTTTTTTTTAAATAACTATAATCATCATGTGATATGACTCATCCCAATTGAATTTCAGATAAATTATGAATGTTTTAAAACTACAGACTCTTAGGTTAATGTTTTCTAACATTAATTTAATGTCTCCTAGACTGATTTTGTTGGGGCCAAAATATCCAGATATTTCAAACTTCAACTAGAAGTAAAAAGAGATGTCTCCCAAGAAAACCCATTTACATTTGTATAAATGTTTTTTAAAACTGGCAAAACTCTCCATACAGTATTGCCACTCAGTGCACGCCTGAATAATCAATGAATGCCAGAAGGCCTATGCATAAAATCCCTATCTAGTGCCTACTCATCTAATATCCCCAGACTAGTTTCTAGCTTGTGGCTTTCGTCAGTGAGGAGCTTTGGATCTGAGAAAACTGCATTTACATCTTAGGATCTAATGCAACTCTCCAGCAGCCACCTTTAATCTCTACTTAACTACAAAACTATGAGTCTAAAATTGAAAACACAATAATATATTCAATCCAAACTCATTAGCCTATATAGTCATGTAGGTCTGAACTCAGTTCAGTGCCCATATATTTTGGTGTCTTTTGTTTATTAATAGCCATAGCCACCATTATCCTATTAGGCAGGATTGGTGTTAAACCACAAAACATCACATGATCACCATTTCTTATGTTTGCTCATAACTGTTATTAAAACAGGCAAAACTCTTCATACAGTAGTGCCACTCAGTGCATGTCTGTTTTTAAAAAAAATTCAGATTCAGAAAACCTTCACATTTTTTTCCAGGCCCGCTACAGGATAAAGCATGTGAAAAAATCATGGTGGGCTGTTTAAATGTTGTTTTATCTTTACCTGTATGTATAAATATGATTTTACAGGCAATACGTATTAATGTGTGCTTTTTTTTTTTTTTTTTAGACTTCTTCCAGTCAAAGAAAACTTTTTATGTCGATCAGTTTTTAAGGTAATTTTTATTTAATTTACTGAAATGCATTTTTTATTTTCATACATTTATTTTGATATTTAAATTATTAGAATTTTTAATGTTCACAGTTTTTAAAACTAAATATTAGATTAAATTATATATACAAAATGTAGTTTTTTATTTCAAAACAAACTGTACAAAAGTAAAGTCTTGCAATAAAAAAAAAATTAAATAAAATTTTATTTAAAAAATATATATTCCAAATTATTCTAAAATTAAAAAATAATTAGTAATAATGTTTATCTACTAATTTTATTCAGTAGAAATCCTTTTTGTTAGTACTGATTGGATACATCTGATCGATTTTTAATTTATTTATTTTCTGAAATAAAATTATTCTTAATATTTCAGTTAACTTTTTTTATTTCAATTGTTATTATTAAAAACTATTTAACCTTTTCCATATTTTTTCCTTCTTAAAATATATTCTTTTACCACCGGAAGGGGATGGCGGTAAGAAAGTTTTGATCTTAGCTTTAGAATAGATTTATCTTTCTATTGTCGGTACGTAGCTTCATCTTTGCTTATTAGACGGCTGCATACAAAATTTAATTATAGTCATTAATTAATTAATATAAATAAACATTAGAATTATTTTCTGCATGCGCTATAACTTTTCAGAACTAAATATCATTGCTAGTAATTTGCTACTAGGCTCGCAAAATTTTGAAAATATTTAATAATCTATATATACAACAATATTTTTTTTAATATACATAAATATTTTACAAAGTTTAAATTAGAAATTTCAAGTGTTTTTTAAGTATTATTATTAAATACTATTATTTCGAAAAATTACAACTTTAAACAATCAAAAAAAAAAAAAATGAATTAAAAAAAAAAAATTAACCATCTATATTCCTGTTCATTTATTTCTAAAGCCTATTCAAATAATTTATACCTTTTTTTCAGTAAAGTCAAGATATTATATATGATATATTTAAAGTAGATTTGAAATTAAATTAGCTAGTGATAAATATTAAACCTAAATTTATTATGATAAATATAAAACCCTTTGTAAAGCAGCTATAATAATTACAATACATGAATAATAATAGTTATCTTTATTTATATAAATAATAAAATGAGAAAATATGTAAGATATAGTTCTTCAAATAGTGTAATATTTTTATTTTTAAATAGAAATCATAATAAGCAGCTTCATTTGTAAAAAAATGTAAACCACTGCGAAAGAGATCTATTTTACCATTCCATAATTCATCAAGTACTCTAAGCAAGGTGCACCTACACAAACAAAAATTCGTGGAGAGTGTACTGAACACACTGAATGGCCTTGTGACAAATCATGTGACTATAAAATAATCTACCTAATGAAATAGATAGTTTGTTTAAAAAATGTTGCGAAATCCTTATATATAAATGTATACAAACAATTTTTTTTCAACGTCTGTATATAATCGTAAAATACTACATTATCTGAAATTATTAATATATTATATCAATACTTTTGCATATGAGTTCTAATATATATATATATATATTAACAATTACTTTATGTAATAATCAATAAATTTTATAAGTGCAATGTTTAGATTGTAATTATATAGAAGGTAATCATCCTCTCATTAGTGTCGTTCTTATTTTCTCAAAATCTCTATCTTGTGCCTGGGATGGGAATATCCATACAGTTTTAACATTACTGTTTGACAGTGCTAGTGAAGAAGGATGATTATCTTCTATATAATTACAATATAATTATTGCATAATTTAACTTTTTCCAATATTAGCACAAAGTAAATTATAATATTTCAGAAGTGCTAATAAGATTATTTAAAAAAGAAATGCATTTAAAATGAATGATTTAAATATTTATGCTCTCACTTCTAGATACTTAAAATTGGCTCATGTAAATGCATTTGAGTTTAAAAATAAAGCTGGTTGTTTTTATTTTCTCAAAATCTATTTTGTGGCTGGAGCAAGAGTATCTTTGCAGTTTTAGTATAATTGTTTAAAGGTGTTAGTGAGAAACTTCTATATAATACAAATTACTTTATAATGTTTTTTTCATATAACTATTAATGCATATTATTGTATCTAATTACCAATTGTTTATTATTCATCTTAAAGCTAGTTATAATAGTGTATGATAATTATTACTGTAAAAAAAGTATTAAATTTGAGAATTGTTAAAACTTCTATGTGCATGTGTACATATGTGAGAAGAAACACATTTAACACTACATAGATGAAAATATCATAGATTATTGCTTGAGTGCTGCACTCTAACTACTGATGGTATCCACAGATGACTGATGATAAATGATGCATTGGCATAAGATATGAAAGTTAACTGCAAATAACTAATAAACACTTCTGGCCAAGAATATCTTCTGCTGTGTTATGAAATTAGGTAGTGGTTTTTCAACGGATATATACTGCTGTTGTTTTTGTGTCTTTTCCTAATGTTTTTATTCCCATAAATTAAGTATCTGGTTATCATGAATCTCTCATGTCATCAAACATTTATCTATACTAATTATGGCAATGAAATTATGTGTTTTTGTGAGCATTTTTCCATTTTTTAGTTACATGCACTAAAATTCTGACTCTTATTTAGCAATTTTTTATTATGTATTATTGTTGGTGTGCATATTTCATTGTTGCTTTTGTGTATATACATAAGCTTTTAATGCTAATAAAATAGTGATAGTGACAGGCTTGATAAACTGTGAATTCTTTATAGCAATTTTACATAAAGCAATACAATCATTAATAATCACTTTGAAATCAGATTTGAAACAAGAGTTTTAACTGAGTATATATTTAGTCAATCCTATTTAGAGATGACTATGTTCACCATAAAAATGAAAAAGACTTTTAACAAATCTAAAATAGCCTGGTTCTTTCTATCTAGAAAGATCACAGCCTGATTAATTACTCATTAAAGCGCTACAAATGATTTTAAAATCAGGAATACTAATGTTGTAAAGCAGGAAATAATAATAACAACATCAACTAAATTAAATATTTCAATTTTAGATTATTTTTAAATATAAGTGCATTAAATGTGAACTTTACTTGAGGCAACATCTTCCAGAATTGAATGACAGAAGCATTTTTGAAGCTGTCAAATGTTATGATTAATATAATTGCTGGTATTGAAATTCATTTTCCAGAGGTAAAGAAAAATTAATTGAGGATATAGTTTTAAAAAAAAACAGGCAAAACTCTCCATACAGTAGTGCCACTTAGTGCAAGCCAAGGTAATCAATGGATGCCAGAAGGCTTGTGCTTAAAATCCCTATCTAGTGCCTACTCATCCAATATCCCCACTAGATAGACACTAGATAGGGATTTTATGCACAAGCCTTCTGGCATTCATTGATTACTCTGGCTTGCACTAAGTGGCACTACTGTATGGAAAGTTTTATCTGTTTTAATAACAGTTATGAGTAAGCATAAGAAAAGGTGATCATGTGATGAGGATATAGTTGGCTATAAGTTTTTGGATGACAGTATAGTGTTGGATTAGCTGTAAAATATAATTTAGTTATTTCACTTATTAAATTTCTAAATGTATCAATGAAAGACTGTCAGTATGAAACCTTGTTTGTATAATGGCATTTATACTTATTTTGTTCAAGATTTTATCAGCAATAGATTGAGAGAGTTCAGTAGAAAGATGTTTTTCTTATTAATAAATCCATTAAAAAATTGATTCTCTCTTTTTAAAGTTTTTACTGAGTATTGATAGAAACAGTAAATTTTGCCAAAAATTATGCAAATATTATTATTGGTACTAAAGCTGAAATTTAAGACTACTGAACTTTTGCACAACATATGAATTGTCCATCCTGACCATTTTGTTTAAACAGAAAAATTGCAATATAAAAATTTGAATGACTTTACAATCAAAATAATTAGTTTATTATATTACATTATAATTAGAAGTCAAAATACAAAAAATATTTATGTTTTATGAGCATTTACAAGGGCATTATGAAAAAACGGGAATTCAAAATACATTTTTTCAATACAAAATTATTAATATGTTTTAACTGGTTGTTTTTTTTTTAAAAAAAAAGCTCGCTGCTTTAGTGATTTATTGAAAAGCATCTTCAAAAAAAAAAAGCTTCATGCCAAGGTTTAAACATTTAAATAAAATAATTGATAAATATACTAATTATATAAAATTTTAATTATTAGTAAATTGATATAAAATCAATACTTTTCATTTGATTAATAATTTTAAAATAAAATTTTAAAGCCTATACATTTTTTAGATTTATAAAAAAATTACTTCTAATATTTTCATTACTTTTACATATCATTAAATTAACACCTGAAGACATTATCATGAACTGATACTATATTAATCTTCCCTTGCCAATCCACATTGAAACATTTTCTTTAAGATTACAGATTTTAACTTTTTTCTTTTTTTCTGTTTTGCTGGCCATAGTAAACCCAATTAATTATCTATTGAATAGATACTGTGTCTTTATTAGCTAGAAAATTGTTTTACTTAGTCTCTTATTTTAAATTGCAACTTAAATTTTCATTGAGGTATGAATTTATATTATTTTTGCAAAATGTTTTGATTAACATTTGTAAACTTAATATAATTAGAAGAGATTTGAACTTGGACTTTCAAGTTCCCTACATCTATCCATTCCATCTTATACAAGCAATACTCATGACCACATACATGTGAAAAATATAATGTGTATTAGTTGTATAAAATGGAGTAGATAGATGTAGAGAGCTTGAAAGTCTGAGTTCAAATCCCTTCTAATTACGTTAAGTTCAGTATAAACAAAATACTTGTATTTAAATATTTGTAAAGTTAAATTGTTTTTTTTTTAATATTTTTTATTTCAAAAAATATATATAAGAATATTAGAATAATTACTCTGTTTAGCACAGGTGGCACTACTGTATGGAGTTTTGCTTTGCTTTGTTTGTAAACAATTATGTGCTAGTATTGGAGATGTGATAATTATTATACTTATATTTTACGTGATATGCCTGTTCAAATTACTTTATTCTTAGAAGTTTTCTTTAATTTGGATAATTCATTTTTTTATTAATATTATAGAATAGATATGTTGTTGTTAATATATTCTACTGTTATTAGCTTTGATTTTGAAAAAAAAATTTTGCTTATTTTGTATATATGTGTGCATGTGTGTTTATTGAAATATTTTCACATGATTGTTTATATGATTATTTGATGAGAATTTTTCTGTATATGGTTTTAAATTATTTTGATTAGACTTATCTAATACTTGAAAAAAAATATTAATAATAATGTACTCATCTTTTCACTATGTTGTTTGAGTTTAGCTAATAGTTTTATAGAAAAATTTGAACTATAGCTAGTATTTTAATGTGATTGCAATGCCTTTTTTCCAGAGAAAGTTCTAAAGAAAGTTTATTGCAATTGCTTTGTAATATTAGCTACATTTTAAATTTTATAAAAAACTATTTATTTGAATGCCACAGCATACTTTTACAGAAAAGCTTTCAGTCAAACTTAAACAATTTTAATCAATAAAACATCACATGATCACCATTCTTTATGCTTACCCAAGCTGTTAATACAGAAGCAAAACTCTCCATACAGTAGCGCCACTCAGTGCAAGCCAGACTAAGTTTTCATTTTGAACTCAAAGATTTAGAGTTAACTAAAAAGATAAAACCTGGCTGGTGGAGGGTTGGATTAGATCCTAAGATCTAGGTGCAGGTGCTCTCATATCCAAGGTTTCTCACTGAAGAAATCCACAAGCTAGATTCTAATCTGGGGATATTAAATGAGTAAGTACTTGATAAGTATTTTATGCACAAACCTTCTTGCATCTACTGATTACTCTGACAGTTTACTGAGTGGTGCTATTGCTGCCTCTGTAGATATAATCAAGATAGTTTTATATTTATATACAAGAATTTCTTTTGTCATAATTTTAATTTAAAAAACATAAATGAACTGTAGCTGCAAAAAGATAACTGAGAGTTGAGAACATTATAAAGTACAATTTACATGTGCAATAAGACAGTGAAAATTTGGACAATGTAATAAGATGGAAAGTAAATGCGGTATCGAAGTTTTATTAAAAAGAGCTTTGACAACAATTGAAATAATTCATATATGTGTACATAAAGTAAATGATGGGTGGTGAAGCTTTGGAAGCTAATAGTGATCAGAAATCAAATCCCTTTATTAAAAACAAATAATTTACTTATTTTTAACAGGTGCCACTTTCTTTGTGTTCTATTTTATCTATCTTTATAGTTATTTACTTCAGTTTGAACACAAGAAATTGAGATTTTATAACATGAACACACATATACAAATATTATGAATATAAGTAAATGATGAACATATTTAATTTTAAATATTATTAGTTATTTTTGAATTTTTTTGACAGATGATCAATAATTTATGACCATATTTCCAAGGCATTAATAAAATTAATATTATTTCAGTTTAAGTAAATACATGGATGCAAAACAAATGGCAAATATATAAAATTTTAATATAAAAAAATAATCCATTACGATATTGAATTTTATTTTATTTTATTAAATTATTTTAGTGATAAATTATAATTATTTAGATTATTTAAATACAAGTATGTAACTTAATGTAATTAGAAGGGATTTGAACTTGGACTTTCAAGCTACCTACAATTATCCATTCCATCCTATTCAACTGATAAACATGGCCATATATATGTGAAAAAGATAAATGATCTCCAATATACATATTTCATGTTTATGATGATTCGAACCACTGATGAGTGCTAGTTCAGCATGAAATACGTCTATTGGAGATTATCATTTTTACATGTATGTGGTCAAGTGTATCAGTTGTTATAGGATGGAATGGGTAGTTGTAGGGAGCTTGAAAATCTAAGTTCAAATTCCTTCTAATTAAATTATTTAGATTATAAAATGTGGGCAGAAGTGAATCATTAAGAGTTTATTTTATTGGCTCCATTTATTTTTTTTTTAAAAAACCAAATGATGTTTATTTTAACACATATATGATTAATGGATAAAACGACTCTTCCCTTTAGATTACGAGCAAGTAATATTATTGACAAAGAACCAAGAATAGAATGAATCCATTTATTTATAAGTTTATTTTTGTCAACAATGCTATTAGCAGGAATAAGCTTATAAATATCAAAAGCGTTAAGAATAGTATATAGATTCATTTTATTTTTGACTCTTTGTGAACTGTGTTATTGTTTATATCCTGAAGAGTAGAATAGTTTATTTTTTTAATTACATACACATTCAGTTATGCTAATTTAATACTAACATACGTATATGAGAATTCTCACTTTAAATTTGAGATTTATCCAAAATAGTTTCACAACTCAATTAATCAACAACTCTAAAAACACTTTACCAACTGATACAGCACATCAAATGGTCTATCAAATTAATTGCAGCTAACCAGACTGCAATACTGTACATTATAGGGAGTCAAAAACCAACCTGTCAATAAGACTTGTTCAGCATAGATATTTATATAATAGAGCTCTTAGAAATAAGTGTTAATATTTACAGACCACATGCAGAAAATTGGCCATAGATTCAAACTAACAAAGTAAACAATGTGCACAGAGAGAACAGAAAGTAGAAAATCAAATAAGCATGTGCAACAACTAGTGACCATTTTTCTATCAACAGAAGAGAAACAAGCAAACTCATATCAAAGAAATGGGCGATTTGATTAAATCTAAATTTGAATTTAAATTTGAATACATTGAATAGCTTATTAGATAATAATTAAACACTGATATAAAGAACTCCTAATTACATCATTATATGACATGAATATGATATATTAAATATATTGAGAGCATGCTAGGGAGTAAACTACCTTTTTTGTGAATATATTTATTGATTACCAGATATTAAACAATAATTATAAGTGTGTTTGCTGACTAAGCCAGCTTCTGACTTTCATAATAATTTATTTTTTGGTGGAATTTAGTTTGATGATGATTTTACTGGTTGATTGATAGAGATTTTAATAAATACTACAAATATTACTTACAGGAAATTGTTGAGAGATTCATACTTATTATAATAGTTGATAACTACTTTCTTTAAAGATCAGACTCATTTTTGTTGACAAGTTCAAATAACTAATCTTTATAAACATAGATTTCCACAAGCTTACAGGGCTGTTAGCTAATGAATTATCTCTCTCCAATTTCTTGTTTTTTTAGAATCTAAAATAATTTTTAGATTCTGGATGGCCGAGTGGCTCCAGGATTTCAGCCCTCTGTTTCAATACCACAGGGCTCGCCACTGAGTGCACTCCTCTTCACGGTTTACCTCAACCCATTGCTGTTACGCATTGAGGCATCCATTGAGGGAATTGCCATCCCTTTGCTGAGAGAGAGGGTCTGCCACGTATCCTACATGGATGATGTGACTGTGTTTCTCTCATCACAGGATGAGGTTGGTAGGCTGGAGGAGCTCTTGGATCAATTTGGTTCCGAATCAGGTCTAAGAGTTAATGAGGCGAAATCGGCCATGTGGTCAATCAGAATTGGAAAACAGATCCAGGGGAGATTCCGAGCACCCCCAGAAGTTTCTCGGCTTTAGCACTCCTAGTGTCATGAGAAGGGAGCTGGAGGAAAATAGTCTCACAAAGGTTAAGAGCACAGTGACATCCCTAACCAAGGTCCCACTCTCCTTGTTGGGGAAGGTCGCACTATTAAATACAGCTGTGCTACCCAAAATCACTTATTTTGTGGCCGGTTTTTCCCCTACTAAGACCTTTATAAAAAAGGTGGAGACTCAATGTAGGAGGCTTTGCTGGGGTGTGAGAACAGCTGTAATTGGCCTCAACTCCCTTCAAAAGCCTAAATCACAAAATGGACTCGGACTCCATTCAATCAACACTTTCTTAATCCAGAAATCCCACAATATTTTAACCAAACTATTTCAGGATAATCCAAAAATGGAAAGCCCCCTACCAATAAATGAGGTTGAACCCACTAACTGCCCCCCCCCCCCAAGAAAGGGTAACATTTGGTTACAGCAACAGGTCACATTCGTGACTAAAAATGTAACTATGTCCAATTCCCTTTTCAATGGCAAGCTTTCCTATTGGGACACCCATGCTCTAATCAATGGTAGCAGTCCCATCACTAAGACCAGACTTCAGCTAGGGATCAAGCGGCTTGCAGGGTTAACAAAGTTCTGGAAGCTGGAGGTGAAATTAGTAGACTTTATAATTAAAGTTAACCTTGAGGCCCTACCAATGGCTGCATTCCTCCACCACAAGCGGAGGTATAAAATGGATCTGATATGCCCTCTGTGCAAGAAAATGATGAAACAATTTCCCACATTCTTCAGGAATGTGAGACCTGGAATAAACTACACTACCTGACATTACAAAAGACCACAGATAAAGACTGGGCCTGGGTGGATATGGTGAAAGCTTTTAAAAAGGGCTCCTTTGGCAGTGTTAGATTGGCAACTTATGTTAACTTTGTCATCTGGTTGGCACAAAATAAGGTAACTTTTGAAAAGGGTATTAATTACAATATTGAGGTATTATACTTCAAATTGTTAAATGATGTCAAGGACCATGACAAGAGGACATGCCAGCCATGGCTAACCGATCAGACTTGGAACCAGATCAAACTAGGGCCATGCCTTGCCTAGTGTAGTGCTTACCTTACATAATAAATAAATCGATATATTAGTAATTAGAAATTATAACAGCCCAAAGAGCACTAACATATCACGATGATAAATCCTAGAAAATGAAGGTAGTTAAGCCTGAACAAATTAATAAAAGATTAGGAATAGATAGAAGGGAAAGTGACTGCTCTACAAGTGGTATGCCATGCAAAGCAATAAATAAGCATATATACCTATAAAGCCATTTATAACAGAACTGGGAGAGCTTTAATGGTGAAATAGACTTATACAATTAGACCATCCAAGGACAATATTCCCACTGCAACTGAAGCGGTTGCCTTGCAAGCTATGGCCCCAAATAATAATGAGACATGAATAGAAGTGTTCTGAAAGTGTAACATTGCTGTTAATATAACAACATTTTTGTCTCCAAATAACTAATGGAGAAATGGACATGTATAATTGGACAGTTTTGTGAACAATAATTTCAGCATAAGAAGTTGGGTTTATGTGTGTAAGTCTGGAAGGGCAGGTAAATTTTGTGTCACTGCACTTCTGGAACTATTAATATCCCACTCACCTATCCATACATTTATACTTGAATGTTCAAAATCATATGCATTGAATCAAGTGTATGGGTGCGGATGCACTTGACATGCACCGACACTCCTAAATTTCTTTGTAATGATTCTTGTTGATTGCATTGTAAAACTTATGCCTCTTGAATCGTCTTGAGGCACAAATGAAGGCATTTGAAAGTAAAATAATTTTTCTTCCAAAATTATAACTGCTTTTTAAGTAGATTTATTATCATCTGAAATTCTTGTTTACTAAAAAGCAAATTATTAATTTTATTTTTAGTTAATTCTATTTTTCTATCACATTATTAAATAACTTTCATCTAATTCTGTAAGTAATTAAATAAGTTTTGGAAAACAAAAGATAATTATAAAAAATGTATACTTAAGATCACTTGAAATATATATATATATATATATCAATATATATATATATATATATATATATATATATATATATATATATATATACTATAAAGGATTTGAACTCAGACTTTCAAGCTTCCTACAGCTATGCACTTCACAACTGATACACATGACCACATACATGTGAAAAACTTAATGATCTCCAGTATATGTATTTTGTGCTGAACCATCAGTTTGTCCAGCTCATCTCCCATATATATATATATGTCATATTATTATTACTATTTGTGGGATATTCCGTGTAGTGAAAAAGCTAAATGCTGAAGTTTCAGTACAATATCAAGTACCTTCCTCAGAGCGTCCTCTTTCTCAAATCATAAGAATGCATGTGAGATTTAAAATCGTTTTTATCGTTTTCTTTCTCCTCATATTTAAATTCTATTGGTTGAGAAGTTTTAAAATTTATTTTCTCTTCCAATAGTTTCTTCCAAATGTTGTTAATCTTCTTTAACTCACACCTTTCATTTATGCTCTTGGGCCTTTTAAAAATCTCTATAGCTTCTCTTAGCAATCTCTGGTCATATTGTTCAATTTTTGCTAAAATATTTGTTTTTTCAAAATTGATATCATGATTTGTTAATTTAATATGAGAATAAATAGCTGATGAATTGGATTTTTCTCTCACTGCCAGAATGTGTTCTTCCTTTCTAATATTTATTCTACGATTAGTCTGTCCTATATATGTATGTGGACAGACCCTACATGGAATTTCATACACACCATGACACTCCAAAGCAATTTTATCTTTAGGAAGAGGAAATATTTCACTAATTTTTTTATAAGTAGTGTAAATTGTGTGAATATTATTATTCTTTAAAATGTTACCAATTCTATCAGTTACTCCTTTAATATATGGCAAAATTGTCTTAATTTTTGATGTATCAAAAGAAAAAAAAGAAAAAAGATTTTGATACATCAAAAATTAAGACAATTTTGCCATACATTAAAGGAGTAACTGATAGAATTGGTAACATTTTAAAGAATAATAATATTCACACAATTTACACTACTTATAAAAAAATTAGTGAAATTTCCTCTTCCTAAAGATAAAGTGCATGGTGATCATGTAGTCTGCCACATAAGGACACAATCATAGAATAAATATTAGAAAGAAACATTCTGGCAGTGAAAAAATCAATTCATCAGCTATTTATTCTCATATTAAATTAACAAATCATGATATCAATTTTGAAAAAACAAATATTTTTGCAAAAATTGAACAATATGACTAGAGATTGCTAAGAGAAGCTGCAGAGATTTTTAAAAGGCCAAGAGCATAAATGAAAGGTGTGAGTTAAAGAAGATTAACAACATTTGGAAGAAACTATTGGAAGAGAAAATAAATTTTAAAACTTCTCAACCAATAGAATTTAAATATGAGGAGAAAGAAAACGATAAAAACGATTTTAAATCTCACATGCATTCTTATGATTTGAGAAAGAGGACGCTCTGGGGAAGGTACTTGATATTGTACTGAAACGTCAGCATTTAGCTTTTTCACTACACGGAATATCCCGCAAATAGTAATAATAATATGACATTTTTTATCCGTGAAAACATTAGAATTAATATATATATATATATAATCAGTGCTCAGTGTATATTAAGATAGCAAATCCTCAAACTTTAATGGACATGCTTCAACCTTCTCCATCCTCCATATCTTTTCAACCATCCATATCATTGAAAATCTGATGATGTAGGGAACATGAAAATCCGAGTTTAAATCCCTTCTAATTACAATAAGTTCAATATAAACAATATACTTGTATTTAAATATTACATACTATAAAATTAAAATATTTCCTTCTTTCAAAATACAGCCGTTTCTCTACTTCTTTGTAACTTGGATTTGATTTTGATTTTTCCTAAGTTTAAACTATATTTTTCAGACATTTTTTCTTATGATATATATAACAATTTATATAATATGTACATATTATATTTACAATGTATATTATGAAGAAAAGTACAATAGTTGTTAATGCATTTTTTATATATTAGTAATATTTAATTACCTTTTTTGTAATGTTACATAACTTGATGAAGTGAGCATATACAATAAGTCATAAAACATCATTAAATATTGATAAATTAGCTACCGTCAAAAAAAAAATATTTTTAATAATTTTATCTTTTATATATAGATATAAATAAAGTACTGTACTGGTAAAAAAAAAAATCTATCGCAGAAATTTCGTTTCTAAATCCCAAGTTATCTTCCAATGACTTTAAATTTATTGCTTGAGTGAACAGGTTTTAACAATGAGTGGTTTTCTTTTTAAAAAAATAATTGTGAGTTTGTTAAGATACTCGAGTTACTTGTCTTTTTTCATTTCTAAAAGTGCTTCAACTTTAAAAAAAAAAACTTTTTTTTTTTAAATAAATAACATTTTAATATTTCCTAAAAATTAATTATTTCTTACCCATTATTAAATTTACTTCTTCCTTCAAAAAATATATATATACCCCACCAAACTAATCTGGAATAAAAAAGCAGTGACCCTAAGCTTAAGAAATATGCATAAATATATTAAATTCAGTGGTCTCTCATTACATAGCATTTCTACATTTTATCTTCAAACAGCCATTAATGAAATGACTAAACTAATTAGTTTCTTTTGTTAATAGTGTAATTCCTGTTAACCCTACTGACACTCCACCACCCATTATCAATAATTTTATCAAAACCTTAATAATTCTCATAAGTAAAAACACTACTTTCTTTCATAATCTATTTCTAAATAAAATTAACTATTGGCAAACATATGAAACTGAGAATAATAATAGTATATCAAATAATAGTCAATCTTTCTTATTATGTAGTAACAAATACATTATTTTAAAAAATCATATATTGGCATCTGAAGTCCAAATATCTGAACTTCTTAATTAAAATAAATGTCAAAGCCCTTCCTAGTAATTATTTTATCTTCTACAAATGACACTTCACAAATATAGATCCATTGTGTGTCCTCTGTTCTAGAAATGAAGAAACATTGGAACACTTTCTTATGGATTGTTCCTCACTTCTTTCTTGTCATACTCTTATCACTAACATGATTCATTTAAATTCACTAACAATCCCAATCTATAAAAAATATACAAAGTAGTCTTTTTCCTAATATGAGTTACTACATTCATTCTTTTCACAGTCTCTGATTAGTAAGATGCTATCTAAGCTTTAATCCCACATCTTACAATACTAAATCATTCTTTCTATAAAAAAAAATTAAATAACATTAATACCAGAGATTAAACTCATGCACCAACTGATATTTATGCAGCTGCATGGAATCTGATTTAATGACAACAACCCAGTGACTTGGTATTGAATATACTAATTAATATGCATTAGATATATATTAATTATTGCTCAGTTATTTTGTTTCAATAAGACTTGTAAATAATCTCCGATGCATATAGTAAACCTAATAAAGTTAATTTAAAATTAAATACTGGCTTATTGTTATATTGTTAAAATGTTGTATTTTTATATTTAAAAGTCCCAATTAAAAAGAAAATAGGTACTTATTAAATCACTTGATGGCACTGTTTCTGTGCAAAAATGTTTTAATATAACGTTTCTGGGCCAGAACAAAACAAAACACTTTTCTTTTTATTTAAAATTGTAAGTTATTATTCTAATAGTAAATGAAATGTTTAACAAAAATTTTTAAAAAAAACCACTTGATTAACAAACTAATCAGCCTGAAGTAAATGAAATTCCATTCAATTAAATTGCAGTATGTAGTGCTGGAATATGCAGAGGGGAATGATGGTTTTGCTGATCTGAATGATTGTTCAAAAGATGCATTACTCTGATCAAACCAAGCCTACAATTTGTCTCATAGCTCTTCTCCTAAAAAGGTGCCTATTTGTGTGAGTTATTGGGAAATGGTGTTTGGCTCTATCCTTTTGCAATTCTTTTCATCTTCCAAGCTGTGTAGAGAAGCACCGGGATGGGCTTACAATTGTTAGCATGTAATAGTAGGTCAGCTAGGGTCTAAGATCATTACTTCGAATGCACATTAAAAGAGTTATGGCCAGTTGAATTACATGTATCCTCACTTCATATGGTAGCGATCTGTGAAGTGTGCACTATTTGGATAGTGTCGTGAAGCACATCGGTGTGCCATAATCTTTGTGTGCAATGCCATCTAGGCCTGATAACAGCTAATATGAACACAACTGTTCTATACACCGTAAGTTTGGCCACATAAATGGCATATTTCTGTGTTTTTTCGCAGAAACAGTGCCACCAACCAATGTATAGTGGCTAGTTAACAAGTACCAGAAAATATAACAAAAAAGTTAAACTCATAAAGTAGTATAATCCATAAACTGTGAAACTTTATTATATGTCAGAATGATTTAGAGAAACTTAAATCAATCTGATATATATATATATATATATATATATATATAGATATATATATATATATATATATATGAATGCAGCAATGCATTATGTGATGCATTTATAAAAAATAGTCTCCACAATCTTAAAGTAATTTATAGCAAAGTCTGTCTGATACTTCTCATTGAGAACTACTGAACAAGAACCCATTACCTGTTGATAAGGAGTTTGGATTAATTTTCTTCATTATTTTATATTATAGTTAGGAATATTTAGCAATTAATATTATATGGTTAATTAAATTGTCTATAAGCTAAGTATCAATCAATCCTGAATTTATTCAGTTACAGAATCATCTGCATAGCAAATAATACACTTATCAATATAGCAGAGCATTGTTTCCATTGTTGAATTTTCAATCCTCAATGATAAAAAGATGAGTGAAAAATATGAGACTATATTGACACTCTAAATATTTAAGAATATAAAACAATGCATAAGAAATCCAAAGAATTAATATAAACAGTAAAATTTAATGAACAAAATAATAATACCTAGTATTCAAATTGAATATTTTTATAATTAAAAATCAAAACTTGATGCTTTAAATAAAAGAAAATATTAATGATAGTTATTACTAATGCCTCACCACAACCATTTGCACTTACACCAGATACTAATCTTGGAAAATTAAGTTGAACCTTAAATTACAAAGAATATTATTTTTAAATAAATTAATTATCACTAACATTAACTTGTAAATTATGAATGTTTTTGTTCAAGATATATTTAAAATTTGAAGAATGTTTCATACTTGTAGATTTACAAATTTAATTATAAGAATTCTGTTCTTTTTCTCTTTTCCTTCTTTCAGCTTTAAAATTATTGTTTTACTAATATGTCTAAATAAAGTAAATACTATTCATTGCAATAATCCTGGTTTTATCTAATTATTTAAAATAAAGACTAAAAATTTTTGAAACTTTATAAGAATATTATATCTTTTTTTCCAGTTCCAATGTAATTTATTATAAGTGGCAATATATAAAACTATTGCTATATAGTTATTATATACTTATTGTTGGAGAGATTTAATCAACATATACTAAATTGAATTAGTTATTTTCTTTTGTTAACAACCCTGCAACAAAATTCTATTCTTGCAATATTGAATGATTGTTTAGAACTGACAGTCCTTTGTAATTTACTTTCATTATTGTTTCTATTGCTATTCTTATTATTGGCAGTCCTCTTGACTGGCTATCTCCAATTTTGTAAACTTACCCTATTTTCTTTTGAATACAATACTTATGTATTATCCCATCCGTCAACTTTGGCAGCCATTTGTTTTTAATTATACATTTTCAGGGGCATATAAGTTATCATATTTGATATTAACCTTTTATTATTATTATTATTATTATTATTATTATTATTATTATTATTATTATTATTATTATTATTATTATTATTATTATTATTATTATTAAAATTAAAATAAATTACACAAAAGTATGACACTTAATTGTAAATAAAATAAATTTAATAATTTAAACTGCAGTAACAAAATAATAAGTGTGGGTTATTTTTGTCAGTGGCCTGAAATCCCTAATGGCCTGCAAAGTTGCCACAAATGCATCTTCTTTTTTGAGCAGTCAAGACAGGAGGATCCATACCATTAAAAATACTCCACTGCATGATCTTCTATCAAGGAAGTTTCCAAATTTTAATCATTTACAAATATGTTTCTGAAAAAAAGCAAAGCCACTGAACGTTAAATGACAATCTTATGCTATACATAAAAGAATTAGGAAAATGTTTGGAAAGTGTTAGCATTTATACATTATAATATATTAAAAAGTTAATTAAATTTTCTGAATAGAATTTATAATACATTTATTAATATTTTTTAAACTTAACAAGTTACACGTATTCGGTAAAATAATATTGAGAAAAAAGGATAAACAAATATGTGTAGTTAGAACATTACATTAAATTTCAATATTCAAGAATCTAAGGGTCCAGGTTCAAGTCCCATGGTTAGACCAGCAACGCTTGAAGAAGAAAGGAGAATAATACTTTTCAAAAATGTTGTGCATATATTATTAACAGTTGATGTACTTTGAAAATTTAAATAAAGTTAAATCTTTCTAAAAACATTCAATACTTCATATTAGATTATATCAATAGTCCAATATATAAATACAACTAAAATACCATCATTACAAACACTCAGGAAAATACAAATATGTGTATGCCCCTGAAAATATATAATTTAAAAAATATATGCTTCTAAGTCTGACTGATAGGATAATATATAAGTATCAAAATTAATAAATAAACAATAATATAAAGTCTGACTCTTAGACAATAACTTATTTATTTTGTTTTGTTTTTCACTAAGCATCTTTTATAATTTTAAATAACAAAATTAAAACTAATCAATTTTATTTCACAATTTTATAAAAATATATTTTTTAAAAAAAATCCAATTATAAAGATATAAAGTACGTAAGATTTTTTTTTTTTTTTCTAATAGTACAACTCTATATATTTTTAATTATTTCTATCAACATGGCATGAGATCTATTTGTCTCAATATATATATATATATATTGAAAATAAAGGCTTATTTGGATTAAACCATGTATTATTTTCTTTAGATTCCCAACATTTTGATGAAATATCATTGTCAAGATCAAGATCTTAGGCAAATGATCGATGTCCTCGCTGGGGACTTCCAGAACATCCCTGACCTCTACCTGGTCACACTGGTGCCTTTCTTTAAAAAAAAAAACAAATCATAACCTTAAATCTAATAAATATACGCCCAATTTCCATGATTCCACTCCTCATTAAAACAATAGAATTTATAGTTAAAAATCTCATACAAGAACAGATATATAGACACATCATCAAATATTAATTCGCCTGCAAAGGTGCCTCACCAGTAATGTGGTCAGCACTTCATACTTCTTTCTGAACATGTCAGACTACAAAGAAAATCAAACCCATTAGTTCCCCAGTTATTCAACTAGACTTTTCCTCAGCATTTGACAATGTCGTTCCATCAATCTTATCACAAATGCTCTATGATTACCTAGTGCCAGATGTTTACATCCATATTATTGGCAACTTACTGCTCAACAGATCAATATTTACCTCTCTAGATGGAAAGCTTTCAGAGGGATTTGGACCCCATCTATCCATTCCACAGGGATCTCCTTTGGCTATCCTCTGCTTTATAATGTACCTTAACCCCTTTCTCATGAAAATTGAACACAGTATGCCAGGCATATATGTGCCAGCAATGAAACATCCAGTTCACCACATCTCATATGTTGATGATGTTTCCATATTCATTCCTCACAAATCCCAGCTTCAAACCATAATACAAATCATAAACAAATACACCAAAAAACTAAATCTCAAAGTCAACTACAATAAATCTTCCATCTGGAAAATCAAAACAGGTGCAACGATTCCCTCAATATTCACAGCCCAGCCACAATCATTTCTGGGCTTTGTCATTGCCAAGTCTACATTTGCCATGTCAAAGGACATTATGAATTCAATACTAGACAAAACAAAAAAGGTAGTCATCTCACTATCAAGAATCTCAATATCACTCCCAGGCAAGGTTGCCTTACTCAACATGCTAGTTTACCCAAGACTGCCCTACTACCTGTCATTCATAAAACCCACTAAAACATTTGAATGATCAATGAACTCGTTATGCTCTAGGCTGCTTTGGAACAGCAAAGTTATGGCCATAAGCATTGCTAAAGCTCAAATGCCCAAAGAATTAAATGGCTCGGCCTGCATTCAGTGTCCATCTTGTACCTCCAAAAACCTCTGGGAGTACTACATGTGGCCAGCCTTGAACAAGCAAATTAAACCTTATGCCAACAGAGCCCAGCAATACACCTTCGCTTGCCTGCAAATGGATGATGGATGTATGGACTTATGTCAGAAACTCAGCAAACATAATGCAACATACAATAGAGAAAAAAACATATTGGCAAACATATAAACTCAAATACACCAATCAAATCATTTTACAGAATGATCTAGGGCTAAACAATAAACAACTCATAGCAAAATCGAAAAATTGGTTTTTAGAACCAAAATATATATTGGCTTTCTGCTAAAGAACAACCTCTCCTCCCTGCCAACAAATCATTTTCTGGTGTGCAAAAGAGGGTTTGGAAAAATCAACCCCCAATGCCAAATATGTGCCACAGCAGATGAGACAATTCATTACTTCCTGTATTTCTGCCCTTTTCTCAAGCTGATCAGATTCTTTATTAATGTAAGCATGTCACTTGATATTAGAGAAGTTTTAGTCATTCAAAAGACTATAAAGAGTGACATATTCTCAAAAATCAGAATCGCCATTTTTCTAACCTTTGCAATCTGGCTATCCAGATGCAAGTATATATTTGAAAATGCTTATCACGGTGTCTGCAACATCTATATCAAATTACTCAAGCGGCTCAGGAACAGAGATAGATTGCTGGCTCCAGACTGGCTTTTTCATGAAACCTGGGTTAGGGTCACCCTCCTGGAGGAGTGAAGGAGGGCAATGACCCCCAGTCTCAGACCACAGCAAGCTCTACAGAGTGACTGCCTTGCAACAGTGTAAAAAGAATATAGCTATAGTGATAAAATGTTTTGTCTTAAATAGTAATGAGATTGCTCATGAAATAAAGGACACTCATTCTTATATATATATATTTGAAGATTGATTATTCAGAATAGGTGAATTAACCAAAATTTTTATTTCTTTCAGCTTTATAATTAATTGATTTCAAGTTGGTTTTAGAAGAAAGAGGTAAAATAACTGGTTTCCACAAGGCTGGAATACATTGAGCTTCATCAGATTTATTTAAACCACCCAGTCATTAATATTTCAATAGATTCTCTCATGGTTCTCAAATCATACTTCTCCAAAATTAGCAAGTATTTTAGCATTATCAAAGTAAGGTGTGTAACCAATTTTTAAAAAATGCGAAGTAAAAGCTGATGTATTTAACATTTGATTGAAGTCATTTTTATGCCCCCTAATTCTGACATTAATTTATCTATTGGATTGACCCCCATGTCTTCTTGAGCCTTGTGAATATAGAATTTCTTAGAGACCTTGTTATTGAAAAATACTCAGTTTTTAGGTTTAGTAGTTTAATATTGAAATTAGATAGTCTTCTACTAATCTTATCAGCGACTCCTTTGATATAAAGTAAAACAATTCTATAGCTAGATGAATTGTCAATTTTATCAACTTTTTTATTTTTAGTATCAATGCTATGTAAAGTTTTATATATGATGTTTTTATTGTAAGCATTAGAAAGTAGAATATTTTTAACTAGTTCTATTTCTTGAGCAAGATTATCTTTATCAACCTATATGTTCTCGACAAAATATTTTTTGAACAGAAAATATGTGAGCAGGATGATGATGAGGATTAAAATTTAAATATCTGTTTCCATAGACAGATATTGATAAAGAGTCACTGTGCAAGAATGTATGTAGGTCAATCCAATAGATGAATTAATGTTAGAATTAAGAAGCTAAAAATGCCTTCAATCAAAAGTTAAATACATTAGCTTTTATTTTGCATTTTTTAGGAATTGGTCCTCATCTGACTTTACTCATGCTAAAATACTTGCTAATTTGGAAAAATATGATTTGAGAACCATGAGAGAGTCTATTAAAATATTAAAAAGACCAGGTAGTATAAATAAATTTTTGCAAGTTAAAATAGTTAAATAAGTTACTTAATAATTCATGATGAAGTAATATTATTTATTTACAAAAATAATCTTCTCTAATGACTATAATTAATATTAATACCAAGATTAAAATTATGTTTACTGTACTTCATCTATGCACATGAAAACATACATATTTTGCAATTAATAAATATAGAATATTTTTAATTATATTATGTGTACAATATTGAAAGCTAACAGTTACGTTACATTTTCTGTTTACAATATTTCAATTTATTTATAAATAAATAATCTTATCTATAGATTTTGATAAACTTTTATTATATTTTTACATCTATCATTTATTTTTTCTGCTCTCTTATAAAATGATAGATAAAAAATTAAATACATTCAAAGTTAAACTAATCTTTAAAGTATTGTAACAAGTCAAAAATATATTAAAATATATTATTTAAAAAGTTATCATTCTGATTAGAAGAAATTAAAATGAAATAACAAGTAGCTTTGGCACTTTCCACTATCTTAGCCAAATTGTGTATTGTATACATTTTTATCCTATTAGATGAATCTATAGTATTACAAAAAAAGAAAAAAAATTAATATAAAATGAATAAAATAAGAGTAATTCTATATGTAAATACCATAGATTGAATAAAATATTGCAATGTGTTGTGTGAAGAAAGGTAAAATATTGTGAGTTTTTAATTCTGCTTATGTTGAATCTTAATTAACTGGTAAACATTCTGTGAATGACATTCTTTTTAAAAAACTTTTTGTTAACCCACAAAACTATTATAGTAATTATACCCTGTGCAGTTTGGCATAGTTGGTAGAGCATTTTGCCTTGGGATTGGGTGAGCCCAGGATTGATTCTGGAACTCATGTGCCTGACCTTGAACAGCTTATGAACTTCCAACAATAATGCCATAAACCCTTTTTTATAATAATTATAGTTAAATTTAAAAAAGCATGTTTGTTTTTAACCTTTTTATAATGTTATTATATGTGAACAATGCCTTTTTCAAAATAGATTATTTTTTTAGTTTCGTTTGTATGTGAACATATTCAAACCTAATTAATTTATTCTTTTTTTTAATTATATTTTTATGCATGTATATTATACTTGCTGTTATTAGAATAATATGCAGTTGATTATTAAAATGTATTTTTAATTTATGTATATATAATGAGGATATATTCTGAGCAGTAGAAATGTTTTCATGTTTTATTATCTAAATTCCATTTTTTATTTTGATGTATGAAATACTAAATAAAAATTTCCCTCCCTAATTTTCTTCATTTCTCTAACTGCCCCATTGCCATTATTATAAAGTTTGATAATTAAAATATATTTATGTATTGCATTTTTGATTTTTTGATGCATTGAATACCAAATAAAAATTTTACTCACTAATTCTCTCCATTTTTTCTAGATATCCCCTTGCATTAGTAGAAAGTTTGATAATTAAAATATATTTATGTAATATTTATTTGATATAATTAATAACAACAGTATTGCAAAAAGTATAACTTTTATTAAATACAATAAACAATAATTTTAAAATAAATTATTTTATATTTCTCATGTGATAATTTTTAAAATGGCTATAAAATTTGGACATTATCATAACATATGCAAATGAGAAATAATGAAATTTAAATAATTTAAAATATATCTATTCAATAAAATTTTATCTGGATTGCCAAAAACTATTATTTCTTCATTTCTCTAGTACGTATCCCAATATGCACACTATAAATCTTACTTTATCACATGAGAGTATACTTAAAGGGAAATAGTAAATATTTATTAAATTCAGTATTTTTCTTGCTGTATTCATGGCATTTTTTTTTTCATTTTTTTTTTATTTTTTTTTTCATATGTCAAAGCATCTGCTGGGAAGTGAACCCACAACAACTGTCTGCAAGCAACTGCTTGCAAGGCGGCTGTGCTGACCTCTTGACTACCAATGCTTGACAAAACTCATGGCATTTTAAATATTATTTTAACATAATGTTAAATTGAATATATATATATAAACTGAAATCCTAAAAGTTTATCAAATTCATTATTATAACTGATCTAAATTGTCATTATTTTAATGAGAAATTAAATATATCATTACAAATTTAAATATATTTACAAAATCAAATTTTACCTTACTTTACCAAAAACTATACTTTTCATTTTAAAATTTTCCAACTATGTAATATTTTAATCGGTGCTGCCCTCTGTTTGGTTTTTTATGATGTCATTTGAAAACAATTATGATATAGTTTTTCCACACATTATTATATTGCAAATTTAAATAATTTTTTTTTCATTTTCTACAAAAAAAAAAAAGAAAATCATGCAAGATTCATAAAGATTGGTGCAATATTTGTTGAGTTGTAAAGTCACAAACAAACTTTTATATTTTTTCAGTAATACAGGTATATTTTCCAAAACATAAATAAAATTAAAGTATTTTAAAGCATTTTCAACATAATTGACTTAAAAGTTAATGTTATGCTTATTGGCTTGCCTTTTATCTCAAATCTGTGTTTTTCAAACTTAAAAGATGCATGCATATAAATGTTATTTTTAATTACAATAAACTTAATAATTAAAACAGGCAAAATGCTCTATACAGTAGTGTGATGTTTAAACTTAATAATACATGATAAAATACCTTGAATCTAAAAGAACTAACTTATTGGCACAAAATGTAAATTTGAATTATAATACTGGTCACTTAAATTCTATCTTGTTAGATTTTTTTCCCAACTTACACATCAATTTTTTTAGTTAGAAGTTTTGTCTATTGACAAAATCTTAAATCTAAAGTATTAACATAGAAAATTTCTGACCTCCAGCAATGTAATAATGAAAACAAATGGGTATAGGTTAAATAGAAAGGCAAACAATTTGAATCAGAACTTATAACTACACTTGAATGAGTTTGTGTGAATGGGTTAATATTAATTACATGTTATTTTAAAATTGCATTAATTTAAAAATATCCATCTATTTATTGACAATTTATAAACAATTTTTTTTTTATGAAAAAGTGATAATAGTATGAAATTCAGAAAAATGTTATGCAATTTTAGAAATATTCCAGAATATAGAAAATATATTTATAAATAATAAAATTTTAAATGAGATAAGTGAATGAACATACAGAGTTAAAAATAAGTTAAAGCTCAATTATCTTGTGTGTATATATATATAACAAGTCATAAATTTTGTAACTATAAGTTAAAGCTCAATTATCTTGTGTGTATATATATATAACAAGTCATAAATTTTGTAACTTGCTTTTAAGCTTGCATTTTATGATCACTAGATGCAGCTTACCAATAGCTCTAATCAAGCTTTTATTTTATAAGTGCTAAAAGAGAAAAAATTCAAAATATCTTTCGGGGTCTCTATCTCCAAATCAATTGGTTTCGAGCTTGTGGTTCACCTCAGTGGAGTGCTAGCACTCTAGAAACTAGATCTAAAATACTAACTTAAAAGTCAGCACTTATAAAACATGTTTTTTATCAATTTGAAAGCGTGAACTTATCAGACATGTAAATGTCTTCAAATCCAGCCTACAAACCAGATAGCTACATGAGTCTGAATTCAGCTCAGTTTCACCATATAGTAATACCCTCTGCAATATATAGCATTGCAAAAACCTTCAAAAGTACACTTATAATAATTAAAACAAGTCATAAATTTCATAACTTGCTTTTAAGCTTGCATTTTATGATCACTAGATGGAGCTTCCAAATAGCTCTAATCAAGCTTTTATTTTATAAGTGCCGAAAGAGCTGGATTTGAAGACATTTACATGTCTGATAAGTTCATGCTTTCAAATTGATAAAAACGTGTTTTATAAGTGCTGACTTTTGAGTTAGTATTTTAGATCTAGTTTCTAGAGTCCCAGTGTTCCACTGAGTTGAGCCCCAAGCTTGAAACCAATTGGTCTGGAGGTAGGAACCCTGATAGAAATTTTTATTTTTTTCTCTTTTGACATTTATAAAATAAAAGCTTGATTAGAGCTATTGGTAAGCTCCATCTAGTGATTATATATATATATATATTCATCATTTCTTTAATATTATTAATACCAAGTTGTGTGTGGTCATGTGTATTGGTAATATAAGATTGTGTAGGTAGTTAAAGGTTGGTTGAAAGTCTGAGTTCTAATCTCCTATATTTAAACTTTATTTTATAAGTGTCATACTTTCTACACTCATAACTTTGACATCAATTATTTCAGTTAAATACATTAATGATTATTAATAATCACCCACTGAATTAAATCTTTACATAAAATAAAAAATTTTAAACCTCAATTAAAAATTAATACATTTATTTTTAATTATAGTCACTGTACTTATCTGCTTGAAAAATGGAATTTAACCTAAATAAAATTGAATATGAATACAAATGTGAACACTATCGGTAATGTCCATACAATCTAAGTATATGATGTCAGAATTGAATGACTTAAGAGCCTCTTATAAATCCATTTCCTGGTTGGAATCTCTACATATTTCTTTATGTAGTTTGTGAATAGTTGCTGCCTACTAAAAAAATCTTTCCTCTCTGAAATTTTTCAGTATCAAAATTATGAGTAGAGAAAGTTTGACACTTATAAATCAATAGATATTAGTTGAATTTTCATCTAATGTTGTAGTATATAAGACTAAGATTCTTTAAATTTCTGAAGAGAACATAAATCAATACCATGAGTAGATTATATATTTATTGGAATTTTATTATTTATATATTTAAAATATTTATTTAAAGACAAAGTTATTGCAAAATGTATTGGGTTATAAGTTCTGCCTTGTTATTAAATATTAAGCAATGTGAAGAAGACTTTAGTTAATTACTTCTAAAATTCATGTTCAACATTAAATGCTTGAATAGAAACTGAGCTGCTATGTTTTATGTGATCTCAATTGGTCTTCCAAGCAGCTGATGATGTCAGTTTGATTGACAAAAACATGTATTCTACAGGAAGTTAGTTGATTTTTATCAAATGCATTCTTTTATAAGACGATATTTTTTTATAAATTTCTACAGAGTGTAAATAAATAACATTAATAGATTTTATATATATATAACAAGCATAAAGCTATTAATAGATATTATATATATATAACAAGCATAAAGCTAAACTAGTCAATAAATAATTAAAATTATCCCAAATCCAAAACTCAACTAGCCAAGAAAATAAAATCAAAAACACAACCAATGATTTCACTGCTACAAGCAGACTTCTCAAATATAAAGAACTACAAAACAACACTATATTTATATTAAACATTACCACAATTCTGTTTACTTCCCATCCACCCTTAATACTAAAATAACTTTTAAGTTAGTTAATTGCTATCAGAAAAGATGTTTGTGAATATTAAGACTCATAAAGATAGTTTTCCTTTAAAATTTATTTTTGATTTTACAGGTAGTGTTATAGAGGATATTTCTAGATTCTTGAATAATTTTTAAAACAATTTATTGATTTTGACCATTACACAGCAGTATCTTCTTTTTTTGAGACTTTTGATAATTTTAAAATGGAAAAAAATTGGGTATTTGGTAGTTTAGATATTGAGAATATGTATCTGTCTGTTAATAGATTAAGCAGTATTGCTGTTCCTATGTCTGTGTTGGTTTTAAGCAAGGATTTTTGTCAAAAAATTAAATTAAAGTAATCAAAGATTTTCTTTTCTTATTAGAGGATTCTATGTATTTTATTTATAATGGTAATTTTTATAAAATTAAGAAAGGTGGATAATAGGTTATATTATTTCTTCTTTAGTTTGCTCGAGTTATATTAGTTATTTGGAAAAGGAAATTATTATTAAAAAGAATTGTTTATATTTAAAATTATTTGTTAGATATGTAGATAATTTTTTGTTTGTAGTTGAGATTGATAAATTGAAGGAATTGGTAAATGAGTTTAATTGTTTTGATCCTTCTATAAGATATGTGGTAGAAGGAGGGGGTTTATATTTTGGTAAATTAAAATTTTTAGATCTTTTGGTAATTAGAAATGTAAAGACTAATTGTTTAGTGTGTAGTCATTATGTTAAAAGTAAAGAATTAAGGTATATAATTAAACCTGATAGCTATCAGTCTGTATCTCATAAAGTAGCTGCTTTAAGATATTATTATTATAGGAATAAGAAATTAAATAATTCTAGGACTACTCTGATAAATTTGTTAAAAGTATTTTCATAATATTGAAATAAAATCCTTGTTTCTACTTCACCTTCAAGCAATAAGTTACAACTTGCATGTTATGCAAATGAGTGAAGCTCAATATCAAGAGAGTTATCAAGCTGAGCACTTTCAGGAAGCTTTAGTTCATATATTTATAGCTTATCTTGGAAGTGTTGGCTTGAGTTGTGATTTTAAATGACTGGGTAGTAATTTATGCAAATTTGTTCAAAGTATTTTATTTAATAGTAATATTTGTAAGGATGTTAAGGATAAAAAAAATATTTTATTTCTTTACCATTTAAATTGTCTTCTTATAAAATTGTATGTAAAAATAATAATTTGTTTGGAAATAAGAAAATTGTTTGGAAAAGGGGTATTACTTTGAATAATTTATTAAACAATACAAATTAATACATTGTACAGGCTTAAACCTGCATTTTTATATATGTAATATATGCGTGGTTCGAACAACCTTGGCACTATCAAGAGCTTTGAACATTCCATCATCAGATTTTCAATGAAATGGAGGGCTGAAGAGTTGTGAGTTGGAATATTTTGAAGCCTGTCCATTAAAGTATAAATATTGGCTATCTTTATACAAAGCTGAGTACTGATTATATATATGTGTGAGGTTAGTAATCTAGACCAACTGATGATTGCTGTTTTAGCATGAAATACGTATATTGGTGATTATTTATCTTTTCAACATGTGTGTGATCAGATGGGTCAGCAAGATGAGATGGCACTGAGAGTGGTGGGTCGTGTGAAAGTCTGAGTTCGAATCCCGCATATATTACATATATAAAAATGCAGGTTTAAGCCTGTACAATGTATTAATTTATATAAATAGTGTGTAAAAGGTCTTCCCATCCCTCGCATATGTATATATAAATGGATTATTCTCCTGTACGTGAAGGGTCAGAATGACTAATATGTCAATATGGGTAGGATGACAACCTTGGCACTATCAAGGGCTTTTATCATTCCATCATCAGATTTTCAATGAAATGGAGGGCTGAAGAGTTGTGAGTTGGAATAGTTTGAAGTCTGTCCATTAAAGTATAAATATTGGCTATCTTAATATAAAGCTGAGTACTGATTATATATATGTGTGAGGCTGGTAATCTAGACCAACTGATGATTGATGGTTTAGCATGAAATACATATATTGGTGATTATTTATCTTTTCAACATGTGTGTGATCAGATGGGTCAGCAAGATGAGATGGCACTGAGAGTGGTGGGTCGTGTGAAAGTCTAAGTTCAAACACTGCATATAAACAATACAAAGAAAATTTTTGATAGGAAGACTATTCCTGATGCAGTGTATATAATCCCTTGTTTTGTAAAAATGTTTATATAGGTCAGAGTAGTTTGAGCTTAAATGAAATAATAAAGGTACATAAAAATAGGGTTAGAAATATATATCTTAGTTATGCTTTGTATGTCCACGAAAAAGATACAGGTCACACTATTAATTTTGTTGAAGCTAAGGCTGTCTTTTTTGAGAGAAATGAAATAAAAAGAAGAATTAAAGGATCTTTATTATTGAAAATTTATTATTCTGAAGCAATTAACTTATTTAAAAGTTCTTTTAATATTAAGGGTGGGTAGGAAGTAAATGGAATTGTGGGTAATGTTTAATATAAATATTGTGTTGTTTTGTAGTTCTTTACACTTGAGAAGTCTGTTTGTAGCAGTGAAACCATTTGTTTGTGTTTTTGATTTTATTTTCATGACTTTTGATATATTATTTATATATGACTGTATTTATAATTAAGTGTGTGTATGCATTAAACAAATATGCAGGTGTTTGTGTACATCCAGTAAAAAATATTAACACCTAGCTAACTTATAATCTCAAGAATCATCATTAAAAAAAATTACTCGACTATATATACATTGAAGTGGGTTTTTTTTATATTTGTTGATGTGTCTCTCATCTTACCATAACAGCCTTCACTTTTCAGATGAGCTTAAACTTAAACACATGGAATAATACATATATGTGTGTGCGAAATATGCACTGGGTATAACTAACTTTTAGAATATATATCTACACACACAAGTTTTTATTATCCACACATTCCTAAAATATATGAACAAATATATTTGAAAAAAACAAATGATAAGTGTGTCTGTGTATGTAGTTTTTGTGCAGGTTGGCTGCAGTATGAGATGGAGTCTGAGATGAAAAGTGCGCTGATAAAAAAATTTTAAAATTTTGAAAATTTCTTCACAGCAGAACTATTAATCTTTTTTTCCGTAGGGAGTTGAAAATGGATAGAAGCCAGTCTTTATATAAGAATGATGTAATAGAAAAATATCATACTTTCAAAATTAGGCGAAAAGAGCTTCTAAATTATCTAATAAGCTAAGATTGTTTTTGAAACAATTGCATGTGAGAGATGATGGTCTGAGTTTTTGTACTGGTCGATAGTTGTGTTATAATGGAGTTTGAGATGAAAAATATACTGATAAAAATTTTAAAAATATGAAACTTTTTTTTTTGTTTAGTGAAAACTCAAATCCAATTAAAATATTAGTTAAATAATATATTTTGTGATTGGATATGTTTATTTATAATTTTTTACTTTTATTTCATATAAATTATGTATAATTAATAATTTATGTACTATAAATTAAACACTTTATTTGATTAACCTAGATTCAAGTGGTAAGACTAAGTGAAATTATTGTTTTCTAAACTTCAATTATACAAGTTTTAATTTGTCTGTTTTAGGGTGCTAGCAAGCTCACAAGAGAAGATATTGAAAGAGTATTTGCTCTCTATGATAGAGTAAGTATAAAATGCAATTTTTAACATTGCTCCTTGGATTAAACCTTATAATAAAATAATATTTTTTTTTAGAAATGTATTAAAAGTAATCTTCACACCACAACACATTTTTTGAAAACATTTAAATGACACATTAAAAGGCAATGACTCCCAAGATGCATTTCTTACTGAATCAGCACTCATCAGTTTGCTTAGATCACCATCTCTCATATATATCTTTGTCATATGCATTAAAAAATCAGATATATTAATCTAACTGAAGTTTTTATATCTGATCTAGAGATAATCTCTAATTTAGTAAATGATTATTGATAATCATTACTGTGTTTTTCTAAAATGAATTGTGTCAAAGTTGTGGGAAGAATAAGGTTGACACTTGTATATCAAAATGTAACAAACTAGTAATTATTGTGTATTATGAATGTTTAAATAATAGACATGTGTGAATAATTTTTTGTTTGTTTGTTTGTAAAAAAAATTTCAATTTTCTTTGTATGCACATGGATTCTATTATGCTCTATTATTAAAAGTTCAAATACAGTCACAAAGTCATATTTTTAACAACCTCTTTTTCGGCTCTTCCCTACAGTTTTTTTTTTTTTAATTTTTTTGGTCAGAGTAATTAAACATAATGGTTCTTCAATTTGAAAGGTGGCCAGCGTCTGTCATAGAAGTTTCTATTTAATTAAGCTATATACAATATTTACAAAATCATTACATTAGAAAAGTAATAAGCTTATGGTCCATCTGCTTTATTGAATTACTCAGTACTTTTCTAAGTGAAAGAAAAACTAATTGATAATTAATGTATTATATAAAATCATATATTTTGCTATAAAAATAATTTATTTAATAAAACTATGTCAATTATTAAACAAATAAATGTATTAATGGTAATATATATATATATATATATATTGTAACAGTCAGAATCGTCTATCTCGCTAACACACTGCAGAATTCAAATCCCAGACACGAAACTGAACATTCTAGGAGGGGTTGCCTTCTAGATATACTAAGTTCGAATCTAAAGCCCAAATTTCACAGCGCCATCTACGTGACAACGCATCTGATGCCACTGCTAGTATGACCTTTGACCAATGCCTGGTGGTCAGGAAAAAACAAAAGACTCTATACTAAAAGAAGTTTGGGTGGCTAATTAACGTCTATGGATTTACAAAAGAAATGCAGAAAATATATATATAGACCGAGACAGTGATAGGAATCAAATAAAATAAGAGATCAAATTTAGTTTTAAATAATTTCACAAAATTTATTCATATAAATTATATATATAATGCCACTGTCTGCTTATATGAGACAGGGACGCGTATTAAATAATTATTGGCATTAATTTCAATAAATGACAAAAGGTTTTAAAGCAAAGTGATATATTCTAATCCTTGGGCTAATAGCATTACGATAATGTGCTTGATGAGATAGGAACATGTGCGAGGTGCTTTGAGTAATTATACAAGTCTAAGAAAATATTTGAAAATTAAGTGTTCTAAAATATTTATTGATTTTGAGAATAGCACGGACAAAAGCTTACTAAGCAACAAAGTGGGAATGTGATCAAAGCATTTATTGGAGAATAATAATAATAATAGAATTGCATTGGGAGGTCAGTATTGCTGATAATGAATTTATTAAAGTTGGAGGGTGTGACACGTTTAAGTCATGGATGCTTTGTAAAATAAATATAAAATAAAACAATATTGAAGATCCGGAATAATTACGGAGGGCATATCGCCGCTAACCTGTAGGAGAGTATTTTTATGAACAGCCAAAACTTAGCGACTGGATGACGATTGCGTTTAATTCCCAGGTGTGTCATTTGGTGACACACTCTGCCTGGAAACTGCAAAAAGGCAAAGAGAACGGCCTTAGCCGTGTAAAGAATCCTTGGAAAAATAAAACAAAGCAGTCTCAACAACCAATTCATTTACCAGCAATACGAGACGAGTGTATACAAAACATACTGAATGGATTTTACTTGGATTAAGAGAAATGCCCAATCAAATTCCCAGAAATTCATTTAAAAGGGTCCGCACATTCTCGACATCAATGATGAACTTTGTAATTAAAGTAGAACACGGTAAGTAAAATAGGAAAATGCATGCTTGCGGG
The DNA here is from genome assembly GCA_028023455.1 of Epiperipatus broadwayi. Lineage (NCBI taxonomy): Eukaryota > Metazoa > Onychophora > Udeonychophora > Euonychophora > Peripatidae > Epiperipatus > Epiperipatus broadwayi. The sequence continues at coordinate 3,218,186 of JAQFVV010006278.1, read as the reverse complement.
TTTGAAAATTAAGTATAGATTTATATACGCAATCGTGCATTAGGGGACACATTTAATCATTGATCTCACACACACTCTCATATTAGATTAAAATGAATAACATGTAGATTTTAAACTATGTGATTATATTATATATTAAAGAAAAGAATCGCCCTCGAACGAGTGATTTGCAAGATAATAAAAATTGGAAATTATTTAGAAATTTAAAATATGCCTTTATAGCAGCGTCTTAGTTTCAATAAAGGGAATAGTTCACTCAGTCACAGACAATTCTGACACATTATCATAATAAAATAAAAGAAAGCTTTATAAATAGAAAATATTAACCCAAGGATAGAGCAAAACTGTTGATTATATTATATTAACACGTTAAAGAAATACATAATGAAGTTATGTGAAATATAAGGAAAACAATTTTAAATAGCTATAGCATGTTAGTTATCACAAGAGCTCTTGGGTTAATTTAGGGTTACCTCTGGAGAAGCATTTAGGTAGATTGATGGTCGGCAGGTTTTTATATAATTTAACAGCAAAATCTGGAAATGTTCATATTTTTGGCAGCAGCAGTTCCGGGGTTCCCTGTGTGATAACTTCCAATGGTCTATGGCAGCAGATGACCATTCCGGAGAGAAATAGCCTTCTCGCGCTCTACTCTGTCATGTCAAGATTTACAAATTACTAGAATAGAACTCAGAATGATTTCTCTTAGAAACATTAGAAGAAAAACTGGAGAACAAAAGAAAACCCTTCTTTTTTATAGTAGACTTTAACAATAGAACTGCCCTGGAGCATTACAAAATATATCGGACTTATCAGCTGTAATTAAATCTATCCCAATATAATTAATTTCTTTTGTTAATTTCCCTGTCGACATTCGGATTACAAACTAGATTTAATTAAAACTTACTTTTATTAATTAAAGAAAACCTTAAGTGGACATCTGCTGTTTTTAGATAAACTTATAGAACATTAACTAATTAAACTATTGTCCCTGATTTATTTAAACAGAAATATTTGGAATAACTTTTATTAAATTAAAGAAAATGATTTTATTTTTTAAATTGCAATATTTGAATCTATTTACTAAACGAATATTTACTAAATGAATTTTATTTTAAATCAAAATATATTACGACAGTAATATATTTGTAAATAGATTCAAACAAAATAACTTTAACAATTTATAATTTTGATATGTTTTAAAATGCATATCATAGTGTGTGCGCAATTACAACTTATATAACCTACTTTTAAATAAATGTAAATTATGTGAACAAATACATAATTCATAATATTTTATTTTATTTGGGAATAAGTTATATATATATAATACGAGCATTGTGCTCGTGGTTTAAAATTAGGTGGGATTTTCAGTATATAAGTGTATTGCAGACACACTACAATAGATTGGGGTTCAAACTAAGGTATGAGGATAGGAAGTAGGTGAGAAAAGGTGAAACGAAGATCTGCAAAGCAGACCTTACTGTTTCACATTCCCTTAGTGATGGAACAAAAAAAAATTGTTAAAAAAAAAAGATCTTACAACAGGTGTCCACCTATGAAGCCTGCATAAACAAAATTTACAAGATAACCCATAATGTACAGGATATAAATATAATGAAGAAATGAAACTGAATTAATAAATCTACCATCTAGTGAACATTTTCTATTATCTCCCCCCCCCTTTCAACAAAATTTTATTTAAAAAACTAATATTTTAACACTGTTTATATCCGATCTCCTTTTTATATTATCCTGTGATGTGTCCATTTCTTTTTTTTTTGTTGTTGTGGTTTTTTTTTTAAAAAAAACTACTATAATCCTGGGTCTGGTGGGTAATAACTGCTTTTATAATTTGATGACTGCAGTCTCGGATTATCAGATCTCTTTATTTTGTCTGGCGGTTCTTTGGCACAGGGACTGAAATCCAGAGTGGTTAAGAATTCGGCCATTTCCTCCACCTCTTTGATTCTGCTGCCCACCATCAGTTGTTGTGTCAGTAACGGCATATTCTGTTGAATGGTACGTATAACATGAGTGTCAGAAAATGCAAACGTGCTAAGTGATCGAAGGCGATTGACCTGGCGAATGAAAAATTGCGTGTGTGTTTCCTTGATTGCTCCATACTTCTCTTGGCAAATGGTATTTAGAATTCCGCTCTGCCGATCCTCACTCCAATAATATCTTAGTAACAGGCTACCGTAATTCGCAAAGTTGTTTGGTTTTTTCGCCAACATGCCCCACCAATCTTTTGCATAGCCATATAAATGATGGCTAGTGATAGCAGTCTGTTCATGCGGATCCATTTTATAAAATTGAAAGAAATCCTGCAGGCAATCCAGGTGTGGGTGGGGATTTTCTCCTATTTCTCTTTGAAATATTTTAACAGTTAATATCTTAGCAAGTTGGGTTTGAACCCGAAATTTGGAATTAAGGTCCTGTGGATTGTATCTATCCCACTACTATGCACTTGAGGAGGTGGTAGATCATCATTAGAGGTCTGACATCTTTGGTTTAGGTCCACTGCCTCATTGATACTGTTTGTATCATCAGGTTCTGTTTTCGCTATCAGGACTTCATTGTCCAGGTATTGTATTAATTTTGGCTCAGTTTGATCTCGGCATTCGCTCATTTTTTTCGATTTCCTGAGCAGTATTCTTCCAGTTTCCGTTGGAGAGCCCTATGTCCCTCTCTCACTTGTGCCAATTCGTCAAGGAGCATCCTGGTAAACATTTTATACTCCATCACTTTTCTTTGGGCTTCCTCTTCCTGCTTTCTTGCCCTCTCTTCGCTTCTCTTATATAATTCCATCAGATAATTTAGATTGTAATCTTCTTTGTTCGTTTGCTGGACAGGTCTCACACTTATTGGAGGAGATTCAAGAAATCCGGATGGTCCGGTTCTTGATCATCGTGATTGTTGTCCATATTATCCATGACCTTGGATGATTATCATGATCGATGATGATTTTTTCCTTTTATTTTATTGCTAACTATTTAATATATCCTAAAAAAAAAATTTTTTTAATGAATAGGTGTACTTTTAAAACAATGTATAGCACTGATAAGAAAATTTTAAAATGGTTTTACGTTGAGTTTACTAAAACTAATACGGTTAAAAAATACTATTACTATTTTTCCTTGTTTGACTCTCTGCAATTACTATGTTTAATTACAATTTTATTAATGGCTAATAGGCTATCTCCCTCTCGGTTCTGTTGGCCTAATTGCTGCTTTTATGTTTATCACTAAAAAAACCCGACTACTACCCTTTTATTACTGCAAAAATTTCTTGTTTAAATCTGCTGCCAACATATATATTTTTAACTGCCCGTATATATAAAAAAAATCTCTTAAATTCTATCTGTCAAAATATTTCGCTAAAATATATTTTTAAACTCAAGCAACTTTATTTATATATATAAACATTCGCTAGATCCGGGTATAATTATTTCATTCCCTCTTATTTAAGATTTGCAAACATATATATTTATTTACATAATTATTGATCCGATTCACATCTCATTATTTGGTCTAAGAAAATTTACACACGTTGAAAAAAAAACAAATTTCATACAAAAGAATTGAGCCTGGTGACAAAATTTATTTTAGAAGTAACTCCGTTTAGTGAAATTACCCTTGGGCGCCATGTCACCAGTTAAAATATCCATAGACTGTTAGCTTCCCAAAATTAATTTTAATAACTATTCCATTTAAAAAACATTCGCATTTTTATTGATTACAAATTTTTTTTTATTTTTACATTTCTGAATTCCATACGATAGCCTATTATATCTAGGTCATTACTGTACAAAATTATTATTATGCTATCTTGCGCATTGAGCCGATAAAACTTTATTTTGATAAAAAATACAATATTTGAAATATTCATAGATTGTCACAATATTCACTTGGGACAATACTTAAGTAATTTACGCTATGCGTACATAGCGTGATTTAAGTGAAACAATATATACAGATAAATACAGATGGCTCATATCGCACTATAGCAAGTTTAAACAAGTTTAGATTATACAGTATAAGTAATTAAATGCCCGAGTCAAACAAAACATGAAATATATACACAAATAGATAATATAGAGTTTGAAAATATCATATATATCAAAAATATAAAGGATTTGAGTGATTAAATATGAAACAACATGCTAAAATTAAGCTACAGGGATGTGGGTGTTTAAATAATTAAGATCTACAGGGATGTGGGTGTTTAAATATTCGAGGCTCCACGTTTGGGCAAGCCATGGACCCGGAAAAAAAAAATTTACTATGTAACAGTCAGAATCGTCTATCTCGCTAACACACTGCAGAATTCAAACCCCAGACACGAAACTGAACATTCTAGGAAGGGTTGCCTTCTAGATATACTAAGTTCGAATCTAAAGCCCAAATTTCACAGCGCCATCTACGTGACAATGCATCTGATGCCACTGCTAGTATGACCTTTGACCGGTGCCTGATGGTCAGGGAGAAACAAAAGACTCTATACTAAAAGAAGTTTGGGTGGCTAATTAACGTCTATGGATTTACAAAAGAAATGCAGAAAATATATATATAGACTGAGACAGTGATAGGAATCAAATAAAATAAGAGATCAAATTTAGTTTTAAATAATTTCACAAAATTTATTCATATAAATTATATATATAATGCCACTGTCTGCTTATATGAGACAGGGACGTGTATTAAATAATTATTGGCATTAATTTCAATAAATGACAAAGGTTTTAAAGCAAATTGATATATTCCAATCCTTGGGCTAATAGCATTACGATAATGTGCTTGATGAGATAGGAACATGTGCGAGGTGCTTTGAGTAATTATACAAGTCTAAGAAAATATTTGAAAATTAAGTGTTCTAAAATATTTATTGATTTCGAGAATAGCACGGACAAAAGCTTACTAAGCAACAAAGTGGGAATGTGATCAAAGCATTTATTTGAGAATAATAATAATAGAATTGCATTGGGAGGTCAGTATTGCTGATAATGAATTTATTAAAGTTGGAGGGTGTGACACATTTAAGTCACGGATGCTTTGTAAAATAAATATAAAATAAAACAATATTGAAGATCCGGAATAATTACGGAGGGCATATCGCCGCTAACCCGTAGGAGAGTATTTTTATGAACAGCCAAAACTTAGCGACTGGATGACAATTGTGTTTAATTCCCAGGTGTGTCATTTGGTGACATACTCTGCCTGGAAACCGCAAAAAGGTGAAGAGAACGGCCTTAGCTGTGTAAAGAATCCTTGGAAAAATAAAACAAAGTGGTCTCAACAACCAATTCATTTACCAGCAATACGAGACAAGTGTATACAAAACATACTGAATGGGTTTTATTTGGATTAAGAGAAATGCCCAATCAAATTCCCAGAAATTCATTTAAAAGGGTCCGCACATTCTCGACGTCAATGATGAACGTTGTAATTAAAGTAGAACACAGTAAGGAAAATAGGAAAATGCATGCTTGCGGGTTTGAAAATTAAGTATAGATTTATATATGCAATCATGCATTAGGGGACACATTTAATCATTGACCTCGCACATACTCTCATATTAGATTAAAATCAATAACATGTAGATTTTAAATTATGTGATTATATTATATATTAAAGAAAAGAATCGCCCTCGAACGAGTGATTTGCAAGATAATAAAAATTGGAAATTATTTAGAAATTTAAAATATGCCTTTATAGCAGCATCTTAGTTTCAATAAAGGGAATAGTTCACTCGGTCAAAGATGATTCTGACACATTATCATAATAAAATAAAAGAAAGCTTTATAAATAGAAAATATTAACCCAAGGATAGAGCAAAACTGTTGATTATATTATATTAACACGTTAAAGAAATACATAATGAAGTTATGTGAAATATAAGGAAAACAATTTTAAATAGCTATAGCATGTTAGTTATCACAAGAGCTCTTGGGTTAATTTAGGGTTACCTCTGGAGAAGCATTTAGGTAGATTGATGGTCGGCAGGTTTTTATATAATTTAACAGCAAAATCTGGAAATGTTCATATTTTTGGCAGCAGCAGTTCCGGGGTTCCCTGTGTGATAACTTCCGATGGTCTATGGCAGCAGATGACCATTCCGGAGAGAAATAGCCTTCTTGCGCTCTACTCTGTCATGTCAAGATTTACAAATTACTAGAATAGAACTCAGAATGATTTCTCTTAGAAACATTAGAAGAAAAACTGGAGAACAAAAGAAAACCCTTCTTTTTTATAGTAGACTTTAACAATAGAACTGCCCTGGAGCATTATAAAATATATCGGACTTATCAACTGTAATTAAATCTATCCCAATGTCTAAAGGAATTCAACATTAATTAATTTCTTTTGTTAATTTCCCTGTCGACATTCGGATTACAAACTAGATTTAATTAAAACTTACTTTTATTAATTAAAGAAAACCTTAAGTGGACAACTGCTGTTTTTAGATAAACTTATAGAACATTAACTAATTAAACTATTGTCCCTGATTTATTTAAACAGAAATATTTGGAATAACTTTTATTAAATTAAAGAAAATGATTTTACTTTTTAAATTGCAATATTTGAATCTATTTACTAAACGAATATTTACTAAATGAATTTTATTTTAAATCAAAATATATTACGACAGTAATATATTTGTAAATAGATTCAAACAAAATAACTTTAACAATTTATAATTTTGATATGTTTTAAAATGCATATCATAGTGTGTGCGCAATTACAACTTATATAACCTACTTTTAAATAAATGTAAATTATGTGAACAAATACATAATTCATAATATTTTATTTTATTTGGGAATAAGTTATATATATAATACGAGCATTGTGCTCACGGTTTAAAATTAGGTGGGATTTTTGGTATATAAGTGTATTGCAGACACACTACGATAGATTGTGGTTCAAACTAAGGTATGAGGGTAGGAAGTAGGTGAGAAAAGGTGAAACGAAGATCTGCAAAGCAGACCCTACTGTTTCAATATATATATATGCAGAAATGCCAATATTTTTTAAATTGAATTTATGAGTACTAATGTACCTTAAATAAAATAATTTATATATATTCCATGCACAAATACTTATTAAATAATATATAGTAAAAAGATAGCCCCAATACAAAATATATATTAAGTAAATGAAAACCAAAAGTAAACACCAATGGTAGATGTTTCAAGTAAAAGCAATTCCTTACAAAAATCAAAAGCAACTATAAGCCAAAAAACAATTTATTTGGGGAATATTGAAAGATAACATGTCATAAAATATGCACACTAAAGATACCTTTTTTAAATTGCAGTAAGCTGAAAATTTAATGCTTGCTTTATGCCAATGGATGAGACATTATGATGTTAGATTTTCGTGTTCACTTTGTAAGAGGACAGAAACAGAGCTTCACTATTTTTTAAACAATTATCAGTAGTTCTCTTCACTTTGATTGTTTGTATTAAAATATACTAAGGAATATTAATCAAGTCTTTTTAATCACATTGTTGAATAACATTAAAAACATTTTCAATGTATGAACTCTTTGTCAATTTCCAATGTGGTTTTTTTTTTTTTTTTGCTTGCTAAACATAATTCAATTTCTCACTTTTATTTGCTAGGCTTGTTGCTAATGATTTTTATTTTTTGCAATTCAACTGTGCATTTGATTTGATAAGGAATTACCTTTTGCTCTCTTTTATTTCACATATTTCCACATGAACTACCTTTTGCTTTTTTATTTATATTTAAAACATGTTTTATGCTTTGACTGGACTACCTTTTACTTTCTTTTATTTATTATATATTTTTGTGTGTGGATTATATTTTGCCTTTTTTTCTTTAATACACATTTTGTGTGGGATTTACCTTTTTTTCATTTCATATACTTATTTTATTAAAACAGGCAAAACACTCCATGAGCAAGCATAAGAAATTGTGATCATGTGATGTTTAGTGGTTTAAAACACTTACTTCATTGCAAAATATATTTATACACTTATATACAAAAACTAATAAATTATGTCTTTTATGGATTTACATTTCTACATATTTTTTATTTAAATCATTGACACATTTATTTATGATTATTTTTATTACAAAATCTATGATTCTTGATTTTATTTAATGTACTGCTGTAGTTATAAATTCAAGAATAAATGCAAATATTTTTTTTTCTGAATATTAAGTACTATTGGAAGATATTACACTAAAGGAGTACCCAGAAAAGAATAAAAATTTAATGAGTTTTGCAATATTTATACAACCATTGCATAACTATAAATGCAGCCATTTATATGTTTAGTTTTAGTTAGTTTTTTTTTTTTCATCAAAATTTTTTATTTAACAGATTTTAAAGCTCTATCTAACTGCAGCTCACGATTATATTCCTATTACCAGTAGCAGTCACTCATAAACAATATCTAACTCCACAAAAATAAAAGAAAAAGCCAAAACTTGATAATGAGTTTTGTGATAACAATGTAAATTGCTCCATAAGATATATATATATCATATTTAGTCTGCTAATCTTGCAAATCTTCTAACTTCTGTAAAAAAAAATTATTTTTGAATAACATGAAACATTTTTTCTTAGTTTTTCTAAACTTATGATGCCCCTAAATAGGATTTTTCAAACATATAGTCATTTTTTGAAAAAACTTCTATCCCAAATTTAATTGGAAGTACTTTTTAAAAAAATCACATGAACTTTCTGCTGTCAAACTTGTTCCAATCTCTTTTCTCATTGTTGAGTGTTTTACATGCTATTACAAATAGACAAGAATAAAAGATTAGGGTGGTAATTTCAGTGTATGTCCTATATCAATCTAAGTTTTTACAGGCAATTAAAAAAAATAAAGAATACAGTACCTCTGTTTAACCAGCATCAATCTTCAAGATGTCACACATTTTTGCTAATATTATAAGGGAGGAGATAATAGCATTGTTTATTAATTATTCAAGTTAATCCTCATGTCTAAAAACTATTTCACTACTTATCCTGTGTTCAGTATGGATGCACAGAATATATTATTAAAGGATGAATACAACTAAAATCTTATAGATGAATTTTGTAATGTCTATACAATCAATTTATGAATCAGAAGTATATCTGCCAATACCACATGTGAATCCATTATATTATTTATTTGATACCTTAAATGCTGTATTTTAATCTTTTCTGCATATTATCCTAATAAAACCAATCAATATTACATATTTTTAAGAGTCTTGCATATAGTTTTTGTAATGTAAATGCCATCTACATCTTGCACGAAAACCGTGGGAAAGTTTATGATAAAAATTGGGAAGTCATTTTTTATTCATTTCTTAATCAATCCAATGAATATCTGTATTTACATTTGTGGATGTATTATCATCATAATCAGAAAGTGTTTAAGATGTTGACTTTTTTTTTACTATTATGAAGCATTATTATATTTAAAAAAATCCAGGATTTTTGTTATATCAAATAAGAATTCATATCTCATTGTTTAAAACTTTAAAACGAACTGCTAACTGGTCATTACATGGAAATTATGATTATACTTAAACTAGTAAGCATTTCAGCAATCCATTGTCAAGACAATTCTACAAATATGTAGTAAGTGGAAACCAATTCCTATCACTGCATATTTTTTTTGAAAAGAGTATGAATGCAGGCAGTGATAGATAATAGAGTGAAATTATAAATTTACTGACTAGTTTATTTGAAAGATTTAAAAAATAATTATTAAAAAATCTGTCTTCAAATAGTTCTTCTAGGAAGTTTAGTTAAACTTTTGAATAAATTTTTGATTTTATCCCATTAACTGTTAAAACTTGCACTTTGGTCTATGCAAAAATTCAAGTAAAGTTTAAATTGGTTTCCATATTACTAAAATATTTATTGGCTTAAGTTTAATTATGAGGACTGCAGTGGTTAATATTGTATTTATTATGTCAAAAAAATCCATTATCTCATTTGTAGTATAACAACTTATCTTTTAAGATGTTAAATACAGCAGCAGTACATTAGTGTTTATGTTGCACTTCAACATCCTAGGTCCTCATACTATCCAAAAAGCTACATCCATATTGGCAACTTGATAACTGTACAAGCCAAAAGCTGCTAAAACATTTCCTTGACCACTGTTCAATAAAGTATCTTCTTAACTTCATTATTAAACCATATTTTTATGGACTGCATTTAGAAGATTCAAAGTATTTCATAGATCATCTTTGGAATTGATTATTAGCAAGCTATAAATCTAGGAACCCAAAAAAATGAAGTTATTTTTTTCTTTTATTAAATTCAAATTAAAAATAATACTACCAAAATTGAATAAAATCTTAATGCTTGTTTATAAAGCGACCTACATACTGTTCCAAAGATCACTGTTATTATATTTGATTACAATTTATTATAGCTCCATTTCTGTTTTTGTGACTTTCCATTACTGAATAAAAAATATTTCTCTTATACCATTATGTAATTGTTGCATAATACGAACAAACTCTCATGGACAACCTGCTAATTTCAAACATTGTCATAAATGTTTTTTTTATTAAATGAATCAAATGCCTTGATCAAATTTTGCAATTCTTTACTTATATTTAACTCTAGCATGTGTATCTATAGTCCTTGTTGATACTTTAAAAGCATACTAAATCTCTATTATGCACTCATCTATGAATAGAAATATTCTTTCAATAAAATTCTTAAATCTTTTAGTTATAATGAATACCAATGATATCCTATGATAATTTTCTAGTTTCTTTTATCCTTTTTATTTTTATAAATTAGAACAACAGAATTAAATTGTGACATAACTGCCCGAGTAAAAATTTTAATGATTTTGAAGCTATATTATCAAATTTTGGTAGAGATTCCATTAGAAGACACAATAGTTTTGTTTTTAAAATTACAATGAAGTATTTTATACTCATCAAAGGTGGATATCTTTGACCAAATCTAAATAAGACAATAAAATGAATATATTATTAAAATATATCCATTCTGAGTTCATGCATCAATATTTATAAAAATATATCATCATTTACAATCATTTTTAAATCATTGTGGACTGGAAATCTATCCAAATTTAACACACTTTTTCTAATTCATAACTTTTCCATGTCACACTAGCTAGCTTCTTTATTTTATCTATATCTAGTTCTTCTATAATCTCTTACATTCCAGTTTATAACTTCAGATGAGGTATTGTGGTTTTTAAGTCTAGTGATTCTTTCAATAATGTCACTGATGCTTGTTTATTTTCTGAGAGCATTTACTTTATTTTCAATGCCCTGTTTAATCTATATCAACATAGTCTCTCCATAACTTCACCACATGGTCATAGACCTTTATCAATGTTAATTATCTTGGTGTCACTATGTATTTGAACCTTTGCTGTTATATTTTGATAAACAGTCTTCAAAATTTCACAATATCCTTGTTCTATGTCTTGATATTTCAAAGGTTTAATCACTGATGAAATGCTTGTAAAATCAAATGTCATTTTATACCGTCAAATCCATTGCAAAATGAGATCATTTTATATATCTATCTGCATATAAATGTTTAGAAAATAGCTAATTGATAAAAATGTCTTGTGATATTTAGTAGTGATTGAAAGTAACAATTCCATTCAATTGACCAAACTCACCTTTTTTTTTTTAATTTCACAGTCGAAAATTGATTATCTCTTGAATATGGTATTGTAATAAAAGCAAAAACAATAGCTAAACAAGTTCTAACACCATACAAAATATTAATGTCTGTGAATTACAATTGAGGAAATAATCATAAATGTTTTGTTTAGAATGAGATTCTTTTTAGCTGTAAAATTTAAATAATCACGTATATATAATAATTACTATGCTGCACTCCAAACGCGCATCAGTGAAGCTATTGTTTAATAACTAGATTTAACACACCAACATTAGTTTATTGACCATGTAAAATACTCTCAATCCAAAACACAAGATAAAACTTTTTAAGAGAAAAGAATGGACAATCTTATCTCTTTTACCTGAATTCATTTATATAGATAAATCTAAAGTACTTTGGAAAGAAAGCATGAAGATCTTAAATTGATCAAATTATTTCTTTAAAGCTATATTTCAACTTGCTTTTTATTATTTTAATTGGCATTTGCTCAAACTGGTTTAGGAATGGGGATAATTCTAGATAGAGATTTTGAATGTGTTCTCTTGCTGCATTTATCAGTAAAAATAAATAAAATAAAATAAGCTAATTTAGATCTATTAGCACATTCTTTATATATGTCTATCCATTAAACAATCAAGTCCAAAAATGTTACTATGACAATTCACAAGCCAGATTTTCAAAAATTGTTTAAATGAACTTGTAAATAATATACCTTGTCTTTTGTCAATGTCAATCTATTAGCAGAAAATGGCCATTTTAATGATTTTCAGTTTATTTTATAATAATAAATCAAGCATTGATACTCTAAAGGCTTACACTTTTTATTAGTGGTGGTTTTTGTTTTATATTAATCAATCCAGATTACAGTTTCAAATATTATTTCAGATGAAATTCTAATGATTTAAACAAGGCATTGATATAAAAAAAAAAAGGTGGGTGTTATTTGCAAGTTTATTTAAATGATTATTTGGGGATCTGACTTGTAAATTGTCATAATAATGTTTGTGGACTTGATTGTTTTATGAATATGTTTATATTGTCAGAATTACATATTTATTAAGCTATAAGTTGTTAATGGCCATGTCAAAATTGTTAGAATCCATTTACATAAAAGATTTTTGAGGATATAAGATATACACATATATTTTGGATATAATTGCTTGTGAGTAAAATGGAGCTAAAATGGACATATTGCTAGAAAAAATCATAATGGATAGACAATTAAAGGGTCTAAATCGGATCCTTAGATATTATAAAATATCTACAATGAGACCACAAGTGATATTGATGGATAAAATAAGAATTTTCTGTCATGTTATAAGGTAGAAAGACTGGAGATTGGAGAAAATTAGATTAAACTTGGAAAGATCATCATCCTGAAGTGGACCAATAATAGTTGAAAATTATATATATCATAATAAATCTCCAATTATTTTTAAACATCTAAATATCCTCACAAGATACAATATCCACCATTCTAATTTAGATAGAAATCATCTCCATCCATTGTGAAATGTGTTTATAATTTCCATTAAAGCTTTTAATACTTTCTGTGTGAATTTATATATATATAACATTAACAAAATTGCCTTCAAATAATAAATGCTATTACAATTAATAATACACACTCCCACCTCAGTACTCTTAAGCCAGAGAATATAAAATTAATCAAACCAATTATTTTATTGTGTTTAACATTATATATATATATATATTCACGTTATGAATTATTTTATTACATATAAATTGTTTGATGTCTAGTGCAAAATTAAAATAAAAAAATAAGAAGGGATTTCTTTATTTTACTAAATAAAAAATCAATCTGTTTGATCAATATAAAAACAATAAAATAAATTGGTTTGATTAATTTCACACTCTCTTTCTTAAGTATTAGAGAACCAACAAAAAAAATTGATTTAATTTCCTTGTTACAGTATTGCCGATTGTTGAAGTGGGAGTATGTTTTATTAATTGTAATAGCAATTACCATTTGTTGGTGATTGACGCTATATATTTATATTTGATTGCAAACAAATTTATGCTTTAAAATCAACCAGCTTGCAATCACAATATTTTAATAGAAAGTCAATATCATTTCTGATGGGGAGAGTCATCTGCTTAAGATTCCAACTCATTTGACGGTTGAAGATTTATTCTAAGAAACACACACATATATAAAATAAAATATTAATAACAACATTTATTTGATAGTAATTATTTGAGAAATTGATATTTATTAGTTAAAATAACTTGCAATATGCCACCATCCAACTGCCTAGAACAATTGAAAATCAAATAGAACTAATTTCATCTGCTTCTGATTTTATATACTTGACAAGTATATAGAATAATATTTTTACAATTCAATATTATTTATTATAGATAGTTATTTAAGACTTGATTCTATATAGCCCTAATCAATCTTCACTAAATAAAATATTTACTGAGGCCTCAGTAAATATTACTTACGTAATCAATGTGCGTTTAATAAATTTATAATTACAAATAAAATATTGTAATTATATAAGGAACTTGAACACGACTTTCAAGTTCCCTTCAGCTATCCGCTCTATCTCATACAATCAATACACATGATTACACAAATGTGAAAAAGATAAATGAATCTCCATTATACATATTTCGTGGTGAATCAGTACTCATCAATAGGTCCAGATCATCATCTCCCATACATATATATAATCAGAGCTCAGTTTGTATTAAGATAACAAAGCTTCAAACTGTAATAGACAGGCTTCAATCTACTCCACACTCCATTTCTTCTGCCATCCATATCATTGAAATACGTATATTGGAGATCATTTATCTTTTTCACATATGTGTATTTGTTGTTTGATATAGAGCAGATAACTGAAGGGAACTTGAAATTCTGTGTTCAAGTCCCTCATATAATTACATCTAAAATTAAATTATGCTTGTATTCAGTCAAATAAAATATTGATGTATTTATGCGCTTTTAAATTTCTAATTCATTGTAAATATATTATAAAGTATTAATAATAGCATTTATTTAATATATAATTTTTTTTTCATATGTCATAGCATCGGCCGGGACGCGAACCCACAACTGTCTGCAACCAACTACTTGCTTGCAATGCAGCTGCGATGACCTCTCGGCTAACAACGCTTGACTATATAATAATTTTTAGCAAGTAATTCCGCCTTTTATGCCATCTTTTATCAACTAACTTGCAATATAAGAATTAAACATCTCTGTAAATGTATTAAAATGTGAAAGATTGTTTACGACTATATAAAATCAAACTTTAAATAAGATCTACATTAAATATTATTGAATTTTGTAAATGTCATTATTTGTGCTTGATTTATTTATAAAATCTTAAAAAGCAGGTAGAAGTGGTTACATTTTTGTCTATTACAGACACTTGCAAGTTTTGATTAATTTAATTTAAAGCCAGCACTAGAAGTTAATTAGTTTTTTAAAAAAATTTATGAGCATATTGAAATGAATGCTCAGATATTCTGCTCTGTAAAAATTATTTATAAGTTATACAGAATCAAGTCTTAAATAATATTGAAGATTGCGAAGCAGGTAAAAATGATTTCATTTGATTCCATTTTTGTCCGCTAGAAGTAGTTGGATAATGATATATTGCAAGGTAATTTATTATTTTAATTAAGTAGTGGTGCTAAAAGTTTTATTAATTATATATATAATAAAAGAGGTTAGTCTGTTACATTTTTCACTAAACTGATAGCTTAAGAGATTATGGAGTGCAATTTGAAAGAGCTATAAGTTTGATTTGATTGATTATATATCTTCTTCCAACATATTGTTAACCACTATAGACATATATATATAATAATTAAAATCAGTCAACATTTAGACCAGTGGTCTTCAACCACCGTGGCCCGGTACCGGGCCGCAGAAGTTGTCTGTCAGTCTGCAGCTAGATTGCAAGAAAGCTTATAATAAGAAAATAATAAGATTTTAAACTTTTAATTAATATGAACAATTTTTATTTATTTTTTCATCACATTTATTAAAAAAAAAGAAACAGAACAAAAATACCACAAAATCTAATCAATCATACATAAATTAATTTGTTTTTCTATTTATCACAGATGTTTATGGGGGGGGGGGTAGAAAGTTTTTTATTACACAAACTCCGTTTGTCTTTTGGTAGCAATCACGGCTGCTTGTCAGCGTTGTTAAAACAATAAAATGTAATGTGACTTTTTGATCTCTTAAATTTTTTCTACTCTCTCTCTTTTAATATTTCATTTTTAGTGTTTTTGTTTGGCTATAAGGCTATTTTTTTTTTTTTTTGGCTTTAAATTTTTATTTTGGAAATCAATTTTTATTACCTTTTTTTTAAAAAATAAAAACCAAAAAATAAGTTCTGTTTCTAACTTTTGCAAAGTATTTCTCAATACACCCCCATCACCCCAAAATATAGTAAGATCAAAACTTTTGACTTTTTCAAGTTTCGTTTTCTTTTTTTGTTGTTGTTGTTTAAAAATACGCCCACTTTTTTTTGGCCTATAAGGTAATATTTTTTTTAGGCTTTATTTGTATACCGTTAAAATACTAAAACTTTTATTTTTAAAACCAATTTCTGTTACCTTTTTTTAAAAATAAAAACAAACAAAAAATAACTTTGGTGTCTATCTTTTGTCTCAGTGTTTACAACGTATTTCTCAACCCCCCCCCCCCAAATAAAAATTTATCTGTAAACTTCTGCTGGTCCGCGAAATCTTATCCTTACTTTTACTGGTTCGCAGGTGTGAAAAGGTTGAAGACCACTGATTTAGACAATAACAATCTCAATCTGTTGTGAAGACAACCTTCTTGCATAAAGTAAAACTTTTAAAAATATTTATTTAAATACATAAATGCATTTTTGATGCAGAGAATTCTTTTTAAAAATGAAATATTAGAATAATTGTATAACTGTTAAATGTACTGCAGGAAATAATTCAAATTCATTTGTACCCTCACTTATTTGAAACTTTTGAATTTCATTTTATCATAGGCCTCTTTTTATTTTTCATTTTCTATTATTCAGTTCACTACATAACCAGAACCTATTTTATAATTCCAAAATATTTGTATCTATATGTAAACATATTTTTCAGATTTTATCTATGAATGTATTTGCTTGTTGTATGTGTTTTCATTAATTTAAACAGTTTATCTTCTGATAATAGAGTTCATTCAGGGATGCTAAAGAGACATCAAAAAACTAGAAAATTGTTGTAATAAATTTTAAAATGTTTTAAATACACAATTTTAAATTTGTCAAATATATGGCTGGGATATTTTTAATAAAATATGGTAACAAAGTGCAAGAATGAAGATGATGATAAGTGAAAAGGTTTAGATGTAACAGTTTTTTTTTACTAATGTATCTTATATAAATGATTCAAAAGAGTATAATTTTTGTCCAATAAAATTCTAAAATAACTCAGATACAAGAATGAAAAATAATAAATTGGTATTTGAAGCTAATATATTTTTATTTAATATACTTTTTTTTCCAAATGAAAGATAACTTAACCATATCCAAACTTTTTTGAGTTAGTCTCATCATTTAAAAAAAAATTCTAACCTCTCTGTCTTTTGATAATAAGTCTTTTATTTGAACAGGATTTTGGTGATGTTAAAATCTATTATGGCTAGTTTAGAGCTGAGGATTTTTTAGTATTGTTTGATTATATTAGCAAACCCACCTCTTCTGCAATCAATGTGGGGACCATTCATATTCATAAGTAGGCCTTTCAAGCCCCACAAAAAAAATTTATAAATTTTTTGGGACTTAAGAGAGATTGAATCTTTAGAGTTTAGTTAAAATATTGCTAATTTTTTTATTGATGAGATATTTAATATTTAAATATGTATATTATCTATATAAACTTAATGTAATTAGAAGGAACTTGAATTCAGACTTTCAAGCTCTCTACAACTATCCACTCTAATTTATATAACTGATAAACATGACCACATACATGTGAAAAAGATAAATGATCTTCAATATATATATTTCTTGCTGAACCAGCATTCATTAGTTGGTCCAAATCCATCTCCCACACATATTTACAATCAGGGCTCATTTTATATTAAGATAGCAAATCTTCAAACTTTAATGGACAAGCTTTAATCTTCTCTACCCTCCAAAGCCATCCATCTGTGGGAGATGGTGATCTTGATTAATTATAAGTACTGGTTCAGCATGAAATATGTATATTGGAAATCATTTACCTTTTTCATGTGTATGTGGTCATATGTATCAGTTGTATAAGTTGGAGTGGATAGTTGTAGGAAGCGTAAAAGTCTGCATTCAAATCCCTTAATAATGAAAATATTATACAATGTTTTAATACCTTAAATGTCCTATTCTAACTTGGTTCATTCTGCATAAGACAAAAAATTTTCACTGTAGAAAGATAAAGAAATAAAAGCAGTCATTTGTAATAATTAGCCACTACACGCCAAAGGCCTTTCCAAGAGCTACTCATAGAGGCATAGTGGAAATGGCAAAACTCACTGGACTTGCAGTTGTTGAGTGGTGACAGTTTAAAAGGTTTTCCATACTTGTTTTACTCTCTAAAGATATACCCATTTACTAATCAATGCTTCATTTAGCTAAATTGGTTATGGGCCAATTACTAGAGACAAAATTCCTAAGCCTCTTTATTAAAAGGTTTTCATTTGGCCTGAATTTAAATCCCAGGTTGTAGGAATAATTGAAGGATGGTCTCTTATTGTATAATGAATTTTAGAGTTTTGAAAGCTTGCCTCAGGCGACAAAATTTGTCGACCTAGCTCTGATTACTTATGTATAAATGTGTGTGTGTGTGCTTTATATAAATTTGTGTGCAAATAAAGGTAGGTCGTGTGTATATTGCATCATACATATAAAAAACCCTGAGACCTTCCAGTTACTGTTAATTCTGTTATAATTACTTTAGACTTTAAACTTTATGATAATTACAAAGAACCTGTAATAAAAGTTTTTTTTTCATCATAAAAATTCAAGACTTTTTAGATTAAATACTAAACTTAAAATGATTCATCTTTCTTTCTTTTCTTGCTTCAGGATAACAACGGTACAATTGAAAATGAAGAATTAAGTGGATTTCTGAAAGATTTATTGGAACTGGTTAAAAAGGTAAGAAAAAATTCCTTTACTTTATACTATATGAAGCGATTTCCTGCAGGCCTGATCAATGTCATTTTCAATCTGTAATGAAAATCTATTTTTATATTCAAGTATTCAAAATAAAATATTCTTTTTTGAATATTTTGTATATAGCATTTAAATAGTATGTACTGATATATAGTAAAAAAAGTTTTTTTTCATATGTCAAAGCGTTGACCGGAAGCGAACCCAGGTCAGCTGCTTGGAAGGCAGCTATGCTAACCGCTAGGCCACCAACGTTTGATTGATAAAATATTTTTATCATTGTATATTAAAGATAACCATACTTTATATATGTAACAAACTAAAATAAACTTTAGATAGCTAATTCAACAAAAAGGCAGTACCCACTAGATTTGCTAATTGCTATGTGGTGAGGTTTTGAGCAGTTTTCCATTTTTCTTTAATGTCGCTGTTAAATGGACACCCATTTGTGAACCAATATTGGATGCTTATTTAGGTAGGCCATGGTTTGGCTAGCTAGAAAAAAAATTCCATAATCAGATATGCACTTACTGGTCAATATTGGATAATTACCTGCTTTACTATGAGCCAGAAGCTTAAAAAAAAGATCCCAAATTTATAAATTCACTATGATTCACATGGAAATCTTCATCAATTTCTCTATACTTATTTTAACCAATATTAAAAAATTTCCACCTATATGAAAAATAAAAACATAAACTCCATTCTGATATTATGATGAAAATCTCATTAACATATATACCTTAATGTTATAAAAATATTTACAATATATAAATACTTTTGTTTTAATAAATAGTTTTACTTTTTTCTTTTATTAATACTGTTTTATCCACATATTGTTTTTATTATATAAATTCTTCCAATGAGGCATTTGGAGAATATTTAAGAGCTTAAAAAAAAAAAGTAAAATTAAAAATCTTTTAAATTAACGCATTTTAAATTATTTTTTTTAGTTTGTGTAATTTTTTTTTTTTTTAAACGTACAATGAGAGTTGATTCTTTTTGTTTCGAATTATTTATCTGTAATTCAATTAAAACTTAAAATTGGAAAGGAATTTCAAAGTAAAAGATTACAATCAATAAAACATTTTTTGGAAGCTAATTAAAGATGGTGGAATTATGTCAAAAAAAAAGACTTTGTAACCTAAACCTAATAAAGAGTGTATAATAACATATGCAGAAGTTTCAAAAATTGGATCAAGGTATAAAAAGAAGAGAACAACTTCGATCTAGGTCTTTTCATTTATCTTCTGGTTATGTGTTTTTAGAGTTGGAGGTTTTCATGAAGGGTGACCTGTGTAGTGAAATGCATCTGCACATGGACACTACTCACATGCTGAATAAAGCTGGCATGCAAAAATGGAAATGAAGCCTTGTGAGCACAATCTTTTGCAATGAAGAGACTATTGCAACCAAGCTTCTTGCTCCAGCTATGGAATGAACCAGAAAAGTGAAGATGCTGGCAGGAAAGATCAATTAAGTTTCAATGAAATTAGTAGGATTGTGACTAATGAACTATTTGCAATTTATAAATTTATAATATAACCCCGATAGAGACATTCCCTGATTTATGAGACATTTTGATCCATGGATTGTTTTTTATGAAGAGAAAACAGAAAGGAATGGACTGTGTTAATTATGTAAAGTGATTACCTGGATTAGCGTGCATGTCCTTTCTAATTAATAATTATAATTTATCTTTAAATATTTTAATCATATAATAAAATATTTACCTTTAAGATCACTTTCATCTGTATGTTATTAATTTTAGTTATTTATTTTAGTTTATTAGAACTTAAATGGGTTTATGCTTAAATGGATAATTTACCTTGGTCAATAGTTATTAAGCTCCAGGAATAATATTCTCTAAAAAAAAATAAAGTTACGGGAAATCATAATCCCATCAGTTTAACTTTTTTTTTTTTTTAATTTACCATGTGTGATGCAACAGATTTCAGCGGATTCTTACATGAATCCTGGCACCCCTATAAAATTAAATAAAAGGCTCATTCCGCCATTAGCGTAAGTCAAAATAATTGGTAGGCCAAGTAATCAGGAAATATAGCTATGTTTTATAGAAATATGAAGGAAATATTTATATTTTCTGTATTCATAGCTTGATTAACTTTCACTAAATTTATGGTGAGTAAAAGAAGGTCTATCAGAAACAATGGAAATATGAAAAACGTTACAGTATATATATATAATCTTTACTACAGATTTCAGTTTGTCTTTTTTTTGTAAATTAGCTTCTATTCATAGTAAAAATAGTCAATAATAAAAATAGTTAATAATATTTGGATTTCAGAAGCACTTTTTCAAGATTGTAAGCAACTGCTGAATAATTATAAATAACTCTGAGGTATTATTTTATTTAATTCCTTTTTCAGGAAATCAGATACCTTCTGCACTCCAGTCAAATATGCATATACTGAGCTACTACCTCGTGGACAGTTTTATTAAGATTAAATTGCATCAAGGTATAAAATAGTAGCAAACTTTTATCACTGACAATTAACTGCATGAATCATAAGTTTTGTCGTAGACTCTTACTATCCTGACTAATCAACATAGCCCTAAACAAAGAACTTAATAATTAAAAGGCATCTAGACAAGATCTGAGTATATGTAAATATATACATAATGGTAAATAATATTTTTTATTAAATAAATATAATGTTTTGTGATAATTACAAATTCTGCTTTAATTAATATTCAAACTGCCCTCTAGCTACCTTGTTCAATAACTTCTTTTATATATATAGCAAGAAAATGATTGTTTCTTACTGTATTTTAGATCTTTACATGAGTTATCTATTATAACAACAGCCAAAGAGCAATCTTAAATTAGCTTATATATTTTGATATAAATTGCTTTTGAAGTCAAAACCAAAATGCTTAATAGTAACTGAAAATAATACCATAATTAATTACTATTAACAAAATATAATTTTACAGCCACGATAGACTCCTATCAAAATAAACAAGCATAAGTTTTCCACTGTGATCATTTCATAGCTTATAATATTTCACAGCTTATAATATTAATTAATCTTCAGCTGTCAAACATAATTCTAGTATACAGATTTCAGAATGAAATAACCATGGATTCAGTTTAAGGTTTATTACACATTCAAACTTTACAGCAAATTATTTTAATACAGAAGTGAAATCAACAAATAATAATTGAAATATTAATTATTAATAATAGTAATCAATTCTTTATATCATATTTCAAATGTGCTCAAAGCTAAACTAGAAATAATGGAATAATTCATTAAACTGCATTTGTCTTTTATATAAATCAGATCCATTAAACTGATCATTTATTTAAAAAAGATTAAGGTTTAAGTAGATCCAACTTATCCTCATTGGCTAAGTTAAATTTATCATCCAATAATTGTTAGCTATAGAATTATAAGTGTGTGTAGAAAATTTTCTATTATTCATAATTAATTATTGGCATGGTAGAAGATTGTAGATGTTGAATTTGTGAATAAATGATGATAAATTTGTGTGAAATTTAGATGAGTGCAGTTGAATTGGAAATGGCATAGTAAAATCCTGACACCTAATTTTCTATAATGACAGATATTGAAAATAATTACTTATATTTCTTATGGAACAAAAAATAAAGTTACTTTGAACTTATTGAGATTGACAAATAGCTTTTTAGATAATAGTAGAATATCCTAAATAATTTAGAAAGATGCTAAATAATACACGATCTATTTTCATAGAAAACTACACAAAAAATACAGTTTAATATTGAACAAGTGCATGAAAGAAACTACTTTTAACCTATATTAGATATTTATATAAAAATATATATTTTGCAATCTGGTTGTAATTTTATTTATTGCTGTAGAAAATATTATATAATATTTAAACAAATAAAAATAAATTATGTTTTATTTCCTTTTTTTTTTTCACTACTTTAATCACATCATGTAAAATAATTTAAATCAAATTTAAATTAAATTATTTCAATGTAAAGATCTAATGATGTTAAAACAGATTTTTTTTAAAAAATAATAATAGTAATTAAAGTGAACAAATCCTGTTTTTAACTGATGTATTTCATGTATTGCTGCCCAAATGTTATCTGCCCAAATAATTAATTATTATATAAATAAGAATTCCTTATATATATATAATGTTATATTTCGATGTCTGTATTTCTTCAAATCAATATATATAATCTTATAATTGAATATGTATAAGTACAGTAATTAGATATATATAAAGTGTAACTAAAAATTTTATCCTCTTAGGAGCATTTTTGACTATCTTCATAGTCTTTGTCAACCAACACTTTGAAAGGCTAACCTTCCCATAATTCCATGATCTTAACGTTTGCTACTTGTCTTTTAATTAAGTCTTGTTTGCATTTGTACATTAACATAGCTTCCTTTATTTTTCTTTTGTTGTTATTTTTTTTCAATTTGCAATATTTTTTCATTATTATAATTGAAGTTAAAACCATAAATGCATGACTTATTATGGTCGTAAAAAAACAGATGCTGAAACATTATTATTTACTTTGCAATTTTGTCTCATTTTCTGAACCCTTTTTTAATAACAGCAACTGCTCTTAAGTTCTTTTTTTCAATGTGCATATCCATTCCCCTATATATTCGTTACAACCCCTACATATCCATTTATAAATGTTGGCTGCAATTATAATCATATGAAATATAAATAAAATGTCCTTTAATTAAAACAAAATTGTAATTATAATAAAAATAATAAATTTAATGGTAATCAACTATTAAAAACAGTCTTTAAATCTGCAGAAGTACTTTCGGTTAATTTCTTAAATCTACCTCAACTGCCATTAAATCAAAAAAAAAATTAACCTAACCTTCTGCAGATTCAAAGACTGTTTTTACTAGTTTATTACCATTAAATTTATTATTTTTATTATAATTACAATTATAATCATATACATAATGTTATTAAAAATTTTAATATATAAAATATAAGAACAAAAATAATAATAATATTGATTCTCCTGCTAATAAAAAATATGGAAATCAATATCATATATTTCGAATTATCAAGTAAATTTTATAAGGAAAATTTATAAAGCTATACGTGATATTGCATTTTATGCACCTCCTACATTAAACAAATTAATAAATAACTCTAAAGATAAAACCTCATTTATAAATAAAAATTGCTTCATTTATAAATGGATATGTAGGTGTGGTAGCAGATATATAAGGGAATGGAGATGCACACTGAAAAAAAGAACTAAAGAGCACTTGCTGTAAAAATATCACTTATGCAGGAGCAGTAAAAAATTCTGAAACTTTACCGATCAGTCATTCAGACATAGAAATAGTTTCAAGGGCCTACCAATAACATAAATAATTTTCCTGATCCATTAAAGTATGAAGATTGGCTATCTTAATATATATATATATATATATATATATATATATATATATATGTGTGTGTGTATATTATATATATATATATATATATAATATACAAATCAATATATATATATCAAAATACAGTACAATTTATATAAATTATATTCTTTTAGAAGTACTTTCGACTATACACTTTGTAGTCTTTATCAACTATATAACATAGAATAATCAAAACAAGACAACCCTTAACAATACCCATAGTTCAATTCAGATTTCCCACAATTCTGTTATCTTAACATTTGATGACTGGCGATTCATTAACATTTGATGATTTCTTGAAATCAACATAGCCTCTTTTATTTTACGTTTATTATGACAACGTTCAATTTGAATAATTTTCATATTTTTATAATCAAATTTAAATCCATATTGACAAGATTTATTATGATCAAATATAACAGATGATGAAGGTTTATTTACATCTGTTCCATATTGATTCTCTTTTTGAATTCTATTATATAAAAGCATATGTTCTTTTATTCTCTTCTCAAATGTACACTTAGATTCACCAATGTATTGTACACCACATCCACATATCAATCTATATATAATAGAATTTTGATTAAACTTTGAATTTTGAATTTTAGAATTATTAAGCAATCTATTTATGTTATTTGTAGAAAAAAAAGCAATATGACACAAACCATTATAAATTTTCTTAATAAACTTGACCTGCTCATCTGATATAAATGGCATTGAAATCCATTTCATTTTGATATTTTTATTTTTAATTTTATTATAGTGTTGATTTCTTTTAAATCCTTTAATAATATTAGTAATAGCATTTTTATAATAACCAATTTTCAACAAGTCATTAACAAATAAATGTACATTTTTAATTTTATCACTAGAATATTTGCATAATTTTTCATTTCGAAATAAGAATGATTTCAATCCAGACAGCTTATGACACATAGGTACATGTGATTCATATGGAATAAAACCTCTAGTTTCAATTGGTTTAATTAACATAAGATAATCCAAACTGTAATCATTAAGAGTAACTTGAATATCTAAGAATTTTATGGAATTGTATTTCTCTTTAGTTATAACCCATTTTATATCCTTAATCTCATTTAATTCATTAAATAAATTGATTATTAATTCTTGTTTTCCACAAATAAAAACATCATCCACATATCTATGATATACTTTAATTTCTTGATATTTCAATTGTTTTAAAATTTTACTTTCATATGTTGATATAACAAAATTACAAATTTGAGCAACAGCAGGAAGACCCATTGGCCAACCAAAATTCATTTTATAATATTCATTATTAAAATTAACATAAATATTTTTATCAATAAACTACAATACTTTTATAATAAAATTTATAATATCAGACTTTACATTTTTTGAAACAAGAGCATTATAAATAATATTAATTGACTCTATTCTATCTATTGATCCATACATTTCATTTATATCAAAAGTACAAATTGTGTCATGTAAATCTATATTTATATTCTTAATTTTATCTACAAAATCAAATGATGATGAAATTTTGGTTGGCCAATGGGTCTTCCTGCTGTTGCTCAAATTTGTAATTTGTAATTTTGTTATATCAACATATGAAAGTAAAATTTTAAAACAACTGAAATATCAAGAAATTAAAGTATATCATAGATATGTGGATGATGTTTTTATTTGTGGAAAACAAGAATTAATAATCAATTTATTTAATGAATTAAATGAGATTAATGATATAAAATGGGTTATAACTAAAGAGAAATACAATTCCATAAAATTCTTGGATATTCAAGTTACTCTTAATGATTACAGTTTGGATTATCTTATGTTAATTAAACCAATTGAAACTAGAGGTTTTATTCCATATGAATCACATGTACCTATGTGTCATAAGCTGTCTGGATTGAAATCATTCTTATTTCGAAATGAAAAATTATGCAAATATTCTAGTGATAAAATTAAAAATGTACATTTATTTGTTAATGACTTGTTGAAAATTGGTTATTATAAAAATGCTATTGCTAATATTATTAAAGGATTTAAAAGAAATCAACACTATAATAAAATTAAAAATAAAAATATCAAAATGAAATGGATTTCAATGCCATTTATATCAGATGAGCAGGTCAAGTTTATTAAGAAAATTTATAATGTTTTGTGTCATATTGCTTTTGTCTCTACAAATAACATAAATAGATTGCTTAATAATTCTAAAATTCAAAATTCAAAGTTTAATCAAAATTCTATTATATATAGATTGATATGTGGATGTGGCGTACAATACATTGGTGAATCTAAGTGTACATTTGAGAAGAGAATAAAAGAACATATGCTTTTATATAATAGAATTCAAAAAGAGAATCAATATGGAACAGATGTAAATAAACCTTCATCATCTGTTATATTTGATCATAATAAATCTTGTCAATATGGATTTAAATTTGATTATAAAAATATGAAAATTATTCAAATTGAACGTTGTCATAATAAACGTAAAATAAAAGAGGCTATGTTGATTTCAAGAAATCTTCAAATGTTAATGAATTGCCAGTCATCAAATGTTAAGATAACAGAATTGTGGGAAATCTGAATTGAACTATGGGTATTGTTAAGGGTTGTTTCGTTTTGATTATTTTACGTTATATAGTTGATAAAAACTACAAAGTGTATAGTCGAAAGTACTTCTAAAAGAATATAATTTATATAAATTGTACTGTATTTTGATATATATATTGATTTGTATATTACATATATTGTGAAACGAATACAGATATCAAACTTTATTTATTATATATATATATATCTGAGCACTTATTGCATACATGTGTAGAGATGATAATCTGGATTAACTGATGATTGCTGGTTTAGCATGAAATACATATATTGGTGATTATTTATCTTTTCAACATATATGTGTTCAAGTGTATCAGTGTTATGAGATAGAGTGGAAAGTAGTGGGTCATGTTAAAAGTCTGTGCTCATATGCTCTATATATTACATATATTGATACAAGTATATAATAAGCCTGTATTTCAGTTATTACTGATTTATTATACATCTCAGTCGGAGCAAAATTCTAAAATGTGGTCATACAAATAAAAACATACACAGAAAATATGTACATACAGACAGAAGTATACACAGTAAGGGCAAGTTAATATAAAAGCATATAATTAAACTTGTGTTGAATGTTTTTTAAAAAAAGAAGTTAATATTAAAAGAAAATATACCTCTGTGTTTGAAAAAGAAGATTTTTAATAGATGTGTTTTATTACTTCTTGCATATGGTCCTATGATTTGGAAGCTTAGCAGAAGAACAATATAAAACTTCAGACCACATTACAAAATATGAAAAGATTTCTTTTAAGAGTTACAGGCAAGAATAAAAAGTGAAATACGTAGACGAGAAAATAAGAATATATTATTGATATCATTGAAAGAATTAAGAGATTTAAATGGATCTGATTAATACATTGCTAGATTATAGTAAGAGGTTGACAGTTAAAGTCTTAGATTGGATTCCAAAAATGTTAAAAGACCTAGAAAGATACCACATGTGAGATGGATGGATGAGATAAGGGAAGTTTGCTATTATGATGTGGTGAAATTATGGATCAAAGGAACTGTATTGTACATGGAAAGACCATCCTGCAGTTAACTGATAATAATTGAAAATGATGATGATGATGACGAATCGTTATAAAAATATTTCGTCTATACTAAAATAAATACCCTTCTTTGTCTAAGTATTCAAATAATTCAATGGAAAATGTCCATTAATTACAATGCAGACTTTAGAATTGTTTTTTAATATAAATTATCTTTTCCCTGCAATTTTAATCTTTTTTTATTTTTTTGTTTAAACTCATTATTAAAATAAAACGCTTTAAGATTATATAATTTATCTATAACTTTTCAAGGAGAATAAAATTGCTTTATGCAAAATATTTTTAAAAATCAGCAAATTATTACATTCACAAATACTTTGTAAAATTTGCCATAAGTTTTAAATCTTTGCCGCTCCCCCTCTTTCTTTTTCTTCCTTTTATATTGAAACTTTTTTCTATGTGCATTATGATGCTTTTAAAATAATAAATCAAATGGAAAATAGAAAAATTGAAACTAGTTGATTAATTATCTATACCTTTAAATTTTTTAATTAAAAAAATTATCATTATAAAATGAGTGAAGACAATTATTTTGTAAAATTGAGTTTCTCCACGCCCCTTGGCAAATTGTCAATTTATATCTCCCTATTTGAATCTTTATTTGAAAATGTATTACCCATATATATGGGTGTGTGTGCTTGCATAAAGCAACAATATGCCGAGTGGTTATTCACCAGGTTGATCAGCTGCTTTGTTAAGATGTTTTGTGGATTCCTTTCTAATTTTTTATCTTCCAACTTATAATCAATTAGAAACTATATAAATTTATAAACTAATATTTGATCAAGTAAGTCATTATCTCTGTACTTCATTGGTGAGCAATTCTTCATTACATTGAAGTTATGGTCAATAAAGCTTTTAAAATTATGGGGTCTCATTCTTGAGCATGGTAATCAATTTAATGACTTTACTAAACATACATTGTTTATTGTTTGACCTTTCTATTTTGAAATATGGATGAGTTATTTTGAATCTAAGCAGATATTCACTGAAATCAGTCATCTATGACAAATTTTGTAGTATGTTAATTTGAATATTTGTTGTTTATTACTATTAGTAAGATGAAAGATTAAAGATTATAAATTTTTATAAAGACTTGTTATTAAGAAAATTATTTTATCAGATATAATTTCAGAATATTTGCTCCTAATGTATTTTAAGGGCCTTTATATTAACTTGTTCTATCTCTGTTTCCGTCAGTATGTTCACAATTTTAAATTAACAATGAAAAAAATCCATTCCTGTTTAGAAGTCAAGCATACATCCTTATGCTTCTCAAGAAAACTCCTTAGCAATTCAGCCAATGGAAATATTACATTTGTTGAATAAAATTTTGTTAATATTGATTTAACTCATACTTAATTTATTAAATTAATTAAAATAAATATATCTGACAGAAACATTACATTTGTAAAATAATATTTTGTTAACATTGATCTAACTCATATATATATATATATATATGTTGTATGTTTATAGAAAAATTACTATAAACATACAACATAACTCATATATATATATATATATATGTTGTATGTTTATAGAAAAATTACTGCAACAGTGTCATAGTGATAATATTACACATCAACAAAGATGATTAAGAAACTGGTGAAGACAATTAAAAAAGTAAAAAAATAATATTAAAAAAAAGATTTTATTTTTAATAACACTTTTATGTATACAGCCAACTGAAAAGTAGAAAAATAATAAGTAATCTGACTAAAAACATATTGTGACATTTCATAAAAGTATTTGATTCCATAAAAATCAAAAAGTCTCAAATGCTTTTATGAAACAACACGTTTTTTAGTTGGATTACTTTGTTGTTTTTCTATTTTTAGTCAGCTGTTTACATAAAAGCATTATTTTAAAATAAACCTTTTTTTAATATTATTTTTTTCTATATTAATGTTTGCTACTCGTGACATATTAAAATCAGCTCCTTTATTTCTTTTGCCTAAAGCTTGTAATTCAGATTTTATTAATGAAAATGTTTTTAATTTAGAATTTAAAAATTTATTGGTAGTTTTTAATAAAAAAAATTGGTTTACAGATATATTAGAAGCTCCTGTGTGGTAATTTTAATTTCAGTAGAATTACAAATAGCTATGTTTCTTTATTCAGCTTTAAAAAAAAGTTAATTATTTAATATTTATGAAAGGAAAAAATATTTTAAATTTAATTTTAAATCAAAAAATTTAACAATGTGGAATTGTAAAAAAAAAAATTCATAGTACATTTTAATATCTGTGTCCGTTTCTTCATTATTATGTTTTGCCTGTGTGGTGGTATTATTCACTTCACATTTTAAAAAAATTGAATTAATAGCTCTGGGACATCCAGTGTAAAATGGCCCCTGTGAAAAATAAGGTTCTACTAGATGAAAGCCTAGCCTATTCCAATCCATACAACAATTAATGTTTTATTTTATTAATTAAATTAACTTTTTGAATTAACATGTGATAGCAAAATGTTTTTCTGCTTCTTCCAGAGCCATCTATATAAAATCATTTTTATGAACTTAAATTGGGTATTAATTTTAAAATGGCATTCTCTGTAGTAAATAATATCTCTATTACAGACTATGCAATAATTAATGTTTTAGATACAAAAATGCTTTTTTGCTTCAAATTATTTTCATGCTCAAATCTTGGAAATTAGAAAGTGGTAACAACTCATAATGGTTAAAGTCTACTACTTCCTGAAATTTTTTGATTTAAACATTTTATTATTTATATCAGAGTGCATATCTAGAGTTAATAGAAATTAGTTTTTGAAAAATAGAATATAGACATTATCATTAATATATACATATGAAAATATCCTAGGGCGTATTGTTAATTTGAAAATTCAAAAAAATGTTCACATCAACCTCCCAACTGTTATGGTATTTTAGAAATGCCCTCTATGAATAAATATAAAGTCTGAACTTCAAAAACTTTTTTGAGTCAGCTGTTTGAAATTCAGACTTTTTTTTCCCATATGTCATAGCATTCGCTGGGAGGTGAACCCGCAACAACCATCTGCAACCAACTGCTTGCTTGCAAGGCAGCTGCACTGATCTCTCGGCTAACAATGCTTGACAATTCAGACTTTATATTTACTCATACAAAGCATTGCTAAAAACATAATATTCGAAAAGTAGTTTGAATATTTTATATATATATACTTTCTTTTTAATTGTTAGTAAAAAACTAAAATTGATTTACTGCTGTATATTTATATGATAAGTAAACTGAACTTGAATTATTGATTATAGAGAGAATATATGTTTACATGAAAATAATTGAGAACTTTCTGTTCAGAATTTAAACCTTATATAATAAACATGTTACACTAGTTTACTGATGAATATATAATGGGTATATAAAATTATCCAGTTACATTAAAATTTTGAAAAAATTTAAAAGTGTTTATTGAAGAAAATGCTGACTTCACAAAAACAATGGGGAACACTAACAGAATCTTGTAAAACTAATCCTGAGTTTACTTTTTCTTTCAATTTTTTATATAATAGTTAAGGCAAGATGCAGGTAGCTCAAATATATATATTATTAAAAATATTTACAGTAAATATACATCTTTAAATATTAAAAAAATTCCTTTTAAAG
This sequence comes from Epiperipatus broadwayi, assembly GCA_028023455.1. Classification (NCBI taxonomy): domain Eukaryota; kingdom Metazoa; phylum Onychophora; class Udeonychophora; order Euonychophora; family Peripatidae; genus Epiperipatus; species Epiperipatus broadwayi. Next base: position 3,186,669 of record JAQFVV010006278.1, on the reverse strand, counting down.
TTAACCATGTATAAAAAGAAGGTAATAATAATAATTGTATAGTTGTTTGTTTTGTTTGCTTTTTTTTTGTTAGATACTAATAATTTTAATTGCATGTAAATATTTTTTATTGCTGATTAAATATGTAACATTTAGGAAAATATATACTTCAAGAAACAATTACGTCTGAATATGTTACTCCTTTTATCAGACAAAATAGATTAGCATTGATGTATGAAAAAGTAAATATATTTGTACGTTTATTTAAAATAGATCTTTAGAATCTGCTTGCAATTTGTCCTTTTATTCGGACATGATTGTTTTGCAAAGTTGTTTTTTTTTCTAGGAAGATCATTTGACATTCAAGCATCCAAATGGCAGATTAAGTACATAATGCAATTTATGTGATTAAATTGATCTCATCCAAATGGAAGATTAGGTACATAATGCAATTTATGTGATTAAATTGATCTCATCCAAATGGCAGATTAGGTACATAATGCAATTTATGTGATTAAATTGATCTCGTCCAAATGGCAGATTAGGTACATAATGAAATTTATGTGATTAAATTGATCTCATCCAAATGGCAGATTAGGTACATAATGCACTTTATGTGATTAAATTGATCTCATCCAAATGGCAGATTAGGTACATAATGCAATTTATGTGATTAAATTGAGATATTTTTTTTTGTTTAGCTAATGTAGAAAATATTTACAGAAAATTAAAAATAAATGGGCTCAACATTGTAAAACCTACAAAAGAACAAGACTAAATAATGTAAGAATATTAAAAAAGATAAAATTATCTTATAGTAACCTAAGATTAAATCAACTGATTACCCTTGATAGATGCCGAGACTGAAAAGAAAGTTGAAGAAAGAGAAAATGGAAGATCTACTCCAGAATAAAAAGAACATTATATTTTTGGGGATAATCTCAAAAAAATATCTCCACCACTAGAGAAATATCTGGAAAAAAATAAAGTTTGATTTTAGAAAATAAAAGATGGCTTATTTTCTGATGATCTGGAGCTGATAGAAGGATAAATGATGTGAGGAGAAAAATTAATTATTAAATGTTAAAATAGAATGCTAAAATTTAAAATGAAAGACAATACCCAAAGTGACTATTAAAATACCAAATTTAGACAATTTATTTCAAAATGAAAAATTACTACCTTGCTAAAAAATAAGAATGACTTATAAAATTAATAATATTGATATATAAATAGTGAAGATAAATATGAAATTATATGATTAAAGTAATGCCATTAATTTCTGCAATGATTGACAAAAAAACTTTCTGATAAAGTTTGTTTAGAGGTATTCAATTTTTGGTAGTCGTGGAGGGTCCATACTGCCACCGACAGATGGCACTCGACACCATCCACAACTGACCTGAAACCTGCAAGTGATAAATTTATATATGAAAGTGGATGACAAATGACAAATAAAATGCCTGAGGCAATATATATCTAAGAAATACATCGAAAGTACAAATTATAAAAAAACACCAAGAAAATGCTATAAAATTCAAATTAAAAAAAAAAATTTGATGAAAATACAAGAAAGATCTACCCCCCCCCTAAAATCAATGCCTGAGGATATATATATCCAAGAAATACATCGAAAGTACAAATTATAAAAAAAAAAACAAGAAAATCCTATAAAATTCAAATTTAAAAAAAAAGAAATGGGTGAAAAGCGGGAAATCCAAAAACATCATATTATTTCCCTTTCAACATTTGTAAATATGAATTGGCAAATTAAGTAGCTTTTTATATTTGCAAATGATCAGATTTAAAAGCAACAGTTATTTAAAAAGAATATTACTGTTTTGAAATTATGGCATATCATCAAAAATAAGTCAAACGTAAAACCTACCCCCTTCCCTAATGAATAATTTCTATCCACAAACTAAGAAACATGGTGGAGAGAGAGTGGGAAATCCAAAAACATCAAATTATTTACCTTTCAACATTTGTAAGTATAAATTGGCAAATTAAGTAGCTTTTTATATTTGCAAATGATCACATTTAAAAGCAACAGTTATATAAACTAAAAAGAATATTACTGGTTTGAAATTATGGCATATCATCAAAAATAAGTCAAACGTAAAACCTACCCCCTTCCCTAATGAATAATTTCTATCCACAAACTAAGAAACATGGCAGAGAGAGAGGGGGAAATCCCAAAACATCAAATTATTTACCTTTCAACATTTGTAAATATGAATTGGCAAATTAAGTAGCTTTCAATATTTGCAAACGATCAGATTTAAAAGCAATGGTTATATAAACTAAAAAGAATATTAGTGGTTTGAAATTATGGCATATCATCAAAAATAAGTCAAATGTAAAACCTACCCCCTCCCCCAATGAAGAATTTCTATCCAAAAATAACTGAAATGGACAAATTAAATCAAACAAATACTTCTAAAATACAAATAAAAAAAATTCGATCAAAAATAATTAAAATGCAAATACAGAATTTGGTGTATTACTAAGAGATAACCCCCCCTCCCGCATGAAGAATTATAAAAAAATATGGCAGTCATTGAGTAACTTTTCAAAAATATACATTTAATATTTAAAAAATAAAAAGACTATTTCAAATAATAACTCACAACACATAGTAAGTAATTAAATATAATTATAGCAAGTTATTCGTTATTTATTAATTAATAATTATAACAAGTTTATATTACCAACTTTTGGTTCCAAGTTGTTCTGCGCAATTTACACAATGATGAGTTTCTCAATGTCCTGCCTTGTTTACAACTCTTCTTTAATTCAAATTATCAAATAATAAATTATTCTTCAGCATTTTGACAAAGAGAAATGATGTTCTTTAAAATATACTTTAGTACCATATTCTGTGCACACTGGTAATTATATATAAGATGCATATTTCATAATGTTTTATTTAAACAAAGTTGCAAATTGAAATGTGATGTAATAGCTCTTTCTTACATTAAAAAAATATAGTTGAGCATATTAGAAAAAAATATAGGTGCATTTGCAACTTTGTTTAAATAAAACATAATTAAATATACATGTTATATATATATTGTAACGATATATAAATATGTCGTTACATTAATTTAAAATAAAAACTTAAAAGTTCGCAAATAAAAGTAAAAAACTAAACGCTAAAATTAAAATATTGTTAAACGTGTACATTCGCACAGATGCTAAACTTTAAAAATATTTTTTTTTATATAAATAAAAAAAAGTATTTAAACGTATTTATTTTTTTTTTGATAAAAAAATACAAGAGTTAAATATTAAAATATTTAATATAAGTTAAAATAAAAACAGGTATTAATTAATTCCTGTAATCTATAAATGGAAATGATTGTTTATTATTTGAAAAACAAGCTAGCCCTCAAGGCTCTTATGTAATTAAAGGGTCAAATGGAAATTAGATAAGAGAAATTAGCTTGACCAATGGAAGCACCAAGCCTTGGCTCGGACCCTAACGAAAGTGATGGATTGGTGACGTTTTGTTGTTTGAATCCATGTGGATAATATAAAAAGGAGAAATATTGAGTATTGGGCAGTTCCAGCTGTTGGTTTTTTGAGAGTGGTGATAGAGACGCACATATCGCACACTCTCTCTCTATTTTAAAAAATGAACTGATTGTGATACTGAAATGAACCAGCTAATGCTACCTCCGGAACATCTGACCGGGTTTCAAACAAGGACTCCGTGGAAAAACAAGAACCTGGACTCTTCTTCCGTAAGCTATTAACAATGAACTAAAAAAATTTTAAATAATTAAGAACTTTCGTGCAAGCAATTTAAATGTTAAAATGGAATTTCTATCTGATCTTTAAGTTTAAAATCAATTGATGTTTAATTTTATATGTTTGTTATTGATAAAAAATCATTTCCATTCATTTTAATTGTATAAATTATTTATTGTTTAAATTTTAAATGCATAAAATTTAAAGTTGGGTATAGACGTTGCATAGATTTGTTAGCGGTTGATGATGTTGAGATTTTCACAGTCGATTAGAATATATAGGTCAACAATGTTAATGCAGGCACCTTATGGTGAGTGCCATGGGTTTTGTGTATTCCCTTTTTGCAATTGACATTATCGATGATTTTGTATTTTGATCGATTGTGTTTAATTTGGATGTTTTTGACCGTGGAATCTGGGCAGTTGATCTATACTTAACATTTTAAAACAAATTGTATAAAAGTTATCTGTGCGAACATATCTAAATGATAAATTTAAGTTGGGCGTGAACGGCTATATAGTTTTGTAAGGTTATATTAAGGGAGGGTAATCTTAGGTTATTTGTTTCGTGGTTGAATTGGCTCAATGGTTTCGATATATTTGTGTAGGTAGTAAATGTAGCAGGAGATCCGCCAAGTGCAGGATTACATATATACGCCACACACCCTCTGTTGCCTATGGAATTGGATAGTAAGACGCAAGACGCAATCCATTCCTATGGAGTTTTATGTTTATTGTTCTACTTGCCATCAGAAGTAGCATTCCTGGTGGTGGAGAGCAACAATGTCTTCTCACTATACTGTTCAGATGTGCATTCCTGACAGTATAGTCTATTTAGTGCCGTTGTATTTTCATGCTACATTGAATACATAAATGTATCGGATGATTGGCGTCAGTTTGACTTTGAACTTTTAGCCTAGGGTTAAATAAGGGAAGAATATTGTCTTTTCAAATGCAGATCTATGTAGCCTATTCATACCCGACCCTCTAAATAAAATATTAAACATTATAGCAAGCTATTTTAAATGTAAAATTAAAAATTAAGATAAAAATCTAAATGTTAAACTTATTCCTCGAATTTAGAATGATTTTATATGTGCGTAAATAAATATTTTTCTGTGTTGATTTCTGGCAGTGGCTTTTATTCTTTTATATTTAAGATATAAAATTTATAGATTTTTATCTCTGCGTCTCCGCTGAGCTAGTGACTTGGGCTAACGATTGGAATATTTAAATAAAGTGGAATCTTAACAGCGCGTATCTGCCTACTTTATAAATTTATCTAGGCTCAAATGCCTAGATGGCACCCTTGGTAGTGCGGTGCGATGCGATCTCCCACTTCGTTTGGATCGTTATAATATATATATATATCTTTACTATGCACAAAATATAGTACTAAAGTATATTTTTAAGAAAATATTTTCTCTTTGGCAAAATGCTGAAAAATCATTTCATATTTTGAATTGTATTGGGGTGTTATATTTTGTGGAAGTACATTGTTTGTGCCTATATTTTTTAATATAAGAGAGCTATTATGTCACATTTCAATTTGCAACTTTGTTTAAATAAAACATAATGAAATATGCATCTTATATATAATTACCATTGTGCACAGAATATGGTAATAAAGTATATTTTAAAGAAAATCATTTCTTTTTGTCAAAATGCTGAAGAATCATTTATTATTTGGTAATTTGAATTAAAGAAGAGTTGTAAACAAGGCAGGACATTGAGAAACTCATCATTGTGTAAATGGCACAGAACAACTTGGAACCAAAAGTTGCTAATATAAACTTGTTATAATTATTAATTAATAAATAACGAATAACTTCCTATAGTTATATTTAAATATTTACTATGTGTTGTGAGTTATTATTTTCAAATAGTCTTTTTATTTTTTAAATATTAAATGTATATTTTTGAAAAGTTACTCAGTGACTGCCATATTTTTTTATAATTCTTCATGTGGGAGGGGGGGTTATCTCTTAGTAATACATCAAATTCTGTATTTGCATTTTAATTATTTTTGATCGAATTTTTTTTATTTGTATTTTAGAAGTATTTATTTGATTTAATTCGTCCATTTCAGTTATTTTTGGATAAAAATTCTTCATTGGGGATGGGTACGTTTGACTTATTTTTGATGATATGCCATAATTTCAAACCAGTAATATTCTTTTTAGTTTATACAACCATTCCTTTTAAATCTGATCATTTGCAAATATTAAAAGTTACTTAATTTGCCAATTCATATTTACAAATGTTGAAAGGTAAATAATTTGATGTTTTTGGATTTCCTGCTCTCTCTCCACCATGTTTCTTAGTTTGTGGATTTTCACCCATTTCTTTTTTTTTTTAATTTGAATTTTATAGTATTTTCTTGGGGTTTTTTTTTATAATTTGTACTTTCGATATATTTCTTGGATATATATATCCTCAGGCAGTTTTATTTTTCGATTTAAGTGAAGAAATTTTGATTTTAGGAAGGGGGTAGATCTTCTTGTATTTTCATAGAATTTTTTTTTTTTAATTTGAATTTTATAGAATTTTCTTGGTGTTTTTTTTTTATAATTTGTACTTTCGATGTATTTCTTGGATATATATTGCCTCAGGCATTTTTATTTGTCAATTTTCAGCCACTTTTGTATATAAATTTATCACTTGCAGGCTTTGGGCTGGTTGTTGATGGTGTTGCAGCACCATCTGCCAGTGGCAGTATGGTCCCTCCATGACTACCTCTTAATATAAGCTGAGCTTTGATTGTATATATGTGTGGAGATGATAATCTGGACCAACTGACGAGTGCTAGTTTAGCATGAATTACTTATATTGGTGATTATTTATCTTTTCAACATGTGTGTGATCAAGTGTATCAGCGGTAGGAGATAGCATGGATGGTTGAGAGTCATGTGAAAGTCTGAGTTCAAACTCCCTTTATATTATATATATATATATATAAGTGCAGGTATGAAAAAGTCTGTACAATAGGGGGGGGGGGGATTCATATTTTAAATGTTTCTCCTACAATTATTAGCCTGAAATAAAACTTCTATTTAAAATATAGGATGTTAAATTAACTTTATTTAAATATAAATTTAGCCTAAGAAGCTATAATTGTAAATGCCTTCATTTATATAAAATGTCTGTCTTTTAAATCATCAGGTCTAACACTGAAATTATCTCTGTAATATATATATATATAAATTATTTAATACTGGAAATACAATAATTTGAATTTTCATATAAATAAATAAATAAAGTGATTTGATTATATGTGTAATCAAAATGTTGCCAGATATCTATAAAATACGAGAAGCGATACCATGAGAGAATTTTATCAGAGAAGGCAGTAAAAGACTTCGTTTGTGTTTTCAAAGATTAGCACTGAATTCAATAATTAATTTTAATTGCTTAATGGACATGAAATAACAAAAGAAAAAGTTATTAGTGTGTTCATTTTTTTATGAAAATCATATATTTAAACTATTGTTTATTTATCTTATGTTATCTATCACAGATTAATAAATTTCTGTATTGTTAGTGTAATAATTACCAATCTTTATTAAGATTTAAACTTATTCGTCAATTAAATTTATATAAGTTATTGATACTTAATTACTTCTCTATTATTATAAGTTGAAATGAAAATCACAAAGTACTGGCGCAATAAATATTTTATCACTTATCTACATAAAAAGTAAAATCCCTCCCCCTTTCAATGATTTTAAATTATTCATATTTAAATGACATTATATTTTATCGCAAATATTATCTTTAAAAGAAATAAAGTATACTGAATGATATGTTAAATAAATATTTAAACATGCAATAAAATGCAAAGTAATAATTAGCAACAAATTTAATATTTCAGTGATAAATAAAGCAATATAATAATAATAGCGTGTGCATATTTGAATTTTAAATAATAAAAGTGTATTTTTGGAAAGGGGTTGAATAGTAATTAAAGTTAAGTTTTACAAGATAAATTTAATATTCCCTTTAATATTTTTTGTTATGAATAATATATAAAATGAAGTTATAAATATAGGGATTTGAACTCAGACTTTTCAAGCAACTATCCACACTATCTCATACTACTGATACACATGACCCCAAACTTGTAGAAAAGATAAATTATCACCAATATTCGTATTTCGTGCTGAACCAGCACTCATCAGTTGATCTAGATTATCATCTCCCACACATATATATAATCAGTACTCAGTTTATATTAAGATAGCAAATCTGTATAATTTAATGGACAGACTTCAATCTACTCCAACCTCCAACTCTTCAGCCATCCATACCATTGAAAATCTGATGATAGAATGCCCAAATACCATACTCATACCAATATTATTGTTAAGTCCATGTTGTCCTCAAGTCACTCTGACCCCTCATGTATAGGACAGTATCTATTTAAATACAGAGAAGAGGGATGGGCAGAAGGCAGACTTAATGTGTAAGATTTGAAATACAGGCATTCTTATACCTGGAACTGCCTTCTGCCCATCCCTCTTCTATGTATTTAAATGGTTACTGTCCTATACATGAGGGGTCAGAGTGACTTGAGGTTAACATGGGCATAACAACAATATTGGCATCAGTATGGGGTTTGTGCATTCTATCATCAGATTTTCAATGGTATGGATGGCTGAAGAGTTGGAGGCTGGCGTAAATTGAAGCCTCTCCATTAAAGTATACAGATTTTCTATCTTAATATAAAATGAGCACTGATTATATATATATGTGTGTGTTGGAGATGATAATCTGGACTAACTGATGAGGGCTGGTTCAGCACGAAATATGTATATTGGTGATCATTTATCTTTTCTACATGTGTGTGTTCATGTGTATCAGTAGTATGAGATAGTGTGGATAGTTGAAGGTTGCTTGAAAGTCTGAGTTCAAATCCCCTACATTTACAATTAATCCCCTATATTTACAATTAAGTTCCAGGTATAAGAATGCCTGTATTTCAAATCTTAAAATGAAGTTATGTAGAGTTAAAGTGCTTATGGATGTATATCATATTCTTTAAAGTCAATATAGACACGTATATATATAGATGGCTTTATTACTTCATATTACTCAGAATGATTATTTGACAAAGACCAAAGAATATAATCCAAATATGAAGAAATATATTGGCGCGTTTTATATTTTATGATTTTGTGATACAGTATAATAAAATAAGTTTTATCAAAAAAATAATATTTTAATGTTGGTGTTAAATCAATATCACGTATCATATAAGGAAGTAAAAATTATATTTTGAAGATTATTAATAACATATTGTGATTAAATAAAATTAGTTTTGAAAGCAAATTTATTTAATGTTTGTGATAGTGAACGCCATACTTTGATAGTTATTAATTTTGTATACTTATAAGTTTAAACAAATGCTATATATGTATAACACAGTTGGTTTGAATATAGAAATGCTGTATTGATTTTATATATTTTTAAAAATACTTATATTCAGAGTCAAGCATTAATGTTTACTTTGAAATGAGATGAACACTAAGTCTACAATAATTACCTATATATCCAAGTTGTTATTACGATATTTGCTAAATTTCCAATAAGCAGAGAATACCGAAATCTGATTATTAAAATAGTTTGTGTTTTAGTTAATGCTATTTTTAGAAAATCTTATAAACAATGCTCACTGTTTTTCTGAAGTGAGAGAATTGACCTAAATAATGTTTTATATATATTATTCTAAAGTTAAATTTTTCAGAAATTTATCAACATTTTGGGATAGAAAATCCTCCATACCATTTTATTATTATCTCACTGCAAAATCTCAGTAGAGAAATCATTTTATTATAAATTACAAGCATATGTTTAATGTCAAAATTTCAAACTTCAGTTAAAGACTTATTTATTTGACAACTTTGAGTAGTTATTAACATGATAGTTACTAATAACAAATGTAAGCATTTACTAGCTTGATGGATTTAATATTTATTTTAAAACATAGTTTGTTTGTGTCAGTATATACATTGCTTTATTGGTGTTTGAAAAAATCTAAAAGAACGCAAGTGTTGTGATAGAACAAATGCACTAGATAAGTTAAAGTGGCTGTTAAATGTTTACTACATTTCACGTAGAGAAATGCAATTAATAACTTTATATTAAATTTAGTTTCCTTTCGTAATATTTAAAATTTCAATATTTTTTATTAGTAAAATTTAATTTAATTTAAATAGATATATAATAAACACTTAATTTTAGTGCATAAATATTTAATTAAAAGTTGAGATTGTGATTTGAATAAATGTTTTATAAATTTGAAATACAAAGTTTACATTTAATGTTATTGTTTGGACATGTATTGAGTTATTGTTGGTTTGTTGTTTTAATAAAATGTTTTCTCATTTATTAAATATTAGTCTGTATTATTTAATAATTATGTAATTTAACTGTATTCCACTGAACCTAATATGATCCTATGGTGCTAAGATAATTTGTAGACAATGGAGAAAAAAGAGATAATATTAACAATTGAAATTTAATTTCTGATTAAAAGATAGCTGTTTTAAAATTATTTGATTTTGTTATTTTTTAATAGTTGTTTATCAATATTTATAAAATATACATACAACTGATATCTATTGACCTACTTCCACTCAATATAGTTTAATATATAGGGTATATGAGCACAGACTTTCAGATGACCCATCACTCTCCACTCTAATCTAATAACACTGATACACTCAAGCACATATATGCTGAAAAGATAAATAATCACCAATATATGTATTTCATGCTAAACCAGCAATCATCAGTTGGTCCAGATTATCATATACCCTATATATTACATATATAGACATAGGTATAGAATAAGCCCGTGTTTCAGTTATTTCAATATAGTTTAGTAACCACTCATCATAATTTGATAATACGCATGTGAATTTTAGATAAAAAGCTAAGGAACTTTACCCAATGTGGGCAATTAAATGATATTCCCATTTTTGTTGATGAAATCTAGGTTTTCTTATATAAAAATGGCTTTCCAATATGGATGGCCAATTCTTCACATCTTAATTACATGATCAACAATTACTATATATATATACACACATAAATATTAAATAACATGGCATTTTTAGATATATATGTAATTTAAATGAAAGTAAACTGCCTTTCATATGTGGCTATGAATTTCAGCAGGGTCTTTAAAAGAGAGATATTTTCTCTGCCCTGGAATTTATAATTCAAACTTTTATAAGTAATAAACTGGTTTTAAAATCTAGCTGTTAATCTCACTCCATTCCCAGCACTATCAGTGAATATTGGTTTATTTAAGAGTAGATTCTAAGTATGAGTGGCTGCTCATATTTTTAGAACATCTATTGATGTGGAGTGCTGATTATTCCTAGCATGTGTCAAAGGTATTCTTCCATCTAAATTCCATATATGTGTGTGAATGTATAATATTAAAAACAGTACTGAAAATAATTTTGTGATGCATCATAGTGTTTCATTGTGAAAATTTAAAGTATATTTTGATTGTCATATACTATTATTGTGATATAAATAGTTCAAACTCCCATATTTCATAATCAACTAATTCCAATTTTTTGGTCTATGCTAAAGAATGAGTGGCCTGCCCAGTACAATAACAAAGCAGTGATTGACTTTTTTATATACTTATAATCAAAATGTTCATTTTTAAACGAATTGTCATATTACAAACTTAATGCAGGATATATATGATTAAGCCAATAATGCTCTAATAAGTAAATAGTATGAATCAAACTTTTATGTTTATTAAAATAATAATGATGATAATAGTGATAGTAGTAGTAGAAGTAGTAGTAGTAGTAGTAATAGAAGTTAAATCTGTTATTATTTTTAAAAAATTATATTTCAAGACTTACATTCAATCTCAAAGGATGAATATACATTTACCATGAAATTTTAGGTAATTTTCATAAAAGAAAAAAATTTGATAATTTATTTTACTAAAAAAAGTATTTTATATCTTTGAGAGGAAATAATTGTTCTGCTCTCCTTAATTCAAATCGATTTCATTCTGTACTGGAATCGTTCAACAATGTTAAAATAGATGTAAGCTCAAATCTTTATACAACTAACTAACATTCATACTTTTATAGTTTAGCATCTATAAAATGATTTTATTAATAGTTATATTGTTTTATTGTAGGATTATGATGCTGATGATTTAGCAGAATTTAAAATGGTCATTCTGAGAGGTTGTGATGTTAACAGAGATGGAAAAATCAGCAAAGATGAACTGACGATGGTTCTTTTAGCATTAGCTCAAGTTGACGCTCAAGAACAGGAAGCAGGGGAACCAAATGTAGCTGGAAAATAATTTATCTTTCACATTGTTGTGCTCCACTGCTTTTACAGTTAATAAGCTGAACTCTCAGTTTCTGCATATCATTTGACCAGAAGAAGAAATGGAAACACCTCCCATGTTTATGGCTTTTCACTGTTTAACCCTATGTTGATAGTTTTGTTTAAAGAGATTATGATTAGATCATTATTGGACTTTCATATGACAAGAAACTGTTCATCTAATGGCAATAATACATTATAATCATTATGATAAGTTTCCAATTTTTATATAAAAAAAAATATATGCAAATGCATTCATTTTATCCAATATATATTTCATTCTTATGTGCTGTCAATATTTGTTTAAACAACTAGAGATGCCTTTAATGAACAAATTTTTTACTTTTCTTTTTTTTTTTTTCAATGCATGTACACTTCTGAACTATTCAGAAAAAAAGTGTGCAAATAAAAAAAATGGGAGATTTTAGTCATATATCATTAATAGTGTAGTATTTGAAATTAGCATACAACGAGGACACTATTCATTTCTTGAACAAAATTCATTTAAACATATCAAATATTTTCCGATAATTGTTATTCCTGTATAAAAATTATATTTTCAAAAAAAATTATATTTCATATGAATAAGAATATCATAGTTTAAATCATTAGAAGTGAGTTTTGCTTCAAATTAAATATCTTTGTCCTCCTCTTCATGGCACATGCCTTTGTTAAATTCCTTCCCTGCCCAAAAGATCATTTTGACAATATCTGATCACTCTAATAACAAATAGGTATCATTTGCTCTATAGCTTAGCAGTCTTAATTAATGAGTTAGAATAGATTTTTATTCATTTCTATTTATAAACTTTTACATTTTATTAGATCATAAAATATTTTTATCACTAAATATCTCTATATTTTTTTTTTGTGTTTAAAGGCAATCAATATTTTTCTGTATATAAACTGTTAAACTAATCAATGTTTTTACATACTGTTATTTCAATATTTAGCTTAACTGTCATTGTTATATCAGATGCCTTACAAAAGTAGAGATTCACTTAACAAAAGCATTTGTGATCATGTTATGCTACGGTTTCATATTTACATAAAGATTTATTGTATTAACTTTTAGATTAATAAATATAATGTTACATACAAGATTCAGTGTATTAATTACTTTCACTTATCAAAAGATATACCTACTCATATTATTAAAAAAATATGTAAATTTGGGAGTAGTAAAATGAATCTAAAGCCAGCAATAAGATTACATAATTTTCTCACATGCTTCCAAGAGTAAATTATCTTCATTATTCTAGAATCACCTATTAACAAGCTTGAATACAGTGCTGTAAAACCCCATCTCTAGATTGTTTTTTGGTTTTTGTCTTCATCAGGGAAGACTAGAAAAACTGGAACAAATGCATTTGTGTAGCCTAGAAATGAAAATTACTCATGTTTACAGTAGGTAACTTTAGCATAGGCTGAAGATAATTCCTCTTAAATTTCTGAGGCAGAATGTATATCATATTGTCCATATTCATACACACACATCATTTGATATTAGTCTGTGCATGTGTTATATTTTTTTAAGAATCGTTTCTACTTTTTTTCTATTACACATGTACTGATAGTAAAAAAAAAGTATTAAAATTCAAATTACTTTTTTTAAAAAAAAAATTCAAATTGTAATCAGAAGATGATTTAAGTGAAGTTTTTTTTTAAAAAAAAAAAAAAGAATAGTTTGATTGTTAAAAAAAAAAAAAAAAAGAACAAATAAATTTATTTGGTATAAAATTAATCAATGATAGAAGTCTGATGGGTATAACTAATATAATGCATATACTAGTATTTTGGTAATTCAATTTACATATCTGTGAGAATATATAAAATTAAAAGCGTGAGAAGCACTTTAAAGAGAAGCTATAGAGAGCAAAAAATATTAAACGCTAATCGCTTTCAAGGCCGTTTGCCTCATATTCATAGCGATAATGCGAAATGCAGAACAGAGAAATAAAGGTGATATGCAAAGTATATGCAAATGATTTAGATAGATCAACACTTGGAAATGTCAAAGCAGGCATCACATTTATGTTTATATAAAAGTGAAATCTATGAAATATTCTGATGTACATCAGTGTAATGCAAAAACTTATATAATTATATTTTTATTTGTGATTTTCAAACAAATTTATTTAAGTAGATGATTTAATATGTAATGAAGAGGGGTGTATTAATTTAGATAAAGATATTTTGTTACCAGCATAGTTCATTTTTACCCACTGTATGGAGCCACTAAAGCCATACTGTGCTGACATTTTCATTCTGTGCTAAAAGCTAAGTTGAAGTTTATTTACTTTTTTTATGTGATTAATCATCTAACATCATCAATACAAAGATTGTTTGCTTGTTATATGAAAGTGGAGACTAAATTGTGATCAAGATAGATATAATTAAATTTGGAAAGATCATTGATTGTTAACATTAGAAAAGGTTTTGTTCGCCATTTTAAATGTAGAAGTAAAAATAAAATTATTTTGTTGAATGTGTGTTAATGTAAGGATATTTTATAACTAAGCTGAATGTAAGATTAGATAAATTTTTTAGTAAGTTTGCTATTAAAGAATTTTTTTAATTAAAGAGAGGCCTACGGTCAGAAAACGCAGTTATTGATCGATCGTCATTGAAAGAAAGTTCTTATCCTTCCATGCAAAATAGTTTGAAGAGTAGGAGAGGAAGTATAAAGCCAAATATATATTAGGTGACTTGATAAATAAGAATATGGATTGCATTTGTATTCCACAATGCATATATGATGGTCAAAAAGAAATTAGGCATGCTGTGGTATAGTGTACAGTATATGATGAGGTTTATCACTTGAAATGTTTAATAATATGCTATGTTGAAGGTGAAGCTATTGCACATAACAATTTATTTAGGCTGAGCACTTTCAAAGTTTCATTACTCCATAATCATAGTCTTGTAGATTGTCAATGTAATTGTATGCAAATATATGCAAAAATATTTTTTTATATTATCCATTTTCTGGACTATAAAAAATGTAACAGTGTGTAAATGTGATAAAATAGGTGAAAAAGTAGTTTCTAAGTATAAATAGTTTAAAGAGAAAGTCAGAAGAAATAGAGCAAAATGTAATTGAAGAAGATAGGATAAAATATTAAAGCAGTGCATATCTGCATGCAGATATACTTGCTTCATGTTTACTTAAATTAACCTATCTCTCATATATATATAATTTATTTATTATTATCCACACACATTAGAAATATGTGCGTGTATGATCTTGCATCATTTTCTAAAGTTAAAGGCTGATTGTTTAAATCATGTGATTTTAAAAAAAAAGTGCATCTTGTTAAAAGAAGAATCAATTAAGAAAAAATGTTAAAATATATACAATGGGAGAGAGGTAGGTAGCCATTAATGCATAAGTGCTGTATTTCTCTATCTATACATACTATCAGCTGTAATAATTGCAGCTGAACACCTTTGGATGCTTTAAGGTGATAAATGAAAGTAAGAAACAAAAATCAGGAAACCTATGTGGTGGCACAAAGGACTGTGGAAGCAAAAACTAAGATGGAACAGGATTTAAAGAAAATTAGATTGAAATCCATTAAGAGAACTCACAAAGTACAACTCCAGGCATAAAATAATATATATAAATATGGAAAGAGGCATGGTCTTGTTATTGTGCATTATTCTGTAGAATTCTACCTTATTCTAAAAGATTCTGTATTATTCTGTTTTGTTTTATTTCTGATTACCAAATAATTATCAAAAATATATAATATAAAAATCTGTATCCTGCTTAAAATTCTACTCAGTGCTTGTAAAAAAGAAACAGAAAATGTTAACCATACCTGCCACTCTGTGTGAATAGTCGGGCATCAGCTTCTCCATGGTTATCGGTGGAGTTGGCAGCCCAAAAAGTTCCATAAAAAATGTAGAAGATCCATCCACATCCTACCATATCCATGCCAATTGGAAGATATCAAACCCATCTACCTATCTGCACAGAAATTCCAAAGTCATCATTTTTATTGCTGGTAAAAATGCTTTCATTTTATTCCAAGTTCTAACTGTAACTCCATTTTATTTAACATATCTCATTAACTAGTCATAATCTCATCAATTATCTCTACCATATTTATTAATGTTAAATCTAATGGCTTAATTATTTAAATAATTTAGAAATCTATATTTTGCATTTTATTTCTGTATTACCTTGAATGATGGAGGGAGTTAAGTTTCAATTGATTATAAGTGTTTGCAAGCCAAGAAGATGCCAAGTTTAAAACTCTAAATTTTAAAAGTAATAAGATACATAAATTGTTTTCTTAGTTTGTCTTATCCCCACCCCCATCATGTCAAGGAAGGAAATTCTTAGAATTATGTACAGAATAAATGAAGGGTAGCAAGGATATTTCTATTCAATTAAATTATAAATTACTTTGTTGTTTATCATATTGCTCTATATGTATGTCATCTAACCTAAGTGTTTAGAAAATAATTTTATTAAAGATACTCATAATAAAATAATTCAGTTTAAATTGTTACTTCACATACCACTAAATTAATAATACACTTTTGATTAAAAAAATGATTCTCTGTAATGAAAACCCCTGTAAATGTGGTAATATATATAATTCAATATTTTATGTAAGAAGTAACATTCCTAAAGGTATCTAAATGTATATTGCATGATTCTCAATGCAATATAATATCCATGTAAATTAAAACCGCAATCCATGTACAAGTTATGTGAGGAATAATGAATTGCTATCAGCTTATTTCAGGAGTAAATAACTCCCCCAAGACTTAAATATTGTTTGATTTGATTTCAAATTTTAGATTATTAAAATAGTTATTGTGAACAGGTTTAATTATAAAAATGAAATGGTTACCCATGGATGCTTATGGTTTATTTATATAAGATTCATAATTTGTATTACTGTGGGCAGAAGGCTTAATAATTTGATCTTTCTATATATATTTGCATTCCTACATCCATATATGTGTGGCAATCGTTGTATCATTATTATTCAACTTTGTCATATATTCTCTGTGTGGTTCATGCATCATATGGTCAAACAGTGTGAGGGCAGACCAGACTCTGTGTGCCCAGATTCCTAATTCATAGATTAGCACCAATCTAGGTTCCACAGAAGCCAGAGACTCCTTGCAACCCCAAATCCTACATTTAGCACATCTTCATTCTCTCCACTGGAATGCATCCTTGGTTAGAAGCAGATGTACCTCTGTGGCCAGGGACATCCACTCTTCAGCAGTGAACTATATACTATCAGATCGCTCAGTTGATCCTCATTGTAGGTACCATTGTCTCCACCCACATAGGTAGTACCACAATTCCCAAATAATGTGTCTTTAACCTTTGCCTGCATTCATCAGCAACCCTGGGTGACCTAAACTTGAACCCATACACAAGTTGTCCCATTTAAATAAATATGTTCTTAACTGTTACATTCAAACCTAGAATAATATTTCCAATCAATTTAAAAAATTCTGCATCATTGTTGTAAGCCACAGCCACATTCTGTAATGCTATATAAAGCCAGTACATCAGTCTAATCTAATCTTTTGTAAGCTATTCTCTCTATTATTTTAATTTTATAATAAAACATAACTAAGCATACATCTTTATTGAGATTCAGAACTATTAATTAGTCATTATATATATATATATATATATATAAAAAAAAAAATATATATATATATAATAAAACACTTCATAAGTCAATTAATTGCAAGACAAACAATCCATGGTTTTGTATCTTATAGATATAACATTAGCACTGTAACATTATAGAAATGATTAAACCCCCAAATCATTCCAACAATGATAATATAAATAAATTAATGTAAGGTTATGAGGTTTTAGCATAGTGTAATGTCAGAAGTTATGAGAACCCTGAGAGAATCCATGTTTAAACCCAGAGCTACATCATGTTGTATGAAGAAGGGAAGTTGTGTGACATCAAGGATGTTAATTAGGTCATTGAGGCTAGGAACTCTAGGTAGGGGTTTTAACTAGGAGCATGGGGATAACCCTGTCTGCTTGTTGAGAACCTACTCAAGCTTTCGGTCTTGTTGACTGATTATACAATCTTGACCATTACAGTATAGTTTTAGTGGAGTGACAGGAAATATGAGTGGAAAAAGTAATGAAATAGAGATGGCTAGCCAAAGAATACGTAAGATAGAGGGAAATGTGAAGGATGTAGAAGCAAAATTAAAATTGCTAGAGACAAAGTGTGAGCAGATGAAAGAATTATTGAGTAGTAATAAGGAAGAAGTGGATAAGGAAGTCCAGAAGGTGGTAGAGAATGTTATGGATGAAGCAGAGAAAGTAGACTATGAGACAGTATTGATAGGAGATTCACTAATTAGAGAATGTGGAGATATAACTGCAAGGAAAAATAGAAATAGGTATGTAAGAGTATGTTTTCCTGGAGCTAGAATTGAGGATATTACAGATAAAGTAAAGAAGCAAGGGAGTAGATATGTATATATTATGGTATGGAGTAATAATTTGTCAGAGCCATCACAGAGAGTAATGGATGAGGACATAGAATTGATTAGAAATTTGATTGAGATTAAAAGTAGGAATAGTTGGATTATTACCAAAATTTGACAAGAAATATTTATTAGATAGGGCATGTTCTATAAATGAAATTGAGAAATTGTGTGAGAGAAATGATGTCATGTTTGTGGATGTATGATTTTTATTGGAAAGAGGAAGTTATATAGTAAAGATGGATTGCACTTAGAAAAACAAGGAAGCGAAGTTTTAGGGAGTTTGATTTATAAAGAATATAGTTTGGGAAACATAAAGGGGGTGGGGTTTTAAGTGGCAGTGTTATCAGAAAGAAGAATGGACTGGATGTAAGAAGTAAATAAAGGATAGCTAATTTAGATTTAAATATAGATGTGGAAAGGGAATGGGTCTGTAAAATTAATGGTAAGAAAGTTATTTATAAATGTAATGGAAAAGAAAGAGTCAAAAAAATTTATAAAAGAGTAGTTAGGAAAGAAGAAATTTGTTAAAATTGGGTATTTGAATGTGCAAGGTGGTAAGAGACCAGAAAAGTGGCTGGAATTAAAGCAATTAAAATTGAAGAGCTTGAGGTATTAGCAATAGTGGAAACACTTCTAAGAGAAGAACCTATTTTGGAAGACTTGGTATGGCAGGGTATAAGTAGAAAAGAAAAGGGAGTGGTGGTATAGGAGTTATGTCAAAAAAAAAATATTTAAATACTGTTAAATGTCAAGAACATTTGTGGATTGAGATAAGGTTAGGAAGACAAGAATGGGAGATAGTCAAACTATAATGGAATGGAACAGTAGCATATATGAATTCCTAGTTAAGGATATACAGAGTTTCAAAAAAAGGATATGAATGGACATATTGAAGAAATTGATCATGTAGGTAATAAGAATGGACAGTTTTTGAAGAATTTTTGTCAGAGAGTGAATTTGAGCATTGGAAATTTATCAAATATTTATAAGGTACAATACATATGGTCTAGAAATAACATATTCCACACAATAGATTATGTATTAGTAGAGAAAGAGGGAATGAATAAAGTACAGAAAATGAAGGTGTTTGATAATGAAGAGAGTGTATGTAATAGTGACCATAGCTTTTTCCATAATAGAAATAGTAATGTGATGGAAAATAATAATAAAAGTAGAAAGGATAGTGAAAGATGTGGATGGAAAGTGAAAGATAAGAATAAGTTAGAAGAGTATAAAATAAAAGTTGAAAAAACCATGGAAGAGTTGATTGGGAGTGAGTATAAGGACTGGTGTGGTGAAATAGAAAAGGTGGCAAATAGGGTTTTAAGTAGGAATATTCAGAAGAATAAGTCATAGGAAAGTGAGATTTGTAAAAGAGAGGAAAAAAGCATGCAGAGAATATAAGTGTTATTAAGAACCAAGAAAGTGAAAAAGATGTTAATGCTAAATGGAAAAAGTACTTAGAAAAAAAAATTGGCTAAAATAGATATTCATAGAGAGAGAATGAAATTGAGTAGTAAATTGTTGAGGATATTAATAAAAGTGGAAGAGATGGGAGTAAAAAAAATTTCAAAATGCATTAAAAGACAGACTGTAGAGGAGAAAGAAATAGTGTTACTAGATGATGAGAGAATAGAGTGTAACT
Organism: Epiperipatus broadwayi; assembly: GCA_028023455.1. Classification (NCBI taxonomy): domain Eukaryota; kingdom Metazoa; phylum Onychophora; class Udeonychophora; order Euonychophora; family Peripatidae; genus Epiperipatus; species Epiperipatus broadwayi. Next base: position 3,166,419 of record JAQFVV010006278.1, on the reverse strand, counting down.
CTAGAGAAGAATTAGAGATAATCTTAAATAAGAATGTTATGGATGTAGAAAAGTTGTTAGATGTGAAGAACAAAATGGCAGCAAACATGAAAGCATATAGTAATGAGAATATTAGGTTTACAGAAATGAACTGAATGAGGCAGATGAGAAATTGCAAAGTGAAAAGGCAATAGGTTTGGATGGATGGGCAGCAAAGATGGTAATGAATTTAGGACATAGAGCAAAAGTAAAATTATTATCCTGTTTTAATAAGATGGTACAGAAAAGAGATTTTTCGGGTAGTTGGAGTAATACAAGAGTAAGGCTATAATTGCAAAATGGATGGAAGAAAATAATATAGTGGGAAAAATTTCGATCAGATAGGCATATGGGAGATAGTTTATTTGTAGTTATACAACTTACGGATATGATAAGGAATACAGGCAGACAGTCATATGTGGTTTTTATAGATATAAAGAAGGCATATGATAGAGTAAATAGAAATAGATTATGGATAAGTTTAGTTAATTTGAGAATGGATGGAGCTTTAGTAGATATTATTAAGAAATTATATAAAAATAATTACTATACTTATCAATTAGGGAATATAGAATCAGTTAAAGTTAAAAATGGGGTGAGATTAAGGCAAGGATGCCCTATTTGACCTATTTTGTTTTTGTTGTATTTGAGAGAAATGGAAAGAACTATAGAAAGATTAGAAAGAGGGATAGAGATATCATTAATAGATGGCAAGGGAATACATACATTGTCAGGTCTTTTATTTATGGATGACGTCTTTTTGTGTGCAGAAAGAAGGGAAGATATAGAAGTTATGCTGAGGACATGCACAAGGGTGGGTGAAGAGATGAGGATTAAATTTAGTGAAGAAAAATCAAAAGTAATGATTAATACTGGGGAAAGAGAAGACAAAGATTTTTTATTGGGGCATATAAAGTTAAGTGTGGTGAATAGATATAACTATTTGGGAATCATCTTAAGTAATCAAAGAAATTGCTTGGATGAATGGGAGAAAAAATTGACAAAGGAAGCAAAGAAAAAAAGGGCTTGATAAAGAAGTTAAGTGTTCTCATATAATAAGTATAATGTAGCTAAAATTGTATGGGAGTGGCAGTAGCAGGGTTAACATATGGTAACGATGCATTGTGTTAGTAAAGGGGTATTAGATTACTTAGAGAAAGTACAAAGAGAAGTAGGAAGACATGCATTAGATGTGTGGATGCCAAAAGAGGCAATTCAAAGAGAAATGGGATGGTCAAGTTTTTATATAAGAGATGCAAAAACTAAAATGAAAATGTTTGGTAGATTGCAGTTTATGGATATATGAGTTATGAATAAAGAGCAAGCAACAAGATGGGTGAGAAAGGTAATGTAATAAAGAGCAAGCAACAAGATGGGTGAGAAAGGTAATGTGGTATGCAAAAGATTTGGATAAAGAATTTATATCAGTATACTTGTACAAAAAGGTGGGAAGATTGTGTTAGGAGAATTGCTGGGTGTTGTAGTGCTAAGGAATGGGATAAAAGAATAGATGCATTAATAAAGAATAGAGAGTTGGAGAGATGAAGAACTAGTATGGAGAGTAAGAAGTGTTTAAATATATATAGAAGTAAACAGAATATTGGGTGTGAGTTAATTTATGATAATAGCAAAGAAAGTAGTTTACTGTTTAAGGCTCGAACAGGATCTTTAGCAACAAAGGAATATACACATAAATAGAAAAATGTGGGTGATTTAATCTGCAAGTTGTGTAAGAAAAGCATAGAAATTATTAGGCATCTGTTAATTGAATGTAAATGCCTGACAGCAGAAAGGATACAAATAATAAAGTTATGGAAGAATAAATATAAACAGATTATACAGAAAGTGGGTTATTGGTTTTTATGCTCAGTTTGAGAAAAGGCAAGGAGGATTTAAATATAACGGCCATGAAGTTGACAAAGATTATGATGTGGAAATGGGATGGAGCAGTATAGAGAATATGGGAAAAATTAGGGTGAGAATGGAAAGGGAAGTTAAAGTGGCTAACAGGTTTCTCTGGGCATAGTTGCTGAAAGATTCCTGACTTCATAGAAGAAGTCACAGTGTATCACATCACAATATCTCATCAAACTAATTGATAAATTAAACTTTTTTTAAAAAAATTTGATTGTTGTAAAAGTACAAATTAGTGGTAATTTAAACATTTTTAAAATTCTATTTGTCTTTCAAATTTTTTATCTTCTGATTTGTCTTTCAAAATAGACAAAAATGTCATCTGTAAATAACGAGTTTCATTAAATACAATACTAAAAGACAAATAAATTATAAATTACATATTTTTTATCTTTCACAAAAGAAATTTTTACTTAATCAATGATTTTTATAGATCTGTATATTATGGAGAATCTTGTACAAATATTGCCACCAGAATCTCACAAATACTTATACAAACATGTGAAAAACGATTCTGAATATAAATCTATCTTCTTAGAACATGAACAATAGACTAGCTACACTTTTGACCCAGCAAATATTAAGATCATCTGTACTGAACGTGATGACAGAAAGCAAAAGGTAAAAGAGACATGGTTTATTTTGAATAATTCCCATACAATCAATAAAAAAGAAAATAGTTTTCAACTATCTAAAAATGAAATATGTAAATTATTAATTTACATAAATTAGCATTCCACATAAATTATATGAGTGCTATGAATCTGGCTTCACTGGCCGAAAACGTGCTCAGCCATTAATGATCTACATACATATATTGAAAGAGATATTTATTTTATATTACGCTATGTTTTTATAAACTGTAATATTAATAATCAGCCATTAAGCTAATGCACATGCGCTTTGTGGATTTTTAACTATAATGGAATACTCTCACATATATTGAATAAAATCTCTTCTTACCCAATGTTGAAATAAATAAATTAATCAATACATAGTATAATAAAAATCAACTGACTTAGTAACAAAACATAAAAAAAAATTATTATTTTTTAATTACTACTGATAAACAAAGCAAATGTCCTGAAGAAAGGCTAAAAAGAGGTTTCATCACTGCGGTTTTATTGCAGAGACATTTTCCAGCATATATCAATTCAGATATGACCAATAGTTCAATGGATATGCCTCTAATCTTCTTTAGAACATTGACTTTGGTTTCAATCTATGAATATTCAATTGTCTGTATTCACTTCAGTCACCAGATCTGTGTAATGCTATTGACAGTTGATAATCAAAGATCTATTCAACATTATTGGAAATTTTTTTTCCATATGTCATAGCATCGGCCGGGAGGCAAACCCACAACCGTCTGCAACCAACTACTTGCTTGCAAGGCAGCTGCGATGACCTCTCGGCTAACAATGTCAGTTATAAATTACATAAATATTTGGTTTTTCATTAAAGAACATTTTATTAATGTGCAAATATAAATGTAATGGAACTGTGAATTATGCTAATGATTGCAATTATGTTATCCAAAGATAAATACAAATAAACAAACAAAAAACATTATAATTCATACATTTTATAATAGTCAAACTGTCACTTTTGGTTTCTGAGTACCATACATGATCATGTTTGTAAAAATAAAATTTTCTGAAGCTTCCAATGGGTTATATCACATTGCAATCCTATCACAGCCATCCATTAGCCCAGAAGTCAGAGCAACATCTCATACCAGATATATTACAAACATGCACATTGTCAAGCAATTCTTATAGCATGTTACAATTCAACTTAGTATACACGTTATTTCTAGAGAAGCTTCAAACTTAATTTATATATATATTTTTATTAAATACAATTCCATCACACATTACAGAAATATCACATGATCACCCTTTCATATGCTTATACCAAAATGTATAGATGCTGAACTGAGTTCAAATCTATATAACTATACAAGTGAATGATCTGGGATTGAAAACATTATTGTTTTCATCTTGGGATTCTAGCTTTATTGTTAACCAAGTAGGTAAAAAGTAGCTGCTGCATTGTGTTAGATCGTAAGATCTAGGAGCAGTGCTCTCAAATCCACTTCTTCTTATTGATGAAAGCCACAAGCTAAAAACTAGTCTAGGGATATTGGATGCACAAATTTTCCTGCATTCATTGATTATAAAGAATTGCACTTGGTGGTACTACTGTATGGAGATTTTGCTACTATTATTACTGAAACTTATGATCAAAGACATGTGAAAAAGATAAAATGATTCCCAAGATGCACATTTTGTGGTGAACCAACACTCATCAGTTGGCCCAGACCACAATCTCTTACACATATCTTCATCATTTGTTCAGTATATATAAAGATAGCAAATTATTATAGTTCAATTGACAGGTTTCAAATTCTCTGCAGTACAATATTGATAAAAACCACTTTATGGAAATATATTAATAACCATTACTAATTTATCAAACTAGTCATTATCCCTAGTCCAAATATCTTACTTAATGGAGAATGTATCTGCAGTGGTATAGAGGCATCAACACCTGATTTCTTTGCCCATGTTGACAGTTACATATACATATATATTGAACAAATAATGAAGATATGTATAAGAGATTGCAATCTCAGCCAACTGATGAGTGCTGGTTCAGCATGAAATGCTCATCTTAGATTTATTTATCTTTTTCAGATGTCTTTGACCATACATTTCAGCAATGTGGGGACTATACATTTCATTTAAAAATATATATTATAAAAAAAAAATAAGTTTGGTTTCTCTAAAATGTATATATGAAGTTGAATTTTAACATGTGCTATATGGATTTCTTGACAAAAAGTATGTTTCTAATGTATCTATAGTGTAAGAAGTTGATTTGACTTCTGGACTGGTGAATGGTTGTGATAGGATTGCAAACATGATATAATTCATTAGACACTTCAGTTATTTCCTGTTCAGTTGCATATAATCTAAGTTATTTATTTATTTAAATATAAAATTTGTAAATAAATTTTAAATTAGGACAGTATTCATTTTTCCATTTTGAAGTGTTGTATATGATTATAAGTATTAATAAAAATTTCTTTGATTGATATTGAAAGAACATACATTTTATTCTTCTTTTATTGCCTTTTATGAACTTAATGTTTTGTATTTTGCTTGATAAAATATTTTCTGAGCATAATGCTAAAAAGTTTTATAAAATTTTGGAATATACTAAAAGTTGATACTGATTTTAAAGTGCCATACCAATTAGAAAGATCCTAATTTCTTGATAACTAGATCACTATTATATTTCTAAAAAGAAAAATATTTCACTATTTACTTTATTTTTAAAATAAAAATACCATAGTTTTTTTTTACTTCAGTGAATGCATGATTGAACACACAATAAAATATAAGTAAATACGTCCCCCCAATTTATAATTAATGTCTTTTTTGTTTATACTATAAATTTAATTTACATCTGCATACTATACATATAAAAAAGCATTTGTGTTATACATGTGGGTATATTGAAAAGTACAATAAACTTGCAGTTCAATAAACAATACACATTCTAATTAATGTTTATCAACAAAATATGAGCTATTATATGCTATTACATTTGTGCACATGGGGAACAAGCTTGGAGCAAAATTAATGTAGTCTGTAAACTCCACTGTATATTTATTTTTAGACTACTTTGTACAAACTAAAAAAAATGTTATGAAAAAATATTTTATTTTTCAATTATGAAGTACACATAAATTTTCATTTTTACAACTATCTACCTATTTATTTTTAGATTATAAAAACTTTAAAAAACTATTTATTTTTAGATTACTTTATATAAATCTATAATCCACTATTAAAACAGGCAAAACTCACCATATAGTATTGCCACTCAGTGCAAGCCAGAGTAATCAAAGGATGCCAGAAGGCTTGTGCATAAAATCCCCGTCTAGTGCCTACTCATCCAATATCTCCAAACTAATTTCTGGCTTGTGGCCTTTGTCAGTGAGGAGCCTTGGATCTGAGAGCACTGCACCTAGATCTTAGGATCTAATGCAACCCTCTGGCAGTCACCTTTTACCTCTACTTAACTACAAAACTATGAGTCTTTTCAATCCAAACTCATTAGCTTATATAGTCATATGGATAAGGATTTTATGCACAAGCCTTCTGGCATCCATTGATTACTCTGGCTTGTACTGAATGGCAACACTGTTTGGAGAGTTTTGCCTGTTTTAATAGCAGTTATAAGCAAGCATAAGAAATGGTGATCATGTGCTGTTTATTGGCTTATATTTCATTATTTGCATCTTTAAATATGCATCAATGTAAAGTAAGCTTAATCTTCAAATTATTGATTAGTGATGTGATGTGATGTGATGTACTGTGACCTCTCCTTAAACGAAGTCAAGAATCTGTCAACAATTATGCCCAGAGAAACCTGTTAGCCACTTTATTTTCCATTCCCGACTCTAAGTTTTCCCATTGTCAACTCTATGGCCTTTATATCTAAATCCCCCTTATCTTTTCCCAAACTCAGCATAAAAACAAATAATCCACTTTCTGTATAATCACTTTTCATATTTATTTTTCCATAACTTTATTATATGTACTCTTTCTGTTTTCAAGCATTTACATTCAATTATCCTTCATTACATAATTTACAAACTATGTGATGTGATGTGATATATTGTGGCTTCTCCTTAAACGTAAGTCAAGAATATCTCAGCAATTATTCCCAGATAAACCTGTTAGCCACTTTATTTTCCAATCCCCACTCTAAATTTTCCCATATTCTGCTCCATCCCATTTCCACAACATAATCTTTGTCAACTCTCTAACCTTTATATCTAAATCCCCTTTATCTTTTCCCAAACCCAGCATAAAAACCAATAATTCACTTTCTGTATAATCACTTTTTTCATATTTATTCTTCCATAACTTCATTATATGTACCCTTTCTGTTTTCAAGCATTTACATTCAATTAACAAATGCCTAATATTTTCTATTCCTTCCTTACATAATTTACAAAATAAATCACCCATTTTTTTTCCATTTACATGTATATTCTCTTGTGGCTAAAGATCCTGTTCAAGCCTTAAATAATAAACTACTTTCCTTACTATTATCATATATTAACTCACACCTAATACTCTGTTTATTTCTATATATATTTAAATTCTTTTTATTCTACATACTATTTCTCCAGCTCTCTTACTCCCCATTCTTTATTAATACATCTGTTCTTTTATCCCATTCCTTACTACTACAACACTCAACAATCCTCTTAACACAATCATCCCATCTTTTGTACAAATATACTGATATAAATTCTTTATCCAAATCTTTTGCATACCGCATTACCTTTCTCATCCATCTTGTTACCTGCCCTTTATTCATAACCCAATTAAATACTATTTTAGCTATTCTTTTATTATCCATAAACTGCAATCTACCAAACATTTTCATTTTACTTTTTGCATCTCTCATATGAAAACTTAACCATCCCATTTCTCCTTGAATTGCCTCTTTTGCTGTCCATACATCTGCATCCAATGAATGTCTTCCTACTTCCCTTTGAACTTTTTCTAAGTAATTTAATACCTCTTTACTAACATATAATGCATCATTACCATATGTTAACCCTGCTACTGCAACTTCTTTCCATATAATTCTAACTACATCATATTTATTATATGAAAACACTGTTAATTTCTTTATCAATCCCTTTCTTTTCTTTGCTTCATTTATCAATTTTTTCTCCCATTCATCCAAATAATTTTTCTGATTACTTAAAATAATTCCCAAATAACTATATCTATTCACCACACTTAACTTAATATCTCCCAATAAAAATTCTACATCTTTTCTTTCCCTAGTATTAACCATCATTATATTTGATTTTTCTTCACTAAATTTAATCCCCATCTCTTTACCAACCCTTGCACCTGTCCTCAACATAACTTCCATATCTTCTCTTCTTTCTGCACACAAAAATATATCATCCACAAAAAAAAAAAAACTGACAAAATATATACTCCCTTACTACCTATTAACGGTATCTCTATTCCTCTTCCTAATCTTTCTATTGCTCTTTCCATTTCACTCAAATACACAACAAACAAAATAGGTAACATAGGGCATCCTTGCCTTAGCCCCACCCCATTTTTTAACTTTAACTGATTCTATATTTCCTAATTGATATAATTACTTTCATATAATTTCTTAATATCTATTAAAGCTTCATCCATTCCCAAATTTGCTAAACTTATCCATAATCTATTTCTATCTACTCTATCATATGCCTTCTCTATATCTATAAAACTCATATATAACTGTTTACCTAAATTTCTACTCATATCCATATGTTGTGTAACTACAAATAAAATATCTCCTATAAGCCTATCTAATCTAAAACCTCCTTGCATTTCCCCCACTACATTATTCCCTTCCATCCATTTTACAACTCTTCTAGCCACCATATATGAGAAAACTTTATATAAAACTGATGTTATCACTATTGGTCTATAATTATTCAACTTTCTATGATCCTTACCCTTTCCTTTAAATAATAATCTTACTCTTGTATTACTTCAACTACTTGGGAAAACTCTATTCTGTGCCATTTTACTAAAACAAGATAATAACTTTACTTTTGCCCTATATCCTAAATTCATTACCATCTCTGCTGCCCATTCATCTAAACCTCTTGCCTTTCCACTTTTCAATTTCTTCTCTACCTCATTCAGTTCATTTTCTGAAAACCTAATATTTCCATTACTATATGCTTTCATGTTTTCTATCACTCTATCATTCACATCTAACATCTTTTCTATATTCATTACATATCTATTTAAGATTATCTCTAAATCTTCTCTAGAGCTACACTCTATTCCCTCATCATCTAGTGATGTGATGTGATGTGATGCACCGTGACTTCTCCTTAAACAGAGTCAGAAATCTATCAGTGGCTATGCTCAGAGAAACCTGTTAGCCACTTTACCTTCCTTTTCCATTGTCCCCCCTAAGTTTTCTCATAATCTGCTCCATCCCATTTCCACAACATAATCTTTTTCAACTCCATGACCTTCATATCTAAATCTCCCTTCTCTTTTCCCAAGCCTAGCATAAAAACCAATAACTCACTTTCTTCATAATCACCTTGTTCATATTTAATCTTCCATAACTTCATTATTTGTACCCTTTCTGCTTCCAAGCATTTACATTGAAGTAACAGATGCCTAATATTTTCTCTGTCTTCCTTACTTGCAGACTAAATCACCCATATTTTCCCATTTATGTGTATATTCCCTTGTTGCTAAAGATCCCACTCGAGCCTTAAACAATAAACTACTTTCCTTACTATTATCATAAATTAACTCACACCCAATGTTCTGTTTACTTCTATATATATTTGAACTCATTTTACTCTCCATACTAGTTCTACATCTGTTCAACTCCCTATTCTTTATTAATGCACCTATTCTTCTATCCCACTCCTTACCACTATAACACCCAACAATCCTCCTAACACAATCATCCCACCTTTTGTACAAGTATAATGACATAACTTCTTTATCCAAATCTTCTGCATACTGCATTATCTTTCTCACCCATCTTGTTGCCTGCCCTTTACTTGAAACCCAATTAAATACTATTTTGGCTATTCTTTTATTATCTATAAACTGCAATCTACCAAACATTTTCAATTTGCTTTTTGCATCCCTCATATAAAAACTTGACCATCCCATTTCTCTTTGAATTGCCTCCTTTGCTGTCCACACCTCAGCATCTAATGCATGTCTTCCTATTTCCCTTTGTACTTTTTGTATGCAATCTAATACCCCTTTACTAACACATAAGCATCATTGCCATATGTTGACCCTGCTACTGCCACTCCCTTCCATACAATTCTAGCTACATCATATTTATTATATGAAAACACTGTTAATTTCTTTATCAATCCCTTTCTTTTCTTTGTTTCATTTATCAATTTTTTCTCCCATTCATCCAAGCAACTTTTCTTATTACTCAAGATGATTCCCAAATAATTATATCACCACACTTAACTTTATATCCCCCAATAAGAAATCTTTATCTTCTCTTTCCCCAGTATTCACCATCATTATATTTGATTTTTCTTCACTAAATTTAATCCCCATATCTGTACCCACCCTTGCACATGTCCTCAGCATAACTTTCATGTCTTCTCTTCTTTCTGTATACAAAAAGACATCATCCACAAAAAAAAGACCCGACAATGTATATACTCTCTTGCCACCTATTAATGGTATCTCTATCCCTCTTCCAAGACTTTCTATTGCTCTCTCCATTTCACTCAAATACAACACAAACAAAATAGGTGACATAGGGCATCCTTGCCTGTCCCATCCCATTTTTAACTTTAAATTGAATAGAAAAGTGAATGTAGAAAACCTACTGTACCAATAACAACAATTTATATTAGTAAAAGCTGTTATCAAACTAAAATAAAAATTAATATTTTTAAAAATTGAACTTAAAAACTAACTAAACCTGTCCTGTTTTTATAACTAAAAGCTTGAATTTTTGTATTTTTGACAAAAAATATTTTGAAATTGTTGAATTATAGTTGATTTAATTGAATTGTGATTTCACAATTTATTTAGCATCACTAAGGACGTATGTACATTTATAACTAATAAGCAAATAACTGTTAATGTTAAACATGCTTACAATAAAGGCTTTTGTGGAAGCAATAAAAAAAAACTGTAGAAGACTTTTTAAGGGAAATCTATATAAAACGTAGTCGGTAATCATCATTTTAGGAAAAATTAAAGTCTTGTTTTGCTAGAGAATGTAAGTACCTTTTTTTTAAAAAAATAAGGCTCAATTTGAAAAATTATTGTAAAAAAAATGTATACATTTGAAATAGAGAAATATAAGACTCCTTGACCAAAGTAAGAAAAATGGCTAATGATTTTTTTAATTTTAAAAAAAAAAACTAGATTAGTGTATATAAATAAAAATTAATTTTATATTTAGCCAAAGATTTGTTTTTAAAAAAGAAACAAGGCAAGAGAAAGTTATGTTAGTTTATAAAATCTTTGACATGTTCAGAAATCATAACATATGACATTATTCACTGATATTTTACTCTGGAGCAGTAAAAGAAAGATTTGGAGCACACAAATAAAACATATAGTAAAAATAACATATTACCAATTTTTTTACTTCTTTATAATATGCAAACTAAAATCTAAAATTCAAGAAACGTTCTAAAATTTTGAATGCACAATACCATATATTATTTTCTATGTTAGCAAAAACCAGAAACTGATTTACGAATGAAGATATTATAACATTGGGTGTTCAATGATTATGCAAAATTATAGTAGATGGCTTAGAGCATAATTAAAATAAGTGCTCTTAGAAGCATATGAAAAGATCATGTGATATTGGTATTAACATTCCTATCTATAGAATAAAACTGGTCTTCAATTAGCATTTAGCTAAGATGGGTAAAATATGTAAAACATTTGTCAGATCTATAACCATGGAAAGTAAACTGGTTTGGGTTCAAAATCTTAGGGTTTTAAAAATACAATAAAACAGAAAAAGATCATACTAGATATGTAAATGCATAAATTCCAAAATTTAATCATCTGACAAAGGCAAAACCAAATCCAATCTAGGAATAAAAATGGTATACTATATTCCATAGCTAATGGCTCTAAATATAGCATAAAATGTTTTTGCTACTTTCATTAACTAACTGCTTAAGTTTTACATAGTTCATAATGTTCTTACATATATAAATATTTGAGATTACTAGGCAACAGAATAATGCAACTAAGAGATAACATTTGAATAGCTTTGTTAGCCTTCCCTTACACTATTTTTTTCTAATATCCAAAAAAAGATGTTGAATTTTTATTAAAAAGCATTAATCATGAAATTAAAATTTTAATTACATAACTGGTAACAAAAATTAATTATTTAGCTTCAGAGAAACAATATTATTTTTTTAAAAATCTATCTCATTGCATTAATAATTTAATATTTAAAAAAATCTTAAACCACTATAATAATTAATCAATTTACAAAGTGCACACATTTAATATTAATATTTCAATAAACTTATTTATAAATAAAGATTCCAATTTGACAAATATTAACAATGTTTTGAGTTTAATGATATATTCTAGGCATTACTTTCTAATTCCAAATGATGCTAGGAAGTCGGAGTTAAAATAATTTCACTAATCAGAAGAGTAAATATCTTAATTAAAATACAGTGAAGTTGGGAACTATGCTATATTTAGTCAAGCACCTCTCACATTTAACATATATAATGTATAATATTTCATGTTTGATAGATAAACAGTGATTAAAATAAAATACATAATGTTCACTGAATTACGAGTGTACAGTACTTTTTAACATGCACACATATATATAGTAGTAATATAAATCAAGATTATAATATAAACAAAAATTTAAAATAATATAGTTATTAATAATAAATCGAAGGGACACATTTATATATATCTTACTGAATGGGTGTTCTCTCAAGCATTCACTAAAGCAATACGAATGACAGAAAAGCAAATATCATATTTTTATTTTTAAAATAAATAACAAAATATCTGATTTTTGTATTTATTAAATACACTCTTGGCTATTTTTTTTTCCAATAATTTTTTTATATAGAGAGAAATATAATAGTGATCTTGTTATCAAGAAATTAGAATTTTTCTACTTATTTTGATGTTTTTAAAACAGTTTCAACTTTTAAAGTTTGTAATAAAACATTTAGAATTGCACTCAGAAAATATTTTATTATGCAAAATACAGCACATCAAATTCGAAAATAATAAAATAAATAAGCTTTCAACATAAACTAGAATAATTTTATTAATATATAATAATCATGTATGGCCCTCAGAAAAAAAAATGGCTGCCAAATATTTGCAAATTTGAGTGATTTTTCTTTAGATACATATAATTGAAGTAGTTAGCTACAGCATAGTTTGTGGCTCCACTGTAATATTAGAATTCTTGCTATATTGCTTATATTAATAAATTTCTAACAAATTTCATTCCATCTTGACATTTTTCTTAGTGGTTTATCCAATATATCTATTCATAAAAGACAGCTCTGAAGATGGCTGCTATATAGGCAACACTGTGAGATACTTGATCAAGAATGCAATACTATTTGATTCATTCTTTCGCTATTTATACATTACTCTTTTATTTTTGTTCGAAAATTGTTTGTTTTAATAAATATCTTTCTGAAGACATTTTTTATATTTTAATGGAATAAAAAATTTAAAAATTCACCTTTGATAAAACCTAACATATTCTAAAAAACAAAAACAAAAAACAATGGCTTAAATGATATAGCCTATAACACATAATATAAGTACAACATAATCATGTTAAATTTTGTATTAATAGAATATTAAGTAATTATCTCTCCTTAAATTTATAGATTCTGTACACTACAAACTTCATAAAAAATATTTTTCTTATTTGATATTTTTAAAAACTAAATTAATATCCAAAAGCAATTAATCATAATCAAAATCACATTGGATATTAGCTTGAAATATTTATTGCCATCACATTCTGTATGATATATATACAGCTCACAAAATAAGCTCTTAAGAAGCTTTGAGAATATCCTCAATCCCAGACCGGTTTCTCCTTCTGGCGTCATCAGTGAGGTGCCAGGATATTCAAGCATTAGAATAAAAATACTAGAACAAAGCCCAACACTAGATCTGAAATTGTCAGACATCCATATCTTACAATTCAGCTATCTAACTCAAATAGCCATATGGGATTGAACTAAGTTCAGATACACCATATATAAATAGAGGATATTCTCAAAGCTTGTTAAGAGCTTATTTTGTGAGCTCTATATATAACATTTGTAAATACAAGTTTTATTAAATTAAGTCATGTGACATCTGACTTGATTTTTTTTTTTTTATCATTCCATATGATTTAGATTCGATGATCTAATTTACTGTTGCACTTTTAAATAGGATTGATCAAATGGACAAGCATTATCTTTATTAAAAGTTAATTAAGAATAATTGTTTCAAAAAAAAAAAGGATAATCATTATACATATAGTCTCAATTTATTATTTTCTCATGAAAAAAAAAACCTACCATTATACATTTAATGTGACTTGCCAAACTAGCATATCTAGAGATATTTAATAATTGCTAATGAGAATCAATTTGAATAATGAAATTTAAATCACTACAAAAAGAACGTAAGTAGTTATCTCCAATGTATAACTATGATACAGTACACAGGCCAGAATTCAGGCTATGTAGTAGACTTTTTATCTGGTGCATGGATAAATTCAAAATTGAATATAAAGTATTTACATATGTGGAATATTTAATATTTTTTATTAATAACTATTGGCTTGTTCTTGTCAAAATTTGCATTTAATTTTTAAATATATATATATATATACAGTGAAACCTGTCTCCAATGATTTAATATTCAGATATTGCCCAGGATATTTGAAATCACATATGCTTATTTATTTATTTTTTCATACATAATATATTAATTAAATCAATTCACAAGAATATGTCTAACAAGTTTTTAAAATCATTTTGACAATGACAAACCCTAAAATGAATCCAATTCTGAATAAAAATATTATCCCAGAACCATTCAGCCCACTACATGTATTTTCTTTTTCAAAAGCTCCTTTATTTATTTATTTTGCATATATTGTTTATTTGTTCCGTATTTTCTATTTTAAACTGAAGACTTAAAATTATAAAATTAAAATTGTTAAGAACATATAGTTTGTTTAGTTGACAGTTAAGAACTTAACCTAAGCTTAAAAAGGTTTGGATATATCTGCATTTGTGGGTGGATTTTGATCACATTTAATATTTAAAAACCAAATTAAAATAAAAAAATCAATTGCTCTTACTAAAAAATATGTATAACAATCTAAAGATTTACCAAAGTATAGCTTTTCTGTGTATAAATTGAAATGTAAATAAACTTAAATGTTCTTATGAATTCAATTTTGCTTTGTATTATCAGATGATAATCATCTCTGATTACTTTGATTCTTAAATATTATACTATAGAATGAACCCTAAAGAGATTTGAAGTGGTGTTAAATATATTTCAAGAATGGTCTAAAAATTTAATTGTTTGGTTGCATTTCAACTATTTCTTCAGAAAAACCATCTACAAATCTCATTACATTCTAGCCATAAAAGCAGAAATTGTAAAAAGTTTGATTATTTGGGATGTGTAATTTCTTTGGTTCCAAAAGACAGCAAAAGAAAAAGATCAATAAAAGCAGATATATTAATTACAATGATGACCTAAATACTTAAGATGACTTTATGGAAACTACTGTTGGTTTTCAAAAATTGTGAGATGTTATGAAAATAATAGTGTAAAAGAAATAACAGCAATAGGGTTAATTCATTAAGTCAAACTTATGTACTCTTCTACAGTTGCAACAAGAAACATCTAATGATAATGTCCTTTATGAATTTACTATCAAATTACAAAGTTTTGAAAAAGTATCAAATAATAATCTGGAAAAGAAAAAGATGTAAACAAAGAGCAACTTGAAAATCAACCAGAAAATAAAGTGATTGCCAAAAAAATAATGTTTATGACTCTCAATGTGTGAGATTTTTACAGATGGAATAAAAATCACAAATTCATTAAGTATTATTATTAATATTTTGCAAAATATCTTTTGATATACTAATAATAACAGATAAAATTTGATAACACGAGTAAAAATATTTTTGATAAGTTACTTTCAATCTTGGCAATTTATCAATTTTGCTGATAATAGACTAGCAAGGCACACAATTTCTGATTAGTAAAGAAAAGTTCAACAGATATTTTTGTTATGTAGTCACCAACCAAATTTCATATGATTTCTTCTTCTATTGCTTATCTAGAAAATGTTGCTTTCTTCCATATAATTCAAGCCAAAAAAGCCAGAACATTTATTTTATGTACTAAATTTAATCCTATTCAGTGGCTCTTATAATTAATAAAAGATATTGATTACCTCAAGTTACTAAAATTAATTTAGCACATAATGATATCTGAGATATGGCTAAAAATTTGTATTAGTCATAATTAATTAACAATAATACTGATATTGAGTTTTCCCTGCAATTGCATTTGAATTTCACTGAAAATTCACTCAGATTTAAATTATTAAGTAGATGAACAAACGTATGCAAATATGAATAGTACTGACAAGTAAAGACTAAAAGTCTGCATTCACAAAGATGCATTACCCTCATCAAGATCAATTAAAGCACTCTTAAAACAAGTCAAGGTGTATGCATAAGTATGTGCATATACCTTCAAATGTGATTCTAATGGCAAATTTATATTTTCAGCATAATTAACGATATTAAAAGTTAAATCCTACTTCAGGATGTGTGTGCATTATGTAAAATAATGTTTATTAAATGTGTTTGTTGTTCTTTAATCATTCTAAGTTTCCCATATGTTTTTATAGATTTTTAAACTTGTATACATTTATTACATTATATATTTACATTTCTTTATTCATCATGCTTAATTAGTTCTGATAAAATAGTGTACTGGATAAATTATGAAAAAAAAAGAGGTTAAATTGCCATAAGAAAATAATTTGAAATATCATACTAAAACTGTAATAATCGCATTTATTTATTGACAATAATATACTTAAATAATGTATGAATACTAATATTGCATTCATTATACTTTTTTTAAAAAAAAAAACAATGAAAGTATGAATTAAATAAAAAATTAAACTTATTCAGTTTTAAAAAACGCTGCCCCCCCCCCCATGTTTTGCCTTTAATTATTTTACCTTTAAACTTATAAGTACAGTTAGAAAAAGAATGAAGATTTAATATTACTTTTCAGGATTTTAACTTTTATAAATTAAAAATAGCTTTATATATATAAACCTTTATTAACACAATAACTATTTACAATTTATACAAGTAATTAAACACATGATAAATATGTTACAGTTTTGTATACCAAAACCCAAAGAATTTGATATATTCCACTATTAAGACAAAAAAGACTGCGGGCAATTAACTAGTTCTCTTCCACTCAAGGATATTGACTTGTAACACTGTAATAGGAGTCTCTAAGACATGCAACTCAAATGAGCAAAGCATGCAACAAAATGATGCATCTGCAGCCAAATAAACCTATATAAGCTTTTAATTCTTCAAAATGAAAATCTTAAAAGGGAAAAAAAGTTGGGTTTTAATTTTGTTTACAAAATTAAAAATTTGGTTTGGAATATAATTACCATCAGCAGACAGAAATTAATTTCACCATAATAAGCTTTTGTTAAGTTTTTACTTCTACAGTGGTTTTTCATGAATTTTACAATTTAAGATAATCTTTTGATAGCCAGGCACGGCTGCTTGATGGCATTGTTTGTGTAAAAACACATAAAAATGCTGTTTATGCAGCTGTACTTATGGCTAATACAACTTTTGTTGTATTAGCCATTTTAGGCCGCTTGATGGCATTGCACAGTAATATTATGGCCTGTTTTGTGCTTTGCGATATTTTATGCGAATTTGCACAATACATAGATGGCTATCGTATTGTGTTACAGTGTTTGTTTTTGAAGTGGGCATAATTTTTTAAATGTCGAATACATAGTATTTTAATTTCTACTTAAATCATGCAGTCTGAATTACTACGAATTGTCACACTGTCACCACCCTTCCCTACACAACTTGAAATATGGAGTTTGCTTTCAGTAAGTCATTATAAGTCATAATGATATTTCAGATAGTGTTATTTTCGAATGACATAATTTTGATGACATTCACAGTTATAGTCCTGTATTCTTTTCACCTTTGATAACTTTTCATTTCATATTTAAATTAGTTATAGTACTTTTCTTAAGTTTAGAAATTTATTAATGGCAAACTGTGATTACAGAAAATGCATGATAATAAAAGTATAATGCTGGAAAAAGCCATCATATTTTTAAATCACTCACACAGTTTGTTTTTGAGTCTGTGCATTATGAAACTTTTATTTTGTGAACTTCTAGTCTCTGAAGCATCTGTTTTATTTTGTACAACTATGACATCTTTAATCATATTTTCTCCAAATACCACACTGTGATAAAAAAAACATTTAAATTAAGATTTGATGAATAAAGGATTTCTCCTTGTAATTTTAAATAAATTTGTTTTTAAAATGAAATATATCAACTTTGCTATTCACTTCATAGTATATCATATATCCCATAAATTGTCTTCTTATACAGAATAAAAAGACATAACTATTTTTATGATTTTTCATCTGTATAAAAAATTCATAATTCCAATTAAAGATTCCTACTTTCATTATTCTTAATCTCTCTTTCTGTGACAAATTGAGTGTGTAAATAAATACATAAAATAAGATGTACTCAAAAATTTTTATATGGATTTACAAATGTGAACATATGATCAGACTCACGTATATAAGTTGGAATATATCCAAGATACGTATAATCAATGTAAATTTTCTATTTTTATCAAAATAAAGCATAAAGAGTGTAAAAAATTTTATATGCATATATATATATATTGCGCTAGGTTGTAGCTTTTTCATCTGTTATTTTTTTATTATATTTATATAGATCTTGGTTACTAAAGGGATTTTGAATCATTTATACTATAAATACAAGTTGTAATTATAAATTTTATTAAACGCTCACTATTATTTCAGTAATAGTTTTAACAAGGCTGTAAACCTTAGCAATGAGCGTCTGAAAAAATCGTCACTAGGGACCTCTGTAGGTCTTTAAAACACATGCTTACGCTATGAAGAAAAGAGAGTAAGCATGTGTTTTAAAGACCTACAGAGGTCCCTAGTGACGATTTTTTCAGACGCTCATTGCTAAGGTTTACAGCCTTGTTAAAACTATTACTATAAATACAAGTATAATAGATTGTTTGTGGTATGACCAAATCGCTCTCTCCTTTTTAATTTAATAAATATTAGAAAAAAAGTGATATTTCCTCGTCAATCTAACCACCGGTCATATTATACGATATGATATAAAAAAGAACTATAATTTGTGACAGCTAATTTTTCAGGCATCAGGGTTACATGGACTGTATTAGCTGAACACACCATTGCAAAGTTACTTAATAAAGACAGAATTTCTCTCCATTATAAGTTTTTGTTATCTGGTTTTTATTTATGAAGGTTTAACAAATTAGTTACATGTATAAGCATGGAGGAATCTAAATAATGAAGATTGCTGAATTTAAATTACCACTCAGATTTAATAAACAAGTACATACTATAAATACAAAATTATTTATTAATACTACCTTATTGAATATTATAAAACATTAACATATAGAAGCAACATCTGTTAGCAATATCAAAGTTTAGTTCGTGTGTCTTATTAGTTCATTAAAAGATTATATTATTAGTTCAGATAAACATTAAAATTAGGTATAGAGCTCTCATTAATCTTATCTATTATTTCTCTGAATGGGTTTAATTCCTGATATAATAAGTGTATACCATGGCCATGATTTTCTTATTTCGAGGAACTATGGGGTCTATTATATCTGATTAAAGTGTGGTATTTATTAGCTTACCAAGGTCCTGGTCTGGCACAGCATTTTGAATCAAGGCAGTCTTTTTGACTTTAGGCTAAAAAGAAAGCATCATCGACCATAGCTGTTTAGAAGTGCACCTGGTTTGAATTATACCCGCAGGTAAAAGCCAACACATAGAAAAACATTCTTATACAGCTTTCTGATCTTTTTCTGTTTTCCACCACTGAAGGAAGAATGCAGCACTTTAATTTGAAGAGCTCATGAGTAATATTAATGAAGCAAGAAAGAAAGAAATCAAAGTCCTCGTGGTCACCTTTTTATACCGCTGGTCTGATTCCATCGTGCAAGTACCTATTCACACTTTTCTTTATCTCTTCAGCAATTTAATTACCCCACAAAGCTTATTTTTATTATAATTAATTTCTAGTATTAATCTTAATTTACATATAATACATGGTTTTATATTATCTTTAATATAGCATTCATTTTTGTTTATGGACGAACATAATTTCATCAATCAAAATGAATGAACACTTTACAAAATTTAAACGTTTTTTTATATATAATCTCTAATTTTTTCTTTTTTCATTCACTAAATTTGTATTGGCAATCGAAATTCTGATCAGTCATATTTAATTAGGGAGAGAAGATATAACACACTTCCCTTCCTCTCTAATTACAGTTAATTTTTTTTTCTTATCTTAACAAAATCTACATGCACATTTTCTTTTATTAGCAGGGTAGTTACAATAAAAATAATAAACCTTGTTTATTACATAAAAAAAGAACCAAACACTTTTTATATATTTATTATAATATTTTATAAAATATATTTTATCTCAGCAATCTTCTTTCATGGTAGAATGCCAAACACGCATACCAAAAATAATGGTACAATACCACCACGATTGAAGGAAAAAATCAAAATCAAAATAACTTTCAAAATAAATTCTTTTATTTATTACTGTCAAGTTACTCTGGCCATGTTTCATGGTGATGATAATTTATATCGTTTATATAAAACTGTTACGTTTTGCTGACCATATTTAATGGACTTAGTAGCTAATAATTTATATCTTTTATATAAAACTGTTACATTAGGGTGACCATGTTCAATGGACTTACTAGCTGTGATAATTTATATCTTTTATATAAAACTGTTATGCTAAGCTGGTCATGTTTAATGGACTTACTAGCTGGATAATTTATATTTCTTATATAAGACTATTATATTATGCTTGCCATATTTAATAGACTTACTAACTGAGACTATTCTATATATTTCTATTTAATCATAATTCACTAAAAGTATTCATGCAGGCTCCAAAACAGTGATGGCTGAGATAGTTGGTTGTAAGTCATCGGTATACTATGAAGCATGAACAAAGGGAGGAGCAATCTCCCTTTGCATACTATAATACACACAACAACCCAAAAGGAATTGAGAAAATCAGACTTGTTCATCACAGTGGAGACTTGCTCATTTGACTCTCAAGAATCTTATAGGCTCATGATTCCTGGCACATTATAATCACCATCAGTGTTTTATAATACCCTGCTTTTTGAGACTTATGGGCTACCATCGAAATGAATTTAAACCTGCAACTATGGATGCAGGCAGCATAGAGATATTAAACTCCCTCATTTAGTATGACCATACTGCTCCAATAATACTAACAACCATACCACATCCATCATCATCACCGAAGCACAGCCCATATCTCAGTCACTAATGATAAAACAAAAAATAATAATAATTTTCTTTTTAATAATTTGTTAATTCATATATCATTTTTCTTTTTCTATTGGACAGATATGTGGCTTCAGTATGCAGGCCATCTGAATCATTGGGCTTTGTTAAAAATCTTCAACAAAATCCATTTTATCATCTTCCAGATTTAAATATATCAGAACTCTGCTCTGTTCTATCCTTTGGATTGTAGAACACTCCTTTGACTGTCTTTTCTCTACCATAAATAACAATTACTTTTAACTTTGCTGTTGCATGTTGTGCTGGTTTTAAGAAACCAATATGTCCTTTTTCCATTTGGCAAACCTTAGTTTGTTTTTTCTTCTATATTTATTTGACTTTTTATTCTTATTACTATTTTTATTTGCCTTGATTTATAATATTTATTTCACTTTCTAAAATAGTTTCATCTTTAAACACTTCATCAGCCATTTCTTTCATTTGCTGATTGTACCCAATATCTAAGCTATTTATCTATTGTTTAAACAGTATCTCTCCTATTACTTTATTTTCTAAGTTTCTTGTTTTTTTCTTTTGTACAAGTTTTGTATTACTAATATTTACCTCTATTGATTTGATGTTTGGTGTGCTTAGATTTTCATCCACACC
Source organism: Epiperipatus broadwayi (assembly GCA_028023455.1). Taxonomy (NCBI): domain Eukaryota; kingdom Metazoa; phylum Onychophora; class Udeonychophora; order Euonychophora; family Peripatidae; genus Epiperipatus; species Epiperipatus broadwayi. The sequence goes on along the minus strand of JAQFVV010006278.1, from coordinate 3,144,523 downwards.
AAGATTTTCTTCAACTTTGATTCTAATACATTCATCTATATTTATGTCACACTCAGGTTCATCTCTTATCTTCAAATTGCTTACTCCACCATCAACCCTTCTGATTATCTCATCAAGCCTCTTTAACATTCTTTCTTTGGAGGTCTTTTGGTTCTCTTTCATTTCAGCATTTAATTCCATCATTTTGATCTTGAATTCCATCATTGACTCCTTAAACATGTCCAGTGTTACTGGTGCATTACACTCTTTTGTTTTTCTATAACTGTCTTCTGATATCCTGTCTCTAATTGTTTTGTCACTTCTTAATTTCATATATACATATACACTATTTTTATTTTTTTCCCAGTAATAATTCATATATATATTATATTGATTTTATTTTCTGCTAAAAATCAAAAAATTTCTTTTCTTTTAATTAATTTCCTAGCTCCATTTGCTTAATATCATGTATGCTCTTTGATTCTTAATTTCACCACCTATTTGCCTACTTCAACCTCCTGCTAAAGCAAATCAATTGAAACTGACAAAAAACATTTGTGCCATTTTTCTTTTTAAAACAATTACGATTTTCTCAGATTATAAATTTTATTTTTGTAGCCTCATTTTGGGCCACTGTAACAAATCGAAGTCGCATCTTGGGACATCATTGTACTGGATTACAGCTTTTTCATGTTATTTTTTTATTATATTTATATAGATCCCAGTTACTAATAGGGTTTTGAATCATTTATACTATATATACAAGTATAACAGATTAACATTTGTGATATGACCTAATCGCTCCCTCCTTTTTAATTTAATAAATATTGGAAAAATACGATATTATATATATATATATATTAATAACTATACATAAAAAAGCCTTTTTCAATAAATAATTATCAAATGTTGAATATTTATTTTAAACATTAATCTATTAGTGCCCATAAAGCAAAATATTTATTTCTAATCGTTTCTTATTTTATTCAATCCAATATCTCTAGTCATCCATAACTTTTTAGATATTAATATCATTTTTTCTAACATCTTAGTAGATGTTGCTGCTATACCCTCTTTTATTTTTTATAGCACTCCATCTCACTAATGCCATTATCCTCTAAAGCATCCTTAAATTCCATCACTACATTTAGATTCTGCAAGTTATTCAAACATCATCTATTTTGAACAGATACTTTTTTTTTTTCTAAATTTTATATTACATTTTAACAAAATAAGTACATGATCTCATCAATGCCACAAAACCATAGCTACATTTAATTTGATTTTATATCTCTGCTTGATTATAATCAAGTGCTTTTTATGAATATTGTCTTCTTTTAGACATATCAGAGTGCATTAGTGATTAATATGCCATACACAAAGTGCAATCAGCCTCTCATCTTTTGGATTCATATGTCCCAAATCAAATTTGCCAATACACTAATACATTAAAATCACTCATCAAAATATTATCTTTCTCATTTACAAAGTTTGATAATTCTAATTTCTCAAAAATCTTTTCAACTTCTTCAATTTCACTACCAATAATAGAAAAATATACCTGTACAGACACCATGTCCACTGGATCTGCCCTCACCTTAATCATTAATATTCTTTCATTCACGTATGTATTCAAGATATTACATACTCGTTTACCTTTCAAAATAAAGACAACAGTGTTTCTTCAGTTTTATCACTTTCACTATAAATTATTCTAAGATCCCCTGATCTAAAATTATCATTTCTGCCAATCTAGTCTCCAACATATTTTATCATTGAACTCTTGACTCCTTCAAATCCACTTGGTCGTAACAATTTTCTTACATTCTAATTATCCATTATAAATCTATTATTTTCCTTTCATGGGTTTTGCAAACTGCAACCTAAAAATTCTTACCCTTCCTAGTTTTTCCAGATCTTAGTTTACAAACTCTAGGATTTAATAGAGTTAATATTTAATTCGATCTTTCATTCATGACTGTAAAATCGTGGAATATCCTATAGTCTCTAATGTAGTGGTTTCCATTGCCTTCTATAGCCTTTATGTCATTAACTACAAGATTCATTTGCTTTTAGTGAAAATTTCTCTCTTCAAAGGCAAAAAAGTATCTTGATCTTCTATTAGCTTTCTGCCCTCCTAAGAAGCTGGTAGCATAATAGAAAAAAACACTTATTCTTGGAATCACTCATTTGCAAGAGTCCTTTTCTCAAAAGCAAGATGCAAGTGGGAATGGTAATTGAGTAGGAAAGTAAATTTGTGTATAATGTGAGCGAGAGTGTTTACATTCACTGTGCTAATTTTATTATAGTATGTAATTTGAATATTGATTTGATAACTTATTTTATTATTAATGCATTATTTTTTAATCTGAACTATATGCTTGACTTTTCTAATATCTAGTTACAATTGTTAAATGTTCAGACATTTTTTTTATTTTTTTCAAATATATTCAACGATTAGAAATAACATATAGATTAGTATACAGTGCAACATTACAGGTGGCATTATTTTTCCTCTTCTTTAGTTTGTTCTTGGTCTGATCAATGTTAGTGCTAGTATGTGAATTAAATCTTTAATCTTTAGATTACTGAGCATTGAATTTAAGGTGATGCTCTAACCAACTACGTTCTTCTGCCTAAAAACAATTAGTAGAATAATAACCATTTATAATATAAGAGGATCCTCCTGATTTCTCTATTTATTCTTTTTAAGAGCAAGATTAATGAGAGATTTCTAAATATTATGAATTGTCACACTAAGTTGACTATTAAGCTATTTATCAAGATCATGTGAACAGTCTTTTTAAATTTACTTCTTTTTATTTTATCTTCTCTGCTCTATATTTGCATGCTTTCTGGAATTAAATATATATTCATTTGTACAATCATGGTCTGCCATTTTAGTTGCATCTGTTACTTTCTCTTTTATGAAAGACAAATATGCCAAAAGTAGCAGAAGATGCATGTAAGTTCAATTAGAAAAACACAAGAATATTGAATAGACCAGAAAATAATTTAAAACTACTCATATGGCAATGACAAAAAATCCTGTAAATCAATCGAGTAAGATAATTCATATTTGGAAATTATTCATTAGTCTTCAAACAATTTCTATAGATAAGTATATTAAATTTCTACTAATGTCAAGGTGGACAGACCAGTACCCATCTAACAAAGAGATGAAAAAAATATCACTTGCTAATATGTGAGCTATTACTAATATTTGAATGTATTTTAAAAAGTATAAATAAAGTTTGAATTTTTCTAAAAACATTTAACAATTACAACAAGATTATAAACACATTCCAACATATAATTATAAATAACCCTAAACATCATTACAAACTTTCAGACAAATACTTAACTTATTATACATTATATTTTCCTCTTATTAAAAGTAAAAAACAAAAAATAAAAATATTAAATTTTATTTTTCTTCTAAAGATAATAAGCATATATTACACAAATATATATATATATTTAAAATTTGTCATGTGACAAAAAACTCTACAGATCACTTCTAACTCCAAATCCAGGTCCAGTTGGTGGTTCAGTCAGTGAAGTTAGTCCTCCTAATGGTTCACATGAAAAGCGACCATTTCTAAAATCAATAAACAATTATTAAAAATATAGAATAGAGAACAAAAAAATTAAAACATTTTCACTTATATAAATTTACAATTGAAACAGATATTGTCTTATTATTTTAACAAAAATGCAAAATTATTAAATGTGATGCTTTTTGTTGTGTAAAAAAAAATATTAATAACTGTAAAATAAATAACATTTTCTTTATAGATGCATCATAATGATAAGATCTATAAAAAAAAATTATAATTTTTGCTTTCCAGATTATAATTATATATGTGATTGTTAACTTTAAAAGATCAAATTTAGTAGTTAAATTTCATCTTTTACATTTTAAAACAAAATTAGTGAAATCTGCTTAATATAAATAAAAGTCAAAATTTTTCTCATTTTATGAATGATAATGATAGGGCTTGACACAAGTGATAAAAAGAGTTCGCTTGAAACTGATCCTATTGTCAAAGTTTACAATTCAGAATTTAGTTACTATACATAACTTCTTGTTTTGCTACACCTTATTGAATAAAGGCAAAAATAAATAGTAATAAATTTTTTTAATGAATTCTTATGGAAAAAAAATATTTTACTAAAAATGTTTTAGATGGTTAAGTTAATCGCAATTCAGCCATAAGTTGGTCACATATTAATGCAGCAACAAGTATAAAAAGAAACAGTACTATTATAGTAGAGTAAGAAGGTAATATAAGCAAATATAAAAAAATAATATTTAATGATATACAGCAAAATGTAAAACAAAGCCGACAGTGCCAAATGAAAACTTGTCAAGCATGTTGTGATATTTTAGAATTATTTTGCCCCAAATTCAGAGTAGTGATTATATTTCCAGATGCAAAAACTAATTTTAGACAGTTAGTACAAAGGAACTGCTGCTAAGGAGTTTTAATTCTTGCATGCAAATGGTAATGGTCATAATATTGATTGTCATTTCAGATAAAGGTTTACCTGCAAATTTGATCTTAACTATTCTGCATTATTTTTATTACAAATTCCGTTATTTTTTGAGTTCTAATTAACATAAATCATATATATGGGTAATGATCACTACACACACTAACTACTCTAACAAATTACTTGTGAGTGAAAAACATATATATATACTAACTGTTAATAGATAGACATTAGAATATCAAAGCAGTTTAATTCTACACATAGTTCACACATTATTTTGTACAGGATGCAACAGATTTTACTATAAGCATCCATATTTGATCTTGGTAAATTTTCATTTCTCCTAGGAACTACACAGATAAAAATGATGGACTGTTGAATATATATGGCCTTTAGCCAGTCACTGTGATAAGGCTATAAGCAGAAACATAATTATCATTGTTGCAATAGATGTATACTCAAAAGTATTTTTCCACATGGATAGCTTGCTTCCTTACTTCATACTTAAGTGTAAGGTTTTTTCTATAGATGCAATTAAGGTTTATTGTTAGACCCACTTTTAAAATGTTACTAATATTCTTTTAGTTGGTCCAATATTATTTACCCTTCACATTCATTCTTAAATTTATGTTTTGAAGTTTGTAATCTATAAATTTTAAGCTCTTTTTTGATATATCTGCTATAACATTCCTATGTCATCAACTACATGCTTACCAAAAAATTGTTTTCCATAACTTCAGAAGCTCATCTATCCATCTATGCAAAGTGCAATTCTATTTCAGTTTGTTTTCCTAATCCTTAATTACTTATGGTTTCCATAGACAACAGAATGTTAACCAAATTTTAGCTGTTAATATATTTTTTGTAAATTTTACGAATTAAAAATTCATGATTTAAATTTAATTTTATATCTTTAGCAATTACATTTTTACCATATCTTCTATTATAAGATAAGGCAGCAATAAAAGATGGATTTTAGTTAATTGTCAATGTGATTTATACTACAAAATTTATTTAGCTTGTCATGCTTGTATAAATATTAAACCATATAATCACATGATCACCATTTCTTAGGAGATCCTAAGATCTAGGTGCAGTGCTCTCAGATCCAAGGAACCTTACTGACAAAGGCCACAAGCCAGAAACTAGTCTGGGGATATTAGATGAGTAGACACTAGATGGGGATTTTATGCACAAGCCTTCTGGCATCCACTGTTTACTCTGGCTTGCACTGAATGGCAATATATATGGAGAGTGTTGCCTGTTTTAATAAATATTAAATGTAAAAAATTTTCAACTCTTAAAACAATTCCCAAAATTGCTTATATGATTCTCTTTCAAGTATTTTTTTTTTAGTCATAATGTTCCAAATAATGTTGAAACAAGTATATTCAATAAAGATTCTTTTTATGGATTAAGTAATTGGAAATCAGATATAGAACATATACAGAAAATAAATATTTTTAATATTAAAATAATGAGAGGAACAAATTTGTATTCAGAAAAAAGTTATTTTGAAAAGAAATGGATAATATAAGGGAAGAGGCAATAAAAAATATTTATCCAATTAAAATTATTAATAAAATATATAGAAAAGAGTTTTGCCTGTTTTAAAAAAATAAAATATTAAAAAAAATAAAAAGAAATTTGAATAAAAAGAAAGATTTGCATGACATAATATATAGTAGTTATAATGTATCAAAAAATACTTTTAAGATTAATAAGATTATGAAAGATATAAATAAAAAATATAAAAAGAAAGCAATTTAATTTTCCAACCAGTATATAAAAAAAATTTAATTTAGGAAATTTGATAAATAAAACAAAAACTAAGAATGGTGAAAATATGAATGGAATTTACAGGATTGAATGCTTGGGTTGTAAAAAAGATAATAGGAATGTGTCATATTAGATACAACAAAAAATAAATTAAAGACAAGATTAAAACAACATTTAAGTGATAAAAATTCAAACATTAATATACATAGTGAAAAATTTGGGCATATAAATTTTGAGATAAAAATGTTAGAAAAGGTAAAATTATATAGAGAAAGAATGGTAAAAGGAAGTCTATATATAAAAAGAAACAAACCTGTTTTAAATAAAACAAATTGTATAGAAATGTATTTAAATAAAAACAAATTGTATGTAAAGATATTGGTAAATAAAAGGAATTAGTAGAAGTGTATAAAAAGGTAATATATAACAAATTGGTTGTAGTTATATAAAGAAATGTGTATAAAAATGTAATAAAAAGTTTGGAATATAAGAAAGTAAGTATATTTAATTTATATAATGTTGTAGGTATATAAAAGATGTATTGCTATATGGAAAAGAAATGTTATTGTTTTTATGATGAGAGGGATATATATATTTTATAATAATAATAATGTAAATATATATTTTTTTTACAGATCTCTAAGCATGACTGCATGAAAAAGCGGTCAAAACATTGGAAAGATGATAGTGTATTGAAAATGTATATATATATATGGTTTAATGAGAAAGAAAGTTTTTAAAAAGAAAAAAAGAAGAATATATTTTATTGAATTTATATGAAGAGAATGTTATATTTTTTAGAATATATATATTTTAAAGAAAAAAAGTATTTATTGTTGTTGTTAGAAAAAAAAATTGTTTTTCAAATATTGATGATAATTTAAATATATATTTTTGCAGATTGATATTGTAATTGTTATTGATATTGATATTGTTTAAGTATTGACTGCTAACAATGAATTTATAGTTACAAACTTATCTAACCTTGAGCATTATTAGCTTCATTATTTAAATAACACATTGTTGAAGTGCAATTTGAAAGTTATAATTGCAGTTTGAAAATTATAACCAACTATTTGTTTTTCAGAACATGTTATATTTACCTATTTAATGAGTTTATTTAAAATTATTTGTATCCATAATTTCATTCTCTGTGGTCAAGTTGCAATCTTTAGCATCTATATAAATATATTAGACCAAAAATAAGGATGAATTTCCACCATTATTATTAAAAGAAGGTTGCCTTGACAACAGATTGAGATTAATGATTGTTTATAAACAAAGCAAAGCAAAACTCCATACAGTAGTGCCACCTGTGCTAAACAGAGTAATCAATGGATGCCAGAAGGAGGTGGCACTACTGTATGGAGGTTTGCTTTGCTTTGTTTATAAACAATTATGTGCTAGTATTGGAGATGTGATCATGTGATGCTTGCTGATTACTGATTGTTGTTGATATTGTTTAAGTGTAAACTGCTTTCAATGAATTTACATTTATAAACCTACCTAGCCTTGAGCATTATATATATATATTCCAAAAGGTATAAAGATTTAAGTTATAAATATTAGCCTTTTTTGAAATTTATGTGAAGGGACCCAAAAATTCTAGTTAAATTGTAGAATATAACTTATAATATCTAATATTTATTTAGAGATTAAGAATTTTCAGTGTTTCATGTAATACTCTTTATAAAAGTATATAATTTTTTGATATGTTACTGATAAATAAATAATTGAACGGTTTATAGCTTAGGAATTCATTAGAAACTTGAACGGCTGAACCATGATCCATGGATTTTGAGCTCCAAAACCCATCACTCTGCCGATGAAGTAAAGCAAGCATATTAACAGCGCTAATATTAGTTTGGACTTATTAACTTAAAAATTGCAGCTAACAGAAACAATAGTCATAATTATACTAAAAGCATATTCTTGAAACAAAAATAATTAAAAAGTAGATCTTTTAATTATAATAACAATAATAATATTTATTAGCATTATCATTATTATTAATATTGCGGATATATATGAGTATTTATTATAAACAGTAAACCATAAATCAAGCAAAAGATATAAAAAATATATAGCTGTAAAAAACTATTATAAAATAAATTATTTAAAAGTTATTAAATAAACTAATAATCAAATGGATTTTAAGTGTGAAAAAAATGTAAATTCCATGATAAATAAATGAATTCATTTTATGCATCAAATAAGTTCACAATTTCCACAGATGATTTAGCACCTTAGATTTATAAATCACAAAATATTATCATTCACATTTATCAAAGCTTCCAAATCACTCTCTAGTCAATATTCAGTTGGCAAAAAGTTTCCTTTTTAAAAAAACTAAATTAAAATGAATTTTGATTATTAAAATAATATCTGGAAATTTATAACATGATAAACAAATGCATAAATTTAAAACATTTGCCAATATAATTTTTAACCTTTTTAATCCAAAAAACTAATTTACATCATATGAAATAACTAACGTGTTCATGAATAAAATCTCTAAGACAGATAACCAAATTATATAATAAAAATATTGATGATATATTGTTTACTTAGAATCACCAATCTAAGTCACATATTGTACTGATGATGAAGATGCTTACAATGAGAATTATTTTGTGTAATTAAAAATATATAATAAATCTAGCCAATGCTAAATTAAATAACTCTACCATCATCAAGCTTAACTTTGGAGTATAAAATCTAAATAAGAAATATATATATAAATGATCAGCAACTGATCTGTATCTCCAATTACGATAGGGTGAGTGCCTAGTTATTTTTATAATTATTATAACCAGCTTTTAATTTTATAGAAATAATAATTGTTTCATATGGGTGTCACAGCTTTCTGGATTAATTAATAAATACACAAGATAACTAACCAAGCATATTTCACAAATATATTACAAATCCCAGTTGTAAACCTATCAGTAGAAACATAAAATCATAGTTTATCATCAATATAATCAATATTGGATTTTTTAAAAAAACTAAGACAAATTTAATAACAAAATAATATTTTAATGAATAATTAAAATAATAACAATACATACATGACTTAACAATTTATAACAGATTTTATGAACAAACAAAAATATTATGCCAATATCAATAACAGATTTTATGAAAAGACAAAAATACTATGCCAGTATTCAATAAAAATGGTGATGGTCATCAGAATATCTTTGCTAAAACAGGTTATAATCCAATCAGTAATTCTGATGAGATTATGTGAATAAGATCTTATATTTAAAATTATTTAGACCACATAAGTCTTTAATAGGAATATTTTGATTGAAATATATCAAAAAAATAATAATAATTCACACATAAATATCATTTGAAAAAAAATCAAAAGTAGTATAAATGTTAGTAATATCATTTACATGAGAAATATTTTTAAGTAATTATCATAAATAAAGAATACTAAATAAAGAATAAACAGCTCATATCTTAACTGGGAGTTGCACAGACTTGATAACCAGTAATACTCATATTCAAGATTATATCAATCTATAAAAATTATTATCTTGTTTTAAATTTCTGTTAATAGTAAGCTAATTTGCAGTATTGATGATAATTATTTTTTGCAGGCATTTAAGTTTCTTTTCATGTAGAATGTTCAGTTTATAATTTGCAATGAAGATTATAACTTTTGTTTAATTATGCAGTTTTTAATTCCAAACATACAATAATTCTATGGAGCTTTCGTTCCCACTTCAAGTGATTCACTGATAAATGGTAAATATATTATAAAGAAGTACTAAAACAACTGGTTCCAAAAATTTTTTTAACCAACTGTCATTTCAAAAATATAGTTAATATTGATAGCAAGCAGCATTAACTGCATGAGCTTATAGCGTGGCTGAAAGATCACTTTTCTTGCTGAAAATTTCTAATATCCTGCTAAAAAATTCATTTCAAATCTCATGCTTAAACTGACTGGCTAATTATAATTTTTCCTTTTATAATCTTTTACACTTGTTAGTGAAAAACATACAAACATTGAATTCCATGATACATAGTTTAATTATTTCAAAAATTTTATCAAGATGGTGATTACAAATTTTGTCAAGATTAGATAAAAAGTTGCCTTAGTTTCAAAACAATTTTATTAATAAATTACATTATATATGATGTATTAGGTATTTAGGTACATATTGTTTTTTAAGGTCAATAGTTACGAGTGATGAGTCTTTTGGTGATGAGGTTTATAAATCAATTTGATCTGTAACTTATGTTTTGGATGGTTTCGGTATTTGGAATAATTTCCAGGTTTCATCATATAGAAATTTTGATGAGAGAATTAAGTCTTTATTTCTAATCTTGTTGATGAGGTTGATAAATGTGAGGTCCAGATTAGGAGGTGGAGAGGTGAAAACTGTCTTGCATCGAACACTCCAGATGGTGTGAGTCAGAAAAATAGATAGTCTAATAATTGGGAAGTGTCTACACTGGATGGAGTCTTTTATTGAGAGTATTTTATAATAGTCAATCTTTGAATTGTGAAAAATGAGCATCCTGATATTTGTAAGACTGGTACATGATTTTATAGCATAGTCAAAGGTTTCTCCTTGTGTTTTACAAATTGAACATATAGGATCCACTTTGTTTAGAAATCTTTTGTAATGTAAAAAATAGTTGGTATGTATGGCATCTAGGTTGACTTTAATCAAGAAAGTTAGAAATTTGGGCTTTAGCTTTAAAAATTTGAATAAGGAGGTGATTCTGTGGTTGTTGATTCCTATTGTGGGTTTTATATTGTTGATAATTGGATTTAATAATAGGTGTGCTTCCTAGATGGTGATTTTGAAGTTAATGATGCCATTTGAGATATTGGAATATTTTATGAAGCCAGCACCTTTTGTGAGGAGGTGGTCTGTCAGTCGATTGGTTGTACTGTTTCAGAAGTGATTATGGTGCCATGTTTTAATATTAGGTTACGTATTAGTATATGGGATTTTTGATAATTTAAAGAGAGGATTGAATGCAATGACATGCCATTTACCTTGCATTGGAGTTGCATTCTTGTCCTAAAAGAAATCCTTTTACAAAACAAGTTCATAAATAAATAAATAAAATTGATAATTACCTACTTATACCTAATTTTAGAATTCTAATAGTGACTTAAAATTGAAAGAAAGCATTACTAAATCAATGTATACATTTTTTTTTTTAATAAGAAATTTTAAAACGTTATAGAACATCTAATATAATTCAAATTCATTTACATTATTATATATCAAATTCATTACTAAGCATACATCATCAAATGAATATAAATATCATCAATGAGTTTATACTAATTCAATACATATAAATATGTATTTTAAGTTGTCTGCCTGAAAATAGGCTGAGATTACTAAGCAACAAATACTATGAACTAGCAACTGATTACCACTAGTTGAAATATTGTCAATGTTTATAACAACCTTAATAAAATTTATCTTAATATCTTAATCTTAGAATTATATTATAAATTTTAATGAATCTTTTATATCATTAAAATAAATATAATACTAAGCTTTATAAAAAAATAAAATATCAGAAAATAAAATTTACAATGAGAGAACTTTATATATGCATGGTGTGACAGGTATTTATTTTTAGCTATAGTTGAGAGGACTGCAAACACATATGTGACAATTGCAAAGAATACATATTGTAAATTATCAAAATTATAGTCATTTTAGGGTAAATTATAATATAATACATCTTCATGAAAAAGTGACAATATATAAACAAAAAAAAGGTAGCACATGTCCTGACTACCAATGAGATATGTATAAAAACTATCATGTCAGAATAATCAACAAATTTATCATAGTGTTACATTTATTTCCAAAAATAAACAAAAATAGAACATTGAACTTTATTTTAATTTATTTATTTTCTTTTTAGTATCAATCCAATTCTATTGTTTGATTGGTCAGTTAGTGATCATGTGATAAGTGAACTAGTGTCCGATATGAAGTTTAAAAAATCCTCTACTCTACATGCAACTATGGCAAACATAAATTGTCATAAAATCCTATATTTAATACTATATGTAATAATTAGAATGGTAAATTTTAAATTTATAATAATACCTATTCATTCAAAATGTAATAATCAAAATTATTCTATCAATAATTTAAATTAATATTATGAAGATTTCAATTACTGGAATCTGTAAAATCAGCATAATAATTAATGTAACACGTTATTTGAAAATGAAAGATTCCAAATTTAAATTTTACAGCGAGCATTTAGAATATTATGAGTGAATAATAAATGTATTATGTATTAATATAAAAGCATCAAAATATTTAATATTAAATTGTTAAAAGAAATTAAATATGCATAGAATGCAATCATCATCATCATCATCAACCATTATAGATCCACTGCAGGATGAAGGTCTCTCCAAGTTCAATCCATCTTTTCCTATCTTTAGCTTCTCCAAATCACCCCTGCACACTTTCTTATTTCATCCATCCATCTCACATGTGGTCTCTTTCTGGATCTTTTACAATCTCTTGGCATCACTTTAAAATTTCAATTGTCCATCTATTATCATCTCTTCTAGCAATATGTCCAGCCCAACTCCACTTCAGTCTTTTAATTTTTTTCAATGAGATCAGTAATACCTGTTTGTTCTCTTACCCATACATTGCATTTTTGATCACTTCTTGTTACTCCCAACATGCATCTCTCCATACTTCTTTCAGTGGTCTGAAGTCTCTGTATTGCTCTTCTATTAAGTGTCCAAGTCTCAGATCCATAAGTAAATACTGGCAAAACACATTTATTAAAAACCTTCTTTTTCAAACACATAGGCATATTTCCTTTCAGTATCAAGTTATTTCTACCAAAAACACTCCAACCAAGTTTAATTCTATGATTAATTTCATCCATTATGTTTCCTTCTGTATTAATAATCTGACCAAGGTATTTATAACTGTTAACTTCTTCTAACTCATCATAATCAATCTTTATTTTCATATTTTGAGAAAATCTATTAATCATTACTTTAGTCTTTTTAACATTTATCTTTAGTCCTACTTTCATCTGATAACTCCTGCAACATTTCCTGTAGCTCTAAAGCATTATTTGCAAAAACAACTACATCATCTGCAAAATCTAAATGACTTAAATAATCTCCATTTACTTTCACTCCTTTAGCTTTTCATTTTAATCCACAAAATACTTCTTGCAGCACTGCTGTAATAAGTTTTGGAGATATGGAGTCGTTGTAATTATCTTAGTAAAAATTTTGTATAAAACTGATAAAAGACTGATAGGTCTGTAATTTCTAATGTCTTCTTTATCACCTTTTTTAAATATTAATATTAATACGGCATTTTTCCAATCATCTGGTACATCTTTATCATTTAAACATTTGGTATATAACTTTGCTAAAAAAAATTCTATTTCTTCACCTGCTTCTTTTAATATATCAATTATAATTCCATCATTACCTGGAGCCTTTCCTTTCTTCATAAATTTAATTGCATGTCTCACTTCCTCATTCAAAATTCTGGGCTATTCGGAAGATATAATAGGTATAGGAGACACTTGTTCTTTACTACAATATAATTATTGATAGAAGTCTTCTACATATTTCATGATGTCATCTCTCTTTTTAGCAATAATGCCATCTTTTTTTCTTATTGCAGATATAAATTTCCTACCAATACCAAAATGTTGTTTTACACTCTTTAGACTTTTATTCTCTTCTACAGCTTTCCTGCTAGTTCATAATTATACTTTCTTATATCATTTTCAACTCTTTTCCACACCATTTTACAAAATTAGAGATATTCAATCTTTTTTAATGCATCATTGTTGTATATCCTCATATTCCTTCTTTTCTTCATAAATTCTCTAGTCTCAGTAGAAATTTTATTGGTCAATTGCTGCTTTTTTCTACCAGCTATCTTTGTTGCAGTTTTTAAAAGTGTATCAGTTATTTTCCTATTAATGACATTCAAATCTGAATCATGTTCAAAATCTACTAATACTTGAAATCGATTTGTAAGTTCTAATTTAAATTCATTAGAATGTTTCTGAAGATTATAAATATCAACTGTAAATATTGTTTTTTTTAATAATTTTTGTCTCTCTAGTTTTTGCATTAACATGTATCTTACATCTTACTAATTGATGATCACTTCCTGTGTTAAATTTATTAAGAACATTACAATCTTGAAATATGTATTTTCTGTTAGTCAAAATATAATCCAATTCTGCTGTACCTTCATTTGGATGCTTCCATGTCCATTTCCTTTTAACATTTTTCTCAAAAAAAGAATTCATAATATAAAGTTTTTCTTTTTCTGCAAACTCCACAAGTCTATGTCCTCTCTCATTTCTATTACCATAACCAAAATTACCTACAGCATTTTCATCTTTCATTTGTTTACCAATTCTAGCATTAAAGTCTCCCTAACAATTTTAAAATGTTGTTTACTCTGACCAAAAGCCTTTTGTACATACATATAAAAATCTTCTATAACTTCATTACTATGAGAACTGTTTGGGGCATAAACCTGAATTATCTGCATTTGGTATCTGCTATTAAGTTGTAAAACTAATCTTACCACTCTGTCCGATACATCATCAATCTCCACAATGTTATTCTTCCATTTTTTATTTATAATGAATCCTACTCCACTTGTATTTCCAATATTTGTGCATTTATAGTAGAGTACATGTCCACTTTTTTAAATCAATTGTTTTTTCACCTTTTCTTCTAACTTCACGAAGTCCAATAATGTCCCATTTAATATAAGATAGTTCTTCTTCTAACTCTTGCAATCTTCCTTCACTTGAAAGTGATCTGCAGTTGTAAGTACCTAAATAAAAAGTCATCATCAAATGGCAGCCTGAGTCCGCAATTAGGGGATTTTTAGCACCCTCCGCCTTCGGCCACCAACCACTGCCTTGGTTTGTGACTTTACTGCCTCCTGGGAATAAGGGCCATGATTTATTTTTGTCTGTCATGATTGTATATATTGGAAAAAATATTCTTAAACTCGGAGGTAAAAAGCCAATAAACTCACCACGCTGGCTAATGCGTGTTGGTGAGCAGACCATCCATGTTCGTATACTATATGAATAATCACATAGTAATAACAGCTGCAACAACAAGAACATATAATGGACCTTAGGAATTTGCCCTGCTCGGTTCCTTTAAGGCCTCCAAGAGGAATCAAAGGGTCTCCTTTCAGTTAATAGTAAACTCCTTTCTGCAGCCATAGCATGCAATACTATCTAATATTTGCAAAGCATGAGAATCTCTAATTAATTAATGTTCATCTTAATTAAAAAATTCAAACAAAAAAAAATGGACAATTTCTATAGAAAGCAGGTATTCTGACGTTTATTATTGTTCTTTTAAATTTTCATAAAGCCCTGCATTGATGTAACATAGAGTAAAGTGGCAGACTTAATCCGCTACTTAGATACTCAAACGTCATTTGATCTTTCAAGCACCTGCCCATAGAAGTATTTTTTTTAATTTGCATTTGACATGATATAAGAAATGTGAATGCAAAATTTATTTTCTGATTTACCAAGACAATGAAGTTTTACTTTGTAAAAGTTTATAGAATCAAAGTTTAAAGAAAAAAAAAGACTATCATTCTTTTTATTATTGCCGATCTATAAAAAAACAGAAAGATTTCAAACATATTTAACTCGGAAGTTATTGCTCAGAAGTAAAATTTGAAAAACTCAATATTTTTTTTATAGGTTTATGGCTTTCATTAATGTTTTAATATAAAAGCAAAATATTTATTTTACTGATGTGTAAATTTGATAAACAAGATTTTAATTATGCATTCTTGGAAGACAACATCATCTCAATTTATTCTGTAAGCGTCTGACTTCATCTCACTTGCTCTATATTTACATGTATGATTATTAAGATGGCTCCAAACTTTCAGAATAAAATAAAAACTCAAAATATTCTTTTTTATTTTAAATCTATTCTTAATCAATAATCTATTGATTTTATATCTCCAAAATCTTTAGTTCTTCAATAACAAGTATAAAATTACTATTTTATATTTAATTTCCTTTCAACAATAAAAGCAAATTTTTGTGTTCAAAAATTTTAACCACAACTATGTTTTAATTTTCTATTCAAGTATAAAATTAAATAATTCATATATAAAATTTTAGAAAAACTACTTAAATTTTATATATTAAAAATCTTAATGTTTTAAGAGTGACTGATTTCTATCAATAAACTTTCTAACTTGGTAAAACAAAAAAAAAAACTCAAAAATAATTGAATCTAATGTTAAGAACATAAGTTTCTTTGAATATCAGTATTTTACTATAATTCTGTTCTTAGAATAAAGCACAAACTGAATTCAGAACATCTTACTATGTGTAAGCAAAAAATGGGGATCCCTTGATGTTTAAGTGGTTTAACACCAATCCTGCCCATAGAATGATGGTGATGATGGTTATTTAAAAACCAAGACACAAAGATACTGAATTTAGTTCAGAAGAGTATGACTATACAAGCAAATTAGCTTGGATAGAAAACATTATTGTTTTCATTTTGGGCTCATAACTTATAGTTAACTAAACAAATAAAAAGTGGCTGCTGGAGGGAGAGTTGCATTAGATCCTAAGACCTAAATGCAGTGCTTTCAGATCCAAGTCTCCCTACTGACAACTGCTAGAAACTAGTCTAGAGATATTGGATGAGTAGACACAGGGAAGGATTTTATGCACAAACTTCCTAGCATCCATTAATTACTATGGCTTGCACTGATTGGCACTACTGTATGGAGAATTTGCTACTAAAATAGATTTAGAAACAAAGGCTCAAACAAACAGTAAATCTATTAGCTGATTGACTATTGGTGAACCCAGATTCCAAAAGTTGATTAGCTAAGTCACTTAGATTGGTGAAATAAAGGAGAAAAAAGAACTAAACCTGTTGGATTCAATAGCTAGGGCTCTCTGAAGACTAATAGTAGTGACACCTTCAGGGGACAGTTCTCAAGTATAAAAGATTTTCGTAGAGGTCAACCATGTATCAGAACAAACAAAATAGGTTAGATCCAATACCTGATCATCAGATGCTGACATTAAGTCAAAGATCAGCCAATACTAACTTTCTAAAACAAATCAAAACATGCCAACAAAGGGTACCAACATGCTGAAATGTATAAATGTCTTATGTGCCTTTGCACATATGACTACCAAATGAGTTCTAGTTACAGTTATAAATCCAAATAATCTGCAAACAATGAATATCATTATGGAAGGAAATGACAATATGTATAGAAAGAAATTGAGGCATAATTATGAAATATCACACAACAATGAAGATCTTACCAGATGCCATAATAATGAGCCAAAAAAACTATCAATGTAAAGAAAGCAGACAATAATAAAACCAGACCAATGGATAAAGCAAAAAGATGGCTTGACGCACACTATCCAACTTCAAGAATTGGGTTCCAAGATTAACTTCTTCCAGAAGAAAGAAATGTCGTGGACTTAACCAAAGGTTAGAATTCCTTAAATCAGATTCAAAATACAATACTGCTGGCTAATGAAACAATAATAAAGAAATAAATGACCAATGCTAAAATCAGGCTAATCAAGCAATTAGATCAAAGAACTTAATATAATTCACAGTATGCAGATAGTAATTCACTATACTCAGACAGTAATGCACATAATACATTAAATGTAATGTGCAGTCAACGATGCTA
This sequence comes from Epiperipatus broadwayi, assembly GCA_028023455.1. Taxonomy (NCBI): domain Eukaryota; kingdom Metazoa; phylum Onychophora; class Udeonychophora; order Euonychophora; family Peripatidae; genus Epiperipatus; species Epiperipatus broadwayi. Next base: position 3,126,527 of record JAQFVV010006278.1, on the reverse strand, counting down.
AAGTTTGGAGTAGAAAGCTGCTTATGGTAAAAGATGTCAAAACTTTTATGAGTCAAGCCAAAATGACTGGAAATTTTAAATTTTACTAGAGAGAATCCTACCCTAGTTAGTTGTTATCGATCAAAACTAATTATTGCCCTCTCACTAATTTTAACAAATGGAAAATTAAACAATTGTTGTATAAATCATTACTGTAAATAGCATCATGGTTTTAATGTTAAATTAATTTTATCTCCAATTATTTATTAGCTGGACAATATTATTTCATATCCTCACAATATTAATATATTATAAAGATAAGATTACATATTATATTATTTTCAAATTGTAAGATTTAATAATACAAAGTTCACAGTATTCTCAACTAGGATAGATATTAAACATATCATAACTAACGGTAAATGTAATTTTACAAAAAGCAGGTTTTGTTCACTTTATTGGAAAATACAAAAAATGCAAATTGATAAGAATGACCCCTTTTTTACAGTCAATAATTGTACATATAATTTATATTCTGGTTAAATAAAAATTATAATCAATTACATTTTTTATAAAACTTATAAAAATAATGTTGCCTTAATGACTTGACAAGAATTAGCTAGGTAATGATGTAATTATATATCATTTGGAATTATTATAGTGTAGTTTGATTTCAAGGTTTTAGAATGATTAAAATTCTAATAATTTTTCAGCTAATTTGTAATGCACTCTCCTACTTGTAGCATCAAATATGTGGCTAAAAAATGACTAACCATTTTCTGACTATAGGTAATGTTGCCTTGACAACAGATAAGGAAATTTTACTGGCGAGTTTAGGCATGATTTTCTGGGTATTAACATAATTACAAATGCAATATATATATATAGAAGTGTTATTTATTTTATAAGAAAGTCATAGATAAAATATACAATCATTAAATGTATTGCATTCATACACAATTAATTTTAGACATGAATATAATCAGGTAGAAATTTTATTAATTCCATTCATGTTTGCATATATTATCACAGCAAAAAAATTATGATAGAAAAAATTTTTTTTTAAAAAGCCTCCAGTACCATAAGCATAAGCATTTGGATTCTAAAAATTGCTAATTAATTAATATGCCACACTCATTTTAAGCTAATTAAAAAATGAAAGTGCAAAAAATAAAAGTATCATTTAATAATTGTATTACACAGAGGCAAAACTCTCCATACAGTAGCACCACTCAGTGTAAGCTATGGTGATCATGTGATGTTTGGCGGTTTAATAATTGTATTATTTTATGAGATAGTACATTTATGCATTAATCAATGAATTATATACATAAATATATTATTGGAGAAATCATATTAAATATAATTTTTTTGTTTATTAAATTGCTAAAAACTGCTACCAATAACTTTATTCCAAAATCCTATGAATGTTTGAATTTATATTAACATCATATAATATTTTAAAAATATTCAATTCTCTATTTAATAACAGCACTTGCATAATTTCATACAAGTCTTAAAAATTATATTCAACTATAGCAATTGTTGATATCTAGTTTTATGAATCGGATAAGCAATGAAGAAATAAATCTGATCAAAAACTACTATTAAAATTCATGTTTTAATAAAAGTTCATGGTACGCTTATTACTTTTTTGTATAAAGCATACTGTAAATTCTAGGCTGTATTTTAACACTAATTTAGATGTGACACATAAAATATAAATTGCTAATTTTACAAAAAAAAAAAAAAAAATAGGAAGGAGGCTTCTTTCACCTAGTTTTTTTAAACTAGTGAACTGAATAGTATTAATTCAAAAAGTCAAATTATAGATTATATAAAATACATTTAAAATAAATAAAGCAACAATTAAAAATAATAATAATAATAATAGGATGCAAAGTTGAAAACCCCTAATAGCAAAGTCAAGTAAAATAATAGTTTTCATTTAAAAAACATCACTAATATGAAAAAACTCATAATGCTAATACCCAAAATTTAAATTTGAATAACATAAATTAGCCATAGCAATTAACAGTTATCAGGATAAGACAATGTCTTGAATCGCATGGTTCTACAATACAAAACTGACTGAGCACTTTTTAAAACAGACTAATATATTTCTTTCAAATGTTTTATAAGAAAACGTGTTAATGAAAATTAGCCTTCCAATGTTTTTGTAAAATGAAATACACACTAAAAAAAGTACTCTGATTCTTCAATGAATTGAGAACATTTATGTGCACACTATTTGATAGTTATAGATGAGACAATTTACATCTTACTTAATTTCATTAAGGGTATAGAAACATTTTTTGTGAAAATTTTTGCTGCAATCGATTGCTTAAAAGTGCAGTGCTGTACATGAATCATTTAGAAAGATAATGGCTAAATGTTGATACAAACCCATAAGTTTATGGACATGTAATACAAGTATATATATTCTATTCTTTCAATAAAAAAACTAATAAATGGCTCATTAGAACATAACGACAAGCAATATATGTTAACACAAAATGTATTAAATAAACTTTCGTATAATTCATACAAAAGTTAACATTTAAATACAAAAGATGTGAAAAATAATCAAATATAGCTATAGTTAATGGTGCACTTGTTGCAATTATAATTAAGGAATCAAAATCAAAATACATGCAATATAATAAAATATATCATGTGGCTGAAAAATAGTTTACAGAAACATATAAGAATTATCTTGGCAAGCTTAAACATCGTTAAATATGTAAAAACAAATAGTTACCATATATAGGAGTAAAATAAATCAGAAATAAGTCTCCTCAACAACCAAAATATACTTTGTTCCATTTAATAACAGTTCACCTAACTATTAAATGCTTCAAAAACTAATCTGTATAAAAAAAAAAAAAGAGAGAGATCATTCATGCTCAATCTAATCTTGTCTCATTCTTATCTACAAATTTTTTCTCAAATTTTGGTCTATTTTACCTTCAAGGTAAAAAACATTCAATCTGAAAATTTTATACAATCAGTGGAAGATATTATTTGACCTATAAATTACGTCACTGCTAATCTAGATCCTTAAGAAAACATTAAAGATGGAATTATGTTACACAAAAGATCTTTCTATTCACAATCTCTTATTTCACTGTTGCAAAATTAAAATTATGTTATTATGAATAACTGTGCAAATTGATATAGTTATGAAGTCATATTTTCTCAAAACTCATCTGTAAAACAAAAATTCTATTGTCATCTAATCACTGTCTTTTTTTTTTCTTTTCTTCTATTATAAGTTTGTTATTAATAATATAAGCCACTTTGTTCTTTTGTTTTTTATTTTGCAAAACTCAATACTTTTCAATAAATCTTTCTATTTAAAGTGAATACTGTTACCCAAAAAAACATTATGCAAACAGATTTTTTTATCATCATCGTTATTTATTTCTCAAAATATGTCTCTTATTCTACTTCTTAAATTCATAAGTACTCATCTTTTTAAATCTTCTATCAACTATTTTTATTCATTTCCACAAAATGCATGCCCAATTCAATTCCTTTTTTCTTATTTCTTTTTTCACTTAAATACTTTTACACTGCTAATCTTATCCTGTTTTTCTTCCCCTCCTCTAAATCACGCATCACTATGAACATCAACCTCCCTCCCCCCTCTTTTCCTTATTGTATATGTTTCAAACATTTCTCATAAAAGTTTTAAAAGTCTTTTTCTTAAATTTAATGTCAATGATTTAAAAACAATAATATCCACTTTAATTTCATTATCATCAATTAGCTATCTGTCAAAATTTTTAAAGTATTAACTTGTTCTATATTTCTATCTAATGGTTACTTTTAATGTTTTCATCTTACCACTTACAATCATTGTGTTAAATTGCATTTAATTTTGTTCCAAAACTTTTATAAGTTCCAACAATTTTACATAATACTTTAAGAAAATGCTGCCTAATCAACAGCAAATCTGACACAAAAAAACTTTTATATCATTCCAAAATCAGTTTTCTTCATTCTTATCTACAGCAATCTACTGTAAGTTTGAACACCAGATGGCATAGATATTATCAATGATAACCCAAACTTACAAGAGATGGCTCTAGAATAGGATAAAAATTTAAAACATAAGTCAACATATTATAAAATCATAAGATATTGCTGTTGGTAATAATGTCTCCAATGCTCACTCTACCAAAAATATATAAAACAAAATACACAATATTTTAGTCGCATATTCCATCCTCCTTAAATCTATTTATTTCATAAAATGAGCATTACATTCTCCTAAGTATTTTCTGATTCATATTCAGACTTATTAATAAATATGTCATTTATCAAGCTAACCTTCCTTTTTTTTTAAATATATCCAAAAAGTACTCTAGTTTACTCAAAAACTTTTCAATCTATTTCTGTGTATATTTCTCAACAATAGATTTTAGAATCATTCTAAATGCATTCCTTGTTCTTTAGATAAAAATATATCTATGGAAAATATCTGCCTATTCAAAAAACTTCATGAGAAATTAATTTAATTGCTCTAAAATTTATCATTCCATTGTATTAGTTCTTTTCTTCATGAAAGTCATAAATGTTGAGAAGCAAACCAGTGGCCACTGATCTGAGCTAAAGATTACAAGATTCAACTAATTACCTTCATATGGAATCTCATCTAACCCTTGTGCTTTGCCATTTTTCCTTTCATTTAAAACTTATACTATTTCTTCTCCCATTATTATACAACTTATTTCAGTTTTATCAATCTGATTTTCATTTTCAATTAGCAGATAAAGGTTTTTTACTTCTATTATATAAATCACTTTCAAAATAAGCCCATTTTTTCAATGTATTCATTTTCTTTAATAATAATTTATCATTTTTATTTTCAAACACTTTTTCATTCAAATTATTATTACATTGACAAAATGGGAATAATGTATAAGTGATTTATATAATAAAAGTAAAAAAACATCTGTTAATTGAAAATGAAAACCATATAGATAGAACTAACATAGGTTGTATAATGATGAGAGAGGAAATAGTATAAGTTTTAAATGAAAAGAAAAATGGCAAAGCACAAGGGTTAGATGAGATTCTGTGTTTTGAGGGGAAAAGATAATTAGTTGAATCTTGTAATCTTTAACTCAGGAGAGTGTACACAGGTGGGCTAATACAACAAAATGAAAAATTTTAGATCAATTAACCTAATCTCTCATGAAGTTTTTTGAACAAGCAGATTTTCAATAGACACTTTTATCTAAAGATCAAAGGATACATTTGGAATGCTTTCGAGATCTATTATTGAGAGATATATACAGAGATAGATTGAAACATTTTTATTTGAATAAACTAGAATACTTTTTGGATATGTTTAAAAGAAAATTAGATTGATAGCTGAGATATTTATTAATAAGACTAAATATGAATCAGAAAATATTTAGAAGAATTTAATGCTCATTTTATGGAATAAGTGGATTTGAGAAGGAGAGAATATAAAAGTAAAATATTGTGTAAACTCCAATTTTGTTTTATAATGTAACCGATTGGGTAAAGTAAAGGAAATGTAGAAATAAACACAGATATAAATTTTTGTAGATATTTTTCTACATTTCCTGGAAAAAATATAAGAAGTAAAGGATTAAATAACTCTGAATTTAAAACAGAATTTTATTATAAATTAAAACATTTAAGAAGGTCTGAATAAATATTAATATTGTATTATTATTATTCTGATTTTGAATTTAAAAACAAGCATGATTTATTTTTGAAATAATGCTTGTATACACTTCTTTTATCTTTTTTTTAAAATCTTTGTAGATTAAAAATTCCAAAAAGTAGCTTTTAATTATAAGTGATTTGAAGAGAGTAAAAGCATGTAGATCACACTTTTGGTAAAATTTCTAAGTTGCTTTTGAAAGGATTAGTGATCTTTTTGAAAAGATAAAAAAAAAACTGTTTTCAATTACGGTGTTTTTATCACCTCAGATGATTCCTTAAAAGGGCTGATAAAAAATATGAGTTCAGTCTGGATAGTAGTTTTTGAAAAGAGAGTAAACTAGTTTGGCTAATAATATTTTTGAGAAGCAGGATAGCTAGCTGCAGAGTTAGCTAACAGAGATGGATAGTTCCCATGAAAATGTAGCTGAAATCAAGACATGAGGAAACAGCTGGAGTAATTTACTTCTAATTTCTCCATAAACTTCAATTATATCTATGATCACAATTTTATAAAAAAAAACTAATAATATTTTAGTTTTATTTGTGTGTGACCAACATTTATTAAAAATCTTAAATTATAATGATATATACATATATATGTGATCTTTTTTCATATTATTAAGCATTTCATAAAATCATTAAAGAGACTTAGCATGTTACAGTAGCAATAAAAATTGACTTGTCTTTTAGAGCATATCAAAATATTAGATTGAATCAACAGTTTGCTACTTCTTAATGAGAAAAAAAAATTGAATTCCCTTAATTTATAAACAGCAAATTTATGTCAAATATTTCACTTTTTAACTCAACTGTCCCTCCAAAATATGATATACATATCACCATAGTATAGAACTTTTTTTTTTTAATTTTTGATATTTTCTACTTTTATATTTATATCAATATAATCTAGCTTATAAATGAAAATCTATTCTAATAATCAAAAAATAATTTCAACCAATGTATCTCTTAGCAAATAAAGTTTGATCTTTATCAGGATCACATCTCAGCATGATTGTATACGTTTCCTTTATTTCTTTTTTTTTTTTTTTTTAAGAAATGGGAAAATTCTTAAAAGTCTATTATAATCATGCCATCAACTATGATTGTGTTACAACTACACAGTTTATACTGTTTGTATTTAAAGTTTATGTTCAAGTACGTGTATTTCTGATAAATTTCAGAAATGTATCTTTCATTTACAGGATGTACTATTATTAGTATTGTTTTGGTATGCTTTATGAAGTGTGTAATTATTTTTTCTTTGATTTTTTAATTTTTGTTAAGCTTAATACATTTTCAGTGTCATGCAACATAAGCATATTATGGTTTGATGTAGAGTATCAGGCTCTGGAGCAAGGGATCGTAGGATTTATTCCAATTCTGGCACTTTTGGTGCTCAAATTTCTTATGAACTCCCAAACAGTAAAGTCATTCGATTATTATTATTATTAATGGTATTTTGATAAAAATATTATTACAATTTGGGAAATGTTGTCTACTTGGTAATGTGGAATTCTTTAAAATTTTGTAATACATATAAGCAAAGTACTTGATATTCAATTTTAATTTCGTAAAGAAAATAATTAATTAATGATTATCTTATAAAAAAAATTGTTTAAATAAAACTTGAGATTGTCAAAAATAAACAAAGTAAAATGCATCAATAATAAAATATGATTAAAAAAAGTGCCTTCAACCCACCCCAACTCCAGCCAACACACAGACATACACACAAATTCTACAATGAAAATACGTAAATTAAACAGATACATACATTTAAAAAAATTGTGTAACTGATTATTACAAACTGGCTTTAGGTAGAGAATTTAACAAGTCTGTTCAACTTTTAACTCAGAATATGTTGAGATAATTAACTATTTATAATCACATGGCTTTTTAAAAAAATTAATGAAAATTATAAAAAAAAGTTTGATTTTTAACCTTCACAATAGTTAATTGTTTAATCTTTAAATAGCAATTGTAATGAAGGCACTATAAATATTAGTAATATAATTTAGTGCAAAGGTATTACTAGACACATTGAAAAAAACCAACAACAAAAACGGAAAACATTACATAATAAATAAATATCTCAAAGCACTTATTAAGAATCATTATAATTAACATACATAAATTCTAAAAACATATATCTATAAAATGAAACTACATATTTTCAGATATATAACTAAAAACCTAAAAAAAAAAAAGTCAATACAAAAAAAGAAAAGTTCATAATATATATTAGAATTAAAATATAATACAGTATTTATTATATATATGTATGTATATAAAAATACAATGGAAATTTCCAGATATTCACTAGACATATTTTAACTATAATGTAACCAGACAAACAACCAATTAAAAACTGATATTGCAAACTGAAATCATGTTATTTAGTAAAAAAAATTCTGTCTGACCAAACACAAATATTATTACTTTATCAGTTTTAATTGTTTCTTTGCCTAGCTTCATCATAAATGAAATATATCTAGATAAACATACAGAAATTCCATTATATTTTCAAAATTTATATTCACTAATTACTTGCACTAGGTGGCAGTAAACAATATTGAAAGTCAAATCACTTTAATACTTTTTTTTTTTCTGATGTTTTATGAAAAATATTTTTGATTTAAATAAAATACCTTCTTCAATAATTAAATGGTAATTCTCTTTTAATTAATAGTATGGATTCTAGATGAGGCCCAACAGATTCCTAATATGTATTTCTGACTAAGTGAAAAGTGGTTGACAATTTAATAAAATCAATATTTTCATGTTTTATGTGGTTTATCACAATGGTGTGTGATATTCTTGAAAGCTAAAAATTCCCGAATTGTATCCTGAGAAAATATATATTAAAAAAAAGTCAATTGGGTCAATTTAATATAAGTATAATAGCCAGCCTTGAGATCTTAGTACCAGAATGTTCTGAGAAATGGACTGTGTTTATAATTGTGGAGAGAAAAATTATTATTACTTGATGCCAAAAGTAGTATGATATTTTATTTAATATATTCTTTCGAAGCCAGCCTATTTTTAAAAAATGTATTTACAACTTTAAAAAAAAATTGAATGGTTTACTGATCAGGAATACATAAAAATTTTGAAACTAATGGCCAAGTTGAAATTGTGATCCATGGATTTTGAGCTCCAGTCCGCCACTGTATTACTGCACTAAACCCCACAAGAAATTCAGAACATTCTTGAACAGTTATAATTAATAGGCAAATTAAACATCAGTGTATATTTAAAACAAATATCACTACAATAATGACTTATATGCTTTCTACCTTAAATATATATATATATATTGATTCCACTTAAGCAAATATTAAGAATTTTGTCTATAAACAAATGCTTCCTAATGAAATAGAAAAAGCATTTACAAAAAAATATATCAGAAAACTTGAATTCAAATAGTTTAATAAAACTATTAAATTAACTGAATTTAGATATGCTTTCTTAAGAGCAAAATATAAAGTAAAAATAATGATTAAATAATTAAAAAATATTATAAAATAAAAAAATGATAATTACCAGATAAATAAATTAAAAGAATATGCATTCCTTTCCAATGATAAAAGTATAACTTTTTGATAAATATTAAATTTTTCAATTTTTAACTAATGATTTATGCTAAAATTACATGAAGCTTCAAATTTGATATTAAACTTATAATAATTAAGTTTTTAATTATTTAAAAAGTCAATGTATTCTATCAAATTTTCTGCAACCCAGAATAAACAAAATAATATTACAATTACCTAGGTCCAGCTTTTGGTTTCCGACCAGCCCTCAAATCATTAATAATTTCTTCAGTATCTTTAACATTTAGGTCCTCCTAAATAACAAAATATATATATATACATTTTAGAATTTTCAACAACTAAAAAAAGCATGATTATTATGAAATTCAATCATAATTCTTACATAATAATCATCATTAATCTGTATCATAGGAGCATTGACACAAGCACCTAGGCATTCCACTTCACTGAGAGTAAACATACCATCTTTGGTAGTCTCACCAACTTTGATACCTGAAATTGAAAATTAATAACATTTCCATGTCAAAGTTAATTGAAATACTAAATAATAAATTTCATTATTTATTTTTAACAATTAAAATATTGCAGTAAAATTATAGCACATTATGTTACATCAATAATTATATACATTTAATCTAATAATTATTGTAATCCTTTTATACCAGGTATAAATAATAGGATTATTTTAATGACTTTTTGACTGAATTGCAGCTGCCATTATCTGGGTAAGGAATATTATTTTAAAACATTTTAGACACTCATTAATCAAAACAATTGTTAATTTTATATCAAATTATTTATGTACTGACACTCCACACCCCTCCTCTTTCACACTTTTTAATTTATTTATTTTATTATTGGATGGACATCTAATCTTCTTTCAAGAGTTATTTGTTTGTATTGTGTTTATGATGTTTTATATATATATATTTAACACAAATATATAGCTAATTTTATATATATATATAAAAAAAAAACAAGAATACACAATGCATATATCAACTTACATATAACTGGGAATGTGACTGTCAATTATATTTATACTTGGCACAGAGAAGGATATTAAAATCATACAATATATAAATGAGTGTCAAATAGAGTTGTTTCCTGAATATAATCTTGCTTGTAAAAAATAAATGTGTATTATATTATAGAACTCTAAATTTACTCAAAGTTTTTCTGGGAAAGCTTTAGTGAAAAACTGAACAAATTAAAAAGGCTAATATATATATATGGCTGCAGAAAGGAGTTAGCTATTAATTAAAAGAAGATCTTTTGATGCCTCTTTACAGGCTTAACATTCTCATCATTGCAGCTATTATTATTATATGATTTTTCATAAAATACCCAAATGTGGATAAGCTGCTCACCAACATGCATCATCCAGTGTGGTGAGTTTACTGGCTTTTTATCTTTGAGTTGAAAATCAAAAACATTGTGGTCTTTCTTCTTAATTGCCTGATAGAGAAATATCAATTGAGTTTTTTTTTTTTTTTAAGGTAAAATGAATGATGTGTATGAATGAATTTTTTTAATAGATATTTACAATCCTGACAGACAAAAGTAAATTATGGCCATTATTCCTAGGAAGCTATTAAGTTCCTAGACAAGGCAATACTTGGAGGGCAAAGGTGGAGGGTGATAAGAATCCCCTGATTGTGGACATAGACTGCCATTTGATGACAATCTTTAAATTTAGATCTTACAACTGCAGATCACTTTCAAGTAAAGAAAGATTGCAAAAATTGGAAGAACTGTCTAATATTAAATGAAACATAGTTGAACTTTGTGAAGTTAAAAGGATAAGTGAAGAAATAATTGATTTAAAAAATGGTCATGTATTATATTACAAAGACACAAATATTGGAAACACAAATGAAGTAGGACTCCATTATAAATAAAAAGTAGAACAACAGCATTGCTGAGATTGATGGTGAATTAGACAGAGTGCCAAAATTAATTCTTCAACTTGCACTAACAAGTTCTCATTATAATGAAACAGTAAATGTTGTGCAACAAATGACTTTGATCAGATCAAACATTTTGATGCCATGGAAGACTTTAATGCTAGAATTTGTAAATGATTGAAAGATGAAAGTGCTGTGGATAAAGTTGATTATGGTGATAGAAATGATAGAGGAAACAGAGTTCAAAGAAAAACTTTATTTTGTGAATTCTTTCTTTGGAGAAAAATGCTAAATGAGAATGGAAATCAAAGCATCGAAAAAGAACATATAAATTAGATTATATTTTGACTAACAGAAATTATATATTTCAAGATTATAATGTTCTTGATAAATTCAACACAGGAAGTGAGCATCGATTAGTGATATGTGATAATGCAAACAAAGTAAGATAAAAATTATTACGAAAAACAGTATTCACAATTGATATTCTTAATCTTCAGAAAATATTTCAATGAATTTAAATTAGAACTTGCAAATTGTTTTAAAATAATTTAAAGATGGTTCAGAACTGCAACAAAAATAGCTGGTACAAAGAAGCAGCAATTGACAAAATAACTTATGATGGTAAAAAAGAATATGGAAATATATAAAAATCCATTAAGAATTGAATATCTAGAATTTTGTGAAATGATATTGTACCGTTTATTTATATACGGTACAAATATATTGGCATTTGGTAAAAGTTAAAAAAATAAAAGTAGATTTAGATTTTTTTTTGAGTATAATTTATTTTGTTTAAAAAAAACGTACAATGAAAGTTAAAATTGCCTTTCATATTTTTTTTTATGTAATTAGAAATAAAAGTAGAATTGGAGAGAACAAAAGAATTCCAAAAGTATTTTAGCTAATTAAAGATGGCCGAAAGATTTGCTAAAAAAAGAGAACTTTGTAACTGAAAAATGAATAAAGACTGTACAAGATTATGAACCAAAAACACCATGATAATAGCATGCGCAGAAGTCTGAAAACTGGGCAGAGACCAGTTTGAAAAACGTCTTGTTTCGTTTGTTTCTCTAGTTAGTCCTGGATAACAATAATATATCCAGGATCGCTCTACGCTGAAATAATTCGGCATGTCGGAGTGAACCGAAGCTTCTGCGGACATCGTGCCTGAAGATGTACACCAGAAAAGCCTTCGTGATCAACTAGAATGGACCACAAGATCAAATAATAACCAAAGGCCGAGCTCATTCTACCCAAAAAAACTATGCATAGTTATCTACTACTTTCCCAATAAATTTACCGATAAGCTATGACTTCATTATTCCTGATTGTGACAAATTTAAGCGTTTGCAAACAATTCTTAAAAATATACGTATATTAGGACCCCGATAGAGACTTTAATTTTTCTGTTCTAGAGACTTTTATTTATCCAAGAACTTTTTTTTTTATTGTGAAATTGTTTTTTTATTAATTGATTCATATCTGAATTAATGTATGTTCTCTCCAATTTATTTAATTAGTAATCTCTCTATTTTAATTTGTTAGAAAAAAAATATTTATTTCTAATACTAATTTTCATTTGTACGTTATTCTATAACATTTATTAGTGATTATTATTAAATTTATTATTAGTTTAGTAAGATTTAAAAATGTAATTTACCTTTGCCAATATGTTATAAGTTCAAGGAAAAATAATATTTAAAAGATAATTTTTGTTATGGTAAAATCTAATCCCGATTCTTTAAAAGCATTTTTTCTTTTGATTTGCGAGACGTTATATGACGTTTTCAGTGGGTTCTTATAGGATCCTGGTGCCTTTCAAATAAATTAAAAACTGATTTCGTCGAAAACGTAAATCGTACTATTACTAGGTAGAGCTGATCAGGAAAAATAGTTATGTTTTTTAGAAATAGAAATGAAACTTTCTTCTTTTTTGCATAACTTGATCAACTCGCGCATTTTATAATGCGTATAGAGGCCTAGCAAAACGGAAAACGTTATAATATAAAAAAGAGTTAATAATGATATCAGAAAATATAATTGTGAATTAGCAAGGAAAGCTATAGAAGAGAATAAAAGTCTCAAAAATGTAAAACAACATTTTGGTATTGATAGAAAACTTATTTCTGCAATAAGAAAAGATAGAACTATTACTAAAAAGAAAAAGGACATCATGAAATGTATAGAAGAGTTTTATCAAGAATTATACAACAAAAAAAAAAGCAAGTATTTCCTACAATTACTATATTTTCTGAATTGCCCAGCATTTTAAATTAAAAAATGAGACATACGATTAAATCTACGAAGAAGGGAAAAGCTCTAATATAGAATTATAATCGATATCTTAAAAGAAGCAGATAAAGAAATAGAAAAGTTATATACCAAATGTCTAAATGATAAAGATGTACCAGATGATTTTTAATATTCAAAAAAGATAATAAAGAAAATATTAGAAATTACAGACCTATCAATCTTTTATAAGTTCTATACAAAACATCAAGATAATGGCAACTTCTCTATAGCAAACTTGGGAGTTGCCATTATGCTTTGGATTTGTAGATTACAAAAAAGTTTTCGATTCTATAAGTATTTCTTCAGTGAATAAAACATTGAATCATCAAGATTCAGATACAGAATATTGTCATATTAAAGAATATTTATCAAAATGCAACAACAATAATTAGATTACATAGAGATACTAGGAAGATTAACATTGAGAACAATGTATGACAAGATTACTCCATATCTCCAAAACTTTTTACCTTTGCAAGAGATATTTTTCAGATTAAAATGGGAGACTAAGGAAATAAAAGTAAATGGAGATTATTTAAGTCACCTACATTTTGAAGATGATGTAATTGTTTTTAAAAACAATGCTTCAGAGCTTGAGAAAATATTGCAAGAATTATCAGATGAAAGTAAAAAACTAGAAGATTAAAGTAATATTCAATGGATTTTCTCAAAAAATAAAAATAAAGGTTGATAATGATGAGTTGGAAGAAGTTAACAACTACAAATACTTTGATCAAAATATTAATCCAGACAGAAACATAATAGATGAAATTAATCATAGAATTAAATTTGAATTGAATGTTTTTTGTTGGAAATAATTTAAAAGGAAATATGCCTATATGTTTGAAAAGACTTTTAATAAACATGCAGTTCTTACTTATGAATTTGAAATTTGAATACTTAACAGAAGAACAATACAGAGACTTCAGATCATTCAATGAAGTATGGAGAGATGTATGTTAAGAGTAACAAGAAGGGACCAAAAATAAAATGCATAAGTAGATAGACGGACAGATGTTGCTGACATCATTAAAGAATTAAGACACTGAAATGAAACTGGGCTGGACATATTGCTTAAAATAGATGATAGTAGATGTATGGTTGAAATCTTAAACTGGATTCCAAGAGACCATATGTAAGATGGATGAATAATATAAGGAAGTATTCTAGGATGGAGAAGAGAGGCTAGAAATCTGAAAAACTGGATTAAACATGGAGAGATCTTCATCATGCAATGGATCTATAATGGTTGAAAATGATTATGATATATATACATATACTCCACACAGGTCATGCACTAACAGATAATGCTTATGTTGGTAACTAATTGTCATGATTAAAGATTTAAATTACTTAGAATCATTAATGAACACTTTAGATGACTTTTAAAGATCAACTTGGCCTTCCTTCTCAACAAAGAAAGTTTGGCAAACAACAATTGTTCTCAAAATTCCCTCAAACTTCCAAGCATTTCATCAATTTTTCTAGAATTTCTATTTAATATATCAAAAATAAAATTAAATAACTACCTTAGCAAATTAATAAATGAAAAAAAAAATCCTTAATGCTAAGATTTTCAGTAAGACCACATAATCTTGATCAATTGGGAGTTGTGAATTATTTGTGACTACACACCCAGCAGCCACCTTAGCTATCAAAATAAATTCTAAATTCAAAATACCTAAGATTTTGAACTCAAGCCAATTTGTTGTATATTGCTAAACACATCTTACATTAACCCAATTACTATTTAACAGATTTATTCAACTATACGCATTTTTCATTCTTTGGTTAGATGATATATATTAATAAAATATTTCATGACTTTCATTTCTTACATTCAACTTATGCTTTTAAAACAGTAATTTCTCTATTTAGAGCACATCAGAAACTATATTATAAACATGAGTAATAAATAGACACTATATAACTATACAAGCTATTTAGTATGCATTCAAAACCTTTGATTACAATTTTGAATTTCAGGCTAATAACTTATTAGTAAAATTAAAATAGCCTATAAATAACTTATTTCAAGGCAATTCTTCTACAACAGCCCCTGATAAAGAAGCAATAAAGGAGATGGCAACATTCATCAAGGATCCCAGTTGTTGACGGTGAAGATTTGAGTATTTTTTTATCCTAGTTTTATCCACTATTTAGAATATTCACTATTTAGAATATGGATTTTTTTTAAAAAAAAAAAACAGCTTAATATTCCAATCAGAAAATAAAATCACTAGTGATTTTATTAAATTCTTCAATTCTGGCACTATAGTCATTGATAAGATAACCATTAACTATGTCGTTCATAGTTTTTCTCTGTCCAAACTTGCATTAGTAAATGCCTGTGAAGTTCTATTTATGAAACAGATGAATGTAATAATCATAGGTTATCCTGAATCTGTTGATAACCTCAAATCCAGATAGCATTATTACTGAATCTGGAAAAAGGAAATTTGTTTGAAACTTCATAAGTCCATTTTTTAATGACATACTTCTTCAATTATAGATTCTTATTTGAACATCCAAAAATGGGATCTTGATTTGAGATGATTTAACAACTTTTTATATATTTTCTGTGAGAAAACTTTTCTTTTGATGTCTGGTAGAGAAATATATAAAAGAACAGGAAACAACTGCAAAGAATTGAAATCTAATTCACTGTCTAGTGTGCGTATTTTTTTTCAAAAATGCTAATTTTAACAAAGACATTGTTAAGGGTTTGTATCACAAACCCAGGTAATAACAATATGCTGTTCAAGGAAACTTATTCCTAAAAATTATTTTAGATCTAAGACAAATGAGGAAATTAAACTAGACTATAATCTAAGGTTACTCCTAAGTATGGGGTAAGATTGTGTTTCAATTTATTGTTGCAAAAGATTATATTCAGATTAGAAAATATTCCCTGTTGTCTAGATGCAAAGTTGTGTATAGTATATTGTTTTTATTGGATTAAGATATAAGACTACTTTTTGAAAAAGATTTTCAAATTTTTCATATTTTTACTGGGAGACTTTTCACTTTCTAAAAGGATCTAGTTTAAAAAGTGAAAACAATGTCATCAGCACAGATAATTTTTTGCATTCTATTTCTGGAAGATCACTGATTAATATATTAAATAAAATGTGTAAGAAAACTGAATCCTGTGGCAGACCAATCTGTAAAATTTATATCAATTGTGACTATCATTTAGTGTTTATTTATTGAAGATCCTTTTGTCAAGTAAATCGATGGTTTTCCCACTTTAAGAATTTTAGAAATTTTAGAAGACCATTTTTCCAACAGAATCATAAGCTGAGATCAGATCAATAAAAGTAGCACTAGCTTTTAGTTTACTTTGAAAACCTTTTCAAATGTGGCTTGTTAAAGATAAAACTAGTTCACAGCAGTCTCCTGTTGGCCGAAAGTTAATGGCTATCAAAAAACTTTCAACAGCTTGTAGAGAATCCATAATAACGATATTGAATGATAGCTTTTTTAGAATATGTTTATATTTATTTGATTTTAACTAAGCTAAACTTTTAAAACAGTTTCTGTATAAATAATATTGCTGAACAGTTTTGTAAATAATGCTTAAGTTTTAATTCCTAAGTTTTTTTAAGAAACTCTGGAAGTATGCTATCTGCTCCTGGAATCTTTCTTAGTTTAAGACAATCAAAAGCAAATTCAAATTCATCCAATCAAGAACAAATTCACCAATATCTATTGATTTTATTAGATTGATATTAAAAGAACAGTGTGAAAGAAAAGCTTGCAGATTTATTCTGAAAATGCTTTTTCTCTATCTACTAATTTTGGGTTTAGAAGTCGAATATATAGATTGGCAATCTCATTAGCAGTGACAGTAATAATTCTTTTGACTAATGCTTTTACAATCACCAAGCTTAAATTATTTGGATTGGATTATGGGTCAGTCATCGGAAAGAAAAATCTTAAAACTTAGTTCAAGGTTACCTGGAATGAATTCGAACCCACATAATCTGCATAGAAGATGGATCTTCTATTATTGTACCATGTGACTTGATTAACTTCCTATTATAAAAATAATAAATACAATTACTGTGTGAGCAATTGCAAATAATTCAAAATTCTCACCGGTAATGACCATTACTCAAAAACTAGTCAGGGGATGTGGAATATAGCATACTATCTATTTTCCAATAGAAAAATAATAAACTAAGATAATTATTGCTCTTAAAAAAATATGTAGAATATAAGCATGGGATACTTTATTGATATCTAGCATCATAGCCAAAGTATGATAAATGCTTACAACTAATATGTGAGATAAGTTTAAAATTTAGTTACTGAATTAGTATTAGATCTACATAATAATATAACCAAGTTGGTCTGGGTTCAAAATCTTGAGATGTTTTTGAATTTTAAACTATTACCTTGATGTTAAGTATAAAAGAATTAAATGTTATGACTGGATATGTGAGTTTGAACAGTCCAAAGTATCTCAATGAGATATAGCCAGACTCTACTTTGGAAATATGCATTTATCTACTGCCTCTTGATTATTTGAGTTAATAGTTCTGAAGGAAAATAAATCTAATAAATTAGTGCTTCTAAAAGCTTAGCAATAAAATCTTGACAATTAGCAAAAATTAATTTATGGACTTATTAATAGTTTATTAGCTTATTAACCATGATTACTATTTACATACAATTTATATTTTGTTTCATATAAACAAATACCAATAAAATATATAAATGATTATTACACCAATCACTTCAATTTAAATCATTAATAATTCATTTCTCTCTTCTTTTTTATTGTACTAAATTTATCTAACATATTAAAACTTTAAAATATTCTTACCTAATTTTTTTTGCAGAGTTTCTAATATACTATATGAATCACATAACATGCATGGAGTGGTTGTACACACTTGAAGATGGTATTTGCCAACAGGATTTCTTTAAAAAAAAAAACATTAACTCTAAAATTATATATATATATAATATTTTTAAATTATAATAACATACAATATATAGTAATTTTAATGGGTAACATTAATTTATAATTATACATATATATATATATATATAATATACAAAGAAACTATATATAACAATCAAATATCAGAATCTATCAAAATAAATAATAATAAAACATTTATTAAATTAAATACACTATAATATCTTGTCCTTCTTAAGCAGCTTCCATTTTACACATTAAAAATGATTGACAAAAAACAAGAATGAAGGGAAGCATATCTTATGAAAAACAAATGAAATGCATAAACTTAAATAAATTTTGAAAATATTTTGTAAAAGATAAAAGGTACTTTTCTCCTGTAGTTAAGTAATCTGTAAATGTGTGAAATAAAAATGTATTATACCAAATATTTTTATTATATATATGCCTTCAAAAACAATAAAAAAGTGACAATTTTTTTAAAATGTTACAGACATTAAAAAAAAAAAAAATCATAATGTAAATATATGAAATACAGTGGAGCCTCCAACTACACTATATTTTCTTCCAAGACCTCGCATACAAATGTGTATACAATAGTTCATGTTTTGTGGATAAACACTGATTGGATTAGAACACGTATTGTTTATTAAATTGCAAATATACAGTACTTTTCAACACATATAAATTTTACTAAGTAGGTGTTCTGTTATGCATTCACAGAAGCAATAAGAATGAGAAAAAAAATTAACTACCATATTTTTATTTTTAAAATAAAGTAAATAGTGAAGATATCTGACTTTTTCACTATTAAATATGCTCTGGGCAATATTCCTTTTTTAAATAAAAAAATCTGCTTCCCTATAGAAGCATGATAATGGTCTTGCTGCCATGAAATTAGGAACTCCCTAATTGTTTTAACATTTTTTAAGTCAATATCAACATCTTTTAATAAATTTTAAAATAATATAAAATTTTCAACATTATGCTCAGAAAATATTGTATCACTCAAAATATTACACATCACATTCAAAAAAGATAATAAAGGAAGAATAAAATCTATGCTTTCAACATAAACTGAAAATTTTTTTATTAATAAACAATACTGCATAGTGCTACTAATATGTTGTAAAATTTATCTACAAATTTTAATTTATTTATTTTTTATATGATCACATACAGCACTCAGAGAAGGAAAAATGACTGCCCAGATATAATAAAATTTATGAACCTTTTACATTTTTTCCCTATTTGTTTGTTTACATTTTCTTTTAGTGTATAATTAAAGTCATGTAGTTAGACATAGCATAGTTTGCAGCTTACACTATAATATTAACGCTGTAATTGCATGTTTGTCATCTCAAACTATATAGAAAAATCAGAATAAAAATAAAAGTAATAAAAACAATATTTCTTTATTAAAAAATTATTATTTTAAAGTAAGAAAATTTACTAACATTTTTAGTTCATTTGGCCATATGAAAAACACTCAAAGAATTTTTTTCCCAATTAATCCAAGCAAGAAATCCCTTTATAAATTTGCCCTTTCCATCATGCAAACATGATTCTTTTGCCCAACTACAATTTTCATTTACTGTTAAAAGATAGTTTGCAAGATCATGGAAAAACTCCAAAAGAAGCAGTAGTAATAATGTCACTCACTAAAATTCTGACCAGATAGGAGATATTTAATTTAATTGAACTCATTTTTGAAGAATTTTAAAATATTAGTTGCTACTTAAGACGATGGATACACCATAAGTTGGCTAAAGGCCGTAGCAATTGCAATATTAAAATTTATTTTATATTATTTAAGGTTTTATCAATATTTTATAGATTCCAATTTTTGATGTAGATATAAAAACACAGATACAAAATACTCCTATGTGTATATATCTATATACCTTTTAAAAAGTATATTATTAAAAAATATTACTAATAAATGCATTTAAGAAATCTCTACTAATTCTTTATTTAATTAAGATATAAAATGTTTCATAATACTGAAATTCTTAATTTTAAAATACTACAAAACTCATATGATTAGTTTCAGAGAACTCTCTTTATCTACTGTGTCAAGTCTCACATCATGATCACATGCTGATATAAACTTGCATCTTATTAATATTAAGTAGATTACACTTGTTTTATTTCAAAGTGAGAAAGATAAAACACACACAATTGATAAATAAGATGCTCTTTATAGTTATCAAGGACACAAGAACACATAATTATATTATGGACAGATGGAAGTTGTAATTATTATTATTATTATTTTTACAAACACTAGTTTTTAATATATGTGTGTGTTATTTACTTTATAAAATTCACAATTTTTAACATGTTGCTTTTTACATAACGAATATGTATATATACAAATTTTATTCAGGTATGGCTCAGTATAAAACAGATTAAAATCTATTTTGTTTTGTGGTGGTGGTGGGGCTTGGTATCACTGATGGAGATTCCCTTGAAACAGATATTTGGCTATTATATAATTAAATAATGATCTAATAGAGGATGCTTAAATGTACTCAGTGTTTAAATGCACTTATTAATAATAACTTTGTAATGAATTAAATTGCATAACTGCTTATATAATATTTTTTAAAAAATAACATTAAATAAACAAATCATGTGATTTCACATTTATTATTACTTTATGAAGTATTTTACTCTGCTATAAAAAATCAACTAAGAATTTCATGGATATTTTATGAAATTATCTCCAGACGGTATGACAATTCACAGCTGTATAAAGATTATTTATGCATTTCAGATTCAGAAGATAATTTAACATTGAAAATGAAAATTTAAAAAAGGTTTTATTTTTGAGTATACTCATTTATTTATTTATTTTTTAAAATGGGGGGGGGGGGTATATTCAGAAAAATTAACAGAAATTCATGAACCAAATCAATCAAAAATGATAATATTCACATGCAACCTATGTAGGTGAAAATAGTTTGCACATATTGTTATAACTCCAAGATTTAAACTTCTAAAATTATTTTAGGATGTTAATAATTAACAGCACAAGATTATAGCCTTATTAAAAATTTCTTAATATACAGATTAAATATATATATATATTAATTTCTCTATGTTTAAGTCATCATTATTATACGACATTCATAAATGAATATAGAAAAACCTAACTCAAGGACAAAAAAAAAAGAAAAAGGTCCAAACAGTTAAATATTAAGTTTTGCAATGTTTACATGCTTGTGAATTACAAATAAAACTACAAATATTGCATATTGCAATGCTGTCTTTTAACCAGTTTTACAGCAAACATTCAAAAGATTGTAAGACTATGCTTGATTTATAGTTCATTATATTCTATCTTCACTCATATTCTTTTAATGAAAGTAATTAATATTGTGTATCTTTAAGAAAATTTAAAGGCCTGTTTCCAGAAAAAACATGATCACATGATTTATTGAATAAGTCTGTGACTATTTATCTAGTTCACATAACCTAACCAATAAATGAGGCTTTTCCAAAATATAGATTCAATATCATTGTATTTAGTTAAAGAATATACAGAGTAAACTTATAATTCTGCCAAATTTTCAAAATAGAATGGAGCATCTTTAAATAAAAATTTTTCGCTGTCTTGATGTTATGTTAGAAGAGTGTTTGGCAGAATAATAGTTATATAAAAAATGATAGACATCGCTGTGTGTATAATGTAAATTGAAGATTTAACATAGATTACAATTACATTGAGAAGGGCATAAAATATTTGCTAAAAAAAACTTTTATATGACATTATTATAAATTAATATATTGATTATCATTGATACATAATGATATTTTATTTATTTATAAATTATATAAAAAAGCATCATAAATACATTTATTCCCATTTTTGATAATATTGTAAATAATATATTGCCAATGTATGTATCTATGTGAAGAAAAAATTAAATTAATGTACATTGGAAAAATGCTTACAAGCAAAAATTATTTTAACTTATGTTACTTGCAATACAAGTCTGGCCATATATCAGATTAAAATCTACATATAAATAAAAATATATGTTCATATGCACACATGTTTATTCATATATATACGCAGGGACATCTGGATCTATGACAAATTAGTATTGCAAGTCCTTTCACAGTAAAAAAAATAACCTAACAAAACAATATTTTACTGTATAATATGAAACAAAAAAAATTATATAATAATAATATACAGCAAATCAAAAAGAAATTATCGTTCTATAATCAGTAATTATTTGTCATAAAAAATATAATGACTGGAATTGATAATCTGTATCTAATGATTAAATGTTCATTCCCTAATTTTAGTGACGGCAAATTCTTTAATAGCATTTCCATAATTGAGTGATGTGGCAAATTCGGGCTCTAATGTCATCAACAGCAAACCAAACTCTTTATCAAATGTAAATAGTTTTTTATCAACAATAATTTACTAAAAACTGTCTAACCTCCACCTCTTGATAGAATGCAAAAAAACTTAATTGAAACCCATACTTAATTATTTTAGTTTTTTTTAATCATACAAAATAAAAACTGAAGGTGGAGTATAAAGTTTCTTTGTTAGAATTCCAATGAAACTAATCTTACATTAATTTTTCTAAACCATTAGTTGATTTTGAATAAATCAAATAGAAAGGAATGATCCATTCTTTATAATCCCTAGAAATTAATTTTAACAATTCAGCTAATTCTTTTTCAACTTTTTGTCTATTGTCAATCTTTTTCATTCAAAATCTCCACAATGTTCCAAAATCTCTGAGAGTGAAATCATTTGAACAAGAAATTATGATATTAGTGATATTTAAAAATTTGATTTTTATTTTTGATTTGTTGTTTTTTTATTTTATTTTTTATATTTTTTATTTTGTTTTTTAATTTGATGCTAATTTTAGTAATTATACTCACATTTTGTTCATGTGCTCACTAGATATGAATATTCAGATTCTTTTGATCCATAAAATATCACGGCAATATTTTTCTTTTCATTCAATTCTTCCTCTTTTTTTTTTTTCATGATTATTTTTTTCCTTTTTTATCAATAAATAATTGAAGAATTTATTCTATAATAGAAATATTTTTTTTAGTTTATTATAAAACTGCTATTTATAATCTTTTTCTTTTTGATCAGACTTTTAAATAATTTGAATGGGAAAAATAAGTTTAGGATTGTACAGGTAGATTTACAGAGTTTGGAGAGAAAACATATAAAAAATCATACAATCTAATTTATATATTGAAAAAAAATATTTTAATAATAGATGGCAACTGTTGGGAAATTATTAAGTGTTAGTTTTTAATTTGTGCCTTTGCACTAAATGAATTTACTTATAAGATAAACCATTTCTTTTTAAGTTATATTTAGAAATTTACCCATCCACAGCTTATTGTCAAACATCTTTTGTCAAAAAACATCTTCTTCTAACTATCTTTTTGTTTATCCTTTCCTGTCTTTAGCTAATTTCAAGAATTTTCTCAATAATTCTTGATTAAATATCTGCCCCACCACAAATTTTGTAACTTCATATCCAACCTAACTAATTATCTTCCCTGTTTTTCTCTCAGATTTTTTTTTTTAAAAAAAGACTAACCTTTTTTATTTACTACATATTTTTTTAGCAATTAAAGTTATAAAAAAATAACATTGTAGTTAAATAAAAATATATATACAGTATTTCATATTATCTTTTATAATAGCAATAATTTTAATATTACAACTTAAGAAATGAACATAACTAGTTAATGAAATTTAAAAATATATATTACTTATCCAACTTTTTTAATATCATACTATATAATATGAACTTACATTATTAATTTAATAAGCACAGAAAGAATAAAAAAATATAAAAATAAAAATCTTGATATTTGTCTAGCATGCCATCCAGCCCATATGAGTATTTAGACAATGTATGGTAACATAATGAATAATGATATAATGTAAACTCTAGGACAATGTGTTAAAACAGAAGAGTATGAAATGAAAATAACATTAAATACAACTCTAGCTTAGGAAAAATAAAATAATGTATAGTATTAATATTTATTCTTTCAGTTTGATTTAACTTAAATTTATAATATTATATATATCTCTTTTGCTTTAAAGTAAGATCTTTAATTTATATTATTAATTAAATTTGGTAGATCCTGTCTACAAGCTTACATGCTCCCCCTCCCCCTCTTCAGTAGCTTAATATGTATATGTATTTATAGCAATTATAATTCTTATAAGTAGATATCCTTGTAAAGTGCTGTACAATTAATCAAAATTTAAATCATTTTTGTCCTAAAACTACAAACTTAGTCAACAATTTATTTATTCCTTGCAAAAAAATTCATTTGTTATAATTTGTACTGATGCAATTTATATCTATGTAATTCTTACCTATTGAACATAGTATAAAATGTAGCAACTTCATATACCCTCATTTTCGGCATTTCTAAAAGATTGGCCACTTTGTGCATAGCAGCAATTGGAAGCCATCCTACAAAAAAAAAATGCTTTTTCAATTATATTCAGAAATATAAACAACATAGAATTTGATATATATGATGTGATAAAATAAAAATGTCAACAATAATGAAATGACACCAATAGTAGTTAAGAGTAATGAATGCTAGAAATCAATATTTTTATCATTACAACACTAATTATGATATAATTGTCAAAACAATACATTATATCTTTTTTTTTTTTAGAAATCCAAAAAATATAATTAATTAATAATGTTACCTATTACATTAAATGAATCAAAATATTTGAACATAATACAAATACAACTGGATCAATGACTCTTAATGATAAAAATAAACAAACTTTTAGAGAATAACAGTAATTAGAAATTTTTAAATTTTAATAATCTGAATTTTAAAAAATTATAAAAATTTGTTAATATTACATTTCA
Organism: Epiperipatus broadwayi; assembly: GCA_028023455.1. Lineage (NCBI taxonomy): Eukaryota > Metazoa > Onychophora > Udeonychophora > Euonychophora > Peripatidae > Epiperipatus > Epiperipatus broadwayi. The sequence goes on along the minus strand of JAQFVV010006278.1, from coordinate 3,101,242 downwards.
CATTACACACACACTCATTTTTTTTAAATATGATACTCCTTATAAAATCAGGATGCTTTCTTTAATAATATAAAAAAAAAATTGTGTCCTAATTGTTTAGACACAAGATTTTAATCTTAGAATTCCGAGATTTCATATCATTTCAGATAAAATGCTGAATAACACAATCATTAATTTAATAAGATGACAACGTTTAAAGCAGTAAAATGGAAAAAAAAAAACTTCGACATAATTATTAGAGCATCAGTTGGTCACATCATAATATGTAATTTTAATTCAATCAAGATAGCTGTGAAATTTTTTCAGGTCACAGCAAGTTTAGGATTTTTTTCAGTTGGCTATTCATAGCCAACTCAAGCCAGTCATCTTTATTGATCAATAAATGGATATCTATATAATTTGATCCTACAGGAATCTTCACTCATGATTAGCCATTCAAGGAAGCACTCTTTCCTTTCTTTCTTTAATTATATTTATCACAAATATTACTTTATTATTCATTAGTTCTACAGGATTATGAAATTTGTTGGATTAATATTTATTTATAAATTTACTTCAACCATTTAATTGCATATTATACATTTTAATGTCTAGATCAAAAGTACTCAATTTTGAAAGACATTGCCTCATCTAGTATTGTTCTAATAGGCATACCATACTGCTTCATCTAATATTGTTATAATAGTTGATCAGTGTACCCAGATATCACTTTTAGCAACTTTATAATAATATATGACTATTATTTAAGAAATAAAGACCATTTCATCTGTTATATAAATGACATTTGGTCTGAGGTCCATTCCATTTCAATATATAAATAAATAAATTGTTAAATGAATTTTATAGTAACATTAATTGTATCAGATTTGCTATAATATAGTAATTCTTGTAATTAACAAAGATGAATCCAGTAAAAGATTATTAGGATTGATATAAGCTTACATAAAATTTGAAAAGAAAGAATGCAAATAAAAGTAAAACGATAAAAACAAGCAAAGAGAAAAAAATATTGTTAAGATTAAATATTAGATAAAGGTTAGAGAGCATGTTAATAGATTTAAATATTTAGGAAGATGAATTAATGATGATAAAAGTAATAATAAAAAATCAAGTTGATAATTGCAATGGCTTAACAGATTTATTTAATTTTAAAAAAAGAAGCTATTCTTTGAAACATTAAAATTAGATCTAGAATAATATAATATTTTACAATAAATGCTTTCATTTACTGTGTACTAAAAAAAAATAATAATAATAATTGTTTTCGTCAACCACAAATAGTTTTTTATATTTAACTTGGAATAAAAACATGGAATATCCAGAAATTAATTAATTCAATTATTTGTTATAAAAATTAGTGATTGAATTAATTAATTTCTGAATACCTTTTTTATTTCAAGTTAAATATAATAATCCCAATTGTTAGTGTGTAGTAAATAAAAATGTTTACTATAAAATATTTTGTACATATATCTTATTTTTATTTTTTGGTGCTTGGGGCCGTTGATTTTAATAATTTTTCTGTGCTTTTTTGTAATGCGAAAATAAAAACAAAACAAAATCGTCTTTTTTAAATATTATTTCTTATTAACATATACAATTTAAATGATAATAATAAATGTAAAATAAAATCAACAAATTACAATTTGATTCGTGTTTTTTATCGTATACTTTTTAAATTGTGTTACGGCTTTTTTTTATCAATTTTCTATCGGATATTTTTTTACTTGTGTTACGGCTTTTTTTTTATAAATTTTCTATCGGATATTTTTTTACTTGTGTTACGACTTTTTTTGTTGTTGTTTAACTAAAAAATAATAATTGTAATAAAAGTAAAAGTTGTTACGGTTAGATTTAGGGTTAGGTTTAGGGTTAGTTTTAGTGTTAGTTTTAAGGTTAGTTTAGGGTTAGGTTTAGAGTTAGTTTTAGTTTTAGGGTTAGTGTTCTGTTTGTTTGTAATGCTAAAATAAAAAAATTCAAAATCATAACCGTACTCTGACAAAAGAAACTCAAACTTTTTAAACAACAACAAACACATACAAATGTCTTCTTTACTTATTAAACATGTTTATAATATTTGCTTTTTATTAAATTTACAAAAAAAACCTGTATATTTGGACTTTTCTTACTGGATATTTTTTTTGTACCGCTCTTTTTTACTTCAAAAATATACAGACCGTAAAATCTTCCTTGTCTCGTGGAATGTTACTAACAGTGCGTTACTTGACACGTTACCTAATTGCAACTCAATAAAAACATAGATATTTAACATTTTCCCAAATAAAAGTTCAATACAGTAAGTTGTAAAAAGTCTTATAATTATTGCTTTAAAAAATCTGAACATTTCAATAGTTTAAAATAATAAAAAATCCAATGAAAACAACATTTCAATACAATTCAAATACAAACTCTCTCATCAAGCCGTAATTATTTTATAAATTGTGCGAATTCGGAAAATGTATTTGCAGCTATGTGACATACATGCTGTACTGTGACGCGACCTAGCGGCCTGCATTCTGTAGCACAACAAAAAAGTTGTATTATAGAAAACGCGGGTTCAAACATGTCAGCCGCGGAAACAGCATTTTTGTGTTTTGGTGTGAAAACCGCGCCATAGAGCGGTATCTTTAGCTAAAAGATGAGTACCTATTTTTTTAGTATTCACATATTTTTTGTAATTATTCCTATTTAAAATAACTGAAAACTTTGTTGCAATTTGTGTAACATATTAAAAGAAATTTGTGGTACATTAAAAATTGATTCCAATATTAAAAAGCTTTTAAAATCGAAAGAAAATAAAATTTCATCTATTTTAAAAGAAGCTACTTTTACAATCAGTTGAAATTAAGAGTTGTTTTTATTTATTTCTATTTTAATTGGTCATTAATATTTTTAATGTAACTTTTTTTTAAATAAAATTGTTTAAAAAATATACTGCCCTTTTGTGTGCAAAATTGAAAACTTACAGAACTGATATCAGGTTTGAAATTTGATCCACCAACACACTTAGATTATATAAACCACTTGATAAATTTGAAATATTTCATTATCATATTGCATTGACATCGATGTCAAAATTTGAAGAATATCATTTGATAGAAGTCTGTTAAAACTCTATTAAAAAAATTTATTCTAAACAAACAGAGTTTGTAAGTTAAATAAAAGCATTTAAAAAAAGATTTATTACATGTTTTTGAGTATGGTTTTATATGAAGATGAAAGACAGACAATTAAAAAAAAAGATGAAAAATTGGAGATTTTGGGAATAATTATAAAAAAAATTAAAAAGATAAGCTGGAAAAATATCAAAATTTTAAAAATGTTAAAAAAAGTAATATATTATGTATATTTGAAAAAATTATGAAGAGGACATGAATTGAGCATACCCTTAAAATAAGAAAAATTATGAAAGATGTATTGGGATTGTAAAACTATGGAAAAAGTAAAAGACTAAAGTTGAAAGATGTTTTTTAAATGAAAAAAAAATAGTATTTTTTAAAAATAGATTATATGTTTGGTGATAATGAATTTTCTTTATAAAATGTTGGAATTAAACTATTCAAAATTATACATTTATATTTCTTTTTTTATGTAATGGAAATTATTCTGATAATTTTAATATTAATAAAGAGTATCAAGTACTTGTTCTGTGAAGTAATGCACTTCATATTGCCATAAATATTTTTAAAATTCAAATGTAATGCATACTGTAATAACATCAAAAAAAGCTGACACTATTGAAATTTTAATAAAGCTTTAAGATTCTGCTATAAAGTTAAAAATAATTTAAAAATAGCAAATTATGAGCAAGATTAGGTTATAAATGTTTAGAGGTGTGCAAACATTTTTAAGCAATACATATCTCAGAAAAGAGACCTTAAATTGCAAATGTAGAATAGGAAAAATTTAGGCAAGTAAAAAAGCTAGTCATTTAGAATATAGCTAGTTCAAGATGGAGCATTTATTAGTTAATTCTTTGGATTTGTGTCAATTCAAAATTTTCTTCTTGGATTGAAGAATATAAAATTTTATTGGATTAAATTTTCAGTCGTTCAAAAACTAGCAATATAATGAAGCAAGAAAAATTATAATTTTATATTTTTGTTTGATAGCACATACTAATTCAGAATCTTATGGATTTTACTTTGAATATATAAAAATCATTTACAAAAATTCACTTTATTTCTAAATATAAAAATGTAGTATACAATAAAGATTTGTAATATAATATGGTGCATATTATAATAATCACTTTTTTCATATCCTAATTAAATTAACTTCTATAGTATTTAACATGCTTAAATTAGCATAATGCAATTTAAACATTTGCATTAAAATTAAAATTAAAATATTTTCATTACTGACATAATTTTAAATAAATGACATAATACTAAACAAATAATTAAAAAAAAATACATACATATATAATGACATAACATTAAAAAATAATGTTCATAATTATGCAATATGTGTAATCTTTTTTTTTAAAACATATAACTTTTTATATACAATATTTTATATTTTAATCTTTGTAGTACGATATAATTTTTTAACAGAATATTTAAAATCAAATTATTAATAAAGATTTGATTCTAATTTTTGACTCTAGCATATATATATATATATCATCATAAATTATTTTCAATCATTACTTTCAACTACTGAATGAAGATATCTCTTAGTTTAACCCACTTCCTCCCAAATACATAACTTTTCTTCTCTACATAAATTTAGAAAGCAAGCTTTCATGTTTCATCCAACCATCTCAGAAGTGGTCTCTTTCTAATTCCTTTACAATCTCTTGGTATCCACTTCAAGATGCATCTTGGACTCTTCCCATAATTATAACATTACTACTAATGCAGTAATAACTAATACTAAATTAATAGAAACTAATGCAAATGATGATGATGATGATGATAATGCTTTTAATGATTCATATTCTTGAAGATGTCATAAAATAAGGAGAAAGAAAATCTTCCTAAACCAAATTATCAATGGTAATATAGAAGCAGGTCAAAATTTACTATCTTCACCTTCATCACTTCTTAGAAAAATAATAATTGAGCAAAACATAGTAGACCAACCTATCACAAAATTTTGTTGAATTCATGAAACAAAATACAATGAAGTTGACTATCAAAAAAACAATCAGAGCAAAGCTTAGCAGATAGTTATAGTCTCAGACCATCAACCTCATTAGCCTCCATTTTACAGCATAAAGACTGTTTTAGCTTCTTTGGGTAGCATGAATACTTTTTCAGTTTTGGTCCAAAGTATAAATAGACTGTTGGATTACTCATAAGATTTCCCCAACTCAAATCTTGTAAGATCAGCAATTGTAGTCAAATTCATATTTTCTGAAGTCAAGAAAAACATTATCAACACTAAAACAAGTCACCAAACAATTTAGACCACTCATCTAGGCAGATTCATAAATTCTAATAGGCTTGGAATCTATTTTTTCCAATTATGTCTGATATATCTGTTTCTTTTTTTCTCCTATATATTTCATTTTTGATTTCTCAGTGCTAATTCCAACATACATCTATTTATACTGTACTAAGTAGGTTGCAGTCTGTATATTACTCTTCATTAACTAATCAAGTCCCAGATCCATAAGAAAGAATTGGCAGAATAAGTAACTTAAAAACACTGTTTTTGAAGCACATTTTGTGATTTGATTCATTATTATTTCTCCAAGTATTAATAATTTGATCACTATGCTTAGTGTTGATTCTTTATTTTTCTCTTCTTTTATTTTCAGAAATCAATAAAACATTAATTTTCTTAATATTTTCTTTAACTTTATTTATATTCATGTAAGAGTTTTTTTGCATAAATAATCGCATATTTGCAAAAATAAAATGAATTAAACAATAATTTACTTTTATTTCCTTGACTCCAATTTTTATTCTTACATCTCCTATACTAACAATAGAAGAGATAGAAATATTAAAGAAGCTATTTTAATTAAGAGTATTAGAAGACCTTTAAATAAAGACTTGGATTTGAAAACACTAATTTTAAAAAAATATTCTTTATTAATTAAATAAGTAGATATAGAATGAAAATTTAAATAAGATGTCATTAAAAGATGTTCATGAAGATAGTTAGTATAAAAATATAAGCCAATTAAAAAATTATTTTAGTTTAAAATATTTAAAGTTGTTAAGAAGAGTATAAGAGATAAAATTATTTAAAAATAATTACGAATTTTGAAAAAATAGAATTATAAAATTATATAAAAAACCAAAAGTATATGGTTTTATTGCTAGCGAGTTCATAAGAAGTTCGAGCGCCAGACCTGTGAGCATCAGAATCAATCCCTAGGATCTCCCGATCTCAAATCGAATGCTCCACCAACTGTGTCAACTCATGCATGGCAAAAAAAAAAGGCTAACCGCTTGATTTCTGGACAGTTCATAAGAAGTTCAAGTGCCAGAACCAATTCTAGAACCTCCCAATCCCAAGTCGGACAATCTATCAATTGTACCAAACCACGCAAGGTTATATAATTATATTCTGCTATTACTACTAATTAATACATCTTTAAAACTATAGTTACAATTAAAATGATAAAATAAATTAAATTATTAAAAAGTCATAAAAATGTAAAAAAATATATATTAAAAATATAAAACAGTTCATACAAAAAAAGGCTGCAGAAGGAGTTTGCTATTAACTGAAAGGAGATCTTTTGATTCCTCTTGGAGGCCTTAAAGGAACCGAGCAGGGCAAATTCCTAATGTCCACTCCATACGTTCTTGTCGTTGCAGCTGTTATTACTATGTGATTATTCATATAGTATATGAACATGGATGGGCTGCTCACCAACATGCATTAGCCAGTGTGGTGAGTTTATTGGCTTTTTACCTCTTAAGTTTAAGATCAAGAAACACCATGGTCTTTCTTCTCAGTGCCTGATAAGGCAGAATGAATGTTTGTGTAAATGATAAATATTTTTCCAATACATATATACAATTATGACAGTCAAAAATAAAGCATGGCCCTTATTCCCAGGAAGTTGTAAAGTCACTAACCAAGGCAGCAGCAGTTGGTGGCTGAAGGTGGAGGGTGCTAAGAATCCCCTGATTGTGGACCCAGGCTGCCATTTGATGATGACTTTTTATTTAGGCACTTACAACTGCAGATCACTTTCAAGTGAAGGAAAATTACAAGAATTAGAAGAAGAAATGTCTTATATTAAATGGGACATTATTGGACTTTGTGAAGTTAGAAGAAAAGGTGAAGAGACAATTGATTTAAAAAGTGGACATATACTCTATTATAGAGGCACAAATATTGAAAATACAAGTGGAGTAGGATTCATTATAAAAAAAAAAAGTGGAAGAACAACATTGTGGAGATTGATGGTGTATCAGACAGAGTGGCAAGATTAGTTATACAACTTAATAGCAGATACCAAATGCAGATAATTCAGGTTTATGCCCCAACAAGTTCTCATAGTGATGAAGTAGTAGAAGATTTTTATATGGATGTACAAAAGGCTTTTGATCAGAGTAAACAACATTTTAAAATTGTTATGGGAGACTTTAATGCCAGAATTGGTAAACAAATGAAAGACGAAAGTGCTGTAGGTAATTTTGGTTATGGTAATAAAAATGAGAGAGGACATAGACTTGTAGAGTTTGCAAAAAAAGAAAAACTTTATATTATGAATTCTTTTTTTGAGAAAAATGTTAAAAAGAAATGGACATGGAAGCATCCAAATGAAGATACAGCAGAATTGGATTATATTTTAGCTAACAGGAAATACATATTTCAAGACTGTAATGTTCTTAATAAATTTAACACAGGAAGTGGTCATCTATTAGTAAGGTGTAAGATACATGTTAATGTAAAACTAGAGAGACAAAAATTATTAAGAAAAACAATATTTACAGTTGATATTCCTAATCTTCAGAAACATTCTAATGAATTTAAATTAGAACTTACATATCGGTTTCAAGTATTAGAAGATTTTGAACATGATTCAGATTTGAATGAAATTAATATGAAAATAACTGATACACTTTTAAAAACTGCAACAAAGATAGCTGGTAGAAGAAAGCAGCAATTGACCAATAAAATTTCTACTGAGACTAGAGAATTTATGAAGAAAAGAAGGAATATGAAGACATACAAAAATGATGCATTAAAAAGGATTGAATATCTCGAATTTTGTAAAATGGTATGGAAAAGAGTTGAAAATGATATAAGAAAGTATAACTGTGAACTAGCAAGGAAAGCTGTAGAAGAATATAAAAGTCTCAAGAGTGTTAAACAACATTTTGGTATTGGTAGGAAATTTATATCTGCAATAAAAAAAAAAGATGGAATTATTACTAAAAAGAGAGATGACATCATGAAATTGGTAGAAGATTTTTAACAAGAATTATATAGTAATAAAGAACAAGTACCTCCTATATCTATTACATCTTCTGAATTGCCCAGAATTTTAAATGAAGAAGTGAGACATGCAATTAAATGTATGAAGAAAGGAAAGGCTCCAGGTAATGATGGAATTATAACTGATATATTAAAAGAAGCAGGTGAACAAATAGAAAAAATTTTAGCAAAATTATATACCAAATGTCTAAATTATAAAGATGTACCAGATGATTGGAAGAATGCAGTAATAATATTAATATTTTAAAAAGGTGATAAAGAAGATGTTAGAAATTACAGACCTATTAGCCTTTTATCAGTTTTATACAAAAATTTTACCAAGATAATTACAACTCGTCTACAGAGAACATTGGATTTCCACCAACCAAGAGAACAAGCTGGATTTAAAAGTGGTTTTAGTACAGTAGATCATATCCAGGTATTGAGAGAAGTTGTAGAAAGGACAAATGAATATGAGTTGTCATTGGATTTGTAGATTATGAAAAGAAATTTGATTCTATAAACATTTCTTCAGTGATTAAAGTATTGGATCATCAAGGTATAGATCCAGGATATTGTCATATTTTAAAGAATATTTATAAAAATGCAACAGCAACAATTAGATTACATAATGATACTGGGAAAGTCAACATTGAGAAAGGTGTGAGACAAGGTGACTCCATATCTCCAAAACTTTTTACAGCAGTGCTGCAAGAAGTATTTTGTGGATTAAAATGGGAAACTAAAGAAGTGAAAGTAAATGGAGATTATTTAAGTCATTTAGATTTCGCAGATGATGTAGTTGTTTTTGCAAATAATGCTTCAGAGCTGCAGGAAATGTTGGAGGAGTTATCAGATGAAAGTAGGAAAGTAAATATAAATGTTAAAAAGACTAAAGTAATGTTTAATCGATTTGCTCAAAATATGAAAATAAAGATTGATTATGATGAATTAGAAGAAGTTAATAGTTACAAATACCTTGGTCAGATTATTAATACAGATGGAAACATAATGGAGGAAATTAATCATAGAATTAAACTTGGTTGGAGAGCTTTTAGTAGAAATAACTTGATACTAAAAGGAAATATGCCTATGTGTTTGAAAATGAAGGTTTTTAATAAATGTATTTTACCAGTTCTTACTTATGGATCTGAGACTTGGACACTTAATAGAAGAGCAATACAGAGACTTCAGACCACTCAAAGAAGTATGGAGAGATGTATCTTGGGAGTAACAAGAAGAGATCGAAAACGCAATGTATGGGTAAGAGAACAAACAGGTGTTACTGACCTCATTGAAAAAATTAAAAGATATAACTGGAGTTGGGCTGGACATATTGCTAGAAGAGATGATATTAGATGGACGATTGAAATTGTAAACTGGATTCCAAGAGATGGTAAAAGACCCAGAAAGAGACCACATGTGAGATGGATGGATGAAATAAGAAAGTGTGCAGGAGTTATGTAGAGAAGAGTAGCTAAAGATTGGAGAAAATGGATTAAACTTGGAGAGACCTTCATCCTGCAGTGGACTGATAATGGCTGATGATGATGATGATACAAAAGAAAGCAATTTAAAAAAGAATAAGATAAAAGACTAATATTTATAAATTTATTAAAAATATAAAAGGATACAGTTATTGGGATCAATGAAAAATTATATATTTTTTAAATCCATAAATTAGAATATTGTACTTTTTTTATATATAAGTATGTATAGATAAACATTGATTATATAATCATATATATTTGAATAATGTAGCTCTGATGATGACAGCTGGGCAATTGAAACTGTAAACAAGAAAAAATCAATTTTATTTTATAGATTGCATTGTGAAATGTTCATTGATATTTTATCTCCTAAAAGTACTGCAAAACATTTTGAAGAAATGAAGTCACCCTACAGTACATCCTTAACAATATAAATATTTTTAGTATTTAATCACTATCGCTGCATATTTCTTCAGAATTTTACAACATTGTGTCTTTCTGGCATAAAGAATATAGAATCAAGTCCTTTCACATAATCTACATCAACATCAATATCAGCCATTCATAAACAAATGTAGTCATTGTAATATATCACATTGGTCCCAAAATCAGCTCAAGATCTTGTTATGTATATGGAACAAATTTTTCCATCCTAAAAATTTCAACACTTTGCTCAATTATAATTATCCATTATATTCTATCTTCAGCCATATTCTCCCAATAAAAGTAATTAATGTTGTACCCTATAGAAAGACCTTAAGATAATTTTTATAATCTAAACAGGATTTGCTTTGGGAATTATCAAACCATTTATTTCTCATGCCCATTTCATTGGAGATACTGAGAACATACTGATAAGAATTTTGATCTGCCATTGTATTTTCAGAAAATTACAGAGCATCCTTAAATGAGATTTTTCCAGTGCTTTTTTTATGTTAAGACAATAGGCAGTTCATGCTTCATTTCCATATAATAAAATTGAATGAACATTATCAGAGAAATACACACAACTAATTTTGTTGAAATATTTGTATCACTATAATAAAAAAATTCCATCATTTAATTTGTTAAATGCATCAGTAACACATTGCAAACTTTATGTTCAAATCAAAATCCAATTTAATAGCCAAAAAACTATTTTATTCACCATTCCAAAGCTGATAACAATCAAAATTAAAAGTTGTTTAAGATTTTTATTCTATTATGGATTGATAAAGCACTCTTTTTTTTTAACATTAATTATTAAACTAAAGAGGTAACATAAATTGTTTTCACAACTATTAAAAAAATTTTTTAGAATAGGGCCATCATTAGCACACTCTGGCATCCAAGACATATCGTATCTTATTGACTGCTTCATGAAACTGCATATAATCTGATTCAAAGGTCATTATTATAAGAATGGAAAAAAAAACATGCTAAACACTAGTTTTTGTTTCAAATACTGTCATCTCTCATATCACTATGATGAAGTTATGTAAATAAACTTCAATGGTCTAATGTCAAAGAGCCACAAAACTTTTTGCTTTAATTGAACCAAATGCCTCATTCAAATTGATAAAAGCAACGTATAAATCATGCCTTTGCATTGCACTTTTCCTGTATTTGCGTTTGCAATAAAAACCATGTTTATTGTACTGCTTGGTTTATTACAGTGGTAGAGTGTCAGACTCTGGGATGTAAGATCCTCAAATTAGTTACAGTTCTGGCACTTCCAGTGCTCAAACTTCTTATAAACTTCTGAACAATAAAGCCATTCAAATTTTGTTTTTATATATAAAGAATGGTAGAAGTTATCTACTAAATAAAATTCTTAGCAGAGCTTTTGTTGTAGTGGATAATAATGATATAATAATTTCTGTAATCTTTTTGTTCTGGCATTATAAATTGAACAATAAAAATATCCACAGTATCAAATCACACAATTTTATAAATCCCCATATTAAAAACTTCCAATAATTTTGAAACTTTCCTAGGTATCTCATCAGGTGTTACATATTTTCCATTTTTAAGACTATAAACAGAAATATCAAATCTAATATCTCTGACCAAAACCAAATTAAATTGACCTAATAGATGTATCACTAAAAGCAGTCATATGAATTTTTCTGTCATTAATTAAAAAGATCACATGCTTTCTTTCAATCTGTTTGAAATATCATCATCACACATAAAAAGATATCCACGCATTTAATAAGATTATAATTTTTCAGGTTCATGCATTAAAAAAAAAAATCTAAAGTGATCAAAATCAGCAATTTAATAACTGTATTATCTTTGCAATTTTAATCCATTAATCATTCTTACATTTTCTTATCAGTTGTTGCACATTTGTCTTTAAATCCCTATGCTGTTTATGAAAGTCCACATTCATTTTATTGTTCTGCCAAATAGAGAAAGCCACGTTTCATTTTAATCAATTAGCTAATAAGGTAGTCACTGTTAAAATTCCATCTGGGTTTTTTATTATTATTATTATTGAATCCAAACATAAACTTAATATAATCATCAATCCAAACCAAAGTGGCAATTCATAATTGTTTATTTTCTATCTGTAACTTCTTTTAAGACTTGTATATATAATCTATATAATCATTTTTAATTCTAACTTAATTTTTTTGGCTGGTTTGAATCAAAAATTCTACATAGATAATTTATAATAATCTTAATAAATATATAAAATCCATATCTTTTTCCCCCTTTTAAATATTAATACCATTAATACATTCTTCTAGTCATCCATATATTTTTATCATGAAGGTATTTGATATATGTATAGCTAGCTTTGCCATATTTTTTTAATTATTTCTACTATCTCTATTAAAATTTTTATAATAATCCCACCATTTCCTAAAATTTTTCATTCTGTTCATTTAAAATGTGATCTTTCAAATAATGTCATAATATGAAATAATTTGTTTTTATGTACTTTGTTTTCTGCAATTTTTTTTCTATTCCATAACATTCCCATTTTTAATAATAATAATTTTTTTCCCATATTGTTGAAATAATTTTCCTTTCAATACCAAGATGATTTATATCTTTGAGACTTATTTTCTTTGATAACTTTCCTTGCTATTTATCAATTGTATTTCTTTATCGTCATTCTAAATGAATCATTTTTAATTCCTTTTATATTTCTTCTTTTCTGCATGCAAATCTCATTTCAGCAAAAAATTTACTGATGAACTGTTGTTATTTTTTTGTTTTTTGTTATTATTAGTTGTATCTATTATCTCCTTATTAATTTCATTCAACTCTAATCCCAAAATACCTATTAATATTTTTAATCAATTTGTAAGTTTTAACTTACATTCACTGGAATACTAATGCATTAAAGGAATTTCAGCCCTTGTGATCTTTCTTAATAGATTTTATCTCAGCAGTTTTGCATTAATACATATCTTACATGTGATGATTATTTTTGGTCTTGAATGATTAAGCACATCACAAGAATTTATGTTATTCTAAATATGCTTCATCTCCATTGTACCTTCATTTAGACATTACCATATTTATTTCACTTTGAATTTTTCTCCAAAATAAATCATAATATGCAGTTTTACTTTTTCTCAAAGTTCACAATTCCAAGCTACTTTTCATTTCTGTAAACATAAACAAATTTTCGAAAAGTTTTATTAACTTTCAAGTGTTTTCCAATTCTAGTAAAAAATCTCCCATGACCATTTTGGAATTAACTAATCCTTTTATCTTTCTTTCTAGCTTCAACAAAGACTAACAATTTTCCATTTACCATTAGATAATTATTCACCCCATTTTTGCAATCTTTCTTCAACTGAAAGTGATCTACAGTTGAAGGTGGTAGTTTAAGTCAGTGATTTTTGGCACTCCCTATCTTGGCATAAATAGTTTTTATCATCAAAAGTATATATATAAAATAATAATAATAATAATAATAATAATAAAGCTTTCTCTCAGACATCCTGCTCTCAAAAAACCTCAAAAATATTTAGAAATTATAAAAAGAAAGATTGCAATATTTATTTAATCATAAACTCAAAGGTAGAAGCCAATAAATATAAGGATTGATACACATTAATAAGAAGCTTATCCATGTTTGTTTTCCATGTACATACATGACAAGAATATATAAAATGGGCATTAGAGACTTGCCTGCTTAGTTTCAAAAATCCTCAGAAAATAACTTAAAGAGATTTCTTTCAATTAATAGAAAATTTTTTTAGCTATATATATATAGTAACAGAGTAAAGGAACAAGAAATGATAAAAGATAAAAAGAGGCAAGAACCTTTCTCAATAAAATTAACTACACATATCAATTTCCTAAAACAATGGCATGATAATTTAAATTATTTTAAATCCAAAATCTTAATTTTAATAAATAATATTTATTAATAATAACCAAATCAAAAACATAAACTAATACAAAGCTTAATATGTGACAGATGGGATTTGTTATTTTAAAAAATTATAAAATTAACCCTTAACATAGATATTCCCTGAACTGCTTATACTCACTGCATATTAAAAATTATTAATTTTGTTAAAATAATAATTATTACTAAAGAATAATTAGAGTCAGATAACTAAATTAAGCAGAAGACATTTCATTCCTCCTTTTTTTACATAATAGTAATAATAATAAAAGAATTTAGAAAATATATAATGTAATTGTCTAGCACAGAAATACCCAGGATAACAGTTAGTCAAATAATTTTAACAATTCTTTAATAATTAACACAGATTATTCAAACTTCATCCTTTTCAATTTTTTATCCATCTTTATCATCATGTATACATTCCACCTATTATTTTTTATTATCATTTTATACTTAATATATTCATCCATTCTATTTTACTATTTTTATAGTGAATATTATGTATTCTTTCATCTGTTTTGTTTTATTCATCTGATATCCAATATCATCTCATGCTTAAATTTAAAATATTAATATCATATTACCAATATTATTTTAATAATAATAGTAAGGTATAAGTTATTAATAAATGAATTGATCTTTTTCAACAAAAGTTATTCATCACAGAGGTTAAAATATTTTTGAAAAAATGAATACATACAAAAAGTATTAAAACAAACACATAAATAAACTTTTAAAATGAGTAATCACAATTATTTTTTCCCCCATCAAATGAGCAGATTTTCTATCAATTGTTTCAAATAATCTTTCAATTTAAACATCAGATTTAAAATACATAAAAACTGTGAGTAAAAGCTACTTTCCGTTAAAACATCTCCCAATGCATCTAGCTTAATATAAAGACATATAGATAGATACTTACTTAGTGAAGCAAAGTTTTAAAACTTCCAAAAAATATATTTCTCCTTTGAAATGTATTCTCATAATTATATAATATATACATAATGATCTTTATTTTATATATATTTTGGTGCAAAAAATATTAAATTCCATTGTTTTTCTTTACAATGCATAGTTTTTTATCGTAATGTTTGAAAACATATACAAAATTAAAAATAAAACTTTGGCACAATAAATTGTAGAAAATATACAAATATTTTTATGAAATTGAATAAATACATTATAGTACAGATACAACTGTTATTTTTCTTTTCATTTTCCTTTTATAAGATTATTTTAGTTCAAATTAATTTTACAAACGAAATGAAGAAGGATGATAATTATTTTGTATGATATAAATAATTAACATTTTCCTTTATTTCTACTATTTCTGTCACCATTTATTATAAAATGATTACAATGAGACAAATAGGATCACAGACCTTACATTCAAAAAAATAAAAAATTTAAATCTAAAACTAATTTTTTCCCCCCACCAAATAATATATTGAACAAATATTAATTAACCAAGATGTCCTTTTTCCCACCAAATGTAGTGAATAAATATTAATTAAATCAAATGCTCAAAGATAATGCCAAGTGAGAAAAAGCAATATAATATTAGCAGTAACAGTAGTTTATATTACTTAACAATATTTTTCATTTAAAATAAATGATTAAGTTATTAATAAAAACAAAAGTAGAAAAATATAGCAGTATATTTTTAAAATACATTTTAAAATGCAAACTTGTAAAAATAAAAGTATTGCATCATATTTTTTTTTTAGAATAAAACTGTTCTTAGAAAGAGAATAGGGAAAGATTTAAAAACTCTTGTTTTTAAAAAAAACTCTTTGTTTTATAAAACAAAAATAAGTTAGGGGAATAAAATGTGTAAAATAAATCTTAGGCGAAATCTAAAATAAAAAAATTTAAAATTCATTCTCTCCTTTTTAAAATAGTTAAATAAAATGGCTGAAAATAAACAAATGTAAAATATTAAAATAAAATTTGTTATAAAAAAAAATTTTGTGAAAATATCTCATCGGTTTTGGAATGCAATTAAACTTGCAAGATTCCTGGATGAGAAGATATTAGATTGATCTAAGCAAAAGATTAGATTAAAATGAAATGTAAAAATTAATTAAGGAAATGTAAAAATTAATTAAAAAATAATTTTAAGTATGATAAACATTAAAAACTGTGGAAAACAATGAGAAAGAAAGAGATAGATAAAGAGCTACTTGGCTATTGTTCTTCAGTTGGGTTCGTGTTATTGCTATACAGTTGAATTGCTATCAGTACAGACAGAATTCAAAATGCAGAGTCAGAGTTTGGAGAACTTTAAGTGTAGGAGCAGACTAGTTATTACTGTTGCAAACTACTTTAGTGCACTTGCCACCAAAATAGCAACATATGTTGCTAAAACTCCAGTCCTCTGTCAAATTAACTGTGCTCACCTGAACCACCGTCCGAAACAAATGCCTAGATAGAGAATCGATGCTGCCACTAATTTCTCTCTCTCTCCCATTACTGATCCAAAAGTCCTGGAAAACATCAATGGAGAACCAAAAAGCCAATGGGTTGGAAAATAAAACAAATGAAAATCTAGGCAAAGATAATTTTAAATATATTCTGATCACAGTCTAGACTCTTTTACTTTAAGTGAAATGAACTTTAATTAATGAACTAGTATGTAAAATTTATTGTGTTATTTTATATTATATTAAATATATATATATATATGATGAATTAGAAAAAGTTAACAGTTACAAATACCTTGGTCAGATTATTAATACAGATGGAAACATAATGGAGGAAATTAATCATAGAATTAAACATGGTTGGAGTGCTTTTGATAGAAATAACTTGATACTAAAAGGAAATATGCCTATGTGTTTGAAAAGGAAGGTTTTTAAAAATGGGTTTTACCAGTTCTTACATAATTATGGATCTGAGACTTGGACACTTAATAGAAGAGCAATAGAGACTTCAGACCACTCAAAGAAGTATGGAGAGATGTATGTTGGGAGTAACAAGACGAGATCGAAAACACAAGGTATGGGTAAGAGAACAAACAGGTGTTACTGACCTCATTGAAAAAATTAAAAGATTGAAGTGGAGTTGGGCTGGACATATTGCTAGAAGAGATGATAATAGATGGACAATTGAAATTTTAAACTGGATTCCAAGAGATTGTAAAAGACCCAGAAAGAGACCACATGTGAGATGGATGGATGAAATATGAAAGTGTGCAGGGGTGTTGTGGAGAAGAGAAGCTAAAGATTGGAGAAGATGGATTAAACTTAGAGAGACCATCCTGCAGTGGATTGATAATGGTTGATGATGATGATGATATGTGTGCATAAATCAATATTAAGATTTGCTTAAATATTATTTTTGTCTATTTTCTCTCTTTCTCATGTCACTGTGTCACCAGTAAATTAGTGTATAGTTATTTTATGTTTTAAGTAAATGTGCTGGACCCTGAGATAGTGTGACCTAGTTGTGGAATATATCGAGCACTGAATTGTGTGCCTATTGTCCGAAACATGCTGACTATAACCTATGGTTGGCTGGCGCCTGAGATTGATCCTCAAAACAAATAAAATGCTTTGGATAGCAAGGGTTATAATCCAGCAGTTGAGGTGGGCCATAATGATTGTGTTATGCTTTGTACAGCTTGATCTGATGATGGATATTGTTGATGGTTTATGCTATCAATGATATTCTCCCCTCTGCTTGAAGAGCCGGTCCATTGACATGGTGAAAAGTGTAACCTGAGCTAAAATTGAGATATAAAGAATATAATTAAACCCAATGAAATAATCTTTTAAACGGACCCAATTCAATATCAATAAACCTATTCATGTAATAACCAGGTCCAAACATTACTACGATAATTCTCAAGCTAAATCCCCAAAAATACATTGAAATGATTTTGCAAATTTTTTTCTTATATCAATGCCAATCTATTTATAAGATAACAAATTTGACAAATAGATTGTGGCATTGACATAAAAAAAGGTAGGTGCTATTTTCAAGTTTATTTAAAAGATTCTTATCTGGTTTGTGAATTATCACAGTAATATTTTCAGATTTAGATCTTCCATGAATAGATTTATATTATCAGCATTACATTGTTAGAATGTAATTTCAATATAAAATGATATAATCAAAAACTCACAAGCTTAATGTATGAATTCTCAGTTATATCATGTTGCAAAATGTAGTGGTTTTTTTTTTCGTTAGTTAAGGTCGACATCTCAATAATGATCTGACCAACTCATATGACACTTATTTTACTCTCTAAGCATACTGGGAGAAAAACAGAGAAAGCTATATGAAAATTCTTCAGTTAATTGAGGTAAAAAAGTTCCACTCTGAACATGAATCCTACTCTTGGACTTTTTGGGTGTTTACATATTTAATTCTGTAGAGGAAGACAATGTACTCACTTTCTTTTTCTTTTTTTTTTTTTGCAATTTTTTTTTTGTGAAAGATTACAAATGATTTTATATACTATTTAAAAAAAAACACATCAGTAATATTTTTTCTTGATGGGGGAAGGGGGGGAGTCTTACCAGATGATCAATAGGTGATAAAATTATTTGACAAGTAGAACAATGAAGAAATGGATATCAAAAAATAAAAAATAAACACTAAAAAAAGATGAGAATAAAAAAGTTTGAAGAATTAATATTTTTGAGAAGAAGCTGTTCCTGGACTAAATAAAAAAAAAATGGTTATTCATTTTTGACAGTTATATAACAGAATTTTTAAATTTATATAAATTCTGGCTTGCATTAATTTAAAAAATATGATTGTCGCATATTCATGTTTTTAATGTAAAATAACAAATAAAATAATGACTATAATATAATGCAAACATTATAGTTTTAGTATATGAAATATTATTCCAAATAACCACACTACTATCCATTTTCTTTACGAAAAAAAAAATGCTACCAATTTTATGACCTGCATAACTCTAACCCCAAAAACAGTTGTTGAAAAAAAGGTAGAACAAAATAACAAAAATATCTATATTATTTTTATCAATAAAGAGTAGAACAAGCAACTGTGCAAAGAAGTGCTTGAATTCTATATGAATAAAAGTGCACAATATTTGAACTGTACATAATATTTAAACAGTAACTAGAAAAATGTTAATCCATTATTTGTGGAGAAATCCTTAAGTTTTTAAGAGATATCAAAAGATATTGTTCTCACACTCAGTGGAATAACCCACAGGTGTGCAATAATATTTAAATAAAGTAATTAGAAAAATAATTGAAAAAATCATTCTCATATTTCTCAAATCAATATTTGACAGTGTGAACTGTATAAATGACACCATGAGAGCACGAAAATAATAAACACGGTAGAATAACCAGATTCCCCAAAATGGACAAACAATGCAGTGAATATGAATTTTCAGAAATATTCATCATTTTCAACCATTATCAATCCACTGCAGGATGAAGGTCTCTCCAAGTTCAATCCATCTTCTCTGACTTCTAGCTTCTCTTCTGCACATTCCAGCACACTTACTTATTTCGTCCATCCATCTCATACATAGTCTCTTTCTAGATCTTTTATAATCTCTTGGAATCCAGTTTAAGATTTCAACTGCCCATCTATTATTATCTTTCTTCTAGAAATATATCCAGCCCAATTCCACTTCAGTCTCTTAATTCTTTCAATAATGTCAGTAACACCTATTTGTTCTTTCACCCATGTATTTCATTTTTGATCTCTTCTTGTTACTCCTAACATGCATCTCTCCATACTTCGTTGAGTTATCTGAAGTCTCTGTATTGTTTTTTTGTTAAATGTCCAAGACTCAGATCCACAAGTGAGAACTGGTAAATCACATACATTAAAAACTTCTTTTTTTTTTTCAAAAACGTAGGCATAGCATTTTAATATTATTTTTAGTAAAAGCACTCCAACTAAGTTTAATATGATTAATTTCATCCTTTATGTTTCCATCTGTAATAATAATCTGAACAAGATATTTGCAGTATGATCAATCTTTATTTTCATCTTTTGAGAAAATGCATTGAAAATTATTTTAATCTTATTAATGTTTACTTTTAGTCCTACTTTCTTACTTTCATCTGATAACTCTTGCAACATTTCCTGAAGCTCTAAAGTATAATTTGCAAAAACAACTACATCATTTTCAAAATCTAATTGATTTAAATAATCTCCATTTACATTTATTTCCTTAGCTTCCCATTTTAATCCACAAATTACTTCTTGTGAAACTGCTGTAAAAAGTTTTAGAGATATGGAATCACCTTATCATACACTCTTCTCAATGTTAATCTTTTTAGTATCATTATTGAAATAGTTAAGGCTTTACTTCATTAGTGTTTGAAATCAATTAATATATATATATGTGCTCTGCATACAGATAATGAAGCTATTCAATGTCCTAAAATTATCAAATTTTACCGCCAAGCGCTTTCGGGACAGTTTATAATCTCATATTCATGGCAACTTGTATTTGATTAATAACTACAATATTAATGCAAATTTTATGCAAATTCATATGGTCCACATAAATTTGCATAAAATTTGCATTAATATTATAGTTATTAATCAAATACAAGTTGCCATGAATATGGGACTATAAACTGTCCCGAAAGCGCTTGGCGGTAAAATTTGATAATTTTAGTACATTGAATAGCTTCATTATCTGTGCGCAGAGCACATATATATATTAGTATCATTATGTAATCTAATTGTTTCATTTTTATAAATATTCTCCAAAATATGATAATATTTTTATAATCTAATGGTTTAATTATTGAAGAAATGCTTATAGAATCAAATGCCTTTCCATAATCTACAAATCAAAAGCATAATGGCAAATCATATTGGTCCTTTCAATAACTTCTCTCAATACTTGGATATGATCCACTGTACTAAAACCAATTTTAACTTCAGCTTGTTCTTTTGATTCAAACCCAAAGTTTTCTATAGATGAGTTGTAATTAGGTAAAAAATTTATATAAAATTGATAAAAGACAGATAGGTCTGTAATTTCTAATATCTTCTTTACCATCTTTAATTATTAATATTAATACTGTGCTCTTCCAATCATCTGATACATCTTTATCATTTGGTATATAAGTTTGTCAATATTCTTTTTATTTCGTTACCTGCTTCTTTTAAGATATTATAATTCCATCATTACCTGGAGTTTTTATAAATTTAATTGTATATCTCATTTCTTCATTTAATATTCGAAGCAATTCAGATGTAGTAGTTGTATATACTTTCCATTGTTCTTTATTGCTATATCTTCTACACATTTCATGATTGCAGAAATAAATTTCCTACCAATACCAAGATATTGTTTTACACATTTGAGATTTTTATTCTCTTCTATAACTTCCCTTGTTAGTTCACAATTATATTTTCTTATATCATTATCAACTCTATTTAAATGCCATTTTTTTTAAGATTTTCTTAATTCATCATTTTTATATTTTTTCCTATTCCTTATTTTCTTCATAAATTGTCGTCTCAGTAAAAAATTTACTGACAATCAATCATAAATGCTTCAACTTATTGAAAAAATTGTAAATAATCCTTTTATTTATTCATTGTTCAGTTTTTATGAACACAGCTTTCATGTAGTAGCATTCATATTAGAAGAAATCAATGGCATTGTAATGGCAGTTTAACTATAAATGTGTGCTTGAGAATATCAAACATATTACTTTGTTAAATATTACTGGTTGCTCCACAATAATTTTTTAACCTAGGATTTTGTGTTTTTTTAATTGCAATCCATTATATTTGTTAGATCCTATCAATAAAATCTGATTTCAGATTACAATTGTTCTAGAAATTTTTCTTTTTCCATGCCATCATCTTCTAGATTAGACAAATCAATTCTCCATTTAAAAGGCAAAAACAATTTGATCCCCTTTTAAATTCACATAATTCTGATATTTTTTGTCAAAAGTTTATAAAACTGATATCAACTTTTTGTTAAATAGTTTTTATTCTCTCTGTAAGTATGTATTTCTAACTACATGATATCAAAAAATATAGGTATCTCATTGTTTTGACCAATTTGCAGATTTAAAGTATTATATATATGTCAAATGCGTTGACCGGGAAGTGAACCCGGTACAGCTGCTTGGAAGGCAGCTATGCTAACCACTAGGTCACCAATGCTTGACGGATTTAAAGTATTTTTTCACAAAAGATTACTGGTTTTTTTTTGTTTATCATGCATAATACATGATCAGCTGATAAGAATATTTTATGGCTAAAAAAAGTTTCTTAACAAAGCATTATGATCAAGCAACAAAAATATTTAATCATCAATGGAAGATTGACATCGTTTTCCATCAACCCTTTAATCACAAATTATCATTATAGTATAATGGGTTATAAAATAGTAATCTTGAACTTTCTAAATGCATAATTATAAACTGAAATGTAGTTATCTAACTTGTGATATTTAAATAAGATTAAAAGAAAATTTATAAAGAATAAAAGAAGCAGTAGATAAAGACAAATTAAATTAAACATTTATTATTTATTTCAACATAGGTATTTACATATTCGTTATTAAATTTTAAAACTTCAACTATTGATTTAAATTTTAAAGTTATATGTTAAATGTGTTTTTTCCCCCAACTTTTCAATGATTACATACAAACTGTCAATTAATAATTCAAAAAGATAAATTTTAATTCAAATCTAATTCTAATAAGCCACATGTGATAAATCATTCAAACATTTCAATAAAATATAGATTTAAAATGTAAATGCTTAACACAAAATTTCATTTAATTTCACTATGAATTATCATACAAGCAGAACAGAAGGCAATTTTATCATCAACACTTCACTTTTAATCAGAATATATAATAAAATTTATGGAATAATAGATTGCTTACACTCATTAAACTTACAGGTTAATTTCTTGTTAATAACAATTTTTGTTGTTGATGTGTTGTAATGATTCATTTCTGGGTAATAAAATTTTTTTAGATTAGTGCTTAAACAAATCGCGATAAATTTTCAATAGTGGGCTCTGTCAGATAAATTATAACAGCAGGATATTAAACCTCGTGAAAAATTAAATTTTAAAATATTACTAAATTTATAAATCATAAACGTATGTGTATGTATATAAATACATATTCAAGTATACAAATATATATCTAATACAAACAGTATGTTAATACTGACAAAAATCAAGTGTAAAATAGGTTAATAAGTAAAAACTATCAATGTCTTCTTGAATCAACATATATAATTTCCAATACATCAGTTAAAATGCATTCAAATATAAATATTTATATTGTATATATTTATACATAAGAATTAACTTGAAAAAAATAATAATAACCATTTTAACTAGCTCAATTAGAAAATAAAAATTAATATTACGAGTTTAGATTTCTGCACATACTTTTATTTTTTATAGCATTCAAAAATTAATGAGTGATTTAAGGTCAATGTGGATATGACAATAAGATTGGCATTAATAAGGGCTTTGAGCATTCCATTATCAGATTTTCAACGATATAAATGGCTGAATAGTAGGAAGATGGCCAAGATGAAGCCAAACAATAAAGTTTGAAGATTTGCTATCTTAATAGAAGATGAGCACTGATTATATATGTGTGTGGGAGGTGATGATCTGGACCAATTGATGAGTGCTGGCTTAGCATGAAATCTCAGATCCATAAGTAAGAACTGGTAAAACACATTTATTAAAAACCTTCCTTTTCAAACACATAGGCATATTTTCTTTTAGTATCACGTTATTTCTACCAAAAGCACTTCAACCAAGTTTAATTTTAGGATTAATTTCATTCATTATATTTCTATCTATATTAATAATCTGACCAAGGTATTTGTAACTGTTAACTACTTCTAACTCATCATAATCAATATTTATTTTCATATTTTGAGAAAATCCATTAAACATTACTTTAGTTTTTTTTAAATTTATCTTTAGTCCTACTTTCCTACTTTCATCTGATAACTCCTGCAACATTTCCTGCAGCTCTAAAGCATTATTTGCAAAAACAACTATATCATCTGCAAAATCTAAATGACTTAAATAATCTCCATTTACTTTCACTCCTTTAGATTCCCATTTTAATCCACAAAATACTTCTTGCAGCACTGCTGTAAAAAGTTTGGGAGATATGGGGTCACTCTGTCTTACAATCTTTTCAATGTTGACTTTCCCAGTATCATTATGTAACCTAATTGTTGTTGTTGCATTTTTATAAATATTCTTTAAAATATGACAATATCCTGGATCTATACCTTGATGATCTAATGCTTTAATCACTGAAGAAATGTTTATAGAATCAAATGCCTTTCATAATCTACAAATCCAGAGCATAATGGCAACTTATACTCATTTGTAAACTTCTCTCAATACCTGGATATGATCTATTGTACTACCACTTTTAAATCCAGCTTGTTCTCTTGGTTGGTGGAAATCCAATGTTCTCTGTTTTAACAGGATATATATACGTTACATTTAAATTTTTTTTTTTGTAAATATCGAATAATGAATTAAAAGCACAAATGTTCAAAATGCGCAAATAATGAGTTATTAATTTATTAATAAGTTTAATTTAAATATTGAAATAAAATAAGCTTAAAAAAAATTATAGAATCGAAGCAAAGATTCTAATCTTTAAATAAATATAATAAATATCTTTTAATCTTAAAAATAACGAAGAGAGTTTTTAACAAAAATAAAATTACAAACATAACCTTAGGGCAAAATGACCATTAAAAAGATTATTACGAAATAAATGAGTCGAGAAATAGAAACAAAAGGCTTGCTTTTCCCGCCCAAGATATATACACAGAGGAAAATCTACTGAATATGTTTGATGGATCCGCACATTCCTATATAAGACGCTTCAGGACTATAAAAGGAAAAATTCAAAAGAAATAAGGAATTAGAAGATTAGAATTTTGAATTCGTTTGTCGTTGCTGAAAAAAAAAAAAATTCAAAAAAGTTATTGTCGCCGTTACAAAAAATGTAATCTATTTTAATCGCGCTTCCCTCGGTTCGGCCGGCCGAAGGCAGCCTCCATCTCCACAGATCCCAAGATCGAACCACTGGAACTGTCTTCATAAAGCGTCGGAAGTCTTCATAAATCGTCATCATCC
This sequence comes from Epiperipatus broadwayi, assembly GCA_028023455.1. Lineage (NCBI taxonomy): Eukaryota > Metazoa > Onychophora > Udeonychophora > Euonychophora > Peripatidae > Epiperipatus > Epiperipatus broadwayi. Next base: position 3,075,879 of record JAQFVV010006278.1, on the reverse strand, counting down.
ACAAGCAATAGCCCTTGCATAAATTCAAATCTTTATCGCAAAGGAATGAGCCCGGAAAAATAAAGTATAAATTATAAAGAATAAAAGTGAACTATAAACTCTCTTTAATTTAAAATCTCCAAACTTTATTTTCTTTAAATATGAACTGTAGACTTTCTCTCTTGATCAAATCTGAACTTTATTTTTTATAAACTTAGCAATTTTAAAGTCTTATCTAAAATTTAATCTAATCTTTTTAAAATATGTATTATATTTTTTATTTATGCTTAGTATGGGATCTGTTTGTAATAGGGCAGGAGTTTGCGATTGCAAACGAATTTAAAGATAAAATCAAACACATATCATTATTTGTGCATTATTAGATTTAAAAAAAAAAAAAAGGTCAAATCTATTATTTGATGTAAAAATAAGTTGATTACAATGTGTAATTTTAAAATAAGTAAAATACCCTAAACTAAATATTTTTTTTATATAGTAAATTATTAAATTGACTTAAATTTAAGTTGAGTATAGATGGCTGCTTAGACTCATTTAAGTATATGTTAGTTTAAAGGGGTTTTAATTTTGGAAAATTTGTTTCATAGTTGTGTCAATGCTGGTGGAGGGATATATGGATGTTTATATCAATGTAACGTGAAGTGTGTTAGCATTTAGGGCAATGTGCCCAACTGAATGCATGACCCCAAAGGAGTAGTCATGGCTTGAAATAGATGTGGAGTACTTCCCATGACATTGACCCCTTTCAGCTCTATGGATAGGGACTATAAGTCGGCAAGATAGATCACTCTCCCATCCATATGTAGCGTTTTCTCTTTATTATTTTATATGCATGTTTCCTTTGCCAGACAAACGTACATTCCTGTACTGGACGATGGTCATGTTCTTCAAATAATATCACGCTGTCAGATGCACATTCCTGTCAGCGTGTTTCTATGTTAACATGTTCACATTGCATTGGTTGCTGATATATATCGGGAAGCAAGCTTTGGTGTAGCTGCGAATTTTTAGCCTGGAGTCAAATGTTTTGAAAATCTTTTAAGTGCGTCCTCTAGGTGACCCTATCTATTATCAACATTCTAAGATTAAAAATTAAAATTAAAAAAATAATATTAATAATGAAACATAAAGCATAATTTTTTTTTCAAGTTTGTGTGTTGTCACTATATATATATATATATATATATATATACGTGAATAAAATCTTTAGTGTTATTAGTACTGGCAGTGATCTAGTCTTTTTTTTTTAAAATCTTTATTAAAAATATATTTTAATAAATATGTTTTAAACCTCTGCCACTCCATGAGCTAGTGACTAGGGCTGATGGTCGTAATAAAATGTATATGTAATGGTTGGATCTTTAACAGCGCATATCTGCCTACTATATGAATTTTCCAGGTTCCAATAGCCTGGTGGCATCCTGTACGGCATATACGGTAAGACTACAACTTTCCTATCACCCCAACCATTATACTGTAGACGAGTTGTAATTATCTTGGTAAAAAGTTTGTATAAAACTAATAAAAGGCTGATAGGTCTATAATTTCTAATATCTTCTTTATCACCTTTTTTAAATATTAATATTAATACTGCATTCTTCCAATCATCTTGTACATCTTTATCATTTAGATATTTGATATATAACTTTTCTAAAAAAAATTCCATTTCTTCATCTGCTTCTTTTAATATATCAATTATAATTCCATCATTACCTGGAGCCTTTCCTTTCTTCATACATTTAATTGCATGTCTCACTTCTTCATTTAAAATTCTGGCCAATTCGGAAGATGTAATAGATATAGGAAGTACTTGTTCTTTATTACTATATAATTCTTGATATTTACCCATCATATTTTAAAACTTCTCCAGATATGTCATCAGAACCTGCAGCCTTTCCATTTTTAAGATTATAAAGAGCTGTTTTGACTTCACTAAGCTGGATAATTTGGTAAGCAAAATATGTAAATAAAATGGATATAGCATTAAAAATTATCATCTTACTTCTTGTCTCACTATTCAAAAGATGATCAAAATACTCTCCACTTATTCATAAGATCATTGTCATCATATAACAGAGTGTCGTTGATAAACTGTACATATGTTGCTTTCAGTGCATCAAAAAAATATTTAGAATGACCACAATCAGCAAATGTCAGTATATTCTTTGTAACTTTAATCCAAAAATTATTTGTAAGCCTTTTTGCCAGTCATTGAACTTCTGCCTTAAGATTTTTATATTTATTATAAAATTCCACATTTAATGTCATTTTCTAAAGAAGAAAATAACAATGTTCCTTTTCAACTAAATCATTAATAATAAAAAAACCATTGTCAGAAAATCAATCACAATTCTTCTTTTTAATAAATCCAATAATAGATTTTCTTATATCCATAACACAATCCTTAAGAAAATTCCATGCTTCAGTAATATGACAGTTCTGAAATTTCAAATTAGCAATTTAGGTGTTTAATAAGTATTGACATTTAGTATATATAGATTCTTCTAAAGAATGAATATGAATTTTTTTGTGAATATCATTGGAAAAATATCTGTTTTTTAATGTAACTATGATCTATCCAATAATCACATAAGTGTATTCTTATTTTTCTCCTTTTACTTTCTTTGCATTTCTTCATAAATTCATATATATTGCTTACAATAACTCCCCTCATATACACTTTAATGTAAAAAAATTTTTAATGATTTCTTCATTTTCCTGATAGTTTCGACTGCCCTGCAGATCAGAGCTACAATATTGAATGATATAAACATATAACCATTATTTCATATACATATAAAAATATATACATACATATCCTCAAAAACTTACATATGCATATATATACACATATACATATATAATCCATATATATATGCATCCACACACACATATATAACCTATATATAAATCTACAAAAAAAATATCAAATACACAATTTTATATTATTTTTTAAAAACCTGTTTTATTTTTAATTTTTTTTTAAATTTTAATAACTACCCTTTATTACTTCTTTATCAATTTAACTTCACTTTCTACTTTTTATCCTTCATGTTTTCTTCCTATCTATCCTTTTATATTATTATCTAATATATTTTATCTTCTTTTATTTTTTATTTTAATACTTATAAAATTTAACTTTTGCCATTTTATTATTTCTAATCTTATTCTTTATTAATAATTTTTATTTTTATTCTCTTTAATAATTTTCCTACTTATTTAAACTTACTGATCTTAATCTTCTCTATCTTTTAAAATAACTGATTTTTTTTTTAATTTCTTATTTTCTTTTTATATAAACTCCTTTAATTCAACTCCCTCTATTATCAATTTCCTTAACTTTTAATTCTATTTGAAAATTTAATCTTACAAACCTTTATATATATATTTACAATTTTTTACCTATATCCACATATTAAACCTTTTATATACCTTATTTTATTTTTATTACTAATAATCCTATAAACTAATACTATTTTAAATTTATATTTTTACTTTTTATTCAAACCTCTATTCATATGCCTATACAATCCTTATACATCACACATATATATACACTAATCTTTTATTACTAATAATACTCCTATAAAAATAATGTGCTTACCCACGCACCCTCCATCCCTATTCAAATTTGATTTTATCTTCTTAATTAATATTGCTTCTTTTATTTTCCTATCCCTTCTTTCATTTTTCCCTTTTTTTAAAAAAATATATATATATATAAAATTGTATATTTGATATGTTTTTTGCATATATTTTATATACATGTATTTTTATATGTAGGTTATATATGTGTGTGTGGATGCATATGTATATATATATGAATTATATACGTATATGTATATATGTTAATTCTAATATTTTCATGGATAAATGATGATTTCATATTATTATTATTTTCGGGATATTCCGTGTGGTAAACTAGTTAAATAGCTGTTTCGGTACAATAACAAGTAGCTTTTTCAAAGCGTTCTCTTTCTCAAATCATATGAATGCGTGTGAGATTTTAAATCGTTTTTATGTTTTGTTTCTCCTCATATTTAAATTCTATTGGTTGAGAAGTTTTAAATTTATCTTTTTGTTTCTCCTCATATTTAAATTCTATTGGTTGAGAAGTTTTAAATTTTATTAATAAAATTTAAAACTTCTCAACCAATAGAATTTAAATATGAGGAGAAACAAAAAGATAAAAACGATTTTAAATCTCACACGCATTCATATGATTTGAGAAAGAGAACACTTTGAAAAAGGTACTTGTTATTGTACCAAAATGTCAGCAATTTAACTAGTTTACCGCATAGAATATTTCAAAAATAATAATAATATGAAATCATATGTATATGTGTATATATATGCATATGTAAGTTTTTGAGGATGTGTATGTATATATATTTTTATATGTATACGAAGTAATGGTTATATGTTTATATCATTCAATATTGCAGCTCTGATGAAGACTGCAGGACAGTCAAAACTGTCAGGAAAATAAAGAAATCATTAAAAAAATATTTGCATAAAAGTGTATATGAGGGGAGTTATTGTAAGCAATATATACAATCATATAAGTGCTTGCATAATGTGTACTTCGCTTGTATTCTGACTCCTAAATATAATTTAATCTTTTACACTGCCTTTATTTTGAATATGGATGCATTCATGTTCCTTTATAGTGGTTTTTCTGTCTAAACAAAATATTTGTGATAGTCAACCCATAAGTTGTGCATAAATTCAATAATATCAAATCATTTAAATAGCATTATTTTCAATAACTTTTGACCAAAGTCTGTAATTTGTACCAACATGTGTGTTAAAAGTCTTTAAGAAGAAAATTTTCATTCCCTAATGATGTTGCTGTTATAATGCTATCCAACAATGAATAAAAATTTTTCTTCTCTGAATTTTCTGAATCTAATGTCAGAGCATCAGCACTAATAAAATGAGTATTATTTCCCATTGTGCAAAGTGAGTTTAACACCATTAGTCTTTCACCGACATAAAAAGAAATTTCAACAATAAAAAAAAACTAAATTAAACTTTATAGCGAATCCAATACCATGAACCCTTTTTTCACTGATACCTGCTTTTTCAAAAAAATATGTATCCATCCCCCCCCCCATTCCATTAAATTTCCTTCCTCTAAGAAATGAATTTTACTAAAAAAAGCTGTAATGATTTTAAATCTTGACAACTCCTCACTCACTCATATTTTCCTTTGTTCTCATCTTGAAGAGTTTGTAATAAGTAAAGTTCATACATTATGCATCTATCTATATTTAGAAAAAAAAATTAGATTCATAATATTTATCATTAGCCCTATCACTCCCTCTTGTTTCACCAGTACTACTTACATTATTATTATTATTATTATTATTATTATCATTGTTTCTAAAGTTGAAATGAATAATCAGCCAAGCTTAGCAACTTAGCCATACTGTGTAAGACTACCATTTTTAGACCACATTTTCTAAGCCCTTCCTTCCACTTCCATGATAAGCAGAGAAATTTCAATAAGTAGGGCTGGCTAAACATATAATCTTTGCAGTCAAAATTTTTGTTTGACTGAAATAAGAATTCTAAACCAATTCATTAATGATTGCATAGCCGCAAGCAAAGATCACAATTAAGAACTGCCAGCCTATTAAGCCTGTCCCCATTATTTCTTCCTTAACTCTCAAGGGCTTGAGCTAAAAAAAAAAAAAAATGGAATCAGAAATACTATGCATATAGTTAAAGGATGAAAATGTTATTTCACAAATATAAAATCCCATTAACACAGAGACAGTACTTAACCATTGATAAACCAACATCCTAGCCTACAAGGCAGCAGAAGCTATTGATAGGGCCCTGCTTAGTTGTTATTCACAGTTTACAGGTCTAAAAACCATTCCACTATCTGCTAGTCATGAAGGTCAATCATAATATTGTTTATGATAATTAAAATTATTCTTTAATTTTAATATTGTTAGATATATTTATAATCTTAATAATATAAACAAGTGATGCAATTTTGTGATTTTGCTTACTACATGTTTTATTTAATATTTTTTTAGGTCTGCATATCAGAGTTTAAAATCTTGTAACTCAATTTTCACCCACTTCCCAATTTCTGATCCAAATAAAACTTTATGTACCTACATTTTTTTAGAGTTTGCAAACAATTATAGGGAAAAATTATTGAAAATTTTAAATTTTCAATTTTATATGTGATTCAATATTTTTTACACTCCTCCCATTTAAATGGCATTAAATTTTATCTAAACTTGGTTCATTTCTGATTTCTGGAATTATATAAAAATAAAAAATAAAAATTATAATAAAAAAAAAAAATTGCATTAAAAAGCAAAAAAAAATATTTTTTTTTTTTTCAGCTTTCATAGTATTCTTATTATTATGCAAGCAAAAATAAAAGTTTGCGACAAAAATTATTAAGTTTAAATTAAAATTCTAATTCTTGTTTAACAAAAAAACCCATAAAAATGAATAGAAAGTATAAGTAAGACTATTTCTAAACATGAATGTACCATGCTTTTATTTGTGGTCATATAATACCAACACTGCTACGAAAACTAAAAAAAAATTACTTTTTATTTTTTGTGAATAAAAGCATTTAATATCATTATTTTTTTACATTTTCAAATAAGAAAAATGAAATTGCTTACAAATTACATATAGTTGTTAAACTTTTTGCAATTGGTATTTATTTTTTAAGGATTAATTAACATAGAAGCCATTTTCCACAAAATAATTATGTCTGCCCATCACCAGCACCTCCCATTATATCTACAAAAAGATTCAGAGCATTTCTTCAAACATCTCACAAAATGATAAGATCAGAAACCACTAAATCTCACATCTATCCCATAATATAATTGAAGGACTTTATCATTCCATAACACATCATGCATTCAACCTTCATTGCATCATAATGATCACTAAGTTACTAGCTGCTATAACAGGATTCTGGCTCTTCATGCATCTGACTTATATACTATTTATAAATTAAATGCCATGTTATTCACACATTTGAATTAGCTCACAGCATTCTGTTTAAATAGGACAATTTCTGAATCAAATTATAAACATAATAATCATAATTTTAATAAACATAAGCTAATTTCACTTTTTTTTTTTTTTTTTTTTTCAAAAATGTAACAAGCATTTGATAAATTAGATTACTCTCATTAACTACAAACTCGTACCATAACTAGAATAAATAATCAAAGAGGAGAACTGAAATACTAAGAAACTTTTATAGTTATTATGATCTTTCTAGCGTTCAAAAAGCTTTAGTATTTCTTGGCTTAGGATTACTCATGACTCTGGTAATATCTGAAATTGAAATGATATAATTTGTCTCATTCCAAAACTGCAAATCCACCAGTTTATCATTGAAGATAATATTACACCTAGGAAGTTAGACAATGGAATAATGCTTAAAAATAAAAGACTGTATATATTTGTTTTGGCAGAACTAAAAAAAAAAATTTCTATATAAATACTAACCCAAAATTTTCTATTAAAAAATATTAATCTTTTATATATATATACATAAAATTGGTTCAAAAAAGATTTTTTTTAAAAAAAATGTAAACATTTACTAAATCCAATTTGCATCAACAGCTTCTTCTTCAGCGGGTTAAATCGCTTATATATGTTATCAATCATTATATTATAATAATTTAAATTTGACCCTTGCTAGAGCTGGCAATTTCACATGTTTTAGTTTACTGTCTCAAAACAATAGCTAAATGGGAGGGAAAAAATGTTGTGACTCAATCTTGGAAAACCTATCACTTCCAATACTATAGTTTGCCTCATGAAAAGTCTGGTGTTTATTTTTGCCAGCATGTAGTTAGTGCCGGACTGCATTTGATAAATAATATGCAACATGAATTTCTTTTCAGAAAGTAATTCCAAACTTGTAAATTACTATTCTTCTAAAAAATTGATTACTAACAGAAAACTAATTACTCTTTAATGCTTCAACATTTATAGATAATTCCTTCTACTATAATTTATTGGTCTGTTTATGGTGTAGGTTATTTATTTGTTGTTATTTAATTGTTCAGTCACATTATTTCTTGAATATGACTTCAGCAAGTTTTAATTATTAGATGATTCCATTATTGAGGCTAAACTTTATTATATCAGCTTTCATAGCTTCCATCACAATTTTAAACTTGTCTATTAACCTTCACCAAATTGAAAGCTGTGTATGATTACTACAAACTTCAAAGATTAGATAAGCATCAACCGTTTAATGCTATTAAACACCAGACATAATAATGCCAAGAGTCATAAGAATAGCAAGAATTTGCCTTGTTGTTTTAGCTACACATACTCGATCAAATCTTTTTAAGTTTAGTGTTCACAGAATCATTTAGAATATGTTATATCTAATTTTTCAATATTCAGTATTGGAAAAACAGACATCTTTAGTAAAATGCTCTCCAAAGTAAAATTTCAAAACATTATAATAATAAAGTTAGCCTACTCTATTCACCAATTAAGTGACTCTCAAAAATGTTTACTAATACCATATATTTACTAATGTTTGATTCTAATTCAACAGAAACTAAAAATTATTAATCTGAAAAGCATTTGAATTTATTGATTCCACTATCATTTTTTGCTATGAATGTACTCAAAAATGTTGAAAGGTAAAAAATCCTTATATTTCCACCTCAAATATAATTGTAATGGATAAAATTACACCTTGAATTAATTAAATAAGCAGCCTTTGAAGAATTAAATTTAATATCTTTATTTTTGTCCTAATATTTTTTTTTTTTAAAAAAGTTATCAAAAATCAATGGATGTAGAACTAATCATGGAACATATCTTAGACATAAATACGATAGCAAGTTCACCAAAAATCTGTTAGTTCGTATTCCAATTGTGGGTGCTAAACATAGATATTTACATGTAATTAAATATAAAAGACTACATAATACAATTTTAATGAATTTCATCCAACATCATATTAAAAAAAAAAATTGACTTAAGTTTATCTTTCCATAGATGACAATAACATCAACTGAAGAGATGTACTAATAATTCTTGATAACTGTTATCTAAGCAGATAATTTTTCTAATTTTATCAAGTAAATTTTATCAATTATTGAAAATTTATACAAATTTTTAATTTTTTCTAATTTAACTAATTAAGTCAAAAAAAATTAACTCATTTACATTCAGAATTAATGTTCTCATTTCAAACTTATTTTTATAGTTATTTAAGACAATCTTACTATGGAAATAAAAACTGCAGTTCATCTGAAGATGTAATTTGTGTGTAAAACTGATTGGTAATCATAAAGACAATTTCTATAAAAGAGATTACAATGATTAATAAGACTTTAAAAATATCACAAGCAAAAAGATTTTCTTAAATACTTAATATTATAATTATACTTACATGTGTTGAAAGTAGTAATTTAATATTATAATTTTTTATTTTTTAATACAATAAACATGACTTTAAAACAAAGTTCTAAATTCTGATGTATGATGTGTCAAAACGAAAGATTTATTTTTATATTTTGTATGTTTTCCTTAAAAAAACAAAGCAATATTAAAAATTCAGATATTATAATGCTGGATTGTCATCAACAGATTCTTTATTACTTTATAATTGATATCAGTATTAATTAACTTGATAGCATATTTTGTTCAGTTGCTGAAATTACTACAATATTTTGCTATTAGGTAAAAGCACCATATGACTTTTTTATAGAGAAAAAAAATCATCCCTATTTACTACAAAGTTTAATCATTTTAAGGATCAACTCTATTTCATGAAGACTATCAATTAAGTGTTTTAATTATCTTAATATTTTACAAAGCTTATACAATGTGATGACAGCGTTAATTTTTTTGTATCACTATTACAGATTCCAAGATGTTCATTCTTTTTCTAATGCCAAACCTTGCTAATGTGATTGACTTCAGAGTACAATCTATTACTGAAAATATAGTGTTCATGGGTAATTATCCATTCTAAAAGATCTTATTAGTAATTAGATTGTCAATAGCATATTTCTCACAGTTTTTAAGTTCCATTTTATTCATCCACCTATCTTTCACCCCCATCCCACTTTAATATGCAATTTAATTTTTAGGACTGGAATGATTCAGACAGCATTTATTTTAAGCCATGGTATTTGAGATTTAAAAACATACCATTTTTCTAAAATAAAATACAATCTCAAGCACTTGTTAATTTTATATTTTTCTTGCGACAGTTTTAAATACATACTACAATTTGATCTACAACTGCCAAATTATATTCTCTCACACCTTTAATACCACCTACTTTAGATAAATAAATTAATGATTATTGCTAATTATTTATTAAGTTAGATATTAATAAATTTAATGAAAGAATTAATATATCTTATTTTATTACATATACCACATGATATTCTACTCCAACAATCTTTTTCTTCCATTTATTATAACTTAAATATATAATATACTTTAAAACCTCCATTCTATCACACTTGCTTGAAACATAAAAATAGACATCTAAAAAAAGTTAAATAATTCCCAAAATGCTGATAAAACCAGAATTCTTCAGGTCATATTACTCTCTTCACTACCTTTATTCAATATTCATCAATATCAACTGCTACAATTTGATATACAAGTGCAAATTTTTATTTTCACACACTTTACACATTCACTCTAGATAAATCTATGAACAGTTAAAAGTTTAGGAGTGGTTCTGCTGAAAATGCATCTTGGGAATCACTTATCTTTTCAAATGTCTTTATTCAAGTTTCAAGCAGGTGTGATGGAATGGAAATTTTAAAGTATATCTAATAGTTACCTATTTTACTGAACAAACCAAGACCAAATGCATTATTATAAAAATTTAAAAGCAAGATTCTCAAAGAATCCATTTAGATAAACCTGTAAATAATGTTCACCTTTTGTTATATCACTGCCAATTTATTTTGTCAGACATTGGATGTGCATTATTTATAGGTTAATTTAAATGATACTTTGAGAATGTTGCTTGTAAATTTTCTTAATAATGTATTCAGAATTGATTGTTCTGTGAAATAGATTTATATTCTTAGTGTTACATATGTAATAAACTGTAAAATTATTTACATTCTCATTAATATATTACAGGTAAAAAAAAAAGATGGATGAGATTGGATTAAGACTACCAAATAGTAATTTGAAATTTATCTAGGATGAAAAATGTCAAATGTATGAGTGCAAAAAATTTTCCAATTGTAAATGAAACTGTAGTAATATGATATGGATAAATACTGAACAAACATGATAAAAACATTAAAACAGGCAAAAGTTACTGTACGTATTGCCACTCACAGCAAGCTCTAGATAATCAATGGATGCCAGAAGGCTTGTGCATAAAATCCTCATCTAGTGCGTACTCAACCAATATGCCCAGACTAGTTTCTGACTTGTGGCCTTTGTCAATGAGGAGCTTTGGATCTGAGATCTATGTGCAGAGCTCTCAGATCCAAGGCTCCTCACTGACGAAGGCCACAATCCAGAAATTAGTCTGGGGATAGATGGAGATTTTATGCACAAGCCTTCTGGCATCCACTGATTACTCTAGCCTGCTATGAGTGGCAATATGTACAGTGACTTTAGCCTGTTTTAATAACAGTTATAAGCAAGCATAAGAAATAGTGATCATGTGATGTTTATGATAAAAACATGTGATCGATTGAAACTTGGCCCAAATAAAAAATGCTGATTCAACCAAAAATTAATCTTGAAAATCATTTGCTTTTTTCAGACGACTTGTTAATATGTTTCAAAAAAATGTGGTGGAATGAAGATTTTAAAATATATCTAAAATGTTAAAATTAATAAGAATGTTTCTTTTTCATAATAGTAATCAGTATGCAATTTTTTTTTAAATATGATTTAATGATATACAATATTTCCACTGCATCCATGATCTCATCAGCCACAGTTTCAGTAATCCACAGTTTGAAAAAAATATTCAATAAAAAATTAAATATTAAAAATTTGTAAATTTGAATTCACAAATTTTGTGCATGCTCATTTGTATGGAAATCAATATATCAGTATTTCCTCAGCTTGTGCACTCAAATGATTGCTCTTTCTCAATTTTTTACTGTTCTATTCTTGTGTTAATTATTGATGTTAATGCATTAATATGTATAATTTTTTTAATAAAATTATATTACAGGTACATATATATGTTAAAAATGTATATAGAGTTCAATACTGTCTGCAATTTCAAGAATTGGTGTCAAATGCCATGAATAAGGTAAGACTACTACATATAAATTTTATTGGATTTTAACAATGTAAAGAGATCATCAAAGATTATAATATAACTATAAATATTACATTCAAAATAAAAAATAAATCATTTTATTTATGCAACTACTCCCATGTAATTTAACTCCATTTATTTTTTTATTTATGGTACAACAAAAATATTATATAAAACAACTTACATAAATATATATTAATCAAACATAAAAAGTTTTTTCCAGCATGTAGTTTAATGCCCTCTTCAAATGTTAATAATCTATTATTATATTATGTGATGAGATGTGATGCATTATGACTTCTCCTTAAATGGAGTCAGGAATCTCTCAACAACTATGCCCAGAGATACCTGTTAGCCACTTTACCTTCCCTTTCCATTCCCCATTCTAAGTTGTCCCATAATCGGCTCCATCCCATTTCTACAACATATGGCCTTTATATCTAAATCCCCTTATCCTTTCCCAAACCAACGGTAAAAACCAATAACTCACTTTCTGTATAATCACTTTGTTCATATTTATTCTTTCATAACTTCATTATTTGTACCCTTTCTGCTTCCAAGCATTTACATTCAATTAACAAATGCCTAATATTTTCTATGCCTTCCTTACACAATTTACATAAATCACCCATATTTTTCCATTTACATGTATATTCTCCTGTTGCTAAAGATCCCGTTTGAGCCTTAAACAATAAACTACTTTCCTTGCTATTTTCATGAATTAACTCACACCCAATGTTCCGTTTATTTCTATATATATTTAAACTCTTTTTACTCTCCATACTAGTTCTCCATCTCTCCAACTCCCTATTCTTTATTAATGCATCTATTCTTTTATCCCATTCCTTACCACTATAACACTCAACAATCCTCCTAACACAATCATCCCATCTTTTGTACAAATATACTAATATAAATTCTTTATCCAAATCTTTTGCATATAGCATTACCTTTCTTATCCATCTTGTTGCCTGCCCTTTACTTATAACCCAATTAAAAACTATTTTAGCTAGTCTTTTATTATCCATAAACTGCAACCTACCAAACATTTTCATTTTACTTTTTGCATCTCTCATATAAAAACTTAACCATCCCATTTTCTCTCCAAAATGCCTCCTTTGCTGTTCACACATCCACATCCAATGCATGTCTTCCTACTTCCCTTTGTACTTTTTCTAAATAATCTAATACTCCTTTACTAACACACAATGCATCATAATCACATGTTAACCCTGTTACTGCAACTCCCTTCCATACAATTCTAGCTACATCATATTTATTATATGAAAAAAACTATTAATTTCTTTATCAATCCCTTTCTTTTCTTTGCTTCATTTATCAATTCTTTTTCCCATTCATCCAAGCAATTTTTCTGATTACTTAAGATGATCCCCAAATAACTATATCTATTCACCACACTTAACTTTATATCCCCCAATAAAAATTCTACATCTTCTCTTTCCCCAGTATTAACCATCATTATACTTGATTTTTCTTCACTAAATTTAATCCCCATCTCTTTACCCACCCTTGCACATGTCCTCAACATAACTTCCATATCTTCTCTTCTTTCTGCACACAAAAAGACATCATCTGCAAAAAAAAGATCTGACAAAGTATATACTCCCTTGCCACCTATTAACAGTATCTCTTATCCCTCTTCCTAATCTTTCTATTGCTCTCTCCATTTCACTCAAATACAACCAAAACAAAATAGGTGACATAGGGCATCCTTATCTTAGTCCCATCCCATTTTTAACTTTAACTGATTCTATATTCCCTAATTGATATGTATAGTAATTATTTCATATAATTTCTTAATAATATCCAGTAAAGCTTCATCCATTCCCAAATTTGCTAAACTTACCCATAATCTATTTCCATTTACTCTATCATATGCCTTCTCTATATCTATAAAACTCATATATAACTGTCTACCTGAATTTCTACTCATATACATAAATTGTGTAACTACAAATAAACTATCCCCTATACACCTATCTGATCTAAAACCTCCTTGCATTTCCCCCACTACATTATTCCCTTTCATCCATTTCGCAACTCTTCCAGCCATCATATATGAGAAAACTTTATATAAAACCGATGTTACCGCTATCGATCTATAACTGTTTAACTTTCTATGATCCTTACCTTTTCCTTTAAATAATAATCTTATTCTTGTATTACTCCAACTACCTGGAAAAACTTTCTTTTGTGCTGTCTTATTAAAACAGGATAATAACTTTACTTTTGCCCTATACCCTAAATTCATTATCATCTCTGCTGCCCAGCCATCTAAACCTCTTGCCTTTCCACTTTTCAATTTCTACCCTACCTCATTCAGTTCATTTTTTGTAAACCTAATATTGCCACTACTATATGTTTTCATACATTAAAGATCAGCCTTCTCCAGCTATTGTGCATGCGCTTTTTACGAGTATTAATAATAAATGCTTCCATTCCCAACACAAGATATAGTATTTATGAAAGAATAAAATGAATCCACTTATTCTTTCCAACCCAAATGCTTATATATGGGCAAATCTTAAGTACTAGAAATGAAAGCGTGAGGATAGACCACTCACTTTAAATTACTGTTTACGATGTCTGAATGAATGACGTCAGCGAAATTATCTAGAATTTACTAAATGTCACTCTCAAATGAAACTTAAACATATGTAAATAAGCATTTATTTTTATAGTGCTATGTTTTATAAATTGTAATACATTAAAGATCAGCTTTCTCAAGCTATTGTGCATGCACTTTTTACAAGTGTTAATAATAAATGAATACTTTCATTCCCAACACAAGATATAGTAAACAGTAATTTAAAGTGAGTGGTCTATCCTCATGCTTTCATTTCCATTACTTAAGATTTGCCCATATATAAGCATTTGGGTTGGAAAAAATAAGTGGATTCATTTTATTCTTTCATAAATACTATATTTTGTGCTGGGAATGAAAGTATTCATTTATTATTAACACTCGTAAAAAGCGCATACACAATAGCTTGAGAAGGCTGATCTTTAATGTATTACAATTTATAAAACATAGCGCTATAAAAATAAATGCTTATTTAAATATGTTTTCATGTTTTCTATTACAATAACAAATTATTATATATACAACACCATCTAGTGTTCCTTAATAAAAGTAAACCAACAACAATAACAATTATAAAACATTAGTAAAATAGAAAAAGACTTTCATATAGAAATCGGATATAACAAAAAAAAAAACTGATTGTATAATATAAAATTATACAAAACAATTAACACATGATTCACTAACATAATAATAGATTAAACCACTAAGCATCACATGATCACCATCTTATACTAGCACATAATTGTTGTAAACAAAGGCAAAACTCTCCATACAGTAGTGCCACCCTGTGCCAACCAGAGTAAACAATGGATGCCAGAAAGCTTGTGCATAAAATCCCTATCTAGTGCCTACTCATCCAATATCCCCAGACTAGTTTCTGGCTTGTGGCCATCATCAGTGAGGAGCCTTGGATCTGAGAGCACTGCACCCAGACCTATGACTACATAAGCTATTGAGCTTAGATTGAAAATATTTGTGTTTTCAATTTCATTCTCATAGTTTTGTAGGAAAGTAGAGTTAAAAGGTGGCTGCTGGAGGGTTGCATTAGATCCTAAGATCTAGGTGCAGTGCTCTCAGATCCAAGGCTCCTCACTGATGATGGCCACAAGCCAGAAACTAGTCTGGGGATATTGGATGAGTAGACACTAGATAGGGATTTTATGCACAAGCCTTCTGGCATCCATTGATTACTCTGGTTGGCGCAGGGTGACACTACTGTATGGAGAGTTTTGCCTTTATTTATAATAATAGATTATTAACATTTGAAAAGGGCACTAACACCATGTGCCACAAAAGGCTTTTTATGTATGATTAATATATATTTATATTGGCTGTTTTATATGATTTTTTTTTTTTTCTGTTGTTGTAATTTATATGAAGTAACAGCATATTGGAATTCATTATTTCCATTTTAGATGATATTTAAGCTAATAATTTTGAACATATAACAATGTTCTTTATAAATAATATAAATATACTGTAAAAATATCTATATTTATATACCAACATAAATTGTTTTAAGAAAGTGACAAGTAATGATAAATAGTAGTATTCAATGCTCATTATATTTACATTTATATAGAATGTAATGCATTGATTTAAAAAGTAATTAAATCTTACCATGTTGTCTCTGAGCTAAATCCAATATAGGAATAACTGCAGCAGATTTATGGCCTTCTGGATAAGAGTTTAATATGCCTTCAATTCTCTAATTAGATGAAAGTAAATAAGTATTTACAAAAAGATCTTATAAAATTATGCATATTTATTTACTATACTTCATTTGTTTAAATGTTTTATAATTAAAGCACTAAGTAAAAAAAAAGATATAAATTCTTTATAAGTAAAATAAACACATTATGAATTAAATTATATATATATAATATAAAGGAAAGAAGAATAAATTACCTTTAAATTTTCAGTAGTAAATTCAAATGGAGTATTGGGATTATTTGTAGGAGTATCACGATGCTGCAAAATAAAAATAAATTTACTTAAAACTAATGTACAAAACTATATTTTTTTAAAAAACATTAAAAATTATTGTAGTTGTAATAAAGTACTTTTAAAAAAATTTAAATTCTCATTTATATTACAATACAAATATAATAAACTAAAAATTAGCCTTTCAAGCTAACGTACATGTGCTTTTTACAAATGTTAATAATAATAAATGAATACTTTCATTTAAAACACAAGATAAAGTCTTTGTGAACAAATAAATGAATCCACTTATTCATTCACTTATTTATTACAATTTAGAAACATAGCGCTATATAAATAAATGCCTCAAATACAAATATAAGTATTATGAACAAATTCACATTGTTAGAGAGGTTAGCCAATAATACCAATTGTCATTTTGTAAAATTAAATATGAAGTGGAGAGGGATGGAGTAAATGAAAAATATGAATTCAGAATTGTTGGAAAAAACCATCAACTTTACAGATGTTGATGACCTTATTCTAGCTGAAAAGGGAAAATAGTGATCTCGCATTATTAAGAAAGTTTAATAATAAACTATATAAAACTGCAGCTAAATATAAAAAAGAAATTATATTCATGAGAATAGGAGCTGAATTCCAACTGATGATAAAGATGCAGAAGTTGATGACATTTTTTTGCTTTCTTGGCTCATTTCTTGACAGCAAAGAATTCAGCAACTAAGAAAGTCGTTAAAAACAAACAATGGGTCATACTTCTGCTCATCGTATTTTTTTTTTTAAAAAAGGCGTTTCAATTTTACAATTATTATCACATCCAGGATGTTGACATTCACTTTTAATATTACTTCTAAAATTTAATATCAATTAATAATTCAAATAAAATATATTTCTATTATTCAATATTTTTCAATAATAAATGTTTTCCTAATAAGTTTTAAATATATAACTTGTTTATATATTATTTCAAATATTAAAAATACTGAAAAAAAGAAATGATACTTTTTACGATTTTATTATAATTTTTTTTCCTAACTTTCTTAACTTCCAAATAAAAATTGATATAAATCCAATTGTTTGAGAAAAAATCCTGAATTACAAAATAAATTTCCAATTACACTCAGTCTGAACACCAGGTTGTGATCATGATTATTTATATACAATATTTTAATTTTCTTGTTATGAAATGTTGATTAAATAACTTCATTACTAAAATCAAACTAATTAATCAATTATATACTGTTATGCTTGTTAAATATGAAATAAAATAAAAAGAGAAAGGAAACAGAAAATTTGAATTAAACAAAACTAAAAATTACCACAATAATATTTTTTTATCTGAGTTTTCTCTCATTATCCATAAAATTGTTAAGTTATAAATCTTTAATTTTCACAAATTGGAAGAGAATAGATTAAAAAATGCTAAAAATTTTCAAGATTTGGGTTTGGTTTTTTAAAAAAAAAAATGATAATTTTTACACTCATATTTTCATTAAATTAATCATTTTTGTATACCTTAGTAGAATATTATTCTAAGACAATTATTTCATATTTAATTAGTCTAGATGCAATAGCTTATAAACGGTAATGATTATGCACTTAAGAAGAGTAAAAATAATTTCCAGATATTTCTAAAATATATTATCTTAACCCATATTTTTTGCCCACATCAATAGATGAGTATATATATTAAAACCTCTAACTAAAATAATCATCAACTTGATAATAGAATACTGGAATCAAATAATAACATGAAAGTAATCTAATTATTTCCCATGGTTTTCCAAATTAATAATATAATTTATTGTAATATTTCTATTTTAGAAGTGCATCATAAACTTTAATGAGTTCCTACATTTAAAGTGCAGTATTTTAAATGATCTCTTTTAAACTTTAGAAGCAAAAGCGTTCATGTTTTATAAGCTGTTGAAACTTAAATGCCTGTCTCACTATAATGCATATCAATTAATTTAGCTTTTTTCTTGTTAGTATAAAATTGATAATTATTTTATTAAATTATTTGAGAGATTTTAAGCAATATATAGTAGCCTTTAATTTTAAACTTAGTGATAGCAAGCCTTGAATTCCAATGAAATATGCTAATTCCTCAAGCTATTAAATTTAATTGCAATTAGGAATATATTAAGGAATATATTATTGATTTTCATTCTCCTAATAAATTGAATAGACATTATTAAATCAAGATAAATTAAATTCACGCAATAAGATAATATACCTAATTGGAAGTATGAAAATCACAGCTGCTATTCAATATATTATTAAAAGACTAGAAATAATTCTAATATGAACAAGAATCAAACAACACATTCACCAATATAATCATGTAGAAAGTAAAACCTAATCTTGTTTTTTTTTTCTTTTTCAGATCATGAAAGAAGATGGTTTGAATATTTAATTCTAATAAAGTGTATATTGTGTGTGAAGAAATGGACCAATCATAAATAAAAAATAAAAGATTCATGATCCATAATAAATTCAAGACATAATCTTAACCAATGCTTCAACAGTATTGAATTAACCATTGTTGAAATTTTTAATAAATATTTTGAACTATACTAATTAGTATTATTTCAATATTCTTTTAAACATCGGCTGGGAAGCGAACCTATTATTTCTATATTAGCTTTGAATATGGCATGAAACAGTTTAAAGCACATTTGATGATTTTCAAGTTGGAATTAAATTTTATTCCACATCAGAATTATAATTAATTATTTATATATTTAACAAATGGAGATGAGTGTTATTTATTGCATATATGTGTGTGTGTGTTCGTTTTTTGTTTTTTTTTATCAGTGTATCCCTCATTCATATCACAACCAACCATCAGCATAGAAAGTCAGATCATTTTCTCCCACTATGCACCCATAAAATACATTAATTTCATATATATATTTAAAACTTCCATTTCACACATTCCTGAAATATGAACAAAAGACATTTGAAAAAGACCAATAATCCCCAAGATATGCATTTCATGCTGAACCAAGAGTCATTAGTAGGCAGATCACAATTTCATATGCATATGCCAAAAAAAAAAGTGTGCATATATACATATAAAAGCATACAACATTAATTATCAAGCTATTTCTAATGCTGAACATGCTCTATTATTATATGTTATGCTATATATAAAAATGCATTTGCTATTATATTCATGCATGAACAAACTCAAAATTGGATGTAAATTTTGTGATGAACCATTAATTCACAGACTGTTAATTTAAAAGACTCGATTGTCAATCATAAAAATAATTATGCAAATACATAGTAACTATTAATAGTAACTATTAAAAATTTTATATTAAAAAAAAAAAAATCCAAGTAAAATATCTATAAATTTTAAAACTTGATTTTGTGAAATTAGAATTACAATCACCCTACCTAATTAACTTGCAAATGCAAGACTAACTAAATGTTATATTTTTTCACAAAACCGGCCGATGCTTTGACACATGGAAAAAGAAAAAAAAATTTCTTCAGTGATGTAATATTTGTCATCTTTAAAGAAATTATGGTAGAGAAGCTCCATCTATTAGAAATAAAGAAAAATATTTTTAAATAAATATACACATTTATGAAATTTGTAATTATATGTTCAACTATTTTCATTATCTAATTTAATTGTCATCTTAAAGTCATTATTCTTGA
Source organism: Epiperipatus broadwayi (assembly GCA_028023455.1). Lineage (NCBI taxonomy): Eukaryota > Metazoa > Onychophora > Udeonychophora > Euonychophora > Peripatidae > Epiperipatus > Epiperipatus broadwayi. Next base: position 3,055,369 of record JAQFVV010006278.1, on the reverse strand, counting down.
ATCTAAGAGTCATAGGGTTTGATTCCTATGCTAGTATCATCACTGCCGTGTTAAAAAAACAATTAAAGAAGAAAAAATGAATTGTGATTTACACTAATCTATGTGATATTACTATCAGTTGAAAGTATTTAGAAAATTATAAATAAAATTAAATTTTTCTAAAAATATTTAATAATTATATCAGACAGATGTTGGAGATAGTCTCTAATATATAATTACAAGTAAAATGTCATCAACACAAACTTGCAAACGAATTTATGAAATGTTCTCTCTTTAATGAAATATTTCACACAAGGTATAATTTTTTTTTTAAACAATGACAAATCATTATAATTATAGGACTCTAGATTTCACTCATTATTACTAGTCATCTACCAAAAGGCAGGTTCATTATCATACTAAGAGTCTGTTCCAGGTCCTTATTTATTTGCACTATTCTTTACAAGTTTAGCTATTTTATTTCTTAAGATCATCTACCAATTGCTTCAATTTCCCCTCCTCTCAACATTCATAATATCCTCAACAATTTTTCATAATTCATGTCCATACATATAGGCTTAATGAATACTTATATAAATGTCAAATAAATTTTAAGACTAGTTTATAGTTTTGATCTATCTAGTAAAAAACACTATTAATACTTCAGCCATTAAGATATCATGTTTTACTGAATTATGCTACATATGCTAATGAGTTAAATTTTCAAATACTCTAAAATTTATGTCATATTTTCGTGTCCAGCAGTACAGGTACAACATTAAGTTAAAAACTAAATATTTTAGTAAATTGAGTTATTAGAATAAGATTTCTTTAACTTTTTGGCAATAGGATGGTACATACCAAAAAAAAAAATACAATTCCTTTCTTATTTAATCTATACTTAACAACATTACTATATTTCATATAACTTTGCTCCTAAACCAATAAGAAACATCTAAGTAATCAATGGATACCAGACAAGAAAGTATGCTGTTTCAAGGCTTAGATATTTTTAAAAGTTTCAAACCAATAGCTTGAGTAATAAAATAAGAATACTGATGGATGCTTGATGTCTATGCTGCAAAAGTGTACTCCATATACTGATGAAGATCTTTGCCAAAAAAAAAAAAAATCTGGAGATATATTTAGCATACTAAATTGAAGCAATCAAAATATAGCTACTTTTTGTTTAACTACATAGATATGGTAATATGCGATTAGACAAAAAAAATATTTATAAATTTCAAACTATTATTTGAATAATTTGATATTATTTAAGATGATGCTCTTACTGAGAAAAGTTATAAACTTTCTTGGAAATTAGTTTAACACTATCAACCCATACAGAGACAGAACGTGATCTGAGATATGCTGTCATTGTGAACTAATAAGTTAGAAAAGTTGTCCTATTTTTATTTTGGAATATAATTATTCTATTTTTAGCTATATGATCAATCCAATTCCCTTATATTAATATCCTCAAATCTATTTTTACTTTTTTTTTCCCCAATATCTCTTCATTTAGAATATGTTTGCTTTCCTACTTATTTCTAACTTCAAAAGACTATAGAAAATCTTTCTATTTCTACAACAATTCTTATCTAATTTATTGATCATTACTTCCCAAATATTTGAAAACACTAGCTTGTGATCTTAAAATTTCTTGATTAATTACCATTTATAAATTTTCTCTTTAGTCATTTTCATTGTTTTAGTTTTTGCATGTATTCTCATTCCAAACTTATAACAGATTTCATCAATCCTAATTAGTAATATGGTGAGCTCATCCTTTATCCATAAATACTGCCCATTCTATAAGCACATCATCTCCTATAACAAATCTCATTTATATAAAAAATTATTTAACCTTGCAAATATATCAATTTAATTTTCTCATTGAAAGATGTTGAGTAATCCAATTTATTCTAACAAGTTTTTTCAACATCAAAAAAACAAAAACAAATATTTCTTCATTTTATACATAATCTCATTATCCCAAATGTATTAAATTATTATTTTTTAAAAAAAAATTCAAACTTTATTTACAATTTTTTAAATATATTCATATGTAAATAACAACACAAAGCTTAATGTGGAACCCAGTGTAGTGAGTGATATTATTCTCTTCTTTTTCAGATAGTATTAATAGGAATTAAGATGTACATGCTTATATTTATGAATACTAAATTTATCATGAAGCTCTAACCAACTAAGCTATTCTGTTAATGATAAGTTTGTAGAAATTTTATAAATTTATATATAAGATTCCTCCTGATTTCTTCATTTTTTCTTAACAGTGAAAAAGTTAACGAATGTTTTGCTAAACATTATGGATTGTTATACTAAGTTGATTTATGAGATTATTTAGCATTGTAATGTGGGTAGCAAAATCTCTACATTAAATGCATGGTAGGTTAATTTAGACACACCTATCTTTTCCTCTCTAATTAGTGTTTCATATTTTTATAATTGTTTTTCAATGAGCCAGCTCATTTTACTGGTCTACATTTGAGTGATATTTCATAGATTCTTTTCTTGATTATCAGCTTTTCAAGCTTAGGTTTTGTAGAAATTATAATTTCTTTCAGTGTGCTATATTTAAAAGTTGTTGTGATATACTGATTGCAAATTTGCATTACTTTACATACCATTCCTTGTATATATGAATACACACACTACAACCTATCATTGTTCTTGTTTGTATTTCTATCAGAATTGGATATATGTTAAATATTTTTGTATGTGAGAGGATATTCTGTAAGCAGCAGTTTGATTGTGCTATGAGAGGGTCTTGTAACAAGAACATTTAAGAATGCCAATTTCTGTTTTTGCTATAATTTTGTTGTGATTGTAAATGAAGATATGTTATTTGTGTGTGTCTAAAATGTTATAATAGTGCTTCATCATTTGACAAATTGATATGATGAAAGTAGGTAATGTTTATGGTGTGTTTTCAAACTCTTCCATGCAAATAATTGCTAAACAATAGAACAATGATGACCATAGCCATATTTTGATTTTGTTGGAAAAACGCTGTGTTGCATCAAAAGTTTGCTGACACTTTGCAAAATGTTAACAGATTCATTATAAAATTAATAGAAAGATTTGTTCTATGATCGATAATTTTCATTTAATATTTTTCTTATAATAAATAATGCTTCATCATTGATTACATTTGTAAATAGACTCTGCACATCAAAGCTTGCTAAGATATTAACTTTCAATTTTTGATTAACTCCACAAAGTGCTTAAAAAATCCTTAACAAGGAACTTTGTTTTATATGCTAAAGATCTACTAATCCTGAAAAATCTTTGACAAATTTTGATATAATGAATTTTTAATAATAGGTCATGTGGATTTTAGATAGACTATAGAGATATGAAATTTTGCTGAAATGTGTTAAATTATTTTTTCAGAATCAATTAAATACATTACACTTTCCGAATAATACTTATTCAGATTTGTTTCTGTAAATGATAAAAGATTTCTTGTAATTATTTGTATTGGCCTGTTCTCTTCCTTTCTTATCACAATCAGTAGTGTCTACTACAAATGTAACATTTCCATCACCAGCAGAGAGAATGATTGTAGATTTGTCTGATTACAGACAAAATAGTTTTATTCCTAAAACAAATAATAATTGATTTTGGGTTGCTGATGTATCTCAAGTGTTCTTTTTATTTTCTAGATAATTCTGTTGCTTTTTTATGACAAATTTTGAAAGATTCCTCATCTGCTATCACTATATCTAATAATGGGATATGGACAGAAGTTTCAGCTCAACTAATTGTTGCTGAAACTTGTATTCTGGAAACTGACCCTACAAGAATATCTTTATAGTTTATCTAAAATATATGACAATTTTCTATTATGATCTATGGTGGTTTTAGAAATTCACCATGATAACAAATGTTGATTTCTTTTAAGGATTCCTAGTAGTTTGGTATGTAAAAAGAGTTCGTTATCAGGGATTCTAAGTACTTGTAATTTAATCAAGAATATAAAAATAGAAAAAAATGATAACTTATTCATCCAGTGATGAAACAATGTCTATTATAAGAAAAAGATTAAATGAAGATTGATAACATACAAATCAAAGTAAATTTTCTATTAATAGTGTAATAAATTTGTTAACATTCTGCATAACAACATACTTTCAAACAATACAGAATTCTTCCAACAAAATCAAAGTATGATTATGGGCTCTTTCATTATCAACTTTGTATAGTAAAATTTAAATGGGACAGCTCGAAACCACGGTAATAATACTACTCATCTCAATGAAAAATTTGGTTTATGATATCAATGATACAAACATGGATATACTCTATCAACTTCGTTCAATTAAATTTATAATAGAATTATTAACAAAAACAAATGTTATTATGATAAAACAAACTTATGCAAAATCAAAAATATTATTTATATAAAATCCATTCAATACGAAAAATACTTTACATAAACACCCAATCATGATAGAAATATAAATAGAATTATAACAAGAGATTTATTCAAAAACTAGTCACATAGAAAAAGAAACTCTAACATTGAACAAACTCTAATGGAGATTTGTTATCCAACAACTAACATTAAGAATATTTTAAATTAAAAAAAAAAACAATGATAAATACTGTAGTGTATCCATATATATCAAATATAACGGTCCGACATCATAGAGTCTTACTGTATCTGTGCTACAGAGCGCCACTAGGCTACTTAGAACCTAGAAAATTTATATAGTAGGCAGATACGTAAGTTAAAAAAAAAATTTTTTTTTATTGATTCCGACCGTTAGCCCATTGTCACTAGCTCAGGCAGATGCAGATTTATAAAATATTAATATTTAATAAAATAAGCCACTGCCAGTAATTATCACACAAACATTTATTAATGCACATAATATTTATATTTAAAATTGAGGAATAAATTTAGACTTTACAATTAGTTTTAAATTGGTTATTATTATTATTTTTAAATTTAAATTATTGTTTAATAAAGTCTGCACAGATGAGATTAATATTTATTAGAGTGTCGAGTATGAATAGACTACATAGATTGCATTTGAAAAAAAATATTCTATCCCTTATTTAACCTTAGGCCAAAAGTTCGCAGCCAAACCAACGTCAATCCATTTGATATATCGATGTATTCAATGTAGCACAAATATGACAGCACAAAATACCATACTGTCAGGAATGTACATTTGAACAGCAGAGTTAGAGACGACATTGACTCTCATCCAGACAGGAATGCTACATCTGTCTGGCAAGAACAATGAAAAAAAACATAGGAAGGGACTGTGTTTTCCAGCTTACTATCCCCTTCCATAGGCAAAAAGAGGTGTGGCGTATAATGCAATCCTGCCCATAGCGGACCTCATACTACATTTATTAATTACACCAATATATATCCAATCCATTGACCCAATCTAACTACGAAACAAATAACTTAAGATTAACCCTCCCTTAATTAATTAATATAACTTTACAAATCTATATGGCCATTCATGCCCGACTTAAGTTTAACATTTATATAATTTTGCATAGATGAATTTTATAAGTGTTTTTTTAATGTTGGGTATAGATCGTCTACATAGATTACACAGTTAAAAACGTTTCAAAATAAACATAAACGATCAAAATATAAAGTCATTGATGAAAATGCAGAGGGAAATTTACAAGAAACCCAATGGCATTCATCATAAGATGCCGCATTGACCCCAATAACTTAAAAGACATACGAATAAATACATTTTAGATACTCACCGTAAGGTATCATTATTTACCAAATGTCTATATATTTTGATCAAATATGAAAACAAAACATAATTAACCGTTAACGAATCCATGCAAGCGTCTATACCCAACTTAAATTTAATGCATTTAAGTAATTTAGACAATAAATATAAATAAATAAATATAAAAAAAAATGTAAATGATTTAACAAACAAATAATACATTCAATCAAATAATTAATAACTGATTACGTTTGGTCAGATAGGAATTTCTATTGCAATTATTTTAAATACTGGGAAAATTTTATACTTAGAGTTATTGTTTTGAAAATGTTCATAAAGTTCTTACGGTTTTGAAAAGTTCATCTTTATCCGTTGCTTGCCATTTGAATGTGAATTCCCATGCCGTCCTAAAGAGATTGGTATTCTGTTGGCCGTTTTATTAATTCATCTGGAGGTCTTTTACTTTAGCTGGTCCTCAATGTAAAAAATGATTGGTCATTTCTCTTTCTTTTTTTCTTTTTTTTAGCAGAACTGAAGGGATTGAAGAGTGCGTCTTTTCAACCCCTTCTCCTTCAACTCCACCCTAACACATATCACACTGCTATCACCCATCTCTCCTTAAATTAATTTTCACTCACTTTTTACGGTAGACTTTTGGATCCAGTGGACATTACGTCACAATGATGATGATGGTCTTTTCGCTGAGGTCTGATTCCCGAGTGATTTCTTTTATTGGCCATTCTGTTCCCATTGTTTTTCTCTCCTATCAGATCTTTGATTATATATTATGAAATGCCCAAAGGCTAGTTCACTTGGACTAATTAAAATAATCATTTCCATTTTTCAATAACTTTATTTTTTTTTTTTTAATCTTTAAATCTTTTAAGTCTTTTTCTTAATATTTAGTTTTAAAACTTTTCTTTTTTTTTAATAAAGTTTTTGTTTAATAATTTTTTTTCATCTGTGCGATTTTATATATTAGAGTTTAGATGATTTTTAGTTTTCAATTTTTAATTCTAAAAATAAAAGTTTTTATTTGCGAACTTTTATTTTTCATGTTTAATAAAAAAAAATATAATGTAATGGCATATGTGCCCATTACACAAAGATGTCTGGAAAATGGATAAAATTTTGTGAATAGGTTATGCAGCAATATGTTTATAATGTCAAATTTATATTCACTCTTCTGTTTAATGATGAAACTATTTGTAAATCAAAGGATGAAGTATAATAACAAAACATCCATTACTAACCTCAGCAAGAGACACTATGCCTAATAAAATTGATTCTGTATATGATCTGAATAAATTTTACTCAAACCAATTCAAATGAATCCATTGTAAGTACGATTTCAAAGAATTCTTTTCATCTATAATCCAAAGATGAAGTCATAAAATAAAAATCATGTCTTGTTCCTACATTCTCCATGATTTATTTAACATGGAATTCATCAACTTAAGATTTGGGGGAGGGGGTGTCCATTATTTTAAAAGCATTAGTTTCACTCTCACAATCTACCTGTTGATGTTCTATTTTGAAAATTGGCTAGGCCATTTTCTTTCAACAATCATAAATATCTTTCTGAACAACTTTTATCTGACTTAGTAAAATAATTTTTAATCAAATAAAGAATCATATAATTGTTCTAGCAATGACTTCTATTACATCAATTGTATATAAGCCATATTTATTAAAAAATAAACTATTATAATGAGAAATCAGAGTTTTTTATCATAAGCATATCAATTATTAAAAAAATATTTGTTAAAATCTATTTATATTACTATTTCATATCCAATGATTGCTCAATATTTACAAAAATGGAAATGGTGGAAGAGATATTATAGCTACCTAATAATGATTTTTGTATAGTTTCTACACTTAAGTTTATGTTTTTTTGTTTTTTTCTTTGACTGATCATAAAATTTCACCTAAAGAAAAAAAATTTTTGAAAAGAAACAACATTGAAGATACCGGTATAAATCTGCTAGAAATTAGGTAAAACAATTTGATGATAAACTTATATTTAATTGAAAATTATTAAAAATAAATGTTGTGCTTTTAATTTTGATAGAAGGTGACCTCATAATTTTGAAATGTCTTGAAAAACTTTTACCAAAGAAATCAACTTAGCCTCAATTAATTCAAATGTATAGACAAATAATATATTTATTTAAAACAAGTGCTTGGGGATTAAAATTCTCAATTCATTTATTTTAATATTTCAAAATAAATAATAATATGGACTAACTATAAGATATATCTGGCTGATTTCCAAACTTTCTTTCTTGGAGGAAAATCATATGAAAGTAATCTTAAATGTTTACCTGGAAAATAAATTGTTCATCTGTCCCAGAATAAAGAAATAATAAGGCAGAAATTATATTTCAAATTATTTCATTAGTAATAAGAATCAAATCAATGGAACTTGATATAATTCGAATTTCCAATCAAATATTTTAATATGAAATGGCATCAAACTATAATCATCTCAACTTCTGACAAGTTAAAAGATAAAAAAACAATAAAAAGAATGTTTCATTCATAATTTACTGAATTATCAGCCCATTATCTAGACATTTATAAGTTGACTCTTGAAATAAATTTAATGAGATTTGTTAATTATCTCACTGCTAATTTAATCCTCAGTAGAACAATTATTACTTGGTAAATTATTATCTGTATGTTAGTTAAAATATATATATATATATATCATCAAGATATATAAAATATGAAATTTTGTTATTATAATTTTTTGTTTATTTTATGACAAAAAGGATAATACAATTATTCAATTATGGATTATCATTTGATAATTTAACTTTAATAAAATAAAATGAAAAAAAGAATATATTATATATAGATCTTCTTGTGGAATTATTATTGCCTATATATATATTAACATTTATGCCAAACAGAAAAATAAACCATGAAGATTTATTAAATACAATTTCACACATAGATTATTACTATTTTTTGGAAACAATTCCTAGTAATAGTGATAAACACACACACACTTATTCACAACATAAATATATATGAGAAATAAATCCAAGTTCTATAATATAATGATATCTAAAATGTACTTTATTATTATTATTATTTAATCATAAGTTAGTAATTTCTGTACATTAGTAGTTACATTTTGTCAGTTATGTTCTATGATGACCTTAATATATATAAGCGTATGATCATGTGAATATTAAATATATAATACATCATTATTTTTATATATAATTATTTAATTGCATACAGTTATATTGTACCTCTTGCATAATGTGAGTTTAGTTCACAAGTAGTGACCAAAGGTAAATCCACCAGAATCCTATAAGCACTCAAATATATTTATATTATTAAAATAGTTATTATTAAAATAGTTAATATATATGACATACATTAACAAAAGATACTATAATCAAAAATATTTCCTGAGACCCTTAGTTTATAATTATATAGACATTACAACTAACAAAATTATTGCCATTTTCTTTCTTCATATGTGTAATTACATATCAATATATTAATTTTAATAAGAAAAGAATTAATGTTACATTCATATTACAATTAAAAATGCCATAGCAATTTTGACACTTAGTAAATATTTGTTTTAATAAAATAGTTTAAATATCTTAACAATTTTGTTGTTTGCTTGTTAACAAAAGCAATATTTCAATAATTACATTTTTTAAATATGTGATCTAGATATCTATAATTTTATAAAATATTTTGGAAAAATTTGGGTTAAAGAAACATCACTATATGACAAGTTTTGAATATATATAATATAGATATTAGCATTCAAATACTATAACATTAAAATACAATGATATGAATAAAAGAAATATATATTCTAATTAAATTATTTAATTGAATATTTTAAAATAGAAAAGTCTAGAGCAGAGAAACTCAGCTAATTTGTAATATAACTCCTCACTCTAAACTGATACAAAGATTAGACAACTTTAAAAAATAATAAAAATTCTTAATTATATAAAATATATTCATGGACTCACTAACACTTATGTATGTACAAATAGTAAGTATAAAACTTGTTTTCATTTAAACATCCTCTCAAAAGAATGAATAATTTTTTTAATGATATTAATAGTATCATTTATAAATTTGCTTTGTGATAAATAGTTTACTTTTAAAAAATTTCTGCAAGCTTTTTCTTAGTTGCAATAACAAAAAATTTAGCTATGATGAATATATATAGTATCCAAATATTTTATTTCTAAGTATAATAAACATTAACATGTATAAATAAACAACCATTTTAAAATTAAACAAGATGCAAAACACTTCATATATATGCACACATGGCTTTACCATGTCAGATATCATGTTCAAATGTCTTTAATGGACCCAAAATGGACAGTATGATCAGAATAGAGATAAAGTTAATCATAAAGAAATTTAATATTATTGATCATAAAATGTCTGGCTAAGTCAGATAAATCATCTTTGAACTAATATATATATTAATAATGACATAAATTCTATAGATGCACTTATACCCACACACACATGACCAACCATTACAATATATATATATTTAATATTAGGGTATGAGCACAGACTTTCACATGACCCACCACTCTCCACTCCATCTAATAACACTGATACCCTTAAACACATATATGTTGAAAAGATAAATAATCACCAATATACGTATTTCATGCTAAACCAGCAATCATCAGTTGGTCCAGATTATCATCTCTACACATATATACTATAAGTGCTCAGCTATATATTAAGATAGACAATATATATATATATAGCTGAGCACTTATAGTATATATGTGTAGAGATGATAACCTGGACCAACTGATTGCTGGTTTAGCATGAAATACGTATATTGGTGATTATTTATCTTTTCAACATATATGTGTTTAAGTGTATCAGTGTTATTAGATGGAGTGGAGAGTGGTGGGTCATGTGAAAGTCTGTGCTCATACCCTAATATTACATATATATAGACACAGGTATAAATAAGCCTGTGTTTCAGTTATTACATTATAGAGATGTCTGCCCATCCTTGCATATGTATTTAATGGATTATGTCCTATACATGTGGGGTTCAGATTGACCTTAAGTCAACATGGGTGTGACAAGAATCTCGGCCTCAGGGTGGCCTTTGAGCATTCCATCATCAGATTTTCAATTGGATGGACGGTTGAAGAGTTGGAGTGTGGAGTAGTTTGAAGCCTGTCCATTAAAGTATGAGAATTGTCTATCTTAATATATAGCTGAGCACTTATAGTATATATGTGTAGAGATGATAATCTGGACCAACTGACGATTTCTGGTTTAGCATGAAATACGTATATTGGTGATTATTTATCTTTTCAACATATATGTGTTTAAGTGTATCAGGGTTATTAGATGGAGTGGAGAGTGGTGGGTCATGTGAAAGTCTGTGCTCATACCCTAATATTACCTATATATAGACACAGGTATAAATAAGCCTGTGTTTCAGTTATTAATATATATATATATATTGTAACTATCCAAAATGTTCAACTCACACAAAAATCACCTAAGGGCAATCTGCATGTTTCAACATTACAGAACAACAATTTTCTTCTTTTATAGTCAGCTAAGATCAGCTACACACATGAGACTCTTATACTACTCTAATTAAATTATTGATTGCAAAATAATGAGGAATTACTAAAAAAATAATGAGATATTACAATTTATTCAAGTATATGCATAAAGATAATATACACATAGTATAAATTGCCTGCCTGCAATCATACTTGGGGGATTTTAACACCTCCTATGAAACCTTTACTAAAAAATACCTACATCTTCTTCTCAGGGGTTTCATTAATGGGAGAGGTTTTTTCCCTCAGCAAGCATTTTACAACAGAAGGTATAAAACTCTCATAGATCTGATGTTTTATACATCAGACCTACATCAAAACATAGATGCCTCTTTACAACCGGTTTCTTTTTCAGACCATCATGCACTAATGGTCTCAACAACCCTTGATAACTTTAAACCTCTGATCTTAAATCAAACGATTAAAATGCTAACAAAAGCCTCTGCCAATGAAGCCATTATATCCGAGGCCTATATCCTCTTCTTCAAAATAGATATACTAAACACCCATCCTGAGGAGGCTTGGTTTGCCTTTGTTGGCTTACTTCAATCTCTAATTTCACATTACACTAAAGGCAACAAAGGCTCTACCACCCTAATGAATGAACTTGACTAGATAAATAGAGAAATTAAGAATTGCTCTACTGATCCACTACATATAGATGAACTACTTTCACTCAAAGCAAAATACAGAGAAAAACAGATATCCATTGCTGAATACATTTCAGTCAAAAGAGCCCAGAATTTTCTTTTGGGCCAACACTGCTGGACCAGGGGCTAGTTGAGATGGGCATTAGGAGCTCACCGAAAGAACATTACCCCAGCCTCACTTAACATAGATGGTAGTCATATAATAGGCCACCAGATGATTACTCAAATCGCAATGCATTTTAAAAATCGCTTACAAAAGGTCACAAATTCAACTAACAAGGACCAACTCAAGCTCTCTAACCTAGATAGCCACAACATAACTCCTGCAGACCTCAAAAACCACCTCTATTCCTTAGCTGATAATGTACATCCTGGGATGCATGCCATCCCTAAATTCTTACTATTACACCTTGATCAATTCACAATTCCGATACTAATGAAAATTTCATTAACCATCTTTCAATGGAAAAAAAAGAAATCATGAATTTATATCCAGTAGCCCTGGTCCCTTTTTTAAAAAAGAACAAAGATCCTTCAAGCATAAGCAGCATTAGACCCATTTCCATGACCCCCATTCTAATTAAAGTTATTGAGGGGGTCATCAAAGAAAAAATTCAACACAAGATACTAGACAATATTTCACAGTACCAATTTGCCAGAAAGGGATCTTCTTCCCTCACAGCTATGGGGGAGGTAAAGACCATACTTCATCACATCAGGAAAAATAGAATGTCAAGACCAATAGCAGTGCAGCTTGACATCTCTCAAGCATTCGATTCAATCAACATCGACATCCTCCTCTCAATCCTTAATAACCTGGACATTCCGTTTCAAATCATACGCATTATTGAGAACTTGCTTTACAATTGTCAGGTTCATATTACATTAAACGGTACATACACAAATGGTTTTCTACCCAACATTTCACTGCCACAAGTATCACCTTTGAGTGCCTTGTTATTCATTTGCTACTTGAACACTCTTTTAAGGGAGATAGAAAACTCTCTCCCAGGAGTATACATTCCTCGACTCAGAAAATTCATTAAATTATTCGCTTATATGGATGACATCCTCGTCATACTCCCAGATCAAAAACATCTATCAACACTATATTACATAATAGACAAATTCTCAAATGAATCACAGTTAAAATTCAATCCAGATAAATCAGCCTCATGGAAAATCTTAATGGGAAAGAAAATCAGCTCTAAATTTCTGGCCATGCCCCAGGCCTTCCTTGGTTTTCCTGTTTACATGTCTCAAACATCTATGTCCAAGCATATCCAGAATTCTCTCCTGAACTCTACAATTCAACTTGTCCAAACACTCTCTAGGGTATACCTTTCACTACAAGGGAAAGTATCACTTCTCAATATGAAAGTTATATCCAAAATTGCTTATTATCTTCCCATAATCACATTAACAAAATCATTTATAAGAAAGATCAATAGACAATGCTCCCTACTCTTCTGGAGAGGGAAAATAAATTCCATAAGTATGGCGAAGATGCAACTCCATCGTAAAGCAAATGGTATGTCATTGCATTCTATTCTATCCTTATACTATCAGAAATCCCATACCCTGATTTATAACTTGGTTTTAAAATATGGCAACTTCATTACTTCAGAAGTAATACACCCAACTGACAAACCACCACCTCATAACAACTCCTGGCTTGATGTTATTCTTCAGTATCTCAACCAATATCAGATAATCACCAATACCACTTTCAACTCCAAAATTTCTATATGGGATGCACATCTAATTTTGCACCCAATCATCAATAATATAAAACCGTCCTTAGGAATCAACAATCACAAAATCACCTCTTTATTTAAATTCCTTAAATTAGAACCCAAATTTCTTACCTTCTTAATTAAGGTAAATCAAAATGCCATGCATACTAATCACTTTTTATACTTCAAGAGATATCTAAATAATATTGATCCAATATGCCCGCTCTGCAAGACTCAAGAGGATACTTTTGACCATATTATTAAATCATGCCCTCAGCTGGTAGGCATTAGATTGCTAATATCGCAAAGTTCGAGCATTGACTTTTACAAAATTCTATCATTGAAAGACTCCTTACAAAGTAGACAATTTCCTTTCATTAGACTTTCATTGTTTTTAGTTCATACAATCTGGAGTGTCCGTTGCAAACTAATCTTCACCTTCCCACCTCCAAATCAGGATGTCATATTTATCGATCACCTTAATAAGTTAAAAAGTAAAGACCTTATCCTGTCTTCAAAATTCCTCTATAATGAGACATGGAATCTCTTTCAAATACCAAAAATCACCTAAGACATAAACAATCACACACAAAATTTGATACTAGCATTTCCATTAGAGATTCTCCAGGGGATTAAACTTTAGATCCATCACACATTCTCAATTAGGATGTTAGAACTTCTTACCAAGAAAGACAATGTATTCACATATTCTTAGATAATCAATTATTTTTCATTAATAAAGTTATTTTTGAAACTAAATTGACTGCCTGGTCAATTTATAAACAAGGTAATATGTTTAATGAATGACTGATTCAATAATATATGGTATAATACTGTTTAAATGCTTCTTAACAGATATTAACTAATTTTGAAAAGAAATAATCACTGCATAGACCAATAATCACAAGCAATTATTATTACAGTTTTAAGTTAATAAACCTACAGTCTGAGAATATAATAAATTTAAAAACTATTTAAATATATAAAGCAGTAAGAAATGAAATGCTATATAAGCAAATGGAATAGACAACATCAGTGTTAAATTAATTATTGATAGATACATATATGTGATCTAGGGGCATGCTATATGATAGAAATTTATGTCTGTCACATATTAAGCATAAGTGATCAGCAGTTTCACAAATGGTATCATCCACGACATGTACAAAGATAAGCAGATAATATATGGTAGGAATTTCCACCTATTACATATTATTGCACTAAATAAAATAATGACTAATAAATTACATACAAATGAATTTCATTTGTAAACAAAACAACCCAAAATAAAGGTTACAGCAGTTCAGTTACATCAATACTCCTAATTATCCTTCCTCAAAACTGGAGATTGTAATTTATTAAAAGACAATTAAAAAGATAATAATAATTTATTCTGTCTCTGCAGCCAGATTGAACTCCATTCAGGATTTGTTAAACTACAGGTTTTAAATGTTGTTTATACTTTGCCCGAAATGGAAATGACAGGTTTAGTTGAAATTAATAAATCATAAGTATGGCCAGAGATTAATATAATAACTTTTAATTGCTTTACATAAAATTATCATGACTAAATGGTGGCATGATAGAGAACCAAAACAACACTCTCTTACCATATCTGCTTATAAACAGATTTAACAAACAATTACTGACTAAAATATTTTCATTAGAGCGGAGATAAGTAATAGTAATGCTAGAGATTTATAATATTCTTTTAAGATTCTTATCTATTTCCTTCAGCACTAAAAGTTCGAGTTCATTCTTTAGGTACTAGTACATTTCAGCGGACTTTATATGTCAAACTATAGCTATAGTGGCAGTAAGTTCTAATCATCATTCAAAATTCACAAGGTAACTCTGGCAATAGTTTATTCTTCTCCTGACGGTTGGTTTCTCTTTGAAGCTTAGGACATTTGAAGTTTATGTGTATAAAGTGTATATGTATTGAACACAACATTCAAGATGTTTCTCCATTGGTTGATGGCTTTCTTTTCTGGACTCAGTGATAGACTTATGGCTTACACTCTGCCAACTGGTCATAGTGAAGCGGATGGTGGCTTCTCTACTCCAGCACGGCATTGGAACCAAAATACATGAATAAACACAGTAGCTATATAAGACCAGCTGGATTACTTAAAGCACACAGGAGAATAAAATCAAGAATAATCAGAATAATAATCCACTGGCTTACAATCCCTATTTATATCCTTTTGACCAGGTTTGTCAGTTAAAATAGGATCCATCAGTAGTCGTTTGAATCCTTCAATCTATTGGTTGTAAATAACGATTGACCTATGTTTCCATCCACAGTTTGATTTTCCCAATCATACCATTTACAAATTTTCATCTTTGAATGGAATTAATAAAATAACAGCCTAAATTATGTCAGATATTTATCTCCTTACTTAATTAATCTGTTTACAAACATTAAAATTACTTTTTCTAAGAATTTCATTTCCACTTTGTAATTGTCAATAAAAAAAATACATTTTATTTTAACATATTTTAAAATAAATTTATCATTAATTATACCATATACATTTATCTGTGCATACAAATTATATATATAATTAAAATTGTTTAAACATTTTTTATTTTAAAATTACGGATTTGAAACATATATAAACATTGCTTCAATATATTATTGGCCCCTAAAATTATTATGTATAGAGAATAAATCAATAAACTAAAAGAAATATACAAAAATAAAAAATTAGAAATCACTTGTCTACATTTGCTGTTTAATATTTCAACAAGAGAATTTGTTTCATCAGAAACTACAATAAACATAAACAATTTATAATATAGGGTATATGAGCACAGACTTTCACACCACCCACCTCTCTCCACTCTATCTAGTAACACTGATACACCTAAACACATATATGCTGAAAAGATAAATAATCACCAATAACGTATTTCATGCTAAACCAGCAATCATCAGTTGGTCCAGACTATCATCTTTACACACATATATAGTATAAGTGCTCAGATATATATTAAGATAGACTATCCTCATAGTTTAATGGACAGGCTTCAATCCACTCCACACTCCAACTCTTCAACCGTCCATCCAATTGAAAATCTGATGATGGAATGCTCAAAGGCCACCCTGAGGCCGAGATTATTGTCACACCCATGTTGACCTAAGGTCAATCTGAACCCCACATGTACAAGACATAATCCATTTAATACATATGCAAGGATGGGCAGATATCTCTATAATGTAATAACTGAAATACAGGCTTGTTATATACCTGTGGCTATATATATGTAATATAGGGTATATGAGCACAGACTTTCACACCACCCACCTCTCTCCACTCTATCTAGTAACACTGATACACCTAAACACATATATGCTGAAAAGATAAATAATCACCAATATACGTATTTCATGCTAAACCAGCAATCATCAGTTGGTCCAGACTATCATCTTTACACACATATATAGTATAAGTGCTCAGATATATATTAAGATAGACTATCCTCATAGTTTAATGGACAGGCTTCAATCCACTCCACACTCCAACTCTTCAACCGTCCATCCAATTGAAAATCTGATGATAGAATGCTCAAAGGCCACCCTGAGGCCGAGATTATTGTCACACCCATGTTGACCTAAGGTCAATCTGAACTCCACATGTACAGGACATAATCCATTTAATACATATACAAGGATGGGCAGACATCTCTATAATGTAATAATTGAAACACAGGCTTGTTATATACCTGTGGCTATATATATGTAATATAGGGTATATGAGCACAGACTTTCACACCACCCACCTCTCTCCACTCTATCTAGTAACACTGATACACCTAAACACATATATGCTGAAAAGATAAATAATCACCAATATACGTATTTCATGCTAAACCAGCAATCATCAGTTGGTCCAGACTATCATCTTTACACACATATATAGTATAAGTGCTCAGATATATATTAAGATAGACTATCCTCATAGTTTAATGGACAGGCTTCAATCCACTCCACACTATAATCTCGGCCTCAGGGTGGCCTTTGAACAATCAATCATCAGATTTTCAATTGGATGGACGGTTGAAGAGTTGGAGTGTGGAGTGGATTGAAGCCTGTCCATTAAACTATGAGGATAGTCTATCTTAATATATATCTGAGCACTTATACTATATATGTGTGTAAAGATGATAGTCTGGACCAACTGATGATTGCTGGTTTAGCATGAAATACGTATATTGGTGATTATTTATCTTTTCAGCATATATGTGTTTAGGTGTATCAGTGTTACTAGATAGAGTGGAGAGAGGTGGGTGGTGTGAAAGTCTGTGCTCATATACCCTATATTACATATATATAGCCACAGGTATATAACAAGCCTGTGTTTCAGTTATAAACAATTTATGTTTTTTATTTTATAAATATATAAGATCAGTTATTTTATTTGATAGACAACTCTGTGTGTTTGATTTAAAATTATCTTCACTAGACTTATTGAATCCTGAAAAAAAAAATGTTTGTATAACTGCAATGCCTTGTAGTAAAAGATTGCTGTCAAAATTATGTTGGCATTAACAATATAAAAAAATTAAAATGAAATGTAAAAACATTTCTAGCAATCACAATCTCATCTTCAGAATCCTGAAGATAGAATGACAGCATCAGAACTATAAAGAAGGTAAGTTGCAATAGCAAGAAAATATTATTAACATTTCAATTTAAATTTTTTCTAGAAAATTGTTTTATTTTATTGCTAATATATATTTTTATGAAAAAGTTTTCCATTCAGTCTCCTAAGATACAGCAGAAAAAATAGAGCTGGTCAACATTTCTTTCAGATATTTGGTAAATCAAATAAAGATATACATACAGTTTCCCATCAATTAATCAATTCTTTTATTAAAATATTCAAATTAATTTATATATATATATATTGTGCCGGGCATTATCAAATGTCCATCCACAAAGTCTGCTGTAAATTTGTATATACTAATCACAACGAATATATAAATGGGCTACATTGATAATGGAAGTTGGGTCTGAGCATAGAATACCCACACACACTAATTTAAAGTAAACATTCAATTGACAGAGAAATATTATACACAAACAAATACACGTATAATAAACTCATGTATTTTTTTTTATATTTTTTTTATTTTTCTTGTTTGTACATTTTCATTTGTACCGGCTCGAACCACTGAAACCGCCTACTTATACGTATATATAAGTTTTGGCCGGTTTCAGACTCCTTCATAATACATTTATAGTCTTATAAAGGTTACGTGAACGAACCGGCACGTTCGAGCAAAATGGGAGATCTTATTTATAGCTTTAACTATCAACAATGGCCCATCTCGGCTGCTAGATTCAAACCCCTACTATACAAATACTTTATTTGTTTCGGGTAACCCTGGGGCGCCAGCTAGACTGAAGACTAACGTATTCGGGCAGTAGGCTCATAATCCAGCGCTCGAAACATTCCCTTAAACTAGCTCAGTCTAATTTTATTCAATAACAAATTATACAAAATTGGTGGTGGAAAGAATTAATAAAAGGTTGGTAAAAAGAATTGACCGACAAATAAAGTTTAAGTTTTAAAGACAATTTATTAACTAACATTAAATAATTTTAAACATTCTATAAATTTAATATAATACACACACATTTTAAATTAACATTTCTAAACTAGTTTAAATATTCTTGTAGATTTTAATAGTAGAACACTGGTATTTATATAATTTAACAAATAACACTGATATAATGATCACGCACATATTAACTCATAATAATAAAGCATTAATAGCATTTGAAACTTAAACACACATATCAATAGTTCATTTTATGTATGATAGAGTTCATATAATTTGAATCCTGAATATTTACGAATTACAGCGGTGGCTACTACATATAAATAATAATAAATAAATGTTTACCTAGGATTTTTGGAATGGGGATATTGCTTGTTGACTGCTGCTTCTGATGGATTATATCTAACCGGTTAGATTTGGACGTTTCTTGAAGAGATTTTATGCGAAACCATTTGCTTTATTCTTGAAGACAGTTGAACGTTTGACGGAGGATTTCTGAGTTGTTATGCAGACATTACTTCTCAGGCAGGTTTTGATGATCTTGTTGGACTGAAAAGGCTGGAGCACGAGCGTATATTTCCAAAATCTGCTCAACAATGCATGTTTGTTTCTGGATTCATAATAGAAATGCACTGTTATCTCAAACTGGAACAAGATTGTCACTGCAAATTAGATTGAAACAAACTCTTAACTGATTGTCCGATAAAATATTCCGTATTTATACCGATGAAGTGTTTTCCCTTTGATATCCCCTGGCAAATATCTGTTGTCGAAATTCTTTAGCAATTAATCCTAAGACAACGAGTTTTTTGATTGATTGTTTAATTAGTAGTAGCTATTTCAAAACATGTTGTTTTCATATCTTTAATTAGTAGCGCACCGCTGTGTTTTTTTTTTTGTTTTTTTTAAATACATTTTTCATTTATTTATAATATTTAATACTGATACATTTTTTTTACATTCGCACGCACATATATAATTTTACTCTACACATCAAAACTAGTTTTAAGATTATTTTTCTTCTTTAATTTAAATGAAGAGATTTATATATTTTTTTAAAGCTTTTAAATTGTATTTCACTAATAATAATAAACTCTTTACTTCCTTTTTATAAAACCTTCAGTTTAACTTTAAGAAAACCCCCTTCCCACTTTAAATCAATGATTTTTCAACTTTTATTTCAAACTCTTTTGCGAAAGATTTTTTTGTTTTAATAATTTTTTTACAACAAAATTATTTTATATACATGTGCCAATTTGGCCTTGGCACACATTATATGTCATTTTATGGTTATGTATTTTGCTTTTTTCTGAAAAACTCAAATGGAGAAAAGCAAACTTTATTGATGAAATGGATCACATGTTAGAACATATTCGTAAAAGAAATAATTAAAGTAATTGTTCCAACATACTTGTATATTTTTTTTTTATTTTTTAATTACTTTTCTAAAAACTATAATTTTATTCAAATGGATCACATGTTGGAACGTATTCGTAAAAGAAATAATTAAAATAATGGTTCTTATAACCTAATCGGGCTTGGCCACTTGATGGCATTCTGGCTCGCCAAAACACCTAACAAATGCCGTTTACAAGGCCTGACTTTCAGCTATAGAAAACATCTAATGTTTGTCTTAGCCATTAGAAGGCCGTTGATGATGGCGTAACGCATAAATAATACAGCCTATTTCTGCTTCGCGACAGTTACTGTGAATCCACACACTTATCTTTCGTGTATAGTTTGATATATATGTGTGTGTAGTTTGATTAGTCAAATTTTTACAATATACGTTACACAATCTTTGTATTTGTAATGAATTTAAGAAACCTGACTTTATAGTAATTTTCCAAATGGCCACACCCTTATTTCGAGAAGGTCTAATGTGTAAAAGCTTGCTGAGGGTACGTCAAAATGAATTCGGCCGAGTTCACGTGCGAAATCTCGTTTTCACGTGAAATACCATGTAGTTCATAAAATGGCTGGCGATCGCATAACTTTTTCCACAGTTGTCGAAAACAGAAGCCGAGTATTTTTGCTGCCCAATAAAAATATACACGATTTTTTGTAAATTTTATAGAAAGCACATATTATAAACATGTTTAATAAGTAAAAAAGACATTTATAGTGTTTGTTGTTGTTTAAAAAAGTTTGAGTTTCTTTCTATTGTTCGACTACGGTTACGATTTTGATATTTTTTATTTTAGCATTACAAACAATAGAACACTAACCTTAAACCTAAAACTAACCCTAAACTAACCCTAAAATTAACCCTAAAACTAACCCTAAAACTAACCCAAAACTAACCCTAAAACTAACTCTAAAACTAACCCTAAACCTAACCCTAACCCTACACAGTTGTTTTGTTATGTAGAAAGCAATACTTAAGCGAAAGACAACGCTAAATAGACATCGCAAAAAAAGTTCTAGCAATCAATCAATTAATTAATAACTAAAAAGGAGGAATGATGATAATTTGTCCAAAAACAGCAATTTAAAAATAAAAAAAAAGGTTGTCGTTTACTAAATACAAAATTAAAAAGGCATGAAAAAAAAAAGTTATAGCAATCAATAAATTAATAACCAAAAAAAAACAGTGATTTAAAAATCACTCGACCCCGTAAACCGTACATTGTATTGTTTTTGACTGCCAACAATGCCATCAAGTGGCCAAGCCCGATTACGTTATAATTACCAAAATAATTGTTCCAACATACTTGTATTTTTTTTTTAATTACTTTTTGAAAAACTGAAATTTTATTCAGTAATCAAAGAATGTTAATTGCTTTGGCAAAAATCTAATCAAAAAGCAAAATGTTTGATAATGAATGTTATAATTAAAATGTTACCTTTTTTTATATATAAAATAAATATTCTTTAAAAGTAATAACTGTTAATCAAGTGGTCTAAGAATTCAAGATGAAAACTAAACATTATATCAAACCCTGATATATAGAATTTAATCAGAAAAATAGAAAGGAATGTTTATGATCTAAATGATAAGATAAATTAAAAGGGTTGGCTGATTCATACTTTTCATGGGGGTACCTGAATTGGTTCTGTTATGAGTGGGGTTGATAGGTTTTAGTCAGTGCTGTGGGATTCATTCGTTCTTTGGCATTCGTTCTGTCTAATTCGTTCGCTACTTTGGCTCTGGAATTCTCCAGTCATCCAGCCACTTAGAAATTCATTTACAGACTAGACTATTGCTGATATTCCCTAAGAAGAAATCCATTACACAGTTCTTTTAAGAACTCTTGTTTTGTTGTGGATTCAGTTAACCATTCAAGATAGCGAATGAAAATTTAATAATAATAATTATTGTATTATATTAGAAAGAAAATATGGAGAAATCTACCAGAATTTCCAGTAAAATGACCATGGGTAGACAATCAGCCAGTGCACCCGCCCTTGCCTTGCCCAAATTGCCAAGATAGGATCATGCCAGTTCCGGCCGGCCATGATGATGACAAAAGCCGCCTTGCCTATGCCTTAATGATATGAAATCCTCACCACATATCCAGTTGACTTGAAGCCCACTCAGAAGCCCACTCAGAAGAAGATGAAAACGCCTACATAAGTTTATTTTAAAAATATTTTATTAATAGTGAATTAATTAACTCTAATATTTCCGATAGTTAGAAAATATATTATTTTTATTTTTTTTTATTAATCATTTAAAAAAAGAGAGAGAGAGAATGTCTCTCGCATATATTGGATTTAATGATTATTACAAGTATAATGATGTAGCTTTCACTTAAATCTTTTGATTTATTTTTGCATCCCAAACTCCAGTATTTTCAGCAAAGGTTGCAATCATTCTTTTTTCTTTTGCTTTTCTTCTTGTTGTTATTCATGAAAATTTTCATATGTAAATATACAAGTGTATATATGCACACATACACTCATAATATTCGGTAATCATGACACCTCATGTTGAATGTCTAAAATGTATTGATCCGTACATCTTAAAGTTATTTTTACAATGCAGCACCTTATGATGAGTGTCAAAGGATTTATTCATTGTAAATTTCCCGTAAGCAAGTCAACTAATAACAGTATATTTAGAATAGTGGTGAGTGTATAATTGTGCTGCACATATATACATGTATAAGAATTTATCTATCATGAAAGGCAAATAGATACCACATCTCATGTGTGAGTGCTCTAAGATATCAGAGTCAATGCAATCTTATCGACATGCTGCAAAATATGAAAGCTACTATTAGGTATATAGCAAAATATTTTATATTGCAAATATATTTACACATAGTTTTTTTTATATTTACTTAAATAAAATGAGGCTTAGAGTCCTGAGTAGAAGTATATGTCTGTATAACCGAAAATCTTTTAACTGAGAAACACATTTCAAACCACATAAAGTACAACTTATTTATGTGGAGTAAAAAGCTCAGACCACTTCCATTCATTAGTAACCATTGAAGATAGCTGTAGGGGTTTATTATCATTCTTATTCATGTAAATTTGCATTTATTTTCATCTATTTTCAACGCATCAAATATATATGGGTTTGTGACAATAATTCTTATCTATTTTGTTCATTACATCATTGTAAGTATAAACCGATGGTGGATATCGGGATTTCAATAAATATTTCATCATGATGACAAATTTGTTTGTGTTTATATTATTTTATTTAATAAAATGTACTCTTTTCTTATCAATCACGTACTTATAATAACCATTTAGCTTACCCATTGAAGACTTCAGATGTAGAGCATACTGAACTAGACACTTGGGATATCGCTCAACGGGGGGGGGGGTAAATCTTATTCTCATGCTCCACAGTACATATGGTATTGCATATCCTTCTAAGAGGGGGAAAAAATCCATTTTTATTCTTTTCTAGGAGTGGCGTATAAAAGCTATTAGTAAATAGATTTTTTAAAGATGTGCCTTGCCATAGGTCCTAAACATTGGGGCATTTGAGAAAATTACTAACCAAAAAGGTTTCTAATTGGCAGAGTCCTGCCAATTCTCTCTCTATCAGTTTAGCTGGAAATACCAATAGGTTGTGAGTACAGACAATCGGCTAAATTGGTATCCATTACTCACCCTGTTCAATCTGTATCACTTCATGCTCAGTAAAAGATTAGGAGCATAACTCCGCATGGAAGTATGGACCAGTACAGTATATATATACACCCACACACTAGTGTTGTTAGCATTCTCTTACATGAATCTAAGACTTACTTAACAGATTCAAAACAAGAAAAAACATTAGACAGCATCCAGCTACACTGATTTTGAAAAATTATAAAAATCAATTGGCAAAACAAAGCTAACAATTTAGACATATTGTAATTTGCATTGGAACATACCTCCGATCAGTACTCGGCATAAAAAGACTTAGTGCTTAAGACATCCCTAAAAATAAAATATCTTCATTTCTTTAAAAATATGATTTTTGATGATATGAATAAAAGAAGATATTGAGAGACAAATTAAAACTAAGCATAAAAATATTTGCAAAGACATATTGTAAGACTTTTCATTAGTCCTCTAAAAAAAAAAAAAATCATGAGGGCTACAATGTATAGAGAATAATTCTACCTTCAATTACAACACACTTTTTTGGGCACAAAAAAAAATACAAATACAAAAAAAATCAAATCTCTATACAAGAATATAATTAGTTGATATCAAATGTGAAAGCTGGTCATCAAAATACCCAACAACCTCCTGACAATAAGTCAATTGCCATTAAACCATCAAAAGATAATTAATAAAATGAAATTCTATCAAAGTCTTAAAATCCTTTTTAGTTCCTATTAAACAGTAACTCCTCAGAAATCAATATATAGCATAAAATTGCCTGATAGTTTTCTCATAATTAAGCAATATAAAAATAAATGAAATTTCTTTTTATTAGTTAATCAATAATCTAAGGAAATTCCTATTATGGTTATAGATCGAAAACCTGTATTAAATATTGTCAAATTGATTCTAATTTCCCTTTATTTTTTTTTCTTTTGAAATCAATATCAAATTTATAGATAATAATGTGGTTTAAAAAAGAAATAACTGTTAAATATTTAAATATTTTAGAAACTATTATTAAAACCTATCTACAAGAAAACATAAAGTATGCTTGATGTTTTAAAAAATATATTTAAATATTAAAAAACTATCTGAGGGGAAAAAAGATTTATCAGTAAATTAGAGATTAACAAAAGATGCAATTTTTATAATAAAGATAGAAAGATTATGATTGCTCATTTGTTGAAGGTAATAATAATGCATAAATAGAAATGTCATTTACATATGCAGTGGAAACACAAACTATCCTATATTTTGTTCCAAACTCCCCTCTCGCATAAACATATATAGCATATAATAGTTCACATTTGTGTTGATAAACACTGACTAGAATAGAGTATGTATTGTTATTGAACTGCAATTATACAATACTTTTCAACATGAACATATATATAACATAGATGCTTTTATATATATTAAACTCAATACCCATATGTAAAATATGACATAATTGATATTTAATGTAGGACCATGTATAACAAATAAATAAAAGAATATATGTAAGGCATTCAACCCGGTTACAAGTAATTAGATATAGCGTATGTGTGAGTATAAAAATACGTAGTTATATCAGTTCATCACTTATATATGTAGAGCTGTATAAGCGCAATTAATTATTCTTAGATAGATTTTATTCACATAGTTTTTTTTTTTGAGTTTATTAATAATTTTGGTAACACTGTTTTCTTTTGTTGAGCACCTTGTGAACATTGAGGACTGAAATAGGATGAGTGAATTCTGTAGCAGTTTGGAATAATGCCCGAAGCGAAACTGGTCTGTGGATATAGTTTTTTTTTGTGTTGAAGAACAATGGAAATGGCACCTAGGAATATGCAGAAAGATTTTGAAGAATTAAAGGTGAATACAAAAGAACTTTTTTTTTGTTTGTCGAATGGGAGAAAAAAAAAAGAAAGGCTGATCCTAACCAGGAGGACAAAGATTTTTCTTAAGAAGTTTTAATATTTTTTGTCAGAAAATGTTAACTGATTGTCTATTTACCAACTCCGAGATCTCGTCATGAATTCACCTGACCGGACTTCAACTGTCATAATAAATCAAGAGATTTTGTTCCATAGAGGAAATGTTGACCAAAATCGTTCGAGATTTAAACCTTGCGAGAGAGACACCAACTACTCCACCTCTGAAACTGTCCCCCGACCCTAACACCATTGGAACTTTTCCATCCGTGAACCACCAGACAGTTCCACGCAATACAGACTTGTTTAATCCATGAGTCCAGGTAAGTCACGCACCAACTATTTTCATATATGTATCTCAATAAAGAATTTTACCTCAGTTAATTGCTATATTAAAATTTTATATTTAAAGTAGATATATGACTATATAATCTACCCTCACATATATAGTATTTCATTATTTGGGAATAGGATATATTTTATGGTTTTATAGCAATCATATATTAGTTCGAAGAATTTATTGGGAGATATGATCAAGTAGAATAAATCCATCAGACCCGGGTTAGATTAAGATTCCATTTAAGCTATCGCAAAATAAATATATCGTAGATTTATTTATCTTTTCTAGATGAATCCCAACCTTGAGATTACTAGTTCCACCACATCAGATAGATATCAGAACCTATATATATATGTTTTCAGAGAATTCTACCTACTGGTAAATTGAATGGGTTCAAACCATGCCATAAATACCTCTCGTCGATGGGAGACCATAATGGAGGAATATAGATGGTTACAACTAACGACAATTTAGAAACAAGCAATTTTTTTTAAATAAAAAAAGGAAAAGGGAAAATAAAATAGTGGATAAAGCAAAGACATGAAAACATATGGGAAAATGTAAGTTTTTTAAGTTCTGGGGGGGTGAGTAGTACAATATATAAAGCAGGTTTAGAAACAGATGAATTTTCCAATAGTGAGATACATAAACATATCGTTCAAGAGAAGAAGGCAGGTATCAGGGGGCGAGGCACTGATGTGCCATAACCTTAATAATAAGATAGATAAAGAAATGAAGCCAAAAAATAACAAAATGGAGAAACAGAACACGAGAGAAAAAAATATCCGAGAATTTTAGAAAAATGAAAGTATTTCAGAAATAGACTAGGAAAGAGGGAAGCCTACGAAAAGAAGAGGTTGAGGAAATCAAACACACACGGGGAGGAGGGACCGGAACCCTTTTATTCCAAGGGGAGAATCGCTCAGCGGGAGTGGGCACTTTAAGGGGGGGTTTGTCCACCCCCCTCGAGGATCAGATTCTGCAACCGCGACCAAATCATGCGAAAAAATACGGGGAGGAAAGGAAGAAAATTTTCCAATTTTTCCCGTCAGTGGCGAGCAGGGCCTGTCTGAAAGCCACATTCGAATTGAGGCCAAAGCCTAGACGTGGAGGAGATGTTGGGGGGCTTGGGAGGGGACCTGGACGGTATATGACATAAGCCTGTTAAAGCGAGGAGCAAGGTAGAGAAGGACAAATCCAAGTGGGGCGAAGAAGGACACACCGGGGCACACCAGAAGGTGGGAGGGGCAGACGGGCACGACGCCCGGCCGCCACACAGAAAAGGGAGTGGACCCGAAACGAAGGGACCGGGGAAAGAAAGGGAGGGAGACCAAAACAAAGAAGGATTGAGCAACGGGGGGAACAAGGCGACGAAAGACGGGTAAGAGGGCCGAAAACAAAAAAAAAGAAAGAAAGCTTGACGTACAAGAAGTAGATAAGGAGTGGAGAAAAAAGTGTTAGTACGAGGGGTGGACCTAAAGTAGGCGTAAGGCATTCTTAGAAGTTTATCACGTTTTTTTTGGTTTATTAATAATTTTGGAACGGTTTTCTTTGTTGGCCGACGGAGGCAAAGGGGGGCGAGGCGTTGGAAACGGGGGGGGCGGGGGGGTTTTTTTGTGTGAGAACGGGGGGGGTGGGCGAGTTTGAAGATAAAGGAACAAAGACTTTTTTGTCTTGCCCGGGGGGGGGGGAACCGGGTTTTCTTAAGAGTTTTAATATTTTTTGCAGAAAGCGGGGATGGATTGGCGCGGTTCTGACTCGGGGCGAACCCGACCGGCTTGCCAGCAAAAACAAGGTTTGTTCCATAGAGGAGTGACCAAAAGTGAGTTTAGACCTGCGGGGCCCCCCCCCCGACGGCCGCCCGCCGGACTGCCACGGACCCCGTGCCTTTAGGGGCCGGAGGCCCTTCGTGACCAAAGTCCGTACTTTAAATTTATATTTAAGTAGATATAGACTATAACAAGCCCTATATAGTTTTGCATTATTTGGTGTGGGAGAGAAGTGTGAGGGGCGGGTTGCTGCCTATGGGTTCGAAGGTTTATTGGGGGGACAGGAAAACACGGGGTAGGTGCAAAAAAACGCGGACGGTTGGATTGCCTTGTCTCGGACGCCACCTGGGGTGTCGGGCACCCACAGAGACAGACCGTTTCGAGGGGCCCCCTGGGGCGGACCACGCGGGGAGGGGGGAATACTATGAATATATAAATTAAAATTATAGTATAAACAAAAAATTTTAAAAATAACAATATAGTTATTATGTAATGTTCAAATTTATTTAAACACATAGATCACATAAAATTATTGAAAAAATAAGAATAAGAAAAAAAAATACTTCATAGCAGATAAATATGCTCTTGGCGATATTTTTTTTTTCAATAACTTTATTCTCTTGTAGCATAATAGACTAATCTCTTTATCAAGACACTATGATATCTCTAATTGTTTTGATGATTTTGTTTCAATATTAACTTTAAGCATATTCTAAAATTTTGTAAAACTTTTAGCGTTATCCATAGAAAATATTTTATTACACGAAATACTGCACATCAAATCTAGAAAAAAGAATAAAGAAACAGAAAATGTATGAGTTTTCAATATAAATCAATGAGCTTTCAGCATAAACCAAAGAAATTTTATTAATGAATAGGATCCCTTACAGAGTTTCTAGAACAGTTATTGACATATTTTAAAATTTACTTACAAATTTTATTTTATTTTATTTTTTTTTTGTGATCATGTGCACTTAGAAATGGAAAATAGCTACTGGAGATGGTAAAATGTATTAAATTTGTAAATTTTAATAACTTTTTTGTTTGTTTGTTTGTTTACATTTTTGTGTTTGTTAACAATTATTTTTTTGGAGTAGCATATAATTAAAGTCATGCACTTTGACACAGCATAGTTTGTGGCTTCACTATATTAAAAATGCTAAATTCTCATTTACATAAACTAATTAAATTAGAAACACCTTTGGTGTAAGAAGAAAAGACCAAAGATACCTGGAGAAAAATAATAAAAATATATAAGACTTAAAGATGTGGAGTTTTACATAAGAAAAAAGCTTGCAAATAAAAAAGCAATAAGAAAAAACATTTCTTCCCACAAGCATTCTTGAAGACATGGAGGGAGTATAAAGTACAAATGTTGTCCAATCAAAATAATTAGATATTTAAAAAAAATGAAATAAAAAAGATAAATCATTTGTCATAAATCAAGAAATTTTATAAACAATTCTACTATAAAAGTAAGAAAAAACAAAGAGGAAATTTATTAGTTAAATCTAATGAGATTATAACTGCATTTAAAGACAATAAACAACAAATGATAAAAATGATAACTAATACTAAAAAAATGTAATGTAAATTTATATAAACATTTTATGGTAAATACAGAAACAGATTGTTATATATATTGTGACCTTGTGCTATTGCACATGGTCTTCATTGAAGACCTGAGCTTATGAATTTATGCTATTCTAAAAAAAAAAAAAAGCTAATAAATAAAAAAAGAAAAGAAGATAACAACATTTATTGTGTAAATTATGTTATCTAAATCTCATGTATTAATATTTTTATTCTATTTAGATAATTATAAGTATAAAATAGATAATGTCTAATAAATTAAAAGTTTTTATTAAAATATAGTTCTAGTATTGAAAGATGTATGCTTTTAGGGTAAAAATTACTGTTTAATTTATTTATACTTCTAGAAAGAGAAAGATAGGTTCCTCAGAAAACACGCGCAAACGAAATCGCGCAAAAATAGACGTAACTTACATTGAAAAAGGGGGGGATGTGGTCTGTGATTTTTCAAAATTCGTGTAAAAGCAAAGCACCAATGTAAAATTACTTTAAAATTCGCGCAAAAAAAAAAATAAGGAAATAAAATATGACTAATAAAAAATTTCAAATTTGAAAAAAATTGATACAAGACAAACTTTTTTTAACTATAATATTTAATTTTATTCAAAATAATATATTTTTATGCATAATTTACAGTACAGTAATTTACATTTTTTTATACACGTTTTAATTAATATCGCTATTTGCCCCAAAACACGTTCGTTTGCAAACTAGTAAAAAATCAGATTCTCATGTGATGTGATGTGATGTATTTGGCTTCTCCTTAAACGAAGTCAAGAATATCTCAGCAATTATTCTCACAAGAGGAAATACAACTAGCGCCAAGTTCACTCTCATGTTGTGTTAATGGTTTACTGTTGACGACGACGATGATTTTATTAATTGTTTATGAACTTAGACTTATGATAATAAAAAGACATTTATTCACCATTGCTGGGAAAAATTTAATTAAAACTAACAACTAAAAATTAAATTCTTATTTTTGTCTTTAATTTTCAATTCCGTTTAAAAATCAAATTTCATTTTACATCACATTAATTTCAAGTCGCCCGTAAGTAATTTTTAAATTGTTAATTACAATTAAAAATCAGATTTTAATTTTTAAAAATCAGATTTTAATTTTTAATTGTGCCCACTGCTATTACTGACCTTTTAAAAATAAACTTGTGGACGCTCGTTCTTTTTTAAAAAGCAAAAACAGAATGTGATTTAAAATGCAAAATTAATACGCACAATGTTTGAACAAATTTACATTATGATCTTGTAAAATTTAATGTGTGTATACATAAAATGTGGAAATCATGATTTTAATTTCATTATTGCATAAAATCTTACTATTATAAAGCACTGAAAATATTGAAATTACTAACATGAAATTAGAATTCCAATAATGTGCTATTACTTTCAATATAATGTAAGTGCGCGAAATTTATTATTTAAAGTAATAGCGCATTATCGGAGGTCGACTTCCGGTGAAACACGAATCGTGTAACTTCAAAATCATGTTAAATAAGTCCACGTAAAAAGAGACCCGGGTGTATTTAATTTATTTCAGAGTAATTAATAATTTTATTAAGTTCTTTTATTTGGTAATTTTAAAAAATATATCTTTGAATAAAACTAATTGATTTATTTAAGTAACATTAAATTGTTTTAAAAATATGTAAGTTAGTTATTAAGATAGATTTAATTTAGAAAAATGTAATTTCCTGTATATGTGTGTATGAGAATCAATACGCATGTATGTATCTTTGGTTTCTTGGTTTTAATTACAAAGATATTTAATTTTTAGTCATTACACATTTAAAAATAAATATTTAAATAATTCAGACATAAAAAGGTTAAAATCAAAGAATAAGAGTTTCTGATAATTTTTTTTTTTAAAAAAAAAGATATTTTTTTAAAAAAAAGAATTAATTTTATTAATTAATAAAAGAAAGCTAACCTTTTCTTTCACTTTAGCTCGTTAAGGTCACGTGGGCCAGATAATAATTAGTTCCGCATTTTAATTTACATTTTTTAAAATAGAGGTCATAATTTTGGGGCATGTGTTAAGTAAAGATATAATATAGAGGTATAAAAGATGAGGATTGTCAGTGTACGGGGCTGCTTCTGACTGACCACTGCTGCTATTGATATTTTCAGATGTATTGTAATCTTCTCATCTACTTTTAATAACAGTAATAATTTTCTTTAATAATTTTTTATTATCTAAGTGTTAATTTGCTAAAATTTTATATTAATTAACCTAAAATGCAGTGCTAGACAACTTGATAAGGTATTCTTGCTTTTAATGCTAAATTCAATTAGAATTGTTTAAACTTTTAATATCATGCTTCGGAAGAATAATTATTTTATTATGATTCAATTTCATCAATTATACTTTAAAAGAAATTATGAAAGAAATCAGGTGATATTTTTATTCAAGAACAAGATATGAAAATTCAAAAATGAACATAAAACCATTTTACAAGCAAATGGATGTGATATTTATTAAAGATTGCTTTCTAACATTAAATAAATAAACAATTTTTAAAATGACAATATTAAAATTTAAATTTTAAATAATATGGAAAATTAAAAAATAACTTACTTCATTGTACAGAGAAAAGCTTTCATGGAGTCCGTTTTTTTTATTTTTTAAACAGTATATGCTTAGCGAACTTTTGACTATTATAGTCTTTGTATATTTATAGTTTCATTAGTCTGAATTAAAGCTTATACTTTTATAATTATATTTCTTTGTATAATATAATAAAAATCCTAATAGAAAGAAAAAGTTAATTTTTATTCATCGGAAGATGAAGTCTATTAATATAATTAGATAGAATGCACAATAATGCCCTATATACTTGAGCATGGTGTTGATCTGACAGACTGAAAGGCTCAAATCACCTGAAATAATATTCATTTATTATTTTCATGATCTCTTAAATGTTCGTCCTATAATTTTTTTATTTATAATTTTAAGAAATGTCAAAACTACTACCAAAGAAAGCTATTCACATCAGTTTAATTCTAAGAATAAAAATTGTGATTATCATTCAATGAGACAGAATACACTTTATATGACTTAATGCAATGATACAGTGGCAGATTCCGGAGGTCAAGATCCATCGATTACAAATCCAACACTGTCACTTCCAGGACTCAAACTTATGATCTCCCTCTAGCAGTAAAACATTCAATTATTTTTCACTTAGGATAGAATATACTTCAATTTAACAGAAATATTAACTATCTCTAGCAAAGATCACATTTTAATAATTTGTTATTGAATTTTGGATATATTTATCATAATTAATTTGATAAAGAAATATAAAGTATTCAGACATATCTTTAATAAAATCACAAGTACATTTATTTAATAAACAAAAAAACTAAAATGTAACAACAAAAAACTCATTTCACATCATGACTCATATTTGTTCATAAAAAGCACAAAATCATTCATACATACATTTCTCCCAAATTGAAAAAAAAAATTAAGTATAAACTTTTAATACTCTTTTTAATTTTTTTTTTTTTTACTTCGTAAATTGTAAATCATTTCTAATATAGAAATCAAAATGCTTACCACAAACAAACTTTCAGATAGTGCAGGAAGTGTCTGATGAATTTGCCTTGTGCACTTGACCTAAAATTATAAACATAAGTATATTAAAATTTATTTTTATTTTATATCATAGATGTTATTTGTATTAATTTTAATTAAGTTAACACTAATAATAATTTTAAACTAGCAACATCTATTATAAATTTTTTTTTTTTTTTCAGAGATCTCAGTTTTTACTTATAATTTTTAAGAGTTCTAAAATTATCTTCTTTTGAATAAAAAAATTTTTAAAAAAGTTAAAAAGCACTTTCAATCCCAAAAAAAAAAAAAATGGCAGCATGCTTCATTTTAAAAAAAAATATATTCTGCAATATAAAGCAATGAACAAAAAAAAATTAAATTAAAAAACTAATGTAGACATTAGAGAAAGAAATAATTTCTAATTTTGTAGAACATTATTTAAAACAACATGAATATGAAAATAGTCAAAATACTGTAAACCTAGAATTCAAGAAAATGAAGTCTTTGTCTGAGGTTTTGTGATGATGGTATATTAGATGTGATTTGGAAAATGAAAAGATTTACATAGAACAAATTCATGAAGAATGGTTATCCAACAGCTGTTATCAAGAAAACCTTTAATAGACAACAAAATGAGACACCAAAAGAAAAAACAATTGGTACTGAAATGTATCCACACATACCAGGAATGGTAGACAAATTAAAGAAAATCTGCAGTCAATATAACATTAGAACAGTTTCCAATACCACAATTCAAGGAATTCTAACATCTACCAAGCCTAAACTTGAAATGCTGAAAAAAAAAACTGCATCCATGAAATACCATGTAAATGTGGAAATATATTGCCGATACCTGTCATTCTGTTGAACAACAATTGAAGGAACACAAACTAACAGTTAAAAAGAGAAAAAAACAGATGTTTCTACAGCAGCAGACTATGTATGTACTAAGATGTTTAATTGGGAAAATACAAAATATTGGATAGAGAGGAAAAGGTGCAAAGAAGAAAATTCAAAGAAGCTGCTCATATGACAATATCAAATAATCCTACAAGTCAACCTAGTATGGCAATACACAATGTATAGAAGCCTCTAATTAACCTTGCTCTTAGAAAAAAATTAAAAAAAAAAAAAAATTTGAAGGACTCGGAAGAATTTGAACCAACCCTCATATATAAATATATGAAATTTCTACTACCTATAGCCTTTGACAGAATAGCTCAGGTGGTTAGTGCTGCCTCAAAATTCAATATTAACGAATCTAAAGGTGTAAATTTGATTCCTATGCTAATATTGTCACTGGTCAGACCAGCAATACCTGAAGAAAATTAAGAGATTAATACTACTTGAAATGTGTAATTACTAGCTTATGTTGTCTATTTGTGTGTTATAACTAACAAGTCGTTTGTATATGAAAAGTTTAAATATTCTATACATCAACATTTAATGACAGATGGTGGAAATAGTCCAATATATTATCACAAAAATATGAAGTCCTAGTTTTTGCTTTTAACTGGTTCATAGTAAAAAAAAATTCAAAAATCATATATATTACATGGCAATTTACATATAGTTTTTATTGATTTCATTTATACATTTGATTCGGTTCATTTAAAATATTTGTGAAAAATTTGATATTAGCTGATTTCCATGAAAATTTAGTCATGTTATACAATGTAAAATTTATATATTAGTATAAAAGGTGTTATTTACTGGAGATTAAAAAAAAAATCTAAAACCAAAATAGAAACCAATGTTAAATGAGAATATGTGCTAATTTCAACTTTGTTCATAATTTTTATGGCAGTGAGACCAAAATAAGTTTTCTCAGAAGTTAGTGTCTTGGAAAAATTTAAGTTAAACATAGAAAGAACTGATGAATAATGATTATATATCAGTTACCATTAAGAGAAATTCAAGTAGATAACAAAAAAAAAAACCATCAAAAAAAAAAATAGTGATAAATACTATAATATTTCCAATTTTGAATCCCAAGTCTTATTGATAAAATCAAAACAGAAATAAATTTATGGATGATTTATATATTGTATCATTTGCAAAGTGAGCTGCATAAATGACCACATGTAAAACACAAAGTGGCTGAAAACAACTAGTTACTTTTAAAACAACAGTTTTAATAATAATAAAAAAGGGTAGACAAAAAAGTTTTAAAAAAAAAAAAAGATTCCTTTTAATTTGCAGATTGTAAATTTGCTTATATTCTCTCAAAGTTTGAAGTTAAAATATAATTTTAAAAAATATATATACATTTCATTTGTTATAATGTCATATTTATATAAAATAAACTGTGATTAATTAAAACTAATTAAACAAATATAGGAAAGGCAATAAAATATATCTTTCAAACAATGGACAGTTCAAGTATTAAAAAATAATTAAAAATTTTATCAAAAGCTTACACTCTTATATATCTTCACTTTTTCTTTGTCTTTTTTTTTTAATATTGCTAATGTGAAACTTCAAGTTTTACTTTTTATTCATCAACCAAGTTATAAATAAAAATCAGTATAAGGTGATACTAATGATGCATTGCTAAATTTATAGGCGTGTGTCCAGTTATCCAGACATAATGTAGTTCCTAATGAATTATTTATTCAAAGCCTAATTTGTGATCAAACTTGAACTACCATGATATAAGTTGTTTGCCTATGCAAATATTATGCTTAAATCAATATGTATGTTAAGTGAAGCCTTCTCTCATGGAATATGAATGAATCGAG
This sequence comes from Epiperipatus broadwayi, assembly GCA_028023455.1. Classification (NCBI taxonomy): domain Eukaryota; kingdom Metazoa; phylum Onychophora; class Udeonychophora; order Euonychophora; family Peripatidae; genus Epiperipatus; species Epiperipatus broadwayi. The sequence goes on along the minus strand of JAQFVV010006278.1, from coordinate 3,019,092 downwards.
GGGTGATGAAATGTGACCCAGATTTTTCTAAAATATGAAATAGCTATAGATATTGAAAACCTTAATATCTTTAGATCTACTAAAATAAATTCCATAACATCCTATTAAGTAAGAAAATAAAATTATACCAGAATAAATCCCATAGTACAAAAATAAACTGAAAGAAATCAAATGAAATGATGAAGGTTAAACAAAACAAAAGGGTTTAAGATTGGAGATTCTAACAATGGATTATAACCAGTCTCTAACCAAAAAATTTATTAGACTCTAACAAAAACTATAATATGTTGAAAAGGTAATTACCTAAAGGACAATAATATTCATAATTACTTATTTATGTGGTGTGTACTTTATTATTACTTTATATGATCTAATTTAAAACAATATTGTAATATTTGTACATATTAATGTATAGCATTGGGTTTATTAGAAATGATACATGCCAGTTTAATTTAATCAATGATTATTAGTATTGCATAATAAACATTTTTTATTATTTATTAATCTAGCCTCCTCCTTTCTCTCTTCTCATAAATTCTTACCATTTGAATATTAATAAATTATTTACTATTTAGTGAATGAACTGTTTGTATAAAATATTGTTTATTCAAAATAATAAATTAACTTCATAACAGCTTGTGAGATAATTTCATATTTAACCTAGTCATGGTTTCATTTAACAATGCTGATGGAATCTTTTCCCATAAATTTCTCAATAGTTGGGTGGCACCCTAGTTTAAATCAGCATAAATTATGAATCCAGAGGATCAAATTTCCTTTCAGTTAATGTGTTTTAATGATCTTGAAAAGTGGCTGTGGCCTCTAATATTACTATAATATAGTCAGGTCTGATCGTTAGTATAGTTTAGAATTAAAAGAAATTATATTTTCCTTATATATTGTATCATCTTAGAATTGTTTGAATTTAAAATGTGAGATCATAAAGTTATTCTTTTAGGCATTTTATTGTTCAAATAATCTAAATTAATTTTATGTTTTGATTTTTTGTTAATAAACATAATTTATCAAAATTAAGATTTTTAAACTCTTTTACTGATTTTAAACAAACTTAAAATCTTGTTACTGTCTCACATATAAATAGAATATTGTAAATTAAAAAAGAAAATCCAATGTCCTTCATACAACCTGATTACTTTTAAAATACTTACATATTAGGTTCATCAAATAATATTCTATATGTTAATAAAACAGTAACAAGATTTATATTTTGGATATTATAAAAAAAAAAAAACTATAGATTGGAAAAAGACAAATATTGCAAAATTTCTACATAAATCAAAAAACTACAAAATTGTCTTTTCACACAATTGATATATAGAGAGAAAAGAATGTGACAGAAATTTTGCCTATTCCTGTTTTAATACTATTTACTTGTTTGTTAGCATTGCTAAAAAAGCTTTAAATATAATTTTAAAATAACAATAGGTCAGAGGGATTATTTTTTTTTTATTTTAAGTAATACACTTTATTAAATCACAACATATTTACATAATTACAAGATCAATTTTTAGTACAGACAAAAAAAAAAAAAAGGAACAGTATTATATAGTAAGCTAAATATGTGTATCATAGTACAATTTAAAGTGATTGAACATATCCAAAACCAACGAACTATTAAATCAATAAATAAATTCATCTGTTCTATAAATTCTAAATGTAATAGAAATAGATCCCTAGTGGAAGTTTTAAGCTTATTATGATAGATTAATATATGCCAATAATATATTAAAAAAAGAAGCACAAAAAATAAAATAAATTAAACTAGAAATATGATAATAAAGAAATGATAAAAGATACAAAACTTCTTATTGTTAGGAAAGTGAAGACAAACCTCAAAAATAACTTTCTATCATTGCTGAAAAATTCATATTCTCTGACTTAATCTTAGTCCTTACATTCAAATTATATATTCTTACTATATAATTGTGTAATTCCATTGACTGCGAAAATATGAATAGTAACTGGATTGATATACTCAATCTAAGAAATATTTTTTCTGATTTTTTTTTTATTTTGAGATAATTAAATGTTATTTTATAATTTAAATGACACTAAGACTTCAAGATTTAAATATTCTAATAACAAATAATAATAAAAAAGACTAATGTATTCTATTGACAGTATTTTTTTTAAAAAATTATAATTATTGTATCTATTTAAAAAATTAAAACTAAATGTTCATTTAAAGGTTTTTCTAATTATAATATACTAATCCATAGACTAAATTGAAAGTATAGTTTATGCTATATTACAATGTAATAATAGATAATATAATCTATGCATTCATATATATAGAATATGCACACATACTAGGTGCATATATATATATTGTAATCGAATAAATGTTGTATTTAATAAATAAATCCTGTACGTATTTGTATATTATTAATAGTATTAATATTTGTATTAATAAATAATAAAATTATGGTTTTATTTGTATAATAAAAATAAAAAATTATTTTTCTATTCGAGTATGTAGCAAATATTGTAAGGATGCATTCAAATAACTTTATCATTATGTAATTAAAATTATATCAAGTCAGACACTACATAGTCATTCCAAGTATATGAACATTGAGAATTCAAATTAGTCCATGTATGGTCATGTTAGTAAGATCAGATCATATACCATATGAAGGTTAAGCACTTCAGTAGAACAATAAAAATAAAGGAGTATATAAAATTCACCAAATCACGGGTTAATTAGTCAGAGATTTCTGCCTCTGGAAGCATTGAAAGCAGGATTAGGTTGTCCTGATCTTTTATTATTTTGTATGCTTTTATGGTACTATTAACTGATTTTGTATATATGCAAATATAAGTTTAATAAACAATTAGTCTAAATCTTCTCTCTCTTTTGTTATTTAATATATAATTGTTGCTACTCGAACTCATGATCCTCAACCAACAAAGCTAATAAGCATAACTGCACATGGTTGGCCATGCCTGGACACAGAGTTTAAAAAAATATATATTATAACATATATATATAAAAGCAAAACAATAATTACTTTTTAGTAGTAACATATAAGTTATTAATCAAATAAAAGATTATGAAGAAACAAAAAACATGCAAAATCTATCCATTTAGAAATGATGGCAGTGGATAGGTGACATACTGTGAAGAAGACAAGAAAAAAGTTTGTACTCAGTGTCACATATAGGCTGATTTAGTTAACTTGGAGAACAAGAATTCTTAGTAGATGACAGAAGATTCACTTGTATTAAAAAAAAATTAGTTACATTATTTTTAATAATATATAAAATATTAATTACAATTAGTAAAATCATTGATTATCAATAACAAAAACTGTAATGTTATCCCAAAAGTTAAATTGTCTTTTACAGATGCTGTTTTGCATGTAACCATTTTTTCTTAGAATGCTATTAATAATATCTTTAAAAAATTCATCAGGATATCAAACATTTCTCAAATAAAAAGATGTTATACATAAAAGCTTGAATCTTTATCCTATTTTAAATAAATCCCAATTCATCATTTCATCCTTCTTTCAACTCTTTCTGCAACCACCCTAATAAGACCAAATTTGATACCTGTAATTATGATAGCAAATATTGACACCTATTAGATTATAAAATATAAATATATCTATTATTCCTTTGGCAGTGAATAAAAAATACCACATACAATAACTTCAGAATTAATATACTATTACATGCTCATATTTTTACTTAATTCTTTTCACAAAATGTGTATCCTTCCCCACCCCCACTATTTTTATAAATATTTTTTTCTATTTTTTTATCTGCATCAATAACATGATTAAACAAGAAGTCAACTTTTCGAATGATACAGAAAGACCCAAGATTAAGCATGTTTAATAAATGCAGTACCCAATCAAAATTCTCCTTACTAAAGTGAGACCAGATTTCAACCCTTCAACTATTAATATGGTATTAATCCACCACTCTTAGATCATTTATTTTTCTATTGCATTTTCATAATTGATATGAAAAATATACTAAACATGATAACATAAAATACTGAAATCAATATTAATTTAGCATTTTACCATTTCCATTAGCTATAAATTATGATAAATCTACTAAATAATCAAGAAAGCAATGTAATATTACCCTTTGGTTGACGTTTTGTTTTTTGTAGCTAACAAACTAATACAAATACTGAAATAAATAATACTTTTTTAAAAAAAAGTATATTCAAATAATTATTGGGTTTGTGTTGATTATATTTTAATATCAAATTTATTATTTATGATCTAGTATCATACTAAATTTAAACGAATTTAATATTCGGTGTCTTTTTGCAAGTATAAAAATTGCATAACTTAAAAGTGAAATACAATAAATAATACTATCATAAGTCAGTCGAAATAAATATTTATAAAACAACCATTATATTTATATGATGTGTAAACTTGTTATTAATGAAAGTGTCATTTTGTTACTAAAGGTTACACAACAAAACAATTAACCTTGAAAGGAAATTATAAACAGCTAAAAAAATCGGGGGAAATAAATCACCAAATTTAGCGTCAGTAATATGCTTACTTACCGTTAATCGTGTAAATGATTTAAAAGATGCTCTAAGCATTTTATAACTTATGTATATTTATAAATATTTATTTAATAATTTTTAAAAGAAGGCTATTTCTACATCGGGATTGGCGCTGCAGACGCTTTAAGTCACTATATAGGAACGCACAAAATGTTTTCTGAAAACTAATTTGCAAATATACATAAAAAATTTATTTAAGTTAAAGTATTTTTTTTATTGTTATATTTTACTATTTATATATAATAAAAATACTAAAATTTGCTTTTATAAACTATGAATTTATTTACGGTTCACTTTATTTTTGTTTTTCTGAAAAGTGATAAAGTGTATGTGCAGCAAATAATAACGAATCATTACCTTTTCTTATAAATTTTAAGTTTATTTGTATTTCCTAGTTTCATCACCGGTTTTTTTTTTTTGTTTATTTGTTAGTTTTTACAACTAGTTTACAAATAAACTTTTTATGAATGAAATTGGTTGAAATGAAATCAAGGTAAGCCATAGACACAAAAAGGAGGAAAGAGCAGGATATTACAGATTTGTGGTTATTATATCATCCCAGCTATCAAGTATTTTAATAGACAATTGTGGTTTGGTGACTAAGCAGCTCGTTTAAGTAAAAAAAAAAAAAACATATGTTACAATATTTGCAATGGTTTAATATGTGGATATGACGTTCCAGATAAATTTATTTTTACAGTTCCAAAATAAAGCCAACTAGATTTGATCTTCCTAGACAAAACTGGAATCTTGTCAACAGATTTAGGTCAATCGATAGTCTTTGTCTATTTCATAAATGGAATTTGAAAGCCACTGATCTATATAAATGTGGACAAACCATAATGACAATCGATTTATGGATACATGGCAGAGTTGAGGACTTAAAAAAATAAATAAACATCAGCGAAACTATGACTGTTTGAAATTTCTACATGTTCCTTTATGATATTTTGTTAATAGTTAAGCTGCTATAAAAAAAAAAATGTCCATTTATATAGTAGATCTGTGCGTGCACATTAGGTTCGATTAAATGTATGTAATCAAACTAGGTGAATTCTTTATATGCATACTAAATATGTGCTAACTATACTGTAAAAAGTAATAAAAGATATTAATGAAGTGTGTATATGAATGTAAATTAGTTATACTTTAAATGAACAAATTTCAATTTTAAAATTTGTCCATAATGTTGCCTTTTATATATATAATTTAAAAATAATTTATAAAACAAAATTGATAAAGACAACTCAGTATAAATAAAAATTATTTAATATATCAACCTGGCTTTCATTTCTTATTGGAACCTTATCAAGTTATTTCTACTTTCAAAATCATATGATATTTTTTTTTAGATTGCTGTTGTAGATAGATATATATTTTAAAAAGCATTGTTATAAGTTCGATCACTTTTATATACATGTAAATATAGGGGATTTGAACTCAGACTTTCAAGCAACCTTCAACTATCCACACTATTTCATACTGCTGATACGCATGACCACACATGTAGAAAAGATAAATAATCACCAATATACATATTTCATGCTGAACCAGCACTCATCAATTGGTCCAGATTATCATCTTCCACACATCTATATAATCAGTGCTCAGTTTATAATAAGATAGCAAATCTTTATATATTAATGGACAGGCTTCATTCTATTCCAACTCTTCAGCCATCCATACCATTGAAAATCTGATGATAGAATGCCCAAATCCCATGTTGATGCCAATATTGTTGTTATGCCCATGTTGACCCTAAGTCGCTCTGACCCCTTGTATATAGGACAGTATCAATTTAAATACATAGAAGAGGAGGGTTGGGCAGAATGCAGACTTAATGTATAAGATTTGAAATACAGGCATTCATATACCTGAAACTTAATTGTAAATATAGGGATTTGAACTCAGACTTTCAAGCAACCTTCAACTATCTCATACTACTGATTCACATGTAGAAAAGATAAGTAATCTTCAATATACGTATTTCATGCTGAACCAGCACTCATCAGTTGATCCAGATTATCTCCCACATATATATATATAATCAGTGCTCAGTTTATATTAAGATAGCAAATCTTTATACTTTAATGGACAGGCTTCAATCTACTCCAACTCTTCAGCCATTCTATCATCAGATTTTCAATGGTATGGATGGCTGAAGAGTTGGAGTAGATTTAAGCCCGTCCATTAAAGTATAAAGATTTGCTATCTTAATATAAACTGAGCACTGATTATATGTGTTGGAGATGATAATCTGGACCAACTGATGAGTGCTGGTTCAGCATGAAATACATATATTGGTGATTATTTATCTTTTCTATATGTGTATGGTCAGGAGTATGAGATAGTTTGGATAGTTGAAGGTTGCTTGAAAGTCTGAGTTCAAATTCCTTATACCTATTTTCAATTAAGTTCCAGGTATAAGAATGCCTGTATTTCAATTTTTTATACATATGTATATATTTTATTAATTTAATATAAATAATATCCATCAGGTGAAGTTGCTGCAGAATAGCTGATCATGGAAGGTAAAGTGGCTAACAGGTTTCTCTGGGCATAATTGCTGAGAGATTCTTGACTTCGTTAAAAGAGAAGCCACAGTACATCACATCACATGTATTTTTGAAAACAATAACATCTTGATAAGATTCTAATAAGGAATGAAGGCTTGATTGATATATTAAATTTTTTTTATTTATACTGAGTTGTCTGTATCAATTTTGTTTTATAAATTGATTGATATGCAGATAAAGTACATGTGTATAGATATATAGAGAGTAAGACTTATTTTAAATAATGTAAATTGTGATTTAGCTACAAAAGAAATTGCAAACATGTAAGCAATTAATTTAGAATGTTAATTGCATTCAAATAGGACAAAGGGTTAACAGTATATTCCAATAAAAAAAAAAGACACATTTCCTAGGAATGATTTCATAATTTTGGGAATAAATCTTAGATAATATCCGAGATGTCTGATAAACTATTCCTATTATCCTTAACCTGCATTATTTTTCTCATGCTTTTACATTTACAGAGCCATAAATTTCTGGGAATGTCTAGTCATTCCTCTCTAGCAAAAACAAGAAGCGTGATTACTCCGTGATTTTTTGCTCCTTGTATTCTATTAATCCCCAGCACTTGCAAAAAATTTTGCTTCTACAAATGTAAAAAACATGACTGGATGTAAGCTATATTATATACTAATCATATAAATGAATTTAAAAATATGCTCATCTTTTGTAGCAATATATGGAAGATCAAATTAGTCATCATTATCAACCCTTTGTTGTTTCTAACAAATTGCATTATCAACTGTGTTCGACCAAAATCTGTCTTAAATGATTCATGTCTGCATTTCTCACTAAGTAATGATTGTTCCAAATTTGATTCTTGTCTATCTCATGATTTTTTGCCAGAGGGTTATGTTAAGCCACAATTTGCAATTCCTTGTGAATGCCTAAACACAATTTTTGAAAAGATCTGTGTGAATGGGAAAAATAACTGATGCAGTTTAAACAGATCATATGAGAAAACAAATTGGTTCTAATTATCACATGTAAAAATAAATTATGAGAGGGAATACAAATTAAACACATCGCAATTGGGAACACAAATTACTTAACTATGTTAATGAAATTAAGTAAGCACTTTTTGCAACTGATAAGCCACAAATTAGCATATGTAAGTTTAATATAGAAAATTCTGTAGTTTATATCAGAAAAAAATTATTCTTCATCAATGGAACTACCTGTAAAGCTATAAAGAAACTAATAAATACTGAAATAATGGGCAAATTAACCAGTTTTTAATCTACAAGTATGTCATTTCACTCTATTTCTATAAATTAGTTTCTAAGCCAAGAGGAATATATCTTTGCATTCCTGGGGGACCAGCTAAGACAATGGTCATTTGCTTTCAGAATCTTTCACATTTAATTTATAAAGCGCAAACAGTATTTGAAATTAAACTGAGAGACTGCAAACCTCTCGCGCTTATTAGCCAATCAGGTGTTATTAATAGCAATCAAATCATAAATACAAAACAGAGAATTTAACAAGAAGAGGGCGTGCACCCTCTTCTTTACTTGTCTTTCTATATATCCAAGCCAGTCTGAAGTACTTAGATTTGAAAGCATGAATCTTCAAACATATTCACATTTAATTCACTGAGTTTAAATTACAAACATACAGCATGAAATCCTACGATTTACTATGCAGTAGTTTTTAGATGTTATAACTTGCAGTAACGTATGTAAATATTATTTAATTTATAAAGTGCAAACAGTATTTGAAATTAAACTGAGAAACTGCAAACCTCTCACGCTTATTAGCCAATCAGGTGTTATTAATAGCAATCAAATCGTAAATACAAGACAGAGAATTTAACAAGAAGAGGGCATCCACCCTCCTCTTTACTTGTCTTTCTATATATCCAAGCCAGTCCGAAGTACTTAGATTTGAAAGCGTGAATCTTCAAACATATTCACATTTAATTCACTGAGTTTAAATTACAAACATACAGCATGAAATTCTACGATTTACTATGCAGTAGTTTTTAGATGTTATAACTTGCAGTAATGTATGTAAAAACTCAATGAATTAAATGTGAATATGTTTGAAGATTCATGTTTTCAAATCTAAGTACTTCAGACTGGCTTGGATATATAGAAAGACAAGTAAAGAGGAGGGTGGATATCCTCTTCTTGTTAAATTCTCTGTCTTGTATTTAAGATTTGATCGCTATTAATAACACCTGATTGGCTAATAAGTGCGAGAGGTTTGCAGTCTCTCAGTTTAATTTCAAATCTTTCACATTATGAAACTATCACATAGAAAATGACTAATAATATAATTCTTGCAAAGCTAAAGACTTTAAATTAGTGTAATGATGAAACTATAAACCAGTGAATAGTGGGAGCAATTGAAATTAGAAATAAATATGTCATAGAGGCTTAGGTCATCTAGTTCAGCATTGTAAATGGTGGAAGGAGCCATATAGAAAATATAGAGCATCAGGGCATTTAACAAAGATGTGTGCAAAGAGTAAGAAAAGGCTTAAATCCCTATTAGGGAAAGAAAGTCAAACAGCAATAGTATATAAAAAATTCAGATAAAGTAAGTCTTGGTAAAACAATGCTCACATTTAGAATCTATAACAAAACTGTTGCCATGGAAATTGTTAACAGAATAAAAGTGTCATTAATAATATAAATTGCAAATCCTTAATATCTAAACGTAAATCCTCAGCATCAAAATATATTAATCTCAGCGCAAAATGAAAACCCAATGAAAATAAATGTAGAGTAGCATAAACTCTGTAATAGTCAAATACGGCTTAAAATTTTTTGGGATATAGATCTTTATGATTAAAAGGATAATATAGATTCGATAATGAGTCAAAAATAGGTCAAATTTCTTAGCATAAAGACATGCTTATAAGCCTGCATTGAACTTTATTAAATGTACACTAAATTATTTAGATTTATGCAGAAATTGGACTGATAAATAATCTGTAGATAATCTAGTCAAGTATGTGTGTGTTTGTACAAGATGTTAAGATAACACACAAATTAACTGTTGCAAAGTTTGCTTGTATAAACTGTTATACACACACCAATGAAAAATAATTCTACAAATAGAGATTTTACTATCTGAGAAGATTAACATTTAAGTTTTCATCTGTTTATATATATCATTTTGTTATGTTTGAATAAACTCTTGTTAAGTTTTATTTGTGTTAAATATTTCTTTGTTTCATTATTGATGTGATCTTGCTGGTATTTAAATAATACGTCCCAGAGAATACGTCAGATTGGCTCCAATCAACAGGAAAACTAAAGTTTACAACAGATTGCCACAGTCAACAGAAGTACATATGGAAATAATAGTAGACTGGAACAGTTAAAATAATTTGTAAAGAAGTACATCATTTTTGAGATTGAAGTAGATGAACTTCTATATATAATAGCATTGAAGAATAGTGTTGTAAGAAAATTTGATGTTAACAGTACAGCAGATCGGCAACTTTATATGGAATACATAGAGAAGTATATTTTGATGAATAATATAAAATATGACACATTAAAAATGATAATGCTTATGTGGCTGGTGAGCAAGGAAATATTGCAAGAGGTGAATCAATCTTGTGAACTGAAACTGCCTGAGGAAGTACAATATCTAAAAAATAAGCTCAGTTCATATTTTCAATCTGTGATGTCAAAATTGATAACACACGTGAGATTTAGAAATAAGACCCAAGCACCATATGAGAAATATCAAGATTATAGTATGGCACTTGTGAACATTAGCTAAAGAATGTAACTGTTATATCCGCACTTACGACTGTGCCAATGTTATAACTGCAAGTCATACTATGCGGTCAGCAAATAACGTTCGCTACTGTTCAACTGCGTATGCTCTCCAACGAATGCTCTGAATATTCTCTGCAATGGATGCTCTCCAAACGAATGGTCTGCAACGATCTATTTCTACAGTTTGCTAAAGTTCAATTCCCACGATGTTCTTTCAGGCTGGCTGCTACTTTAGCCCCAGTCCAGTGTAGCTGTACACGAACTCTTCGTAGTAAGCACTGCGACTGCCGTCAGCTATCTCCTACTGGAATTGAACAGTAACTCTACTGTAGATGCACTCCATACTGTCTGCTACTCGCTACTGCGTGACTTCTCTCTATGTTACACTGCTAGCTGTTACCCAGTCTTCTTATCGCTCTCTGACAACTGCAACGATCAATCCATGCACTGACCAATAAGGTAACGTTTCTTATCTAGAAACATTTGTAATTAGCAAATATTTCTAGGAATTGTCGATCGCCATTACGTCAATGCACTAAATAGCCTTACGAATAAATTCTAGTTTTTTTCTGGAGTGCACAAACATGTCTGTCATTTTACAAAACACTACAGTAACTTTAATGCCAAGTTTAACGACATGCTCCTCAATCAACTTTCATTGTAGAATGACCAACAATAAATTAAGACAAGTTCTTCTCAGTCAGCCAATGCTATCATGTAAACAAGCAGTTGAGAAATGTTTAGCCATGAAGTAGTTATAGAAAATGCTGCGGAGTTTCAATATTCGAAAGATGCATCCAAATTACCAATAGCAATAAATAAATCAAGTTGAGATTACAAACTGTCAAAGTCCAGTGAAGATCTGTATATGTGTTGTGGAGAAAAGATTATCTGAAGAAGAACTATAGACTTAAATGTGAAAGATGTCATACAAGCAGCACAACCAGATGTATCATGCATCTATGGTTTACACATGGACTCCAAGTCATGGGGAGAAAGTGTTAAGAAGAAAATGCATTAAAAAAGTAAGTGATATAGACAATAATTACATTGTGCTGGATGTGCTTATATATTAGAAGAAAATTTGTATGGAGATTGATAGTCTAATCTCAAATCAGGATTTGTCAAAAATAGTTGGAAAGTGTAAAAGGAGCCTTACACTTGAGAAAACTGATGTGAATAATAATAGAAATGTATGGGAAACTAATGGCACCTGATAAGTTGATGTCTAGAATAAGAGAGATACTTCTTTATATTGTGAAGCATGACCTTACTCATATTCTAGCAGGAACTGGTTCAAAATATGGGCAATTCAGATATAATTAAAAAAGTACATCTTAGGTCCAAGTTAGACACAGTTATTTAAGTCAGGACTAACAGAACTAAAAGCACAACTGTCAATATAGAACTAGTAAAAGAAGTATAGCCAATTACTTGTAGACCATGTAGCGTCCCATTTGCATTAAGGTCAAAAGTCACAAGCTGAATAAAAAAGGCTTATTAACTTTGGTAGAAGAGTTGTGTTTATTTTAGAGTGAGACAAGACTGTCTGCCTGTGCAGAGATTACTATATACAGCTAAATACATTTACAAGAGAGCTTATTCAGATCCTAGTGTGCAGGGGATAATAGTATTGTTGCAGAAAACAAATTTTTGATAAATTGATTTGAAATCCGTGTTCTATCAAATTCCTATCACAAATAGAACAGTTAAGTTGTTAACTAGAAGCATTTATCTAGGGTTATTTAAGTGCAATGAATTATCTTATGGAATCATAATTGCACTGAAACTATTTCAGGCAAAAGTGAGCAGTTTGTTTCAGGGTATGGAAGGGGTTATTCTTTACCTTTATAGAATTTTAATATTTGTAGAAACAGGAAGTGAATTTCCAGCATGCATAACATTTTTAAATGTATTTGGTCCACTACCAAAATTAAATTTCTAGGATATGTAATTAATGCTAAACAAAGTATCATAACCCAGAAAATGTGAAACACAGCAAAATCAATGATTTTCAGGCATTCCTAAGCCTGCTCAATTTTTTTTAAGAGTTTTCTGAAATAAAAAGTATGTTACCACACCATTGTCTCAACTATTAAAAGACAGGGTAGAAATGGAGTACAGAGCATGAAAATGCTTTTAACAGAGTCAAAGATTTGTTGATTTCTAACCAATTACTCATCCACTACCATAATGACCAAGAAGTCATTGTTACAACTGACAGCTTTGAATATCGCATAGGTGCAGTAATGTATTGTAGTTATGGAAGTGAATTCCTTATACCTTATGTCTCCAGAACACTGCGATAGAAAGAAACTACTGTCAGCTTGATAAAGAAACTATGCTGTGAAAAATTTTGACTAATACGTTTATGGGTGTAAGTTTAAAAATTTATACAAATCACTGTCCATTAATGGGTATACTTGGAAATGTGTAGAAAATTCCTGAACAATCTAGTCAAAGAATGATCTTCTGTATTAGTATATTAGAAGTATATGATCTTGAGCTGATACATAAATCTAGTAAAGAAATTAGCCATGCAGAAGCACTGTCAATTTTATCAGATACATGCAAGTCAGAGAAAAAAATTACATTGGTCAACTGTTTGGAAAATAATACATTAAATAGCACAGTAATAACTATGTGGACTAAAAGAGATGCTTGCTACAAATCTTAGAGAAATAAATTAAGCATGGTTGACCTAACAAGGGTCTAATTATATGGCAAATTCTATTTGGAATGTGCAAGAGAGGCTGTCTATGTGTAACAATTATGTCATAATGATGGGCATATACTTATACCAATGGAAGCAAGAAAACAAGTACTAGCATTATTTCATAAAGGACATCCTGAAATAGTGAGAATGAAGGAGTTAGCGTGGACATACTATAATGGTCGGGGATTATGGACACACCCTATCTGCCATACAGGGTGCCATTAGGCTATTTAAACCTAGAAAATTTATAATGTGGGCAGATACTTCTTGTTAAGATCTAAAATTTTGACCATTAGCCCTTGCCACTAGCTCAAGGAGAAGCAGAGATTTAAAATCTAAATTCCTAAATGTATTTCAATATTTAAAAATAAATAAACTAAGCCACTGCCAGTAATAATCACAAAACATGTATTTATGCACATAACTTTGAGGAATAAATTAATATTGCTTTACATTTTATTATTAATTTTAAATTTAAATTGTTATTTTAGTAAGTCCACACAGATAGACATTTTATATAATATTTTTATTTTAGAATGTTGAGTATAGATAGGCTATGTAGACTACACAATTAAAAACTTCAAACATTCAACTTCAGGCTAAAAGTTCATAGCCAAACCAATGCTCATTTCCTGATATACATACACAACCAATGCAATATGAAGATGTTAGCATAAAACCACGCTGACAGGAATGTGTGTCAGCAGCGTGATATTATTTAAAAGAAATTATCCTCATCCAGTACAGGAATGTGCATCTGTCTGGTGAAGGAATCATATATAAAACGTTAAAAAGAAATGCTTCATATGGAGGGAGAATGGTCCTTGCCTTCTTATAGATCCTATCCATAGAGCTAAAGGAAGTTAATGTTATGGAAAATACTCCATGTCCATTGCAACATGATAGCTACTTCTTTGGAGCCATGCATTCATTTGTGCATGTTGCCCTGTATGCTAACATGCTTCACATTACATTGATATAAACACCCATATATCCATCTACTAGCATCGACTCAACTACAAAACAAATAGTCTGAAATTAACCCCCTTAAAACTAACATAAACTTTAACGAATCTATGCAGCCATCTACATCCAACTTAAATTTAATACATTTTAATAATTTAGTTAATAAATACAAAAATAAATAAAGAAAAATGGAAATGATTGATTAAAAAAAATGATTAACTGATCTAGCATCCTATTCTTGGTCAGGTAAGAGTTCTTTTAAAAGTTATGTTTATCTGATGCATTAAAAGCTTCTTTAAGAGATTGATCTATAAGTTCATATTGAAAAAAGTTTATACTTCCCAGAGTAAGTCTTTATGAATCATCCGGGTTGTAGCAGGTTTATGGAAGTCCATCATAAGTCTTGAATTCTGTGTAGATTGTTCTCTTTGGAGATGAAACTATTACTTGCCAATACTTCGGTCAGGAACTATCATCAGGAGGCCTCCTCAGAGGATGCATACAAAGGAAACTAATTTTATTGATAAAACATTAAAAAGAAATACTTCATATGGAGGGAGAGTGGTCCTTGTCTTCTTATAGTCCCTATCCATAGAGTCCACAATACAGCTGCAAGATTAATAGATTAAAACAATCAATTATTTTTCTTTTTATAGTATTAGGCCTCCCTTATCATAAATCCTACAGATCGATTGAACATGACATCACTGATTTTAAGGTCTGAATGTTTTCCTTTCTGGCCCATGCGTGGCTTGGTGCTTTCATTGGTCAATCTTTAATTTTTTTATATCTCTTGTCTGACCTTACAATCATATAAGTGCCCCAAGGGCTAGTTGGCTTTACATTCAATTATATTTCAATCATTTCCATTCACTAATTGACATTTGTTTCTATTTCCTTTTATATTACTTAAAACAAAAATATTAATCTATCTTTAGATCTTTATTTTTTTCTACAAAAAAGTACTTTTAAATACTTTTTTTTTAAAGTTTTTCATCTGTGCGATAGTATATATGTTAAACATAACTCTTTTAATTTTCTTTTAGTTTTTAATAAATCAATTTTATGTAAGATTTATTTTCCCCTTTATTTTAATTTTAAAATAATGTAATGGTATATGTATACCGTTACTGAGAAAACTAGAGTCTTGATATAAAGCCACCCAACTGTGGCAGATATTTCATTTGGATTATGCCTGTACATTCAACATTTGCATCTTCTTGATAATTACAGATTCATACTCTAAGTGCACAGAATAAAAAATTATTAAAAGCACTAGTGTGATTAATATTATTAAAGCTTCAAAGGAAATATTCTCGATATTAATGTCTGATAATGGAACTAGTTTTGGATCTACATTATTCATTGAATATTTGGCTACTAAAGGAAAACATATATTAATACTGTTGTACCACCATGAGTCTAACTGCCTAGCCAAAAAGGCCATATAGCAGTTAAAGACCACATTAAATAATTTCTTACAAAGGTATTAGCAAAGTTTTAACTGATGTGATGTTTTATCATCAATTCACTCCCTAGATGTCTACTAAAAGTACACCAGTCGAATTATTAATGCATTGAAGATTTTGAACATATGTCAGTGTTAGTATCTATTAAATACATATCAAAACAGAACCATTTGTATGAAGAAAATTTCAAAGTTGATGATGCTATATGGATATAAGATTCTGAAAAAAAAAAAAAGTTTTCTCGCAATGATTATAAAAGTTATATCGGACAATTAAGGGTAATTCAGATATCTAATGGAAGGTAAATGATGACATATTAACCTTTGAGGGTTTGTCGCACTGTGTCATTAGAAACAATAGTTGTTAATATACAACCTACATTTAATAAAGAGGGTATTTTAATAAAAGGGTATGATAATGCAGATACAGCACATCACCAGATATAGAGTTGTCATGTAAGAAGCAGTTAAATGATTTAGCTGAAATGAATGACCAGTCTAATGATCCAGAAATATTATCAAATGGGAACTCCTCCCTGCTAGAAATACAGCTTCAACCAGAAAATAGAAAAAAGACCTGGGAAGAAGAAATACCTATATCTCCCCAAAATGTATTAGAACTCTTTGTTGACCCCAAAGGTTACAGGATTATGTTTGTGACTAAAGGATAATTTTTTGGAGTGAGGAGACGAGTTGAACTGTTAATAATATATTGTGTGTAGATATGTGTGCAGACGTATATTTAGTTGATATAGATATTTTATTTCTTAAAATTACCATTGTATAATGCATGAATAAATTATCCCTCATGTACATTAGAAAATTTATATATTGTAAGCCTGCACTGAACTTTTATTAAATGAAAGGCAAATTATTTACATTTTTGCAGAAATTGAACTTAACTGATATATAAATTGCAAATAATCTAGTCAAGTGTGTGCATGTGCAAGATGTTTTTGTTAAAATAACACAGAAATGAATTGTTGCAAAGCATATGTGTACAAAACACACCAATGAAAGATAATTCTTCAAATAGATATTGTCTTCTCTAAAAAGATTAACATTTTAGTTTTTTAACTATGATATATATTATTTTTTTGTGAGTAAATAAACCCTTATCAAGTTTTGTGTTAAATGTTTTTTTTATTTCATTAGTGATGTGACCTGTTGATACCCCCTAGGACTACAGCAGGTTATAATCACTTTTCTTTTACAAACTTGCACATTATATTTTAACTCGTTTATATTTTTTGTGCCTTTTAGTTATAAATTTAAATATCCATTTCAAATTTACTTAGGTGGTTGGAAATAGGGAGTAATTTAAGGTTCAAACGTTACGTTGCGTATTAGTGAAATAGAAAATATAATAGATTGCATTTTAAATTTAGCATACATATAATCACATACATATTAGCTATAGGAAATTTCATGTGTGATAAATAAAAATACTTTTATTTTAAGTTTAAATATAAATACTTTTTAGTTTAATTCTTAGACAGAAAATAAAACGTTTTTTTCATGTTTAATTTTTTATTGAGATAAAAGTTATTTTAAAAAGTTTTTAATTAATGAAATCCAAGTAAAAAACTACAGGATATTAGATTAAATTTTACATCAAATCAACTGAAACTAGAGATAAAAAAAAATTGTATTTTATTTTTCTTTATCAAAATTAATTACTTTGAAAATGATCTGTTATCTTGAATTTGTAATCAAGCTTTGTTGTAAATTTTATTTTCTTGTCTTAAAATTTTAATTTGTTCAAAAATAGAAGTGTTTTTACAATAAAGCTGTAGTATAAATAGCAAGTAGCAGACCTCAACTTGTCTTTTTTTGTGTTCTATTTTTCTTTCATCTGGTTCCTGAATCATTGTAATGATTGTCAATAGAAGACATATCTTCCAATTAATATGCAACTAACAAGAATCTTTCCCATGCACCATGAAATTTTTTGTGCATTGTTAATTTACACATAGGAACTCTTTCCTAAACTGGAATGCTTCTGGCTCTTGAAATAACTAGATTAAATTAACCATATGAAACCTACAACTATCAATGATGTATCTTTCAACATGAAAAATCAATTATGACAGTAAACAGTTCTAAAAATATGTGGAAACTTGGTCATGACAGAATGTTTTTAAAAAAATCAACCAAGGAAAACAGGATCCTGTAATAGCAACTTCAACTTGGAATTTACATACAGAACTCACCTTTTAGATAAATGCTTAGCTTGAATTGTTTTTTTGAATCTAATGTCCCAACTCTTCACTGAAGAGACCCATAGGTCGAAACCGGTCTGGGGATGGGGACAATCTAAGATAAAGATGATTTGAATGCCTTCTCTTGTAGTAGCATTTATCATAATAAAAAAAAAAAGCTTGTTTAGAGCGTTAGCATGCTCTTAAGTTTACATATTGTTAAATGCAAGCTATATATAAGTCATGTGCCATCTGACTTTTTATTTTATTATTACTATTATTATTGTGCTGTTGGGGCTTTGGCTAAATTAAATGGCTAAGCCTATTAATATATGGAGTATCTGAATTAAGTTCAGGCCCACATAATTTTTTCAGTTGGAGAGCTGACTTTAAAGACATGCAGATGTCTAAAGGTTTAGATCTTCTTCTTGAGAATTACCTTTTAGACAAATGCTTAGCTTGAGTTGGTTTTTTGAATCTTATGTCCCAACTCCTCACTGAAGAGACCCATAGGTCGAAACCAGTCTGGGGATGGGGACAATCTAAGATAAAGATGATTTGAATGCCTACTCTTGTAGTAGCATTTATCATAATAAAAAAAAAAAGCTTGTTTAGAGTGTTAGCATGCTCTTAAGTTTACAGAACTCTTGTAAAATAAAATAAATAAATAAATAATTTATTATTGGTGATGAATTTTGCTAACTACTGCCTAAAGACTGATCTGAGATAAATTATATGAAAGTTAATTTACAGACATTTTATGAACTTGATTAAATTTTAAACAAACTTTCTTTTACCTATAGAACTTATATTGTTATTTATTTCACTATTTGTTTCTTAGTTGTATTTTTTTATTATTATTCGTTTTAAATTAACCAAGATTGTTTACAGTGGTCTTCAACCCTTGGTCCGCAGACTGGTGCCAGTCTGCGCTAGACTGGTAGGAAAGTTTATAATAACAAAATAATAAGATTTTAAACTTTTAATTAATATAAACAATTTTTATTTATTTTTTTATCGCAATTGCTTAAATAAAATTAATTATAAATCAAAATTTTATTTAAATTATCAGATAATAGTATAATTACTAAATAATAATCAAAGGAATTTATCTGAAAATGCAATCTTTAAAAGACAAAACGTCAATCTCATGATAATTGCACCACTCCTTACACGTCAATTTCTATACCTAGTAGGCATTTCTGTATTGCTTCAGCTCATTTATTGGTCACATATAGCAAATTTTTTTATTGCATTTGTATCATCTTTTTATTTTGTGTGTGACATTTCTTTTTGAAATTGTAAACTTCACAAAATGGAGACAGATCATTGATGATGATTTCCCTTCATCAAGAATGTAAATCTATTATCTTTTTTTTTATATAGCAAAATGACATCTTTATAATGATTGTTTTATTTCTATGTGACACTTTACCAAAACAACTTTTCGTTCTGTTTCTTTTTTTTTAATTGGGTAAAAATGAGATTAAAAAAAAAGTTTTTTATTATACAAACTCCATATATATATATATATAACTTCATCTTGTATATTTAACATTAAATACAGATATTATATTTATCATAATCATTGTCATGTAAAATACACTAGTTGTTATATTTCCCAACATTCAGGTGAATAACATTTTATTTTTGCATGTTTTAACAATAAAATAATAAACATAGCAATGCAGGCACATTAATGAGAACATACTGTTTTCTGTAGCAGTATGACTGTGCAAGTTGATAAAAAGTGTTCAGCGTGTGAAGGTAAGCAACACCATTACAATACATAGTAACTAGTGTGTGTTTTGGTCAGTTATAACAATTATGTTCAGCTAAGGCTAAGCAGTTTAAATCTTTAAGGAAATTTATATGTAGACTTCTGCCGGTCTGTGAAATCTTATCCTTATTTTTGCTGGTCTGCAGTTTTGAAAAGGTTGAAGACCACTGGTTTAAACAGATTGTATTATTATGTTAGTTTAAGAGTTTTAAAGAGAGATCGATTTATAAAGGCTTTCTAAAAATAGAATAAATATTTAATCATAAAAAATACTTTGACTCTTGCTAATCCTAATAATTATTTTTGTTACAAAATAATAATATTTACGTAAACCCTATAAAAAAATAGATTACAAAATTTATATTAATGGGGATTATTATTTCAAAATTAATATCTCTGAATACTGTCAGATTTTAAAATATTTACTGAGACCAATATTTAAAAAGAAAAGGGAGAGGAGGGTGAGTAAAGTTAAAGAATTACTGGCAATGGGACTTTATTTTCTTGATATTTATTCATGTAGGCTTGATTTGTTAATCAAAAGCCCTAAATAGATTCTAATTTTCCTACAATATATATATATTGTAACGATATATAAATATGTCGTTACATTAAATTAAAATAAAAACTTTTAAGTTCGCAAATAAAAATAAATGTATTAAAAAAAAAAAAAAACTAAACGCTAAAATTAAAATGTTTGTTAAACGTATAACGTATATGTTATATTCGCACAGATGCAAAACTTTAAAAAAAAACTTTTATAAATAAAAAAAGTATTTGAACGTACTTTTTTTGATAAAAAAATAAAAGATTTAAATATAGAAATATTTTAATAAAGAAATAACGTAAGTTAAAATAAAAACAGGTATTAATTAATTCCTGTAATCTGTAAATGGAAATGATTGTTTATTAATTATCCAAAAGCTGTGTAATTAAAAGGTCAGATGAAAAGTTAGATAAGAGAATAAAGAGAAATTAGCTTGACCAATGGAAGCACCAAGCCTCAGCCCAGACCCGAATGAAAAGGATGGATTAGTGATGTTTTGTTGGTTGAATCTGTGTGGATACTATAAAAGGAGAAATACAGTTTTCCTGACAGTTTTTTCCGGCTTGTTTTTGAGGGTCGTGATAGGACGCACATATCACACTCTCTCTCTATTTTAAAAATGAACTGACTGTGATACCAAAATGAACCAGCTAATGCTACCTCCAGAACATCTGACCGGGTTTTCAAATAAAGACTCTGTGGAAATTTACATCAAGAGCAGTGATTCTTCTACTGTAAGCTATTGACATGAACTCTAAAATTTAAAAATAATTAAGAACTTTCGTTCAAGCTTATGAACTTCTATCTGACTTTTAAGTTTAAAATCAATTGAAAATGTTTAAATTTATATGTTTTGCATTGATAAACATCATTTCCATTTTATTATTTTTTATTTGTATTAATACTTATCGTATAAATTATTTAAATGCATGAAATTTAAAGTTGGGTATAGACATTGCATAGATTCGTTAGCGGTTAATTATGTTGCTGTTTCATGGTCGATTGGAATATATAAGTCATCATGTCACTGCGGCATCTTATGATGAATGCTATTGGGTTTTTTTGTATTCCCTATGCAATTGACATTATCGATGACTTTGTATTTTGATCGGTTATGTTTATTTTGGAATGTTTTTAACCGTGGAATCTGTGCAGCCGATCTATACTCAACATTTTAAAACAAATTTTATAAAATTCATCTGTGCGAACATAATAAATGTTAAATTTAAGTCGGGCGTGAATGGCTGTATAGATTTGTAAAGTTATATATAGTTTAAGGGAGGGTAATCTTAGGTTATTCGTTTCGTAGTTGAATTAGCTCAATGGATTGGATATATTTGTGTAATTAGTAGATGTAGTATGAGATCCGCTATGGGCAGGATTGCATATATACGCCACACACCTTCTGTTTGCCTATGGATGGGTTTGTAAGTCGGCAAAGGACCGCAGTTCATTCCTATGGAGTTTTTTGTTTATTGTTCTACTCGCCAACAGATGTAGCATTCCTGTTGGTGGAGAGACAATGTCTTCTCTAACTCTACTTACTGTTCAGATGTACATTCCTGACAGTATAGTATTTTGTGTTGTCGTATTTTCATGCTACATTGAATACATAAATGTATCAGATGGATTGGCGCCGGTTTGACTGCGAACTTTTTGGCCTAAGGTGAAATAAGGGATAGAACATTTTTCTTTTCAAATACAATCTATATAGTCTATTCATACTCGACTCACTAAATAAATATTAAACTCATTATTGCAATCTAGTTAAATGTAAATTTAAAGATTAATATAAAAATCTAAAATGTTAAACTTATTCCTCAAATTAGAATGATTTTATATGTGCGTAAATAAATATTTTTATGTGTTAATTTATGGCAGTGGCTTTTATTTTTTTATATTTAAGATATAAAGTTATATTTTATAATCTCTGCTGTTCCACTGAGCTAGTGACTTGGGCTAACGATCTGAATATTTAAATAAAGTGGAATCTTAAAAGCGCGTATCTGCCTACTTTATAAATTTTTCTAGGCTCAAATGCCTAGAGGGCGCCCTGGTAGTGCATATATTATAGATTGCGGTTAGATTCAATCTCCACTTCATTTTGATCGTTACAATATATATATATATATCACATACTAGAAGATATTAATATAGTTATATATATATATCACATACTAAGAAGATATTAATATAGTTAAATGTATTTAATAAACTACCAAAACGTTTTTTATATCAGCAACTGAGATACAGCTGAGTACACTTTCAGTACGGAATACTAGATAAAGTATTTCCTAAAGATTTATGTACCTTATTTTATACATATATTTTGATGCATACCAACCAATTATCAAATATTCTTGTGCCCCTTTGAAGCTTAAAAAATAAATTTTGTTAGAGTAAATTATTTGTGCAGATATAATTTTAAAGGTATTCTAAATATTTACAGAGAATGCGTGTTGTTGATATTTAAACGTATACAAAAAGCTTCAGTGGAATCTGTGCTATTACCTCCTGCTAAAGTAATGTATATGTTACACACATATGAAACAGCTTCAACATGTCAACCAAATAGTTTGCTAACTAAATAATTGAGATTGTTTATTTATTACTGAAACTTAGTCCATGATAGTATTCAGAAAGATATTATAAATGTCATATAAGTTGTCAAGCATTGGTAGCCGAGAGGTCATCACACCCGCCTTGCAAGCAAGTAGTTGTTTGCAGACAGGTGTGGCTTCGCATCCTGGCTGATGCTATGACATATGAAAAAAAAAGTCATATAAGTTCAGGTATAATTTGAGGTTTAAAGTTAGTATTCACTGAGGCAATTTAATCAACATATTCAGATAATGGTTAAATTATCCTGATTAGTTTATAGAATATAACAACTCGTAATCATTTATTCGTATTTTAATATAATATAATGAATTTCTAATAAAATGTTATTTTGTTTATTTAGTAAGTCTCTTTTATTAATTATTGCTATTTATTCTAGCATTTGTTGTTGGCCAACTGGATATTCTAAAGAATCTCTGGATCTCCATGTCCTAGTAGATATAATTAACTTACTGATAGTCATTGAGGGCTTTGTAGAGTCTATGATTCAATGACCTTACAAGTAAAACATAATCTTCCTAGATAAAGATCCATGGTTAAACCTCTAATGGAGACTAAGGTTTTAATGGTAAGCATTCTAGATCAGGGGTTCCCAACCTGGGGTAAATTCCAAAAGTAATTGTGTTATCAATATTTCTGAGCTATTCTGTACTAGGTACTGTTGGTCAATTATACTACAACAACATTTCAGGTCTTTTTTTTTTTTTTTTTGGACATAGACACAATGAGATTGCATAGACTTCCAATAACTCAAAATGCCTGGTTATGATTCAAGATAGCTAGTGAAATTACCAAACAGCACCACCTTGTGATCCTCTGGTATGTGCATGATGTGTTGCATGGTGCATTCTCCAACTGCTTATTTTTTCATATAACAACTAGGGGTACATGATAATTTACTAAAAAGCCAAGAGAGTATGTGGGCCAAAAAGATTTGGAACCCTCTATCTAGATGATAAATCTAGAATCACCCTCTGCTAATGAACTTGGTCATACTTGAGAGGATCTCGGTTGACTGTTACAATATATATATATATTCTTATGATAACTTATCACTAAACCATTTATCTCACTTTATAAAGAAAAAAATGATAAGCATTTTTAAATCAAATAAAATAAACCGTTACATTAATTTTTATTTTTTAGCTATTGTTTTTTTGTTTATCAACTCCCAATGATAATACTTCATTTTTTTAAAAAGCACTATTTTTTATCATTTCATTAAATTTATAAACATTCACCATATTTATATAATAGCCAAGTTAGAAATTAATTCACTTCGAGTACTTCTTCTTTAACTTATTCAATTTTTTTTCTTTTTTATTCAATTGAATTTATGTTTTTCAATTTTTTTTACTAGGTAATTATAATTACCCACACATGATTTTGGTTTGATTCCCCAATTTTCAGGATCAGCTCGAAGAAGCAGACAATTCACAAATGTTGAATAATGGGCGGCCACCCTTGGCTTCTTTCAATTTGTAAGCAATACATAGTAGTAATTTCTTTGATCGACTCGTTGAATCGTTTAACAAAGTTTTCTTAACGTTACATCTGTTATTAATATATTGCGATATTTTTAACATTTAAAATAAATACAAAATTTTTTACTTAATTTATGACTTCTAAAAATTTATTCTGGACCATAAACGTGTTTACAAATTAAATATACATTTCTCTTGATATAATAAATATTAATTACTTATTTTAAATAACTTAATATCTTTAAAATATATATGTTCATAAGTCTTAAATGAATTGTTTTGTATCAAAGATATACTTTTTTTTTTCATATGTCAAATGCGTTGACCGGGAAGCGAACCCGGCCCAGCTGTTTGGGAGGCAGCTATGCTAACCACTAGGCCATCAACGCTTGACAAAGATATAAATATTGTGCTCAATTTATATATAAACAACAATCTTTTTCCTTATGTTTATGCAGTAGGAAAAGGTATAATTATTTGATATTTAATTACACATTCATAAATATAATTACTTGAAAGAGGCAAAATGTTTGAAGTTGGACTTTTATAGGTTTTTGCTTCAATCCTAAAGCAAATATCTTTACTACTGATGACTCAAACTGGTTAACTGATGAACCTTGTGATCTTATTTAGATTACAACACAATAGTCTATTTATCTATTCACGTTGTACACATATCACTAAGAATTTATGTATCAGATTAAGATAGATGGGTGCAGCAAAGATTGCGTACTGCTAGTAAAAAAAAAAAGTTTACTGAATTTGTTAACAAACTATTTTGTTTTTGAGCTTTTTCCAAGCACGTTGGTTACAATATTAATAATTTTTGCTGCGCAGATAATAATACATTTTTGGCAAAATAAAAAATATTAATATTAAAAAAACTATGAGCATCAGATAAAAATCTAGCCTTTTTTTTTTTCATGTGTCAAAGCATCGGCCGGGAAACGAACCAGGGACAACTGCTTGTAAGACAACTGTACTGACCACCAAAAAACAAAAAAAAATTAAAATTAACATAAAAAATTCAAAAAAAGAATTGAGAAAAAATATTTGTTTTTATAAATATAAAAATAATTTTGAAATCTAGATGCAGAAATGATTTTTTTTCAAAAGCAGATAAAAATAAATTATATGTATCTGAAATATGAATGGGGTGGGGGGTGGACTTCAGGAAAAAAATTAATAAATTACAACGAAAAGGTGTATGGTTAAAAAAAGACAAAAGAAAGGTCGATATCTTGGATATATTCTAAACCATAGCAGCTTCAAAAGATCCAACTTGAATGATCAATAAAGATAAACGAACTTGTTAGGGGTAAATAATAATAATTCATTTCCTTCAAGAAGATAATATATGACACAATAGAAAATATTAGTTATTTACAGCTTCATTATTACAAAAGACATGTTTGATGCTAACCCAACCGCATCAATATACAATGTGTAAGTCTTATTTTGTTAAAAGATGTGATATGTTGGACTATTTCCATCATTTATGAATGAATGTTGAATGTATAGAAAATTTTAAACTTTATTTAAACTTCTCAAACAAACAATTGTTAGTAATAACACACAAATATACAATATAGGTTAGTAATTACACAACGTTTCGAGTAGTATTATTCTCCACTCTTCTTCAGGTGTTGCTTAGAAGTTGAACTCGCACCTTTATTCTTGTATATTGAATTTAAGGCAAACGCTCTACCAACTGAGCTATTCTGTCAAAGGCAACATATAGTAGAAAATTGATATATTTATATATGAGGGTTAGTTCAAATCCTCCTGAGTCCTTCAATTTTTTATTTTTTTTAACAAGTCTAATTATTTTTATTTTTACTTTTTCCTAAGAGCAAGATTAATTAGAGGCTTCCATACATTGTGTATTGCCACACTGGGTTGACTTATAGGATTATTTACCATTGTCATATGAACAGCTTCCTTGAATTTTCTTCTATGCATTTTTTCCTCTTTATCCAATATCTTTGTATTTTCCCACTTAAGCATGTGGTCATTAGTACATACATGATCTGCTATGGTAGACACATCTGTTTTTTCTCTTTTAACCATTAATTTGTGTTCCTTCAATCATTGTTCAACTGGGCGACAGGTCTCACCAATGTATTTCCTTCCACATTCACATGGTATTTCATAGATGCAGTTTTTGTTCTTCAACATTTCCAGTTTAGGCTTAGTAGAAGTAAGCATTCCTCGAAGTGTGGTATGGCTTTGGAAAGCAGTTCTAATATTATATTGACTGCAGATTTTCTTTAGTTTGTCTGCCATTCCTGGTATGTATGGATACACTACCGTACCAAAAACTGCTTTCTCTTTTGGTGTCTCTTTGTGTTGTCTATTGAAGGTTTTAAAATTAATAAATTATATATGAGGGTTAGTTCAACACAAAGAGACACCAAAAGAGAAAACAGTTATTGGTACGGTAGTGTGTGCATATAGGCCAGGAATGGCAGACAAACTAAAGAAAATCTGCAGTCAATATAATATTAGAACTGCTTCCCAAAGCCATACCACACTTTGAGGAATGCTTACTTCTACTAAGCCTAAACTGGAAATGTTGAAGAACAAAAACTGCATCTACGAAATACCATGTGAATGTGGAAGGAAATACATTGGTGAGACCTGTCGCCCGGTTGAACAACGATTGAAGGAACACAAATTAATGGTTAAAGAGAAAAAAGATGTGTCTACCATAGCAGATCATGTATGTACTAATGACCACATGCTTAAGTGGGAAAATACAAAGATATTGGATAAAGAGGAAAAAATGCATAGAAGAAAATTCAAGGAAGCTGCTCATATGACAATGGTAAATAATCCTATAAGTCAACCCAGTGTGGTAATACACAATGTATGGAAGCCGCTAATTAATCTTGCTCTTAGGAAAAAGTAAAAATAAAAATAATTAGACTTGTTAAAAAAAAAAAAAATTGAAGGACTCAGGAGGATTTGAACTAACCCTCATATATAAATATATCAAATTTCTACTATATGTTGCCTTTGACAGAATAGCTCAGTTGGTAGGGTGTTTGCCTTAAATTCAATATACAAGAATCTAAAGGTGCGAGTTCAACTTCTAAGTGTCACTGTGCATGCTGGCATATAGGCCAGCAACACCTGAAGAACAGTGGAGAATAATACTACTCGTAAGCGTTGTGTAATTACTAACCTGTATTGTCTATTTGTGTG
This sequence comes from Epiperipatus broadwayi, assembly GCA_028023455.1. NCBI lineage: Eukaryota > Metazoa > Onychophora > Udeonychophora > Euonychophora > Peripatidae > Epiperipatus > Epiperipatus broadwayi. The sequence goes on along the minus strand of JAQFVV010006278.1, from coordinate 2,991,227 downwards.
TTATTACTAACAAGTTGTTTGTATTTGAGAAGTTTAAATAAAGTTTAAAATTTTCTATACATTCAGCATTCACTCATAAATGATGGAAATAGTCCAACATATCACATCTTATAATATACCATCATTACAAACATTCAGACAAATATTATTTTGTTAAAGTCTTATTTTATATCTGAATGTCTGTGCATATAAAACATATGTGTAAATAATGATCATTTATTTTTGTAAATACGTACAGATTATTTCACTTATAAAACATTTTCATTTTAAAAACTAATTTAGGCAATCTATAAAGAGATTACCATAATAGCAAATTGAATAAAATTTGTGTGTAAATAAAGACATTTACATACAAATCAGCTGAATAAATAAATAAATCCCCATGAATTCAAAATGAAAGCGAGGGGAAAAAATGTTTATTATTGAATAAAAATGATTATTAAAGAAAGTATAATTAACGAAAGTTAACCAAACCACGAGTGAGAAATATAGCAGAATTATGGTTAAGTGAAGGTGTAAATTGTGTGTGCCAAGAAGAGTACTCAAATTGTGAATTTTAAAGAGTTTGTATATGGAAATAGTATATTGTTTGTTAAAGACATTTTTTAAATTGCTGAACAATGGTTAAACCTAAAGGGCTATATATTATTTGCTAATATACATGTGTGTACCTGCAAGAGACTTTTAAACCTGAAAACACTTACATGAAATTTCGTTGACTTGTGTGAATAATATCTAATTCCACTCAAGGATAAATTATAGCTTATTTGAATTTTGTTATTTATTCTATCACTATCTGACTGATATTAGATATCCGTAGGACATAGCAGAATGGGATAAATTGACAGTTGAAATAATGTGCACTGAAGAACTAAAGTTCATAATAGAATGGCACAAATCAATTCTCATTAATTAGACCTTGTGTATAACAGAAAATATCATATTAAATACTACTATTTAGGAACATTAATAACATTTCTTCATGGTAGAATTGCATCAATTATGGAGAATATTATATGTTCATAAATAAAGTAGAAGATGGATGTCTAAAAGTATCTACACTTTTTTATTTTGCAATTCATAAAATGATGCAGCTGGTGAATAGGTTAACAGATCCAAACAAGTGAAAGAACTTCCATATAAAGAAATTATAAAGAAATTAAATGGATATTTTACTTTAGAAATATCAAAGTGGGTTACATGGCTGAGATTTCAAAATAGAATACAGTTACCTAATGAAAAATCCATGGACTGTGACTTAGCTTTAAGCAAATTAGCTAAAACTATGAGTTTGGCCCTGAAATTAATGACATGTTAATAGAACAAATTTCTATATGACATGACAGATGAGAATTTCAGGAAAGAGTTGATTAATGACCTCAATCTAAATTATAAACAAGTCATGAAGAAATGTGTCATACAAGAATGTACATCAAATAATACATTAAAGTATGAATGTATTGCCACAGCAGTCAGAGAAAATCTCACTGACAGTATAAAAACAAGAAAAATATTCTGAATCCTTGTAGAGAAAAATAAGATGAAACGTTATTATTACAATAAATTTGTGGACATTTGAGGAATAGCTTCAAATACAAAAGTAAAACATTCAAAAATTGTGGGGACAAAGTACATTTAGCAGCTGTCTGATATTTTAAAGAGTGCAGAGCTATTAACAAACTAAGGTCAGACTAAAATCTGGGTGGAAAATTGATTATAAGAGTATTAATGTAAAGATGTTTAATGATATTAAAATGGACTACATATTAATGGGTGTGAATATTTGTGAACAAACAGTAATGATGGAAGTGGATAGTGAAGCAAAGATTACATAAAAATCAGTGAAAAATATATTCAAAATATAGACATGATCATGTAAATGTGATAAAGACAGTAAAAACTAATGCAAAAGAAATACCTGGGATTATTTAAGTCTGGATCAGCTGAACTGAGAATATGATTAGCAGATGTAGAGTTGTTCAAGAATACACAACTGATTATTTGTAAATCTCACAAAATATCATTTGCCTTGAGAGTGAAAGTAAAGAAAACACGAGATAGTTTCTCAAGAAATCTTAATTAAACTGAAGATTCATCATGTGCTACACTAGTGGTTATGATAATGAAGACAAATGGAAATCTGAGATTGTGCAGTGATTATAATCACCTAGAAAAATATATTAATAAAAATTATACCTAGTCTCAAGCATATGCAAAGTGCTAGCATCATTACTAAAAGCTACTTATTTTATAAAGATAGATTTAAAGGCTGCATTACAAAAAATACCAGTAACTGAAGAAACAGCAGAAATGTTAACACTGACTTCTCAGGAAATTACGTAAGTGCAACAAATTTCCTTATGGTATCACAGTAGTGCTGAACATTTTCCAGACAAAAGTGAACATACTTTTTAGATCTGACAGCATGATTCCATATTTAGATCACATTTTGGTTACTGTGATGATGGAGTCAGAATTAAAAAAACAAGTAGATGCAATCTGCTCAAAGTTAGAAAAAGTGAGGATAAAATAAATATTAATAAAGATATTTGGTTTATCAATTAATAAACTTTTTCAGACACATAATAAATGCAAATGAAAGATACCCTAATCCAGACAAAGTAAAGGTATTTAAAAAATGTCATGAAGCTTAGAAGTGTAAAGGAACTGCAGACATTTCTGGGACTTTTAAACATTTTTAAAAGTTTTTTAAGAGGAAAGTCACACTGCTTGTCATCATTTTACCAGCCTCTGAAAAAAGAAATAATGTTGGACATGAACCAATTAGCATGATTCGGCTTTCAAAAAAGCGTAAAATCTTTTAACTTCTGACAAATTGTTGGTTCATTATTACTATACAGAAAAAGAATCAGAATTAAAACCAATTCTTTTTTTATGTTGCACTTCAAGTATACAATAGTCAAATATTGTTGCTTGCATATATGTATTTTTAAACATATTTGACTATTAGTTCATTATTATAGTGATTTAAATGTTATAATAATAACTGATGTGTCAAAATATAGTGTTGGAGCTGTCATGTCTCATTCATGTTATGGAGGCAAATGGCCAATAGCCTATGCCTCAAGAGTATTGTCAACAGCTAAAACAAATTACAGCCAAATTGACAAGTAGGTATTTGCAATGATGTTTGTTATAAAGAAATTTCACAAATATATTTATGGGAAATATTGGCATCAGGAAAAAAAATTCTGAATATGGAAGCCAACATATGTTATGTTGGATTAATGTCTAATCAAACTATGACTATGAACTAGTATATAAGCAGGGGGGATCATTTGTACTGATGCTTTATCTTGAGACTTGATAGTAAGGAGAAGGAATATGTAGTTAGTGAAATTAACTACATAGCTATATTAAATTCCATAACTCTTAATAGTTCAGTTATAACCAAATGGATTAAGAAAGACAAAGGATATATCCAACTCATGAAGTGGATAAAATATGGCTGGCCTAAAACTTATCCTATAGGAGAGGTAAAACTAACCTAGAATATATTAAATGATTTTTCAGTCTGCAATGGTTGTATGCTAATGACATCAAGTACTCACACCTTCAAACATAGAGCACACATTGGATTGTCTGCAAAAGGTCATCCTGAATTATAAGGATGAAAGCATTGGTACAATCATATATATGCTGGTCAAATTTAAATGGTGACATTGAGTAGATGGTTAAAAATGTATTAATTGCCAACAAACTGCAAAATTGTTGCCTAAACAACTGGAAACTTGGAGAAAAATCCCTTGGACTAGTATCCATTTGGATTATGCGGAATCTTTAAATGGATACATAATACTAATACTAGTTCATTCATTCTCCCACTGGAGTAAATATAAATTAGTAAAAAGCATGAGTGCATAATGCACAATAACAGCACTGAAGGAAATATTTGCTACACATGATTATCCAGAGGTAATATGGATGGATAATGGTACAAACTTTACTTCCAGAAAGTTAAGGATTACTCGCAAGTACAAGGATTAAACATATTTGTACTCCATCTTCTATCACCTTGAAAGTAATGGAATAGCAAAGAAATCAGTTCCACATTTAAAAAATATGTTGAAAAAAAATTAGATTAAAGAGTATACCAGAAACATTAGTACATACTATGTATAATCAATATTTTAAGCTAAATACAGCGACAAATAGAACTCAAACAGAGTTATTCATGTAACATCCATTCCATTCTTATCTGACCAAGTCATTGCCACCCATTAGTAAAAAAGATAAAAATTACAATTGGAAAAAAATTCAAGGAAGAGAAAGCATATGGATAAATGATATTCTCAAAAGTAAATGGATGCCCATTATAATAGTGAAAATATTATTGAAACAATTACAATTTGTTAAATTAGAAAATGGGAGGGAATTGAGGAGATACATAAATCATCCTTGCCCTTGTTTTGATAAGTCATTATCAGACCTTTATGATTTTTTTTTTTGTAAATGAAGTAGGAAAAAAACATACTTTATTAGATGATCAAAATAGTGATCTTTGATCATGATCAATTAAATGATTACATAAAGAAAAATAGGATGTAACTACTTCAATATAGGAAAAAGAGGTCTACTCCCAAAACTCCATATATACACCGGCCATCTCTCAAGTTTAGAGAGACTACATATATCATTGAGTTCCTTTTTCCGTTAATAAGAGGAATGGAATGTCTGTGCATATAAAATGTGTGTAAATAGAAAAAGTATATAGATTATTTTACTTATAAAACATTTTCATTTTAAAAACTATTCTAGAAAATCTACAAAGAGATCACCATAATAGCAAATTGAATTGAATAAAATTTGTATGCAAATAAAACATTTACATCAAAACAACAGGATAAATAAATAAATTCCCATGTAGTCAAAGTGGAGCAGTGGGAAAGAAGTCTTTGATGAAGTCAAATAAAAATGGTTACCAAAAAAAGAATAATTAACCAAAGTTAACCAAACTGAAAGTAAAAAATATGGTCAATAAATTAGCAAAATATTTTTAATATTCACAACCAAAAAGATTTTATTATTTTCTTTGTGTAAATTAGTCTCTTTTTCTTAGACACAGCTGAGCATGCTTTGTGTGATGTACCACAATCATAGCTCTCACTGATTGGCTAGGTGTACTGGTATATTTATTGAGAAATAATTGTGGTAATTATTAAAATCAGATTTTACATATTCCATTTATATAACTATACAAGCAAATGAGTTTATATTGAAAACATTATTACTTATCTTGGATTCATAGCTTTATAAAAATAGGTATAGGTGTCTGCTGGAAGGTTACATTAAATGCTAAGATCTAGGTGCAGTGTTCTCAGATCCAAGACTCTTCACTGATAAAACCAACAAGCTAGAAATTTGTCTGGTGATATGAGATAAGTAGGCACTAAATAGAAATTTTATGCTCACAGGGCTTGCATTCAGTGGCACTATTGTATGGAGAGTTTGTTACCGTATTAAGTTTGTGTAAACACAGGAAATGGTGATCATGTGATGTTTTAGTTTTTATACCAATCCTTCCTATAGGATGATGGTGGCTGTGGTTTAAAAAACCAAAGATACCAAAATATATATATATCCTTAACTGGTTTAGATCTATATGGTTGTACAAGCAAATGAGCTTGGATTGAAAACATTATTGTGATTTCATCTTGGACTCATAATTTTATAATTAATTAAATAAGTAAAATGTGGCTTCTGAAGGTGGCTTGTGAAGGGTAACATTAGATTTAAGATCTAAGTGCACTGCTCTCAGAGTCAAGGCTCTTCAATGATAAAAGCCACAAGCTAAACTAGTCTGGGGATATCAAATGAGTTGGCACAAGATAGAGATTTTATGCATATGCCTGCTTGCAGGTGGTACTACTATATGAAGAGTTCACTATTGTATTAACAGTTTGTGTAAGCATAAGAAATAATGATCATGTGATATTTAATATTTCTATATAAATGTTATAAGAAAATTTAAAAACCAGAGTAAAGATCTCTCAATTCTATTATGAAATATGACTGAGACATAAAATGTCTCGAGTTATGATAGACAAATAATAGCAATTTCTAGTAGTAATATAAGTTATTTTAATTTTTTGCTGTTTTCCAAAGCAAATAAAGGTAAAAGTAGCATATTTTCATTATGAAATGATTAATTTATTAGAAAATATGATAAAGTCTGGGGATCATTTTTTTAAAAAAAGTAATTTTTAAAACAGGAAGCATTTATTTATTTCTAATATGAGTAGAAGTTGTAAGCAAATATAAGAAATTAATAGACAATAGATTGCAGGATGATATTCAAATAGTAGATTAATTTCTAGATGTTAGCCTTCTTCAATAAGAAGCAGTCGTTCAGCACCTAGCTTTGGCTCCCAGCTAACTTATTTGTATAAATACTTAGGTTCAGTAAAACATTTCACAGTCCATTAAAACACTAGCAACTCTCTCCAAACAGAAGTGTCACTCAGTGCAAGCCATAGTAATTAATGATTGCTAGAAAGTTTTTGCATCAAAATCCCTATATGATGTTTATTCATCCAATATCCCCAGACTAGTTGCATTATATTCAAAGATCTAGGTGTAGCGGTGATATTGGATAATTAAGCACTAGATAGGGGTTTTGATACACAAAACTTCTAACTTCCATTGATTACTATAGCTTGCATTGGGTGGCACTACTGTTTGGAGATAGTTGCTACAACGCTAAGTATAGACACTTTTGATCTTTTTAAAATTAAGCACTTTAAATAAATACATATATACGGTTTCCTTGAAGGTTTATGATGATGGTATTTTAGTTGTATTTATATATTGAACTATCTCCATAATCTAATATTAAGTATTGAAGTGGTCAGATCTAAGTTCGATCCTAGCTTCGTGATATCTCACCTGTAGCCCACTTCAAACCCTAGTACTAACCATGAATTTCCGAATGCAATGGGGATTTATACGTTCAATACATGCTAGTTTCAATAAAAAACAGTATTATATAAACAAGTGTTAAAACCAACTACTTTAACATCCAATATTATAAATAATTTCATGATAAATTTATTCATGAAAATATATATATATATATATATTATAACTGTGTGGATTGTGTGCATGTATTTATGAATAGTTAAATATATATTCGTTATGTTTTATTTTTAATTTTGTCAGTTTGTTTAAATTTCAGTGATTAAAAGCTACATTCTTTCAATAAGTTTTCAGATTATCCTTTCCAAAGACAATGGGGAAATTTGTATTAATTAGCAAAAAAATAATTTAAAATGTAAGGATGGTTCTTAATTAAAAATTCAAAGTTTAATGAGTTTGAAAGCCTTATTGAAAGAATGTATCTGAAATTAAATGTAACTTTTGATCATGTAAGCAGCTTTAGCCTGAAGGCATCAAGAGTCAGAATGGACAGGAAACCAGAGAGCAGGTATAAATAGCCTGGAAAAATTTCAAAAAAGGGAAGCCATATTCGTTTAAGAGAACTTGCTGCTAGAAGCTACGTCCATTTAAATCATGAATTTTTATAGTGTCTTCATCATGGTAAAGGGGTAACTTTGGGAATCTGATTGCTGGGCCCAAAGTTCCCAGATCTTCAATGTAGCTGCAAATTTAAACCTTTCCCCACCAATCATGCTGCCAAAACCTGAAAGAATCAATCCAGATGCTATTCGTATAAGTTGAAATGTGCGCCTACATTTCAACTCAATCGGACTCTATCATATAAACTAAGGAACCAAGAACAGAAGAAATGGTAATATATTTCTTTACTGAACTGCAACTTTCTGGCCAGTTTCCGAACTTTACACCACCTTTTAATTAACTACTGTAAAAGCTCTTCTCATTTTATAATGTCTTGATTTGTATAAATAATTCTCTATTTCTATCTCTAGTCTTTAAAATTAATATTTTGTTAAATTTCCTTTTCTTATGATGGTGGTTCATTTCACTAACTTTATTATATATTTATTAAATAATTATTAATGTCATTTATTTTGATTATATGCCAATAATACTTCAACTCGATAAGAATCCCTTTCGTTAACTTACCTCATGAAAATAATATAATATTAAGTTTTATAATAATTCTTGCCCCCTAGAACTAATTTAATACAGTTCTATTATTTATTGAGTTGAAGGATTTATTAAATGATGTTATTTTTACTAACAGCTGACAATGACTATTAGCCCATTTCCAACCTATGCTCCCGGCTATTTTATTGAATTCATAAATATTTATTTATTCATATTAATCACATTAAACTGTTATGAAAAAAGGTCGATAAAGGACATAATGTCAATATGTTCTAATTTAAATTTCATATTTTATATCAATATTCAGGGAGGGCATGATATTTAGGGTATAATTAGCATAATTTTATAATTGCGTTTAAATACTATTAGTTAAAACATGTTTGAGTTTAATTTAACATGATCAGGTCATTACATAGAGCATTTCTTCTGTAATTCAGGTTTTATTAATTAAATATGATGATCATTAAGTCATCATTTTCTGAACGTTGCTGATGTGAGCCATCTCCTGCTTCATAGGCTTGTCATCGATGATATTATTGTTATTTTAATTACCTAAGAAGAAACCACTTCCTCCCTTGCTCATATTATATTTGGAACACCAAAGGTTCATGGCTATGACCCAGCCTGGATTCCCCTGGATTCCATGGATCCTTCATATGGCATAAATGTCAAATACAAGCTATCCTTCTATGTTCTCAAATCACTGACAAGCCATCATATTTCAAATTTGTTCTCAAGGCTCATCAGTCTTCAGTACCATGATATCTCAGTTCAAATAAAACCCCGCTCTCATGCTCGTAAATCGTAATGAATTGATTTATTAAAGTCAAACAATTTCCTATTCATTTATAATTAAATAAGTTCTTTGTTAAATATCAAAGTTATGCCCTAAATACTTACCTTTCTCTTTATGAATTGCTTTATGGATGTGTAAGAATAAATCTCACATTCTTTTCTTTTAAAATTAGAATAATAATTTATGACCAAGCCAAATACCTTTATTTACCTTTATTACTTGTCAGGGCATAGATGTATATAATCTTCCTATAAGTGCATATTGATTATTGGCATATGAGAATGACTGTCATTACTTATAAATTGTAACTCCCGTTCTTAAAGACTAGAGGTAATATATATATAATATTAGTCATAAACAATTTATACAAAATATTTATTATTATTAAACATTTTATATAACACATTTGGTTTTTAACTTTCTTTATTATTTAATAACTATTTTAATATTAATGCTCACTGTCTGTATTGGCAACCCAAGCACACATATATTGATTGATTCATAAATATCCATAGTTATTAGTAAAGTCAGATCAGGGGTCTCTAATCATCATCATTCGTTGAGCTAGTTTCTTGGTGCATAGTCATGTGCCATCATCATATGTCATCCAATGATTTGAGCTTGTGAGTTGGGTCTGAATTCAGTTTGGTCTTGTGTTTATTTCTTTGGTTTAACTGGGTTTGAATCTGACCACGGCTTAGGTGTTTGATGTGGTGGTGTGTCCAGTATAGTATTGAATAACTTTAGAAAAATTTAACTTTATTTAAATCTTCCAGTTACATTCAACTGAGAGATATTATTCTCCTCTCTTCTTCATGTGTTGCTGACCTGACAAGTAACAGCACCACCATGGGAATCAAATATGGACCCTTAGATTCTTGAACAGTGAACTTTAATGTTATGCCTCTTTAATGTTATGCTCTAACTACTCAGTTGGTTAGAGCATTACCTTAAAATTCATTATTCAAAAACCTAATGATCCAGGTTTGATTCCCATGTTAGTACTACCTTTGGTCAGGCCAGCAACACCTGAGGAAGAGAGGAGAATAATACCTTTCAAAACTTTGTATATACACTAACCTGTGTGTTATTACTAACAGATAAATGTAATTGGAAGATTTAAATAAATAAAGTTAAATTTTTCTAAAGACATTCAATACTTAATATTAGGCGATGAAAATAGTCCAATACATAAATACAATGTATACAGTTATTTATAGACTAGTCTATCTGGTCTTTCATACAATGAAAAGAATCAAACTCATTCATTTGTAATGTCTCATATACCACTAAACATCACATGATCACCATCTCTTATGCTAGCACATAACTGTTATTAAACAGGCAAAACTCTCCATACAGTAGTGCCAACCTGTGCCAACCAGAGTAATCAATGGATGCCAGAAGGCTTGTGCATAAAATCCCCATCTAGTGCCTACCCATCCAATATTCCCAGACTAGTTTCTGGCTTGTGGCCTTCGTCAGCAAGGAGCCTTGGATCTGAGAGCACTGCATGTAGATCTTAGGATCTAATGCAACCCTCCAGCAGCCACCTTTTATCTCTACTTAACTACAAAACTATAAGAATAAAATTGAAAACACAATAATATTTTCAGTCTATAAGAATGAAATTGAAAACACAATAATATTTTCAATCTAAACTCAATAGTCTATAGTCATATTGGTCTAAACTCAGTTCAGCACCCATACATTTTGGTGTCTTTGGCTCTTTAACAACTATAGTCACCACTATCCTATTATATAGGCTATAAAGGCTATTGAGCTTAGATTGAAAATATTGTGTTTTTAATTTCATTCTCATAGTTTTGTAGTTAAATAGAGATAAAAGGTGGCTGCTGGAGGGTTGCATTAGATCCTAAGAACTAGGTGCAGTACTCTCAGATCCAAGGCTCCTCGCTGACGAAGGCCACAAACCAAAAACTAGTCTGGACATATTGGATGAGTAGGCACTAGATGGTGATTTTATGCACAAGCCTTCTGGCATTTTATTTATTACTCTGGTTGGCACAGGGTGGCACTACTGTATGGAGAGTTTTTCCTGTTTAATAATAGTTATGTGCTAGCATAAGAGATGGTGCTCATGTGATGTTTAGTGGTTTAACACCAATCCTGCCTAATATGATAGTGGTGGCTATGGTTGTTAAAGAGCCAAAGACACTAAAATGTATGGCTGCTGAACTGAGTTCAGACCCATATGACTACATAGGCTATTGAGCTCAGACTGAAAATATTGTGTTTTCAATTTCATTCTCATAGTTTTGTAGTTAAGTAGAAATAAAGGGTGGCTGCTGAAGGGTTGCATTAGATCCTAAGATCTAGGTGCAGTGCTCTCAGATCCAAGGCTTCTTGCTGATGAAAGCCACAAGCCAGAAACTAGTCCTGGGGATATCAGATCAGTAGGCAATAGATGGGGATTTTATGCACAAGCCTTTCTGGCATCCATTGATTACTCTGGTTAGCACAGGGTGGTACTACTGTATGGAGAGTTTTGTCTGTTTAAGGTCTCATATAATTATAAGAAAGGGATCAGGTTTTTATTATTTTGAAAGACAGCATAAGATCAGTATTATCACTTTTTTAGATTTATGTTTGATTGTATATGCACTTTTATAATATATATAAAATAATGTCAATGTAGCATAAGCAATCTATTCAAAATAGCGTTATTAACTAAAGTTTATAAATGTAATTTTCCCCAAGTGGGAAAAGCATTGTTCTGTTCTTGGCAGAGTTTATGAGAAAGGGAAATTAATTGACGTGACTTAAAAATTTAAATAAAGAAATTTATTTTTAAAAAAAATTTAAACAAAGTTAAAAGATTATTTTAAATAGTATTCAGACAATATACATTGACTTTTAAATTTTTGACAACTAAAAAAAAATAAGGTTATGAGAATTTGATCATATGTTAAACATTTTTAATATCTAAAAAAAGTGAAACTAACTTTTTTAAAAATGTAAAATTATATTACTTCTGAACTTTAACAAAATGTTGCTTTTTTAGTAGAATTTATTGAAAAATTAATAAAACTAATGTTGTGTTTATACTGTAATATTGCCAGGAATAATATTCCTGAATACTTAAGAATAACACACGACTTACAATTCAAAATATGTACAATGATTAATTACAATGGTTCACATCTGTTACAGTTGGTGAAACTATGCAATTTTAATTGTTAGTGGGGAAAAAATGCTGCAACTTACCTTTAAGATCCTAACACTTCCAGCCTATGTACAGGTATGACTATAGCTAGCAGCTGCCTGCTCCAGGTTTAGGTATATCTCAATCCACAATATTATGAGCAACATACATACTGCCATTGGATGTATAACTATCATCATATGTAGTATGAACATATGAAAATTGTCTGATGTTGTCACTTTCCCTCTCAAATGGGTCTCAACATATAACAAGATCTTCCTCAATGGAAACAATTGGATTAATTGATCTAATTTTCTAATTGGTCTATTTGGCTATTTATTTACTTTTTATTATTTCACTGATCAATCTTATTTTAGATTGAATTCAATCTTAATAGTATTGTATGTAATAAGGGCAAACCCATTATTTGAGCATAAGTTTAGATGAGTTAGAATGGATTCACAACAACTCTGATTAATGATTAGCTAACATAGACCAAGAAAATTAATTAATTAGCCAATGACTAATAGAACTTCTTAACTTCATTGTAGGGTTATTTCATATTTGGTCACTCTTCAGATAAAGAACAAGAGAAGCTTGAAAAACTGTAACCCAGACCAAGACTTGGGAAATGCTGTTCAAACAAATTTTAATAAATATCTTTGTAATCATGCATTAAATATTAAAAATTGTTGGTTCTTTTATAATTTAACTATAATTTTCTAATTAATTGATGAGCAACTCAGATTGAAAATTTATGTGTGATTCTGAAAATAATGGAAATATATTTTGTGAACTTTATAATATATCATTTGAAAGTTACATTAAATTAACTCTCACTGGAGAAAATTTCTCAATACTTTCAGTTTAATCGTTTTTTAATGTCAATGGTGCACATCATCATAATGTATGTATATTGTAATGGGCAAGACTGTTTCACATTTACATCTGTGGTTAAACTTATCTTTAATGAGGTAAATTATGTATATTCTATTCTAAAATAAACAAAATAAAATAGCCATTCATAAATAAGGGTGGTCATTTAACTTCACAAAAAGTGTATAGGAGAGAGAAAAAAAATGGCTTTAGAAATTAATTTTGCTATGACTATACAAATCAATTTATAAATCACAAATAAGTCCACATTGAACATGCTAGTTCATTTTTCCACTTATTTGAAATTTTATAATGTTGTTTTTTAGCCTCTTTGGCAGAAAACTTTTTTGGTGAAATATTTCAACATGAAATAATATTCTTGTAATGTATATGTAATTCCACCTCTTCCATAAAAAACCATGCTCTTTTAAAATTCTTGCATTGCTCATTCATTTTAAATGAAGTTATGATTTTATAATAATGGACTTTATAGTATCACTCTCCAAGTTAAAAAATATATTCATTGCGTTTTATGATCTTGCCATTGTATTTCTAATTTTTTATGGAGCATCATTAAGTGAAACTTTTTAATGCTTTAATATTGCCCTGATTGTCCAAGTTTCACTTCCATACAATAAATTAGATTTACATAGAGCTATTGTTTTATATAAATAGCTAATTTAATTGCAGTCGTTAGTTCCCTATGATTAAATATTCTACCTTTTAACTTGTTAAAAGCAGTAGTAGCACATTGGAGTTTGTCTTGCTCTTCAACATCTAAGTCTTGTTTACATTCTCAAGTTGATAAGTATCCAACCTAAAGGTTTTTTAAAGTTTTTATTCAATTATGGTCTAGTAAAGAATGCGATTTTTAACATTAATTGACTAGTCTTTGTACATTGCATCTTTTGAACTGGCAAAAATAGAAACAATCATCAGCATATTATGAATCCAGAATCCAAAAAGATGAAGTTCTTATTTTCATTTTCGATTGATCCACCATAATACCTGTATCATATCTTGATTCTCTTTGATTAAGACACTTATAAACAATTCCATAGTCATAAAAAATTGAAAACAATATTAGACCAAGTACATATCCATGTTTAACACCAGTCTTTATTTCAATACCTTGGATTTCCTACCTGTAATAAAATTTCCTCTCATTCCATCATATAGAAGCTGTATAATATAAATAAATTTTGATGGATACCCATGCCATAATATTGCTCTATTAACCAAAGCAAATGTCTTGAACAAATTAATAAAAGCAATATAAATCACTCTTTTTTTCCCAACACTTTTTTTGCAATTTGCCTACCAATAAAATCCATATCTGCTGCACTTCTTGATTCCTAAAACCACATAGAGTCTCTACTAACCAATCATCTACAAACTGGAAGCAACCTATTCAACAAAATCCATAAAAGTATCTTTTGCTGTAGTGGATAATAATGATATTCCATGATAATTACGGCAATCTTGTCTATTTCCTGGAACAATAAACACATCCTTAAGCTCAGATAGCACAGCTTCATTGGATCATATATTCCTAAAAAAAAATCCAATATTTCTGAAGCTAATAGGTCAAAGTGTTTGAGGGCAGGAGGAATATTATCATAATGTAAAAGTATACATGTTGATCTAGAGTATTATCAAGCTAAAGCTTTAACTGAAATATCATAGATTGTCATGGATTTGATCCTTAATCATAACTTTAAATAAATTCTTCAATGTCACAATGTAATTTGGTATGTATGCAAATAACAACCATATTAACAATTCTAATGAAAAAATCAATATCTCTCCTCCTCCAATAAAAATGATTCAACATCCTTCTTGTCCTAAATTTTCACTGCATATGAATTTGGCCTTTGATAATTATAATGGATGGATTATAATCTTTTCTTGAATCATGAAAATCAATGATTTATACCACCACACCCTACTATGGTTCATGTATATCTGGGCTTTTTCTTGGGTTCGTATGACATTTTATTTATATTCAAGTAGCTGAACAATTTATATAAATTTTTGGAGATTATTATCCATAAATATATTTAGTAGTAATTTTATTAACAGCATAACAAAAATTAAATATTAAATCTTTCAATTAACAATAAGATAAAATGAACTAAAAATATTTACTCGCTCTCCCTTTTATTAATGAGCATGTAAAATTAAACATAAATCAAAATTTGAATTATTTGCAAAACAAACTATTAAAATGATGTTGATTGAATAAAACTAAAATCAAAATTTATCTCATCTAACTACAGTTGGTTAGGTTCTTAATATATGATAGAAATGATTTTAAGTTATATCTATAAAAATAAATAAATAATGCATGTTTTATTATCATAATTTATAATATGGAAGTTAGGCATGAACTTATATACATTTAAAGATGAGACAAACAGACATTTGATTTTGTTTATTTATGTCATGTGATGTGACGTGATGCACTGTGGCTTTTCCTTTATCAGAGTCAAGAATCTCTCAGCCTCAATGCCCAGAGAAACCTGTTAGCCACCTAACCTTCCTCTTCCATTCCCCACCCTAAGTTTTTTCCATATTCTTTCCTATCATGCTCCATCCCATTATCACAACATAATCTTTGTCAACCCTATAGCCTTTATATCTAAATGCCCTTATCTTTCCCCAAATCCAGCATAAAAACAAAGAATCCTCTTTCTATATAATCACTCTGTTTACATTTATTCTCACCCAACTTTTTTATTTGTACCCTTTGTGCTTGCAAGCATTTACATCAACAGTATCCAACCATCAAAGTGAGAGCCAGACTAAGAGTCACATCATCTAGTAGCTCTAATTATATATTCATATATCAAATAGGTCCGTGGTGCATTTTCATTTTAAAAGGCGATATATGATGATGTAGTATCCTCATGTCATAAAATCCTAATTCCTTTTCCATTATACTGACATATTTTCCAGCCTAGAGCATAATCACACTCAGGAATCTTAACAAATTATTTTATTTAAATATACAATAGAAATGAGATACAACTTAAATAAGAATGGCTCAGATACTAAATTTCGTTTTAAGTAAAGAGCTTCTTAAGGATTAGTCGGGACATCAATATTTGTTTTAAAAAACTTAAAAGTTTAGATACTTAAATCGTTCAAATTTAATAGTTGTTTTAATAAAATTGTTTTTATTATTATTTCTTATAGAGCTCTTCAGTTTATTTTCAGTAATGGATTGATTTCCTTAACTTAAAATTAAATTATATTAAGGAAAGAAATACCTCATTTAAATTTCCCAGGCTCAAAAATTATGCATGTGATAGATGACTATTATTATCCTTTTTATAACTGATATTATCATTGTTGTTATCAGTCTTAATTGTTACTTTTTTGTCAGCATTAGTCTATATACGTTTCAGAAAATAATCTTTAGTATGATAAAAATAAAGTCATAGTTTTAAAATGTCTAATGATAATTATTATAAGTTTTAATATGAAATTCTAAACTTTAAGTTCTTTAATTCTAAACTTTAAGTTCTTTAAAACGAATATTGTGTCCCGACTAATCCTTGGTAAAATAATAGTAAAATAATTTGGTTGATTGAAATTATCTATGATTATTTGTACACAGAGATATAATAAAATTGTAACTCTGAACTAATGTAACAAAAAAATATACTAGCAGCCTTTTTTCAAATATAGAGGAGAAAGAAAAAACTAGCTGCAATATGTAGTCTCCATTAATCAAATTGAATTGCTATATCTTGTTGACATATATTATTCGTTATTCATTAATATCATATTATAACGGAATCGCAGGGTACACCATACGATGACATGAATACAACTCAGTGGTTGGATGATTTGAATACAATGTGTCAACTAACTCACAACAAGTCATATCCTAAATTTATGATTCGATGGCACATTTGGGTGCATCACATGTTACTGAATCAGGAATGGCATATAACAATGGGAGTGCATCTCACTACTGTCAGACCTAGACCTTTGAATAGGATGCTAAAGATGTCACAATGAAATGCCTAGTTCCAAATCACATCCACTTTTAGTATGCCAGCTCATAATTTACTTACAATATTTCAATATGATCTAGACTAATGCAATTTCATTACATCTCCCTTTTTAGGTCCCATTACACCACAGAACTCTCTTCAGGGATGGACTTACTCAATTATTAACCAAATATGCCTATGTATAAGTGTAGATATAGAAAAATACTGATGATAATCAATTATTTAAAAGAGCAATGCACAATGAAGATGGTAATGATCAAACATCTAGTGGTATAAATGCACAATGATGATGGCAATGATCAAACATCTAGTGATGCAAATGCATAATGATGATCAAACAGAGATCAGATTGATTTAAACAACTTAATACATTTATTAACACCATATATAATATTTACAAACAAAAATAATAAAATAAATATTCGGTTATCAAGAATAGTTTTCTGTCATTTTGATGGCTTCACACAACAGAAACAAAATAATTTGAAGTATATTATATACAAAATTATACTATATAATTCATTAAATATATACATAAAAAAAAAAAAGAAAAGCAAAATGAGAGTTCACTAATTCTAAAACTACACCATTAATGTAATTATTAGAATGATATTTTTAGTTTAGGATAAATATATTTATAACTACTTTTTTATTAAAAATATGTATACATAGTCCCACTCACATCTATATGTGTGTGTAAGTAATAGTAAAAAAAATTAATGATAGATACGACAAAGACCTTTTATTCCAGTGGGTTAATTGTGCACTCAGAAATAAAACAAAATTACAAGTAAATATTATTAAAACTTATTAGTAAATAATATAGTTTTGTTTGTCCTAAAGTTTGCCCTCAATGTTAAATATATAAAAACCTTACTTGAGGTCACCTTGATGGATCAATGTTGAATTTCAAGAGGAATTTGTAAATTTACTTTTATTAAAAATAATACATATTAATTGACTATGATCACTTTTTTTTAAAAATACATCAACATATGATATTTATCCATCCATTGCTTCCACTTTTAAATTGCAGGTGATCGAATTTGAAAATGAATCTTGAATACACAATAATAAAAAAATTACAATACATAAACTTTCAAATAGAAATTATAAAAGCAAAAAAAATAATAATAATCACATGAATCAAAACAAAATATATTTATCTTCAGGAAATCAAGCATCTTGTCTACAGTTAAGACTTTATAAAATGTCAATCTCCATGTATAATGCTCTTGTTCACCAACTCTGTTAATATTCATATATTTCATGTTGCTTGGTTAAAACAAACACATACCAATTAGCTCTTCTGAACATATATAAATTCATTAAGATTGATGTACATCAGCATTTCACAAATAGACATTTTGATGGTTACTTCTAAAATTTCATAATTTCATAGTGACATAATGACATTGAGACTAGCTTTGGAGACACTACAGTACTGTTTTTTTTACCCCACACACATTGTAATGACCATTTTATCAATCACTATTAATTATATTGTAGCTCCAACAGATATATGAAAATGTCTTGAAGAAACAATTAATTTCTAGTATTTTCACATTCCTTTTTTATTTCTATAATAATAAATTCCAATTTGCAGAATAAATTATGTCATTAGTTCATTCCTGCTAATTATAAATTGAAGTTTAAATTTCCATTTTCCTTCTATCCAAAATAAAGTTTTTATATTATCTTAAAACTACAGATATTAAAATTTTACTGTTTTTAAATGCTGAACAGTTTTCCTTTTTCTTTTTTTTTTAAAAAGAAAAAAGAGCTTTACTTATGTGCTGTCAATTTAATTGTTAGTTTTCAAGTGAAGTAAACATTGCTAGATTGTCTCGTGCTAGCTAAAAACCTATTGTTACAACTTAATAAAAACAAACAAATTATAAAACATTATTATTATTGTTATTTAATCTTTATTATTCCAAATTCGATCACTTAGCAACAATTTTGACCTCATATAATTTTGATCTTTGATTATATCTGTCTTATAAATCAATCAGTATTTTAATTAATGATATTAAATGAATAAAAGAAAAATAATTAATTTCTAGCAATAGACAAACATATTAGTATATATGTATAATGAAAATAAGAGTCACAGATCACATGACCCTATTCTCTTAAGTTTGTAAGTTATAAACAATGAGGATTGCCAATTCCTCAACAAGCTTTGTGTTAAATGCTTAGCCAGAGAAAGCATTTAAAATATCTGTCAGGAACCCCTCCCAAATCCCTGATCATGGTTTCATGCTGTGGCACTCCTCAGAGAGGTGTCAGTGTAGGTTCAGACACAATCTAAAAATACCAACACAAAGCCAGCATTTAATTAAAAGTTATCTATTGAGTGGAAAATCTAAAATTTTTAGACACCTACATGTCTTCAAATCCAGCTATCCAACTCAAATAGCTATATGGGGCTGATAGATCTTCAGCCATACCATATATTAGTAGTCTTAGCAATATAACATTGCATAAGACTTAAGGCAGAGACTATAAATAGTCAAAATAAGAGTCATAGATCACATGACCCTATTCTCTTAAGCTTGAAAGTTATAAACAATGAGGATTGCCAATTCCTCAACAAGCTTTGTGTTAAATGCTTAGCCAGAAAAAGCATTTAAAATATCTCTGTCAGAAACCCCTCCCCAAACCCCTGGCCATGGTTTGTGCTTTGGCACTCCTCAAAGAGGGGTCAGGGTAGGTTCAGGCACTAAATCTAAAAATACCAACCCAATACTCAATAGATAACTTTTAGTTAAATGCTGGCTTTGGGTTGATATTTTTAGATTTAGTGTCTGAACCTACCATGACACCTCTCTGAGGAGTGCCAAATCATGAAACCATGGTCAGGGGTTTGGAGAGGGGTTCCTGACAGAGATATTTTAAATGCTTTTTCTGGCTAAGCATTTAACACAAAGCTTTTTAAGGATTTGGCAATCCTCATTGTTTAGTATATATCTATGTTTATATATGTATATACTTCATGTGTATAACAAATTTGTTTGCTTTCTCACAATAGATGAAAAAAAATAAGAATTAATTTCTCAAACATATTAGTTTATATGTATGTTTATATATGTATATACTACATGTGTATAAGCAAGTATGTAGGATATTTTATTTGCCTACCACTTGGTCTGAATTCAAATATTGTGAACAAAAAACTGAGACAGATGTGAAGGTTCATTGTAAGCCATCTCTTACAATATATATATTATATTTCATAGCAATTCAATGAACATAGCTTTCACCCATAATTCCCTAAATAAATGCAATTACAGCATTTGAATTACAGTGAGGAGGGGGGAAATATAAGTTATAAATCACATCAGTAATTTGTTAAGTAATAAAAATAAAATGAATAAACAATTATTTTAGAAAAATATTTAAAAAAAATTAATTTAGATCTAAATAAACAAGTATGAAAGAAGTCTTACTGTGAATCTAATAATTAGTAAGCTTGTTGTCTAGCTACCTTTCTAATTCTATAGATCTGGTTTTCAGTATAGTACTATTTTATTAATTCTTTACTTCACTCTCTAGTTTTTCACCAGATATCTTGAGATTCAAATTCTTTATATCATTTCACTTCAACAAACTAAGGCAATACTTGAGCAGTATGCTATCAAGACATCACAATATGAAAATAGCTGGAATACGTATCATCTTTGAGCTGTTAAGTATGAGGCATAGCATGAAAACATTTCACGATTGATAAATTACATTTTGTAAGCATGGATAGTATTTCTAGGTGCATTCAACCCATACTGTTGACAATCAGCTTCATAGAAAAGTTTCCTCATAACCAGAATAAAATTAATACTAAAAAATACTCTTATGCTACATGGTAACTTGCCATAGTTATACCTTCTTTTAATCTTTTTTAATTCAGATTATGTGCTCCATTACAATTTCATGCACTTGCCAAATGAACAAATGAATGCATGAATTGATCTGTTCATAAATCCATTAATGAGTGCATTTGCCAGGCTTATTTTTTTATATATAACCTTGATGCCCAGCAAAAATGTTTTTTAATCTGTCCCTCAAACCTCACTCTTGCTTATCAGCAGGGAAAATGTAAACACAGTTAATGAATTGACATCTCTCCCTCCATCATTCAAGGTAATATACATAAATAAGGTAGAATTTGCCAGGTCATGATAAAATTCGAATTTTTTTTTGGAAGTTCAAATCTTTTTCACCAGAGTGTTTCTTGTCAAATTATTTAAAAATTTGTCATGAAATATCAAATACATGGTGGCATAAAATTATATTATAAAAAAATAATTAATAAATAATTATATTATAAAAAATATCTGATAAAAAATAATTTATTAAAATAATAACATATTTATTCTACTAACATTCATAATTACTTTCCATTGCAGTTTTTGCTTATACAAGTGATAAAATTTAAAAAGATGGTGTCAGTCTTATAGAGTGTCCTAAAAGCAAATTCCTGTAGGTAGGATTTGAATAAAGTACTTCTGGTATGACATTGATGTTTGAGCTTGCATTTAGCTCTCATCCACATATTTTCCACATTTTGTGTGTGGATATCAGGGTCGTGAGGATCAACAAATTTCTCCTGGTGTATAACAACAGAGTGCATATATATATATATATATATATATATATATATATATATATATATATATATATATTGTACCTATATTGATATAGGCACATATAATTTTTATCTAAAATTATTATTAAAGTAATCTTTCATAAAAGAAAAACATAAAATTAAATGTTGAAGAATTTATTGCAGCTTGTTTTCGAAAAGATAAGAATTAAATAGTTTTTTTTTAGTATTCATAAAAATATAATTTAAAAAGTTAAAACACACAAATCTCTTTTCATTCAAGTTTAATTAAAGAAAAAATAATGCTAAAACTAATATATGACCGTATATATGTGCGATTGTCAACAATAGAATAAATGTTATTATAAAGTTAAAAAAGACTATTATTAAAAAACACGGCAATGGTTATTAATTAAAATATAAAACAACATCTCTGCATGGCTATTACTAATTAAGAAATCTTCCAAAACACGTTTATCAAAGGATTAATTGATAAGGAATTTGACAACAGATCTTTGCCGGAGATATCAGAAAGACAACAAGGTGCAGGTATAAATAGACCTTTTTTATCGGACAGTGAATCAGTTCCACAAATTAATTGAGTTGAGACAGATCAGTTCACAAAGTTATTGAGAGAGTGCAGTTCGGAAATTAATTGAGTCAGTTAAGAAACAAAATGCAGTGCTGAGAATATTTTGGAATGCACGTTTATCTCCAGCCCAGATGTCCGAGAAAACAGCAGATCTGCCCGTGAAATAATGTCAGCTTAACATCTTAGAAAATCTCCATCAGTATCTATTTGTCTCCGATAGCAATAATCGTGAAAATAGCAATAATCGTGAAAATCAGGAAACTCAGCAAGGAAACGTCCCAGCCGACTGATAAGCATTTATAATGGAAATATCTTCACCGAAAGCAGCCTCCAAAGAACAAAATTCTACGTCCACATTCAAAAAAGCCTAGGTAAAAACATTTGATTATTTCGTTCTATACTGTAATAGCCATTGCATTTCATTAATTTGTGTGAATCCTCCAAGAGTCTAATTATATGAACTCGATATCATACATAAATGAACTATTGATATGTGTGTGATTAAATTTCAAATGCTATGTAGTCCTTTATTATCATTATTATGTGTGTGCATGAGTTAATATGTGCGTGATCCTTATATCAATATTATTAGTTAAATTAGATAAATACCAGTGTTTTGTTATGAAAGTAAACAAGAATATTTAAACTAGTTTAGAAATGTTAATTTAAAATATGCGTGTGTTTTATTAGAATGTTTAAATTTAGTAAATAAATGTTAGTTAATAAATTATCTTTAAAATTAAACTTTATTTGTCGGTCAATTCTTTTTATCAATCCTTTTACCAAATTCTTTTTATCAAGTCTTTTTAACAAATTCTTTTATTAATTATTTTAATCACTAATTAAGTATAATCTATTAGTGATTACAAACAGCTGAGCTAGTCGTGGATTTAGGCGTTGAGTTAGTGGCCATTGCTTAAAGGGCGTTATTTATTCATCCTTGAATAGATAGCTGGCGCCCGTGTTTATACACAAACAAAAAAGTGCTTTGAACTTGGTGTTGAACTCAACAGTCGAGAAGAAGTTATGTCCTGGAAATGTAACATTAGTTATATACTTTATAGCTATCGTTTGGGCATACATACTCTCCGAGTATGTTCTTCTCTGCCTAAGAGGCCGGTGTTTCGAATACTCATATTCGAACACGGTTCAATATATATATACCATTATGGATTGTGCTTATGCTGCTGTATGCACTCCACCCATCCATAATGATGTGGATCCCTGGCAAAATGTATTCTTGAATACAGGCTTCGAGAGTCACAGCTGATCAGGTGAGGACCTCTACCAAGAAACACTTTCCTGAATTCCTTTCTATCCCACCAAAGACCCAATAACCTTCTCAAAATGCTCCTCAGTAATATCTCTGATGAAAATATTTGGTTTCATCAATGTCTACAATGAGTAATGCTCCATTATCATGAAATCCACTGACCTGGATTGGATGTTGCTGAAAATATGTTGTGCACTCTTCACAGAAAAAATTTGCCCAGTCTATTATAGTATGGTAACTTACATGTGTCTCATGAGCAATAAAACATTGCAGCAAATTATGTGACCAATAATATTTTATAAGCATAATTGTCTTTAGGGACAAATAGCTTTTAAAAAAAACATTTCTGATGGATACACAGCGGCGACATAATCTGCATTGCCACCTGCAACCATTTCCACATTTTTGCTGTCTGATCAGGTAACACTGCACGCCACAATGCTGGCATAGGACACTATTCTTAAAGAGGTGCCTCCTTGCTCACCACTTCATTGTTAACTCCAGAGTTTGAAGTTCATCCATCAACAACCACGAAGTCCAATTTTCTGTGCAAATATCTGCTACATGTAATATTTCATTCTCTGGCACTACAACTGTATTATCATTTACAGAATTCATTTTACTACATCTGAAAACTGAAAAGCTCTTAGAAAGCTACATCTTACAATGCTAAAAAACTTGTAAAAAGTGTGCCAAGACAATGTAACAATTTCACACTACCAGCAATACTATATCCCAATCCTACCTACAGGAATTTATTTTATTGTTTGTATAAGCGAAAACTACAATGAACAATAATTATGAATGTTGGTAGGGTAAATATGTTATTATTTTAATAAATTATTTTTATCAGATATTTAATTATTATTTTATAATATAATTTTATGCCACTGTGTATTTGATATTTCACGACAAATTTTTAAATAATTCGACAAGAAACACTCTGGTGAAAAAGATAAAAAAAAAATTTGAATTTTGTCATGCCTGGCAAATTCATGCTTACCATAAATATGATATTGTACCGGTCAAAAATGTATGTCCATCCAACAAGATTTAGAATCTAGGCAAAAGTACCTTGAATCCAATCATGCATGAGATACACAGGTCAGGAGCAATCATGAATTCTAATCTATTTTCCCATTCCCCAAATCTATAACATTATGAACAACACCCACAGTGATACCACATAAATTCATTACATCCTGGCCCGGTGTTACAACATTTTACATGAGACTCAACTGGTGATGATAATGAAAGATTGAGTGAACCCCAAGATATTAAGTTACAAGTATACATAAATATAATATTAACAATAAGATTCGAACAACTGGATTAAGTTTAAAAAAATAAATATTTATTTTAACATAATTGATGATGAGTTTAGATATATATAATTGACTCTACGCTTATAAAATTGTTTTGATCATACATATTAAAGGATATTATTAAGGTTATATTGATATTGACAAATATTAAGTTAGTGCGGCGGTTACAAGAGGTGGATTTGTCGGAGTGGTTTGGTGGCCGTTTTACATATAAAATACATTTATAAAGTATATTCGAGTTTCACTAATTAAAAGATTTTAATACGTAAGTTTATTGTTTTATTTAGATTCTTTTAATACGTAAGTTTATTGTTTTTATTTCGATATTTCATTTATAATAATTACAATGAGGATACATTTTTTATCGGCAGTATAAAACATTATTTCTTTTATATTTTCAACATTTAACGATGGGATATAGTGTAAACTCAATATTTGTGGGAAAAGTTTATTTTAGTAAAGAGGGAGGGCAGCTTCACGACAAGTTGGGTTTAAACACCAACAAATAGAAAAAACAGAACGTTTAGCTATCGCATATTATTATGATTTACTTTGCTAAACAGGCTGGAAAATAACTGTAAGAGATGGTGGTGCTAGCATAATATCATCAAAAGGAAAGGGCACATTTGGCCAGGATAAGGACATTCTTAAATTTGATATAACGATAGTACACGCCAGATTTCTGCTGAAACGGTACAGCAAGAAAAAGGTTGGTAGGAAGATACTATGGCCGGACCGCGGCAAACTATACATTGCTTCATCTACTCTAACCTGAACAATCTGGAAGTAAATGTAGACTTCTTTATAATGAGGATACGGACGATGAGGCTTTGAATCCCTGGAGTGAGGTGCAGGCGATTCAAAGCAGTATATAATATATATATTTTGAGGAGAAGGATGACTAGCGAAAAGATCGTGATTCCCTGGAATGAGGTATAGGCGAATCAGATCAAAGCCGTATATGGCTTATAAATAATTAGATATATGCTAGCAATGCTATCATAATAATATAAAATTAATAAATTTAACTATTAAAGAAAAGCCTTAAATGGTTTAACAAATACGTAATAACATGCGAGTATAATGACCTACGTAATATAAAGTCATTGATTATGAATTAACTAATATTAATGAAGCTTGCAGTGCTCCCTACTTTCTGAATCAATATTTAAACATAAGAAGCAAAACTATAAGAGTGCAAATTATTAAACAAATTTAAGTCGCCAGTCTTTGTGGCGATGATGATCAATAAGAAATTTATAACACTAACGGACACCAATAGCATCCCGGATTGCAAAATATTTATACGTTTCATATTAATTTACTACAAAACATTTAGATAAAAATATTCATTTAAAATATAACCCAAACTTACAAAGTATTTAAAATAATTATTAAGAACTCATTTTAATTCCCCACCCCTTCCCTGTTTAATAGAAGTTCGTAAGATTAAGTTTTTAGAGGCATTTATAAATAAAGGAAGATAATATAAAAATATTATTAGACTTAAATCATAACCGCACTAACTAATAAAAATAATAATAAGCGTGAGTTGGATTGCATAACAATTAGGTAGCAAAGAATTGATATAAACGGTTAACAAAGCTTTAAGAAAACATTAAATATAACGAAATTATTATCTTACAAATTAAATTACAGTTAAAATTGGATAAGGTGGTTATACAGTCTTTTGGCTGGTTATTTCAGGATTCTTTGCAAGCACTGGTGAATCTGCTACAACAGGCAGCATTCTTTGGTGCTACATTGTGGCAAGGCTCAGCTGAAGACGGCGGATGGCAATTTGGTTCTCCAAAATTTCAAATGGACGTGAAGTCCCAACTCTAACATAACAAATTTGTAGGTTTATTTATATCATTTGTTGGCCCCTTAGAGAATATTTATTCTAAAATAGATTTCCTGCCTCTAATGGATCTCTATTTTAGGAGAATCTTTACTCTATTGTTAGTGAAGATTCAGTTTTAAGATAACTGTCTAAAATCAATTCAAATCAATTTCCTGCTTGGAAATGGATTTGAATAAAACAATGTAAATAGCTAACTAAAATGCATTAGCTTTGTTTTAACTTTTACTTTTTTAATTTTAATTTACAATTTCCTGGTTTAAAATCATAAGACCAACTCCCCACCCCCTTAATTATTTCAAACAGTTATCTTGAATTTACATTTTATTTTATGAAAAAAATAAATTACAACATATTAAAGTAGAAAAATACAATTTTAAAAAAATATACAAAATTACCTACTAATTTTACTTATGTATATACGCTACTATAATATATGTTTTATATATAACAAAGAACATGATGGCACGTGGACAGTGTTAGAAGGTGAAACTCGACCTTGAACTAAGGTCGACTGTTTCAATATAAATATATAATTTATGAGGTTAAGACTAGAGATTGGTTTATATTATATATAATTAAGTTACAATTATAAATTTAGGATAAATTAAAACATTTTACTGGCAATAAGTACTGACTTTGGAACTTTGTGGGTGTGTAGACCGATTTTTCTTCAGGCTTGCGTTATGATGGTAGGATATGTCTTGATATGCCAATTTTGCCAATAACCTTGGAGAAGCCGATGCCCAACTACTCACACATGATGATAGGTACAATTAACATAATTTATTCATCTTCTTCTTAGACAGCGTAACAAATAAGCCTTTTTAAAATAATTTTGGAAATAGTAACAGACTAATTCTGAATAAACAACAGAGTAACTATAGATAATAATGCAATAATAATGATCAGTGTTCTTTTCAATACTTTTATATGTTGCGAGATGCCTAGGGTTATACCTTGTGAGGTTGCCTAATGGATTTCAAACCCATTACACTAATTACTATCCATCAACTCTTCGCTTCCTCATTCCTTAAATATCAACCAGTTGGTTTCCTGATCTTTGTATCTTATTTTTTATTTAACACTTTAAAGCATCCACAGGTGTTCAACTGTGACTGTTTTAAATGATGGTATGGGTAATTAGAGAACTATGGCACTTATATTCCCTTCCTTAATGGCTACCTACCCCTCTCTCATTGCATAAAATATTTTAACATTTTCTTTAATTGATTTTAACTTTTATAAAATTTTCCTTAAAATGCAATTGCATGACTTAAACGGTTAACTTTTAATTCTAGGAAAATGTTGCAATCTTGTATATACACACACGCACTGACTACTAATATGTGTGGGTTTTGATAATAAATTATACATATACCATAGGAGATAGGTTGATTTAAATAAACATGAAGCAAGTATATCTGTGTACAGATATACACCACTTCAGCATAATATTATTTCTTCAAAAATATTATAAATGTATTATGATAATATAAGCTCATCCAGTGATGAATTTACACAAAATACAAAGAACTCTTGAATTTACATAATAACTCTATAGTTAAAATAATGATAATAATAATTGGGAATCTTAAAATCAGACCAATTGCTTGCAAAAGTAAACATTCTTTAAATAATAAATGTATAATTATTATGTGCAAAAACATATAATATTTATGAGATAGTTAGTTATTGTGTTTAAAATCTTAAAAAATCTCATACCTGTGTACTTTTAATTTATTAACCTGTGGATATATTACATCTAAAAATTTTATATTTTTGGACAATAGAGAAAGATAAATCTATATTGAAGAAATTTAGATATAAAAATATAAAATTCAAGAATTTATGTGTAAATATAAAAATATATTAATAAATGAAGTACTGCTTAATTGACAATTATATAAATATAAAATTATTAAATAATTGAGGTGAAGCTAATAAAAATAAAGTTTAAGTTTTATAAGGCATAGAAGTAATTAGATTATTAAAAAATAATAAAAGTGAATAATATATTTATATTAATAGTTGTTCTTGAATATTATAGTCAGGAATATATATTTGTTTTATATTTATATTGTATGTTTTATTTAATATTAACTGGCTTATTTTGGATTTGATTATATTTATTTGTTTTATTATGTATTGTTATATATTTTATGTTGTTTTTAGTTTTTTATTGTTTACATTTTTATGGTATTATTTATATAGTTATGTATTTAATTTTATTTTGTTCATTATATCATAGCTCTGAAGAAGACTATAGGACAATCGAAACATAAAAAAATAAAGGGCTTTTGCTAAAAAGTGTTAAAAGTAGTTTGTTTAAATTATATTTATATAAGATATTACAGCAAAATATAGGAAAGGGTGATTTTGGTAAAATTTCTAATAAAAGTATCAGCTTGTACTTTTTTAACAAAATATTCTTAAAAGTTCAAAAATGTATAATTAAATAATAGTTAAAGAGAAAAAATATAATTAGCTGAACTTAATTAAGATTGTAATTATGAGATTGTTTAATTACATAATTATAAATGGTTATAAAGAATGGAAAAACAACCTGTAATTACAGTTAGAGACAACAACTTTTGATAAGCAAGAGTAGGGTTTGAGGGACAGATAAAAAAACATTTTTGCCAGGCATCAAGGTTATATATAAAAAAATTAAAGCTGGAAAATTCACTCATTAATAGATTTATGAACAGATCAATTCATGCATTCATTTTTTATATGGCAAGTGCATAAAATTGTAGTGTAGCAAATAATCTGAATTAGAAAAGATTAAAAGCAGGTATAATTATGGCAAGTTATTACATCTAGGTACTATGTAAAAAAATCGGTAGTCTTCTCTTAGCATTTTGAAACCGCGAGAGGTGTACTTCTTATGTAAACAAACACAAATATTATGTTACCCGACCTTTTTTTTTTATTTTCAACTTTAACATTATTTTCTAAAATGGAATAATTATGTTTTTAAATTACATTATACATTTTAATGCCTTGCAACATTTTGCAAACTATTTTTAAACAATTTACGAAATGACATTATTTTGTAAAAAACATTACTTTCAAAAATACAAGAATTACAATATTTTAAATTACATTTCACAAGTCAGCATGTAGTGCTGGAGTGTGCATAGGGGGGGGGGGGGCTGATGGTTTTCCGGTCTGAAAGATTGGCCAAAAGATGCAGTACTCAATTTATGAAACAACATTATTTTCTAAAATACAATAATTACATTTTTAAATTACATTAGAAATGTCAGTGCGTTATGCTGGAATGTGCAGGGGGATGGTTTTGCCAGTCCAAAGGATCAGCCAAAAGATGCAGTACTCTGAGTCAAACCAAGATTATGATTTGCAAAACAACGTGCAACCTCAGGCATTTTATTTGTATTGTATCTGTTCTTAATCTGACCAAAAGATGCAATACTTTGACCAGACCAAGCTTATGATTTCAAAAACAATGTGCAATCTCAGCCATTTCATTTGACTCGTAACTGTTCTCGCACAAATGTGTCTTCTTGCATGACTTGTGTGAAATGGTGCTTGGACCAACCCTTTTGCAATTATTTTCACATTCCATGAGGTGTAGGGAAGTGCAGAGATGGGCTTACAATTATTAGTATGTACTAGTATGTCAGTTATGGTGTAAGGTCACTATTATGAAGGCATATTACAACAGTTATGGCTAGTTAAATTCCAAACACTCTCACATTCTATAAGCCATAACTTTCTATGCAAAAGCACAGAAATATTGGGTCATGTAAAAGGCATATTTCTGTGTGTTTGCATAGAAAGTATGCTCTCTTGCAGTTTCAATACACTAAGAGAAGACTACCAAAAAATCATGTAGCATGAAAGTATTTTTTAATACTAATTTTATTCTTTGTCAACAATATGGATTGACTGCACCTAGAAATACTATCTATGCGATGCTTCATAATTAGTAGCTCAAAGATTAAATAAAATTCAGCTAATTTTCTATTGTGATGTCTTGATAGCCTACTACTCAAGTATTGTCCTAATTTGCTGAAATGAAATTATATAAAGGATTTGAATCCCAAGATGTCTGATGAAAAACTAGAGAGTGTAGTAAAGAAATAACAAAATACTACTATAGTGAAAACAAATCTATAGATTTAAAAAGGTACTAGATAACAAGCTTACTAATTCTTAGACTCACAGTAAGACTTTTTTCATGCTTATATATCTAGGCCTAAATTATTATTTTTTTAATATCTTTCTAAAATAGTTGTTTATTCATTTTATTTTTATTACTTAACAGATTACTGATTTGATTTGTTATATTTTTTTGCTCCTTATTGTGATTCAAATGCTGTAATTGCATTTATTTAGGGAATTGTGGGTAAAAGCTATGTTGAATGAATTGTTATGAAATACGATATATATATATGATGTTAATGAAATAGAATTATAGCTGTCAGCAAGATATAGTAATTTAATTTGATTAATGGAGACTACATATTGCAACTAGTTTTTTTTCTCCTCTTCATATGAAAAAAATGTGCTAATATATTTTTCTGTTCTATTAGTTCAGAGAATTACAATTTCATTATATCTCTGTATATATATAATCGTTGATAATTTTAATCAACCACATCATTTTACTATTATTTTACTTAAGGATTAATCCGGATACAATATTCCTTTTAAAGAACTTAAAGTTTAGAATTTCATATTAAAACTTATAATATTATTATTAATTATCGTTAGACATTTCAAAACTACGGCTTTGTCTTTATCGGACTAAAGATTATCTTCTAAAGTATATATAGACTCATGCCGAGAAAAGATCATTTAAATGTCAATTTTTCTTTTTGTGTTTTTTCAATAACTGAGTACAATAATCATAATCAATTGATAAAAAGGTCATACTGACAAAAAAAAGTAACAATTAAGACTGATAACAACAATGATAATATCAGTTATAAAAATAAAAAGAATAATAATATTGTCATCTATCACATGCATAATTTTTGAGCCTGGGAAATTTAAATGAGATATTTCTTTCCTTAATATAATTTAATTTAAGTTAAGGAAATCAATCCATTACTGAAAATAAACTGAAAAGCTCTATAAGAAATAATAATATAAACAATTTTATTAAAACAACTATTAAATTTGAACGATTTAAGTATCTAAACTTTTAAATTCTTTAAAACAAACATTGGTGTCCGACTAATCCTTAAGTAGCTCTTTTGTTCTTGAAACTAAATTTACTGAGCCATTCTTATTTAAGTCTTGTCTCATTTCTATTGTATATTTAAATAAAATAACTTGTTAAAGTTCCTGGATGTGTTTATGCTCTAGGCTGGAAAATATGTCAGTATAATGGGAAAGGAATTAGGATTTTATGACACGAGGATACAACATAAAATGAAAATGCACCAGGAACTTATTTGATATATTAATTTATAATTAAAGCAGTCTGCCCCACACATTAATGGTTGGATATCGTTGATGAAAAGGAAATATAACCTGTCTTTTAATATTATTCAATGTGACCTTAACAAATTGAGAATATTTGGTTTTATTATCATCTTAATTATTAACTGAAAACCGAGTTCAGAATCTCTATATCACATAAAACATTTGCATAACTTTTTTCTTTTCCATTTTTCCTATAATTAAAATATACATAAATTATCAATAGATTTGTGGTAATAGTATTTTACATGTAGTGTAGAACTATTTCCATCATCTAGATCAGTGTTCTTCAAGATCCGCATGCTAGACGGGTAGTAAAAAGTTTGTAATAATAAATAATAAGAGTTTAAACTTTTAATTAATATAGCCAATTTTTATTTATTTTTTCATCTCATTTTTACCCAATTAAAAAAAAAAAGAAAACAGAACGAAAACAAAATCTAATCAATCATTCATAAATTAATTTGTTTTTCTAGTTATCATAGATGTTTATGGGGGTTAGAATTAAATTCTTTATTACTTTTCTAAAAAAAAATTTAAAAAAAGTATTTTATTATATAAACTCCATATATATAAAACTTTATCTTATATATTTAACATTGTTGTTTTGATCAGTTATAACAATTATGCTTATCTTTAAGAAAATTTATCTATAGACTTCTGCCGGTCTGCGAAATCTTATCCTTATTTTTGCTGGTCCGCGGAACCTTATCCTTATTTTTACCGTCTGCAGGTGTGAAAAGGTTGAAGACCATTGATCTAGATGAATTGTTAAATATTTTTAAAAAATTCAAATTTTATTTATATTTTTCTAAATACATTTAATTATTAGCAAAATGATGTTTATACACTATGTATTGTTATTTTGGCATCCAGACCTGCAGATGAACGGAGTGAAGTTACTGCACATCTGGATGGGTGTTGAGAGCTATGTTTAATCTTCTTCAGGGAATTTTTTTTTACATATATTAGAAACTATGTAATCACACATTTATATAATTATTCTTTAGTCAGGGTGTTGGGATATTTATTTTGTCATTGTGAATTCATACCCTATGAATGGGATATTTTGCCTAATGGGCAATCCAGGTCTGCAGAGTGATGAAGTGATGTCACTGGATGGATGAAGAATAGTCTTAAAATCATATTGTGCTTAGGGTTTTGAAATTGTTTGGATAAATGTATTTCATGCACATTTGAGGTGATATGATTTGTGATCTGGATGCGCAGGTGGTAGAGTGAAGTCCCTGCAGATCCGGACATATATTACATTATTATAACAATCAGTTCATTTATATTGCAACTTTCCAATTGTAATGTATTAATGATCTGACCATATAATTTATGGAATTTTTAGTCTGTAAAAGTTTTATAATTTTGTAACTTGGATGGTGGTGTGTGTGGGGGGTCTCTGGGTGGAGTTTTTATGAGATACCTCATCTAGTTGGAGACCCTCCATACAGACTGACTATGCCATTGTCCTTTGCCTATGTTAATATATTGTAAATTTTTACTTTGGCCTCACAGCACTTGGCGATGAGATACAAATAAACTTCTTTTGGAACAAAGTTTCAATTAATATTGTATCTTTTTTAGGTATGTCTGGGCTCACCAATGACAATTAATTTGGAAATGAAATTGATATTTTTTAACTTCATGAATATTAGATCTAAGGTGCTTTAACCAATTAGACTAATTTGCTATAAATAATGATTGATCAATAACAATTTTACTTACTTAGAGTCTCCTCCTGATTTCTCCACTTTGATCTTTTAAGGGTAGGATTTATAAGTAATTTTCAAACATTATGAATTAGCATATAGATATAAACCTAATATTCTGGTATTTTCACAATTCAACATAAAAATCTATGAATAATATTCACTTGTTTTCATAGATTTATATGTTGAATTGTGAAAATACCAGAATATTAGGTTTATCTCTATATGCTAATTCATAATATTTGAAAATTACTTGTAAATCCCATCCTTAAAAGATCAAAATGGAGAAATCAGGAGGATACTCATAGATGAGTATGTAAAATTGTTATTGATCAATCATTATTTATAGCAAATTAGTCCAATAATAAATATAAGCACTTTTCAAATTTTTGATTAGATATTATGAACAAAACAACATCATACGACTATGTATCTATCTTTGATTATGTGTAACCTATGTTGTTAGAGGCAATTCTTTTCATTTTGAACTAGTGCTACATTGAAATAATGCATTGTTTCATGGAGTGTTATAATGAAAGATGGGTTGTCTTAACCCATTGTTAGCATAATACTCAAAGAGTAAAACTACCATTTATGTTATATGATAATGCAGTGACTAATCAAAAACTGTAGTAAATTCTGATTGTAACCATGTCTAAGTAAGTTGAATTAGTGCATTAATTAGATATAAGAATTTGAAACAGTAACATACTGGTAAACATAAAATGTTAATGAAGAAATTAAAATATAAATCAAAGGAAAGTCAAATGCATATTATATATATTTAAATGCTAGAAAATTTAATGAATATTCTAAAAATAATTTTATAGTTTTCACCCATGGTATAAAAAAGTTAGGCATAAATTTTAATTTCTAGCATTGTAAATATATAAAACTATAAAAACCAATACATGTAATGCATACATATACTTTATCATGGATAAGCATAAATATCATATGCATATGCATACTTGTAATAGATTATTTTAATAGCAACGCCATTACAAAAATGAAAAACAATAATAAACAATGATACTTGAATATTTTAAGCATTTAGTTTTTCAGAATTCAACAGATGTTACATATTAAGTAAATAACTTATACATACA
Source organism: Epiperipatus broadwayi (assembly GCA_028023455.1). Lineage (NCBI taxonomy): Eukaryota > Metazoa > Onychophora > Udeonychophora > Euonychophora > Peripatidae > Epiperipatus > Epiperipatus broadwayi. The sequence continues at coordinate 2,956,374 of JAQFVV010006278.1, read as the reverse complement.
GTCTAATAATTATAATAATATATTTATGCTGTGTTTTAAAAAAAAACTTTGCAGAAATTGGAATATTGATAGAAATATATTTAATAACAGAAAAATATATAAAATTAAATAAAATGTATAAACCCTTTTTAGTACATTATTTATTTTAAAAGTTATTAAGCAGAAATTCATGATTTTCCTTTTTAAATAATAAAATAAATGCTCTGACAAATTTGCTGCAGCATCAGAGTTGCAAAATCCAAGATCAAGATCCATGGATCCTGGTTCCAACTTTATCATTTTCAATATTTGAACTTTCTAGCAATTCCTGAACAATAAATATTAAATATTTTTTCCCTGCCTGCTTGGGTAAAACAATACAAAGGCAGACATTGGAACACAAGGTCCAGGGATCATAGGCCAATTCTATCACTTCTAATGCTCAAATTTTGACTTTGCACGCAATAAACCATTCAATTATTAATCAATAAATATGCAAATGATTTTAACTCATTTTTTTACTAAGTTCAAAATATTGGAATGCAGGTATGAAAACGCCTATACTGTAGGGAAAAAAATGTATATATTAAGTTCAAAATTGTACATTTTTCCAATTCCAAATATAAACACCACTTACATTTTACTAAAAATCAAATGTAATTATTAATTTTTTTAAACCAATATTGTACATCATTACACAACTGATGTACACATTCTTGGGATAACTGAAGAGATCTGGTTCAGTCAAAATGCATATTAAGATCCATTTCATATTCATGTTTATACCATGTGTTTGAAGTAAAAGTGATAATAATGACAGTTATTATTTATCTAGATTCTAGATACAAAATGTAATGTTGATTTCAAAATATACATGTTTAGATATTTAAAAACAACAATAGTAATCATTGCTATAGTATGTAATGTTATTATTACTGACAGTCATAATATGCTATGCACTGAGACAATTGGACTCAATCTTGGTTCTTGAATGTCATGTGACCTACAAAGTACAGTAGTTACTCTTGTGAAAACCAATTTCAAATTGAGTAAATTTGATTTCCACTAAATTATTGTTAATAATAGCTTTTAAATATAACTGATGTCTAGAAAATAATTGTATAATTGTAAACAACTTTAATAAATTGGAAAGAAAGCTTTAAGACAGCAAAATGTACTTTTATTTAATGATAAAAATTCGCACATGCACAGGTCATGCAAAAATAAATAATAAAGAGTAAATAAATGTTTAGAATATGATGATTAAATCAAGCAAAACGTACGTTTAAAACAGCATTCAAATGACTAATTAAAAAATAACAATTTGACATCTGATATAAGTAATTGAAGAAATGTATTGTCATTAAACAGGAAGTATGTAGTCTTGTAACTATCTTGTCTATATCAAAACAGATTTTATTATTTAGAAAGTCAAAAATTATTTTGAGAGATCATTATTCTATTGCAACAATATAGAATAAATGTTTAATGTCAATGTTGATCACCTTATTGTTACTAATCTATAACCAGAGGGTTTTCTCTGACAGGCAGAATTTTTTTTAAAAAAAAAATTAAACAGGATCAGTGAAAGACTTTTTGTTTTCATGCGGAAAGAATTCCAGATTAATTGATAGTTGTATAAAGAAAGTAATGTACATTAACTACAGTGTGTGTTTAAATGTCGGTCTTCCTGGCTAGATGAATTAAAATAGCTCTGATTAATTTTTTTCGCAATTTATAATAGAAGTAAACAAGCATATTATTATATATCAGGAGCAAAGATATATAGAGAAAATACGCTATAGCTAACAGAAAACTGCAATAAGAGTCATGGATAACATAAATAACAACAGCCTTAAAAGGTAATAATTAAGTTATTGGTGTTGTTCCGCTATATCACGGTATTACCACGTTTTTCATTTACATTAGAAATACTGAATAAATATTTTTGACATAATTTAACTTCATGTCAGACGTATTTAATATAGGATTTCTAATATCTAAATTGTGAAAAGATTACTTATAGCAAGAACAATTAATTTTTACTACTTAAATTCATCTAGCCAGAAATTCAATTGATATGATAAATGTGTAAATAATGGTAATTATTTATTCAATAAATCAAATTAATCTATACATCTCAACTTGCTTTCAACTAAGGTACTAATCCAGATCCATCTTATCTTGATTGGAGTGAATATTCATCACCACAGACCAATAAGATAAGATAATAGAAGGACAATGGGTAATGATACTTAATGAATCCAATCTACTTTCATTATGAATAGTGATCTAAATATAAATAGTCAGTCCAGTTGAAGGTAAATTCAGATAACAAATTATAGTCAAACCTGAATGGCAACATGCTCATTGTTCACTATATGGTTAAAGCAGTGTGGGGAGTTCAAGTTTGAACTGGAAGCTGCCAGAACATAAACTAGACAAGCAGCAAGCTGTCTCAGAACAACTGGAAGTCTCACTGTACCTATACTTGAGGCAAGCTGTCATGGTACAGTTGGACATGTTAGATAAACCTAGATGGGCACCTGAAGTCCCTTACAGTAATAGTTGCATACATCTAAATGTTATACCAAACTAAGGTACCAGATATATATACTCTGTAAATAGTAAATATATGCCAAAAATTTTGTAAATATTGTATATATATATGTTAAATAAATATTCAGTTATATTTATGAGTCTGTGTTTTTACTATCACACATAAATGCAACATATTTGGCACAGTTGACAGAATCTTTCCTTGAAGGTTGTTTAGATCTGGGTTATACTTACTAAAAACTAGCAGCTAACATTATTAACATATCAATAAAAAAAATTAAAAAATCAAATATGAGTGATTACTTGTTAACTGTAAAGAAAAGTCAAAAAAAAAATTGTTTCTCTCTCTCTCTCTCTCTCTTGGCAGAAAAAAAATTACTTAGAATAGCTAAAATTGGCTCATTAAAAGAGTAATCCAGCCTGTCCTGAAAATTGGCTTCCAACATGGATTGAGTGTTTCTGTATATGCAAACTAATCAAATTAAAAAGTGTGAATTAAAATTACCAACACTTGTATCTGTCTGCATATCTTAAATGTATGAGATATTTTATGCACAAGAAGCTACTGTGCTGCCAGCTGACCTTGATTTTGGTAAAGCATTATCTCTGTTCTCAAACTTTTTCTGCCCAAGACATTCTTTAACAATAATTAGGAATATCACTTCAATCTCTTTACACAAGGAAGAAAACGAAATATTTTGCTGCTAAAATCAGAAATCTAGCTTTAAACTGTGTCAAGAGGCCCTGAGAGATCATTTACTTTGTGGAATAAAAAATCACTACCTTAGGATCAAGATGTTGATGGACCCTGATATCACATTTGATTCAGCTGTCTTTCAGACAACTCTAGCTGAATCAACAGTGAGTCCTTTAAAAATGTACTACAGTATTAAATTTGTCAATCAGAAAACTGGTCAAACAAATACCCAGCTGTCAATAGAAAAAAACACCCAAAAAAAAATTCACACTAGCAAATAAACATTATTGTTATATATATGACAAACCAAAGATAGGCACATCAAATGTCCACATCGGTATACAATATGTTAATATTGAGAGCATGTCTACCAGTTATAAAAACAAAAATCCATTCCAAAAAAACCCAGAAAGGCAATGTAAAATCAAATAAAATGAACAATGCTTATATAAAAAATGTGAGAGGGATTGATTCAGCTTGTAAATGCAAAAAATTTCATTAATGATGTATGTCAAAAAAAACATGGTTTATCATTAAAAAGAAAAATAATCATTGAATGCATCCCAACAGGAGAGTGATTATTGACTATCAAGGAAATCAAATATTACCCTTGGGTCAATCAAGAATTAAAGTTACTGTATCTAATAAAATAATGCATTTGCCTCGTAATTGGTATGCTAGTATGCATAGCAATTTATTAAGCTGTGATTGGTTCATTCATAAATAAAATCAAAAAGGGTCTATCCAGAGGTAATAGATGATAAACTGGGTTTGAATTCTAGGACAATTCCAGGAAATAAGTGCTAAAATACAGGTAGATGCTCAAGTCTTATGCTAAATGTTCAAGAGAATTAGTAAATGAGTAACATCATTTTTCAAACAGCTGATAGACAGCAACACCACAGAAACACAAACCAACTTATATTGAACTATATGTCACCTATCAATAGTGAAGAATCACCATCCAACAGTGAAGAATCATCAGCAGTCACCAGCCAGCAATGATGAGTCTACAAGATTCAAAATCATTAGACATGTTGAAGTTATTGAACCTGATGAAGTGAGAAAGTGATGAATATGTCTACCTAAATATTTGAATGACTACACCCTCCAGGCTAATTTTAGCCAGAGGAAAAGAATGTTACAACTCAACTTGCCTGCAACTAATGGCCCAGTCCAGATTCAATCTTACCTTGATCAGATTGAGCATTCATCATCACAGAGCAATAGATAAATGAATAGATAAAGTATATCCAATAGCAAACAACAGGCCAATGAGTGATGATGCTCAGCGAATCTGATTGCTTTCATTATGGATGGGGATCTGGATACAAATAGTCAGTCCAGTTGGAAGTAAAATCACACAACAAAAAATTACTGTCATACTTGAATGACAGTATGTTCACATTAAAAATGGAAGCTAGTTATCACAGAACAGCTGAAAGTGCAACTGCACTTGCACATGAGGTAAACCTAGAAGGTACTAAAGTCATAGTAATAGTTACATGGTAACTAAATACTATATCAAGCCATTGTATCGGATGTACAGTATAGCAAACAATATTGTATAAACTCTGTAAGTAGTATATATATATGTCAACAGATTTAAACAATTTTGTAAATATTGTATATATATGAAATATTGTCTCATTTATATGAATCTGTGTTTATTATTATCACACATAAACACAACATTAATATTATCTGAGAATTACCATTATAATTGAGGAAATAAGATTGATAATTCATTTATGCTTAAATATGCTAATGTATCCATTCTCATATGGACTGTTTCAAGTTCATATCAATGGAATTATGGAATATAAAATGTATATTAAGTATATATATACAGTAAAAATATTTCTTTGTAATTATATCATTATATTCATACTTATCATGAGTCAAAGGCAGTCAACACAGAAGCAAATTGTTTTCCCTCTGAATGTTAGTGTTAGCCATCAGAGAAGGTTTCACTACCAGTAAAGCAGAGTAATTAAATAACACAAAACATTATCCAAGACTTTATTCTAAACGTGGAAAAAAAATTATTTTCTCGATGGTAAGGTAAAAATATCACTTCACATTTAAAAAAAAAAAAAATTAATAAAATTCAACAAAGTTCAAAAAGGTTTGTTTCGATAATTTACCAAAACATTTAAATGAGATATTATTTTATATAGCGCTATGTTTTTTTATGTGATAGTAATATTAGCGATAAAGCCAATGCAACTAAAGAATGATGGTTCGTAAATTGCAAAGATTTCGCAAGTGTCATTCGTTCAAACATAACAAATGTAATTTAACGTGATCGTGTAACACCTTCATGCTCTTATTTCCACACTTAAGATTTGCCCATACATAAACGCTTGGGTCGAAAGAATGGGTGGATTCATTCCATTCTTTCTAAAATACTATATCTCATGTCTGGAAAAATTGAGTATTCATTTATAATTTATCTTTAAAGCGCATGTGCATTACCTTAATCGCTAATATTACCAAAACAATTAAATGTAAGATTAATCATTTTTGCGTTGTGTTAATAATATATAAAAGATTAAAAGTTTTGTTTCTTAAAAATTTTATTTTTCAGAGCATTGAATGAGAATGTTAATTTATTCCAAAATAATAATAATGCAGGTAGAATATCAATAATCTGATATTCATTATTCAAAAACGTCTATAATTAAAACAAAATTTCAAACATGATCTTCAGCCTTTTACAATTAGCAAATTTGTTTTGTAAAAAAAAAAAACTTAGTAAATCCCTATTGCTACTGTTTTAATTTAGAAACCTAATTGCTCTAAATTAACTGTTATTTATTTATATTTTAACGCTTTTGGATTAAAGATGTGTACTTGTAATAGTAATAATAATATGAAAAGATAATTTAAATTCAATATGAAAATGAAGTGTATTAATTTTTTTTTTAAAAAAAAACGATGAAAATAAAAAAATAATTTCTAAATGCCTCAGGAATAGACAGCAAAAATCAATGTAGTTCTTGATTATTTACATAGGCTTTTGACTCTAATATTACCATCACTGATAAAGCTAGAAAAACAAATAGTTTTAAATCTGTCCCAAACTTTGTACTATACATGGATGTTAATTTCTCAATTCCTGGATATGTTGATATAAAAAATCATTTTCATTTTGTTTTATGTTTGTATGTAGATTAGAATTTTTAGTTCTGATTTAGTTTGTGCTCACAGCCATTTTGAAATCTAAAAACTACTGCTGACCCATCCAACTGATAAATGACTAATATTGAATAAAAGTACTTTAAATACATATTTTAGAAATTATAAGCTAGTAAAAATAATATGCTTTATTTTATTAGGGATTTTTTTTTTTTTTTAATTTTACCTTCATAAAATATTTGAAATACGATGGTGCAAAGTGCTGGAATATGCGGGAGGGAGAAGAATGATTTGGCTAATTCGAAGGATTGTCCAAAAGATGCAGAAATCTGATCCAACCAAGCTTATAATTTCTAAATGCTAAAAGATTATACTATATGCCCATATGAAATAAAGCATATTATTTTTACTAGCTTATAATTTCTAAAATATGAATTTAAAATACTTTTATTTATCATTTGGATGTATCAGCAATGATTTTGACTGGTCTTTAAATTTCAAATGGCCGTGAGTGCAAACTAAATCAACATCAAATTTTTCCCCCATTAATTGGCACTTTTAAAATTTATCAGAAATTAAGAGTATGTCCAAAAACAAAAATGTTCATTAGTTTAAAATTTCGATGGTAACAAGGTAGAAAAACTCAATAATGCTTGAGACATATATAAAAGTTATTGTAATTAAGTATTTATTTATACAGCGCTATGTTGATAAATTGTAAATGTAGATTAGTGAAAAGTTACTGTAGTATACTGAATGCTGTATTAAACTCTGCATGTTTTAATGCAGTGATAGGGGAATAGACTCCAAAGCTCAAGGTTCTGGTATTTGAACAGTTTATGAATTCCTGAGCAATGAACCATTCAATTATTTATTTATTTACTGAATACTGTATTTTAAAAATGCATGAATAATTAATTTTAATAGTATAGTGAAACAGGAAGATTGCTCTGCAAATCTTCGTTTCACCTTTCTCTTACATTTCACCTACCCTTATACCTAAATTCGAATCCCAAATCGTTCGTAGTGTGTCTGTACGGCCATTTATATACTAAAATCCCACCTAAAATAAACCACATAGGCATTATTACTCGTGGAGTCCAATTTTCAACCCTTTATTTTTATTGATATATAAATGTCGAGTATGTGCATGTTTACATATTCATTTAAAAGGTTATATAGGTAAAACTACACACAGACTACGATGATAACTGTTAAATATTAAAATCAATCATTGGAATTATATTATTGGATTGTGGTTGTTGAGTTCATTTATTTTAAAAATATTGTGTTGCAATATTTATTTTCTATTGTAGGTAAAATAATAATTATTAAAAGTAGTTTATAAACGGATTCATGCAATTACAATCTAAATGTGAAATAATTTAATATTTTTCTAAAATTATAAAGTTCCCGCCATTGAAAATTATATAAATATAAAATAAGGCTAGGTTGAGAATATAATAGATTTAAAGTAAAACATTTTGGATTATAAATTCACACTTCGTATGTCTACTTGGGAATTTCCAATTAGCAAAAGTCTTCAACAGAATGAAATAAATGTTTTAATCTTCTTTCAATCTGAGCATTTACTGGAATTTATAATTGTAAACTAAAAAAAAAAACCTTAAAATGGATTCCTTCTGATGTTCAGATAAGAAATAACTAATTGATAAGAATGCAAAAGGTTAAAGGTTTGTCATGCCCCAAGGCAGGTTCTTTTATAAGATAAACAGTATATATTGAATGTTTTTTTTTTTTGAAGGAAGGGAAGAAACAAAAGCTGATTCTGATTCTGATGCTGTTTTTCTGCTATTTGATTTTGCGTTTTGATTTTATTTTCTGAGGTTATAATTTTTTTTATTCTGAGAATTCGGACGGTCTGAATTATTATTTTCGGTATGCTGATCCTGATGTTTTGCTGACCGACCATCCACGACTTAAATAATCCGCTTTCAAGAAAATGTACAAAATGCTGACCTATCATAGAACCGCCAATATGACTGAGTAGAGTCGGCACCGTGGCTATTTTCCTTTCGGAAATAGCTGGCCGCTGCCGATGTACCATCTGACGCATCACCAATATGCCTTAAGGAACTGCCTATGCTGCTGCAAACAGAGACTGAATTAACATGCTGCTAAATCTTATCCACTCCTGAAATGTACTCCAGCTTCAACCACCAAAGCAACTGAAAGGTAACAAAATTAACCCAAGAGCTCTTGTGATCTAAAACCCGCTATAGCAAAAACAAACTCCCTTTTTCTCACCACACTTATTATCATGTATGTTTTAAAATGTATATTTAAATTTATTGCTCGATCTAAACCTTGGGTTAATATCAAATTTAAATTGTTTTATTTGCGTATTTTATGGGCTTGCATAGCATCGACCGAGCGAAGCAAATCTTAATTAATGATACTCCCCATTCCTTATAAAGAATATAATTTTACGTTCATGAGTCCCTCCCTTAAATGAGATTTAGTAAGCCGCTCGTTCGATGACTATATTATTTTCTTTATAATACCTAGATTTGATTCATAATCTTCCAGGATGTATGCGAGGTGTGGGAATAACTATTGGCAGATGTGGGAGTGTGTGGGTTAATTACATTTTACTTAAATTCTCGCACTCACACCGTCCTTTTAATGTTAAACCCCATTATTTGTTTTAAGTATTTCTATTGTTATTCTGAGTTTGGGAGAGTGTAGACGCTTTTCATCAATGCAGTGAATTGCTTATGTGCCCAATCTTTCGTTATGTCTCCTTTTTTTGAATCGATTATATATATATTTTAGTGTTGCTGGCAAGGGTATTCGATGTTGAGATCACTTTGTTCTTTAAAAGGGCTTTAAACGGCCAAGTCCGTTTCCCCTTTACTTCTTCCTGCGGTTTCCAGTCAATGTGTATACCAGAGCGTCACACCTGGGGATGCTGACACAGTTCTTCACAGCCATATGCTAGCATACTCCGATCTTTAGGGCTACGGCCGAGACCAATGTGGGGTGCAACATATGCGTCTGATTTTATGATTTATTTCTTTATTGTCGTCACAAAGTTCCTGTAGTTTAAATGGACTACCACCCTCCATCGTTTCCTAAACCTTGCAAGTACCACTGAATTCCTTTTTAAGTACTTTAAGATAATATCATACTCACACATATATTTCCGCACTAAGCAAGTCGCTGCTGCCAAGCTCATTGGAGCCGCTCTGCATTTATTCTGAAGTCGCCTTTATCGTAAAACTATTTAATATCTTTTATTATAAATAATTCCAGTACTCTTATTCTTGGGCTTCGCAGGTATTCAAGGTTTAATAAGGCACATTCGTAAGCGATAATTGACCCAGGTTATAGATTAACGAGTAAAATGATTTAATCAATTGTAGTTAACCATTTGATGCCACTATTTAATAAGTAAATAGTGCCAGAAATCATATTTAGCCACTTAATAAATCATGTTAATTTAATCAATTCTTTACGTTAGTGTTTATTTCCTGATTCATCTCATTGTCTCGTATTGTCTGGGTTATACACGTATCTATTAAGACGTTCCAAATGCTAGCTGTTAATTTATTTATAAATCTCATGTAGTCTCTTCTCTCTCTCTGACCACCGCGGCCTGAAAAGATGTTGCTATGGTGATGGCGGGTTCGGGCTCCATCGTATTTGGTTGCATAGTCGATCTGCTGTATTCGAATCCATTATGACAGGCCCTGAGCCCACTTGTGGTGCTGCTTTTCGAGTGTGGTGGAGAAACTGTGCAACTTGTTTATGAAATGTGCGAATTCTTACCGTTACATAGTAATTTTTTTTTTGAGACTGTCGCCTTAACGTGGAGCAACGAGATAAACACCCACATTCCCTGAGTAAATTTTTTTCCCACTGTTGATATATATTATATTAGTCATGCAAATCCCTTATAGTTGATATTTATTAATGTGTGCTTTATATCATATAAAATAATAGTGTAATTATTTAAATCTAAACCCCGTAATGTTTTTCCAAGTCCCGTGAGTAATTTTACTCTTAATAAGGATTAATTGTATATATTTAAGACTTCCTTGAAAATGCAAAAATGTGTATAAAAGTTTTGTTTGACTTGGGCGTTTGAATATTAGTTAAAGATAGACAAACCGTTAAACTTGCTGTAGTGCGTTGCGAGCTGATCATGAATTATTACTGAACAATTGAAAGTCACGCTATCATAATGTTTATTATTTAAGAATTTAAAATCACGCTATAAATATGGCGTTGAATATCTAATGGTTATTCCAAATGAATATTGTGACAAAATATATGTTGTAAAAGTTTTTTTTTTCTCTCTTGTCTTTTCCTCCGTGAAATAAGTTAGAGCTCGAGATGCAATACAGTGAGAATACTTCCATATCATATAGCCTAGACAAATAGGCGACCTTACAATGTAATAAATACGCCCATAGTTAAACGAAAGAAAATTTTTTTTTTTGCAAGGCTAAATCTATATAACAGTCCGTATTTTATTTGAACTGATGACATGGCGCCCCGGGATAGTCTCTATTGTAACGAGCACAGACGTTCGTTACATTGTTGTTGTTTTTTTTTATTTATTAAACATGAAAGTAAATTAAAAAGTTCGCATTTAAAAATTTTCTTTAAGAATTAAAAATTGAAATTAAATATCAACTTAAACTCTTATATATTAAATCGCACAGATAATGAAAAATTATTAAAATAAAAATTTATTAAAGAAAAAGTATTTTAAAACTAAATTTTAAAAAGATTTGGAGATAAAATTATATCTTTAAATTTATCTGTAAACATATTTTTGATTTGGAAAACAGGTTAATTAATCAGAGATGGAAATGATTGTTAATTAGTTAAATGTAAACCAGCCTTGGCATTTAAATGTAAAAACACCGGTCAGGTAAGAAAACAATAGAAACTTTCAGCAAATGAAATAAATCCATTTGGAAATCGGACCTCAACGAAAAGGATCATCTCATTGATGACGTAATGTTAAGTCAATCCTTCGAATACGTATAAAAGGAAAAATTTTGGAAATTATTAATTAGTGACTAGTTATTGATGATTATTACGATGTAACAGCTAGGTGTTAGTGCTGAGGGGATTGAAAAAGACGCACAGCTTCAATCCCTTCAGTTCTGTTAAGAAAGGAAGAAAAATGAGCCATCGTTTCTACATTGAGGACCAACTACACTAAAAAATCTCCGGATGGATAAATAAATCGGCCAACAGGATACCAATCTTTGGACGACGTGGGAATTCACGTTCAAATGGCAAGGAATATATGAAGATGAACTATTTAAATAACCGTAAGAACTTTAAAATTTATGAACAGTAAATTAAAAACTTTCCAGATTTAAATAATTGCAATATTATTCTATCTGACCAACATTATTTATTAATTAGTTATAATTTTATTTAATGTATTTATTTTGTAAAATCATTTCCATTTATTTATTTTTTGTTCTTTAAGTTTTATTATGATTTTTGTTTTCCGTTAAGTTAAATTATATAAATGTTAAACTTAAGTCGGGCGTGAATGGCTGTATAGATTTGTAAAGTTATATTAGGGGAGGGTAATCTTAGGTTATTTGTTTCGTGGTTAAATTGGGTCAATGGATTGGATATATTGATGTAGTTAGTAAATGTAATCGGAGATTCGCTACGGGCAGAATCGTTTATATATACGCCGCACTCACCCGTTTGCCTATGGAAGGAATTATAAGACGGAGAACGCAGTTCCTTTCTATGGAGTTTTTTTTTTTATTGTTCTTCTTGTTAGATAGATGTAATATTCCTATCTGATTGAGAGTCAATGTCTTTTCTTAATTCTTTTGGTGCTGCCGTATTTCGTATTACATTGAATACATCGATGTATCAGATGGATTGATGTCAGTTTGACTGCGAATTTTAGCCTAAGGTTAAATAGGGATAGAATATTTTTAATTTCAATGCAAATCTATGTAGTATTCAGACTCGATTCTAAATAAAAATGCATTAAATTTAAGTTGTTTATAGACGCTTGCATGGATTGTTTATCGGTTAACTATGTTTTGCGTTTTCATATTTGATCAAAATATATAGACATTCGATAAATAATGATACCTCACGGTGAGTATCTAAAATGTATTTATTCGGATGTCTTTTAAGTTATTGGTGACAATGCAAGTATCTTATGGTGAATACTATTGGGTTACATATAAATTTCCCTCCGCAATTGTCAGTAATCAATAATTTTATATTTTGATCGCTTATGCTTACTTTGGAATGTTTTTAACCGTGGAATCTATGTAACCGATCTATAGCAACTTATTATAACAAGCTTTTATAATCCCATCTGTGCGAACTTAATTAAAATGTAAAATTAGAATATAATAGTAATTAAAGGTAAATTAAAGTCAAAAATCAAAGTTAAAAATAATGTTAAATGTTAAAATGTAAACTAATACTAAAATAATTTTAAATCTTATATATATGTGCATAAATAAATGTTTGTATGTTAATTACTGGCAGTGGCTTATTTTATTTATATTTTAATGTTGAAATCTAATTAGATAAGATATGATGTTATTAAATCTCTGCTGCTCCCTGAGCTAGTGACATGGGCTAACTACCGGAATCAAAATTTAAAAAAAAAAAATAATAATTTTTTTTTTGACTTACGTATCTGCCTACTTTATAAATTTTTCTAGGTTCAAATGCCTAGATGGCGCCCCGTAGTGCAGTTTACATTAAGTCGCATTCTCCGGATCGTTACAACTGGCTTTCCCAATCTGGGGCCGATCTTTAATAAACCACAAATACCCTGAGCAAATTTTGTCAAAATGAAATATTTTTATCTGTTTACATAAAGTCGTATACTTTAAATCTGATAAAAGCACTGCCAGAAAGAAATAGCACATATATTAAAAACCAACGGAAAGATATAAAAAAATTTTAAAACTAATTTTTGTTAAAAAAAAAACAAAAAGTCAAAAGGTTGCAATAAATATGTTTTTTTTTTTTTTTTGTTGTTGATATATATTATGCTTTAACGTGTATAGGCGCGCACAGCCACGTAAGTTTATGATCGAAATGTGGTGCCTTACGATGAGTACCTTTGGGAATTACTTAAGTGTAACCCTATTTATGCATTTCAATCAGTCATAAATAGATTGGTGGTATTTATAATTGTTCTGCAAATATACACGTTTAAACCCATTATTTCTTAAAACATATTTATCTCAATGCAACCTTCTTTAAATAAATAATTTATAAAATAACTTGGTTGTTATGCCGTGTGTAAAAATAAAATGTATAAAATAAAATAGAACTCTTGTGGGGAGGGGTGTAAACGTAAATGGTCCTTAGGTAAGCGATAGTCAACATTTCATTTTTCTTTTTGTATATAGTCCTTTTGTAAAATTATTAACCGGATGTTTGTAAATGTCTTCGTCAATCGTGTACCATAATTACTAACCCTAAGTAAAATATTTTTTTTTGATCATTTTTTTTTAAGTAACTTTACTGATATGTAACGAGCACAGACGTTCGTTACATTGTTGTTTTTTTATTTTTATTTATTAAACATGAAAGTAAATTAAAAAGTTCGCATTTAAAAATTTTCTTTAAGAATTAAAAATTGAAATTAAATATCAACTTAAACTCTTATATATTAAATCGCACAGATAATGAAAAATTATTAAAATAAATATTTATTAAAGAAAAAGTATTTTAAAACTAAATTTTAAAAAGATTTGGAGATAAAATTATATCTTTAAATTTATCTGTAAACATATTTTTGATTTGGAAAACAGGTTAATTAATCAGAGATGGAAATGATTGTTAATTAGTTAAATGTAAACCAGCCTTGGCATTTAAATGTAAAAACACCGGTCAGGTAAGAAAACAATAGAAACTTTCAGCAAATGAAATAAATCCATTTGGAAATCGGACCTCAACGAAAAGGATCATCTCATTGATGACGTAATGTTAAGTCAATCCTTCGAATACGTATAAAAGGAAAAATTTTGGAAATTATTAATTAGTGACTAGTTATTGATGATTATTACGATGTAACAGCTAGGTGTTAGTGCTGAGGGGATTGAAAAAGACGCACAGCTTCAATCCCTTCAGTTCTGTTAAGAAAGGAAGAAAAATGAGCCATCGTTTCTACATTGAGGACCAACTACACTAAAAAATCTCCGGATGGATAAATAAATCGGCCAACAGGATACCAATCTTCGGACGACGTGGGAATTCACCTTCAAACGGCAAGGAATATATGAAGATGAACTATTTAAATAACCGTAAGAACTTTAAAATTTATGAACAGTAAATTAAAAACTTTCCAGATTTAAATAATTGCAATATTATTCTATCTGACCAACATTATTTATTAATTAGTTATAATTTTATTTAATGTATTTATTTTGTAAAATCATTTCCATTTATTTATTTTTTGTTCTTTAAGTTTTATTATGATTTTTGTTTTCCGTTAAGTTAAATTATATAAATGTTAAACTTAAGTCGGGCGTGAATGGCTGTATAGATTTGTAAAGTTATATTAGGGGAGGGTAATCTTAGGTTATTTGTTTCGTGGTTAAATTGGGTCAATGGATTGGATATATTGGTGTGATTAGTAGATGTAATATTGATTCGCCACGGGCAGAATCGCTTCATACGCCGCACACTTCCGTTTGCCTATGGAAGGAATTATAAGTCGGATACCGCAGTTCCTTTCTATGGAGTTTTTTGTTTTATTGCTCTTCTTTAGAGATAGATGTAATATTCCTATCTCATAAGAGGCAATTTCTTCTTTTAACCTTTTGTGCTGTCGTATTTTATTACATTGAATACATCGATATATCAGATGAATTGATGCCAGTTTGACTACGAATTTTAGCCTAAGGTTAAATAGGGATAGAATATTTTAATTTCAATGCAAATCTATGTAGTATTCATGCTCGACCCTAAATAAAAATGCATTAAA
Organism: Epiperipatus broadwayi; assembly: GCA_028023455.1. Lineage (NCBI taxonomy): Eukaryota > Metazoa > Onychophora > Udeonychophora > Euonychophora > Peripatidae > Epiperipatus > Epiperipatus broadwayi. Next base: position 2,941,024 of record JAQFVV010006278.1, on the reverse strand, counting down.
TTTAAGTTGTTTATAGACGCTTGCATGGATTGTTTATCGGTTAACTATGTTTTGCGTTTTCATATTTGATCAAAATATATAGACATTCGATAAATAATGATACCTTACGGTGAGTATCTAAAATGTATTCGGATGTCTTTTAAGTTATTGGTGACAATGCAAGTATCTTATGGTGAATACTATTGGGTTACATATAAATTTCCCTCCGCAATTGTCAGTAATCAATAATTTTATATTTTGATCGCTTATGTTTACTTTGGAATGTTTTTAACCGTGTAATCTATGTAACCGATCTATAGCAACTTATTATAACAAGCTTTTATAATCCCATCTGTGCGAACTTAATTAAAATGTAAACTTATAATATAATAGAAATTAAAATGTAAATTAAAATCTAAGGTAAAGTTAAAAAAAAATGTTAAAATGTAAAACTAATACTAAAATAATTTTAAATCTTATATATATGTGCATAAATAAATGTTTGTATGTTAATTACTGGCAGTGGCTTATTTTATTCCTTTTTTTATATATACTCTTAGATTATCTTATTAAATCTCTGCTATTCCACTGAGCTAGTGACATGGGCTAACGACCGGAATCAAAAAATAAAAAAAAAATTTTTTTTTTGACTTACGTATCTGCCTACTTTATAAATTTTTCTAGGTTCAAATGCCTAGATGGCGCCCCGTAGTGCAGTTTACGTTAAGTTTCATTCTCCGGATCGTTACACTATAAATGAAACTATTTCTAAAATAAATTTTTGTCGTCAATTTAAAAATTTTATTGATGTAAAGCTTAAATGTATATATTATTTTGAGAATCAAAATGCGTTATAAATGTGTTACCAGACAGTTAGATGTGAAGGGATCAGGAGATAAACAATTGTCCTAAAAATAAATGATCGTAAAAATATTTTGTTTTATATATTTGTATATATGACTTATATAGATGCGCATTTGTTTTAAATGAGGGAAAATAAAATAAATATGCCCGGATCTAGCGAACATTATATGGATAAGAGTAGGAGATTGGAGAAATTAGATTCAAGTAATAACAAAATAAGCAGCATGTTAAATATATTTTCTTTAGATATTAGTACTAAAATAAGAGTTAGTTTGCAGCAGATGGAAAACTTTATATGATATAAATTTTATGACAGTAAAAGTTAGTTAGGGCATTGGTGATATAAGAAGCAGCAAATAGGCCAAAAGACCGGAAGGGAAATAGCCGATTAGCCATTAGTATAGAAAAATAAAAAGTAAACCGCACAAAATCCTGAATCCAAATTAATATATATTTTGTAGTAAGTAATTTAGAATTGAATCGTAGAAACCATCATCAGTAGAGACAAAACAAATATGGAAGACCATCAATACGACCACGGACCAGATGTAAACTCAGCTGAAATTGTGGAATCTCCACCAGCAATAATAAAGCCCGAACAGAGATCTGGAATCGGAAATTTTGAAATTGCGTACCTGATAGATATGTTTAAGAAGAGTGAAGAACGAGCAAGGAAATGGGAGGAGGAAGAACGAAAAAGAGACCAGGAATATCAAGGATTTGTTGAAGAGATTTTAAGAGAAATAAGAGATATAAAAAGGGAACAAGCAGCCCTTGCACTCCGGGTAAAACAGTACAACCAAAAACACGGGAATCTAGAGCCAAACCCTAATGATCCAAAATCATCTAAGGAAGTAAAAGTGGAAGAAGATGATTAAAAAAAAACGATAGGAGAACCAACAGACTTAAACCCTATAGCTGTATCGATGGATGATCCGGGAAACCAAAAAAGAGCGGCCCATTAATATCCAGATGAGAAAAGATGACACGGACCAAGATGCCAAGACCGCCATATGCAAAAATGATGATATATCATCAACCCAGACCAGCAGCAATAAGACCATCTATGCGGACATTAGCAATAGTCGCAAAATTATACCACTTGACATAGGTATTCAAACTCAGCTAGCCAAAACGGTAACCGTTAAAATCTTTTGTGGTGATATTGAAGAAAATCCCCACCCGCATTTAAACAGTTTAAAGGATTTTTTTTTCTTCTATAGAACTAGCCCACATGAACAGATTACAATAGCCAGTCACTACTTACATAATTATGCAAAGGATTTGTGGACTATATTAACAGCTAAACCCGAAGACTTTACAGCCTACACCAAAATCCTTTTAAAGTATTACTGGAGCGACGACCGGCAGAGTAAAATATTAAATGCAGTCAGCCAAGAACAATATGGGACCATAAAGGAAACTCACACTCAATTGTTTATACGGCAAACCAATCGTTTGAAAACATTAAATGCATTCGCATTTTCTGATGCCCATATCATCGGCACCATCCAACAAAATATGTCGATAGCCATCCAGCAATTGATGATAGGGAGCAGAATTAGAAACATTGAGGAGATGGCCGAATTTCTGACCATGCTCGATTTTACCACTTGGGCCAAGGAGCCCCCTGACAAAATTAACAAAACTAACAGCCCAAGACAGCCGCCGTTTAATAACCAAGCCAACCATCACCCACCAGACCCAGGAGCATATTAAATGAAGAAACTCATGGACATGGACCTGAATTCGGATGTGACAAAGACAACAATGTTATCCGTGCGTAAGTTAGTGATTAGTTTACCAAAATATTCGTTAGAGTTAAAACCCTAGTAAAAAAAAAAAATTGATCCGGGTATATATCTGTATATATTTGTATCTTTGAATTTATCCCCTCATTTAAAAAAAGGAAAAAAACAAAGATGTATTGTTACCTTATATTTTTTTTAGATTTCTGTTGGGCTGACTTGGCTAGTCAATATTATTTGTTTGTCAAAGAGATTCCTCGGTAGACCTTTATGTAAGACCTTTTTTTTTTAAATTTTTTTTCGTAACTAAGGGAATGTGAAACAGGAAGATTGCTCTGCAAGTCTTCGTTTCACCTTTCTCTTACATTTCACCTACCCTTATACCTAAATTCGAATCCCAAATCGTTCGTAGTGTGTCTGTACGGCCATTTATATACTAAAATCCCGCCTAAAATAAACCACGTAGGCATTATTACTCATGGAGTCCAATTTTCAACCCTTTATTTTTATTGATATATAAATGTCGAGTATGTGCATGTTTACATATTCATTTAAAAGGTTATATAGGTAAAACTACACACAGACTACGATGATAACTGTTAAATATTAATATCAATCATTGGAATTATATTATTGGATTGTGGTTGTTGAGTTCATTTATTTTAAAAATATTGTGTTGCAATATTTATTTTCTATTGTAGGTAAAATAATAATTATTAAAAGTAGTTTATAAACGGATTCATGCAATTACAATCTAAATGTGAAATAATTTAATATTTTTCTAAAATTATAAAGTTCCCGCCATTGAAAATTATATAAATATAAAATAAGGCTAGGTTGAGAATATAATAGATTTAAAGTAAAACATTTTGGATTATAAATTCACACTTCGTATGTCTACTTGGGAATTTCCAATTAGCAAAAGTCTTCAACAGAATGAAATAAATGTTTTAATCTTCTTTCAATCTGAGCATTTACTGGAATTTATAATTGTAAACTAAAAAAAAAAAACCTTAAAATGGATTCCTTCTGATGTTCAGATAAGAAATAACTAATTGATAAGAATGCAAAAGGTTAAAGGTTTGTCATGCCCCAAGGCAGGTTCTTTTATAAGATAAACAGTATATATTGAATGTTTTGGTTTTTTTTTTTAAGGAAGGGAAGAAACAAAAGCTGATTCTGATTCTGATGCAGTTTTTCTGCTGTTTGATTTTGCGTTTTGATTTTATTTTCTGAGGTTATAATTTTTTTTATTCTGAGAATTCGGACGGTCTGAACTATTATTTTCGGTATGCTGATCCTGATTTTTTGCTGACCGACCATCCGTGACTTAAATAATCCACTTTCAAGAAAATGTACAAAATGCTGACCTATCATAGAACCGCCAATATGACTGAGTAGAGTCGGCACCGTGGCTATTTTCTTTTCGGAAATAACTGGCCGCTGCCGATGTACCATCTGATGCATCACCAATATGCCTTAAGGAACCGCCTATGCTGCTGCAAACAGAGACTGAATTAACATGCTGCTAAATCTTATCCACTCCTGAAATGTGCTCCAGCTTCAATCACCAAAGCAACTGAAAGGTAACAAAATTAACCCAAGAGCTCTTGTGATCTAAAACCCGCTATAGCAAAAACAAACTCCCTTTTTTCTCACCACACTTATTATCATGTATGTTTTAAAATGTATATTTAAATTTATTGCTCAATCTAAACCTTGGGTTAATATCAAATTTAAATTGTTTTATTTGCGTATTTTATGGGCTTGCATAGCATCGACCGAGCGAAGCAAATCTTAATTAATGATACTCCCCATTCCTTATAAAGAATGTAATTTTACATTCATGAGTCCCTCCCTTAAATGAGATTTAGTAAGCCGCTCGTTCGATGACTATATTATTTTCTTTATAATACCTAGATTTGATTCATAATCTTCCAGGATGTATGCGAGGTGTGGGAATAACTATTGGCAGATGTGGGAGTGCGTGGGTTAATTACATTTTACTTAAATTCTCACACTCACACCGTCCTTTTAATGTTAAACCCCATTATTTGTTTTAAGTATTTCTATTGTTATTCTGAGTTTGGGAGAGTGTAGACGCTTTTCATCAATGCAGTGAATTGCTTATGTGCCCAATCTTTCATTATGTCTCCTTTTTTTGAATCGATTATATATATATTTTAGTGTTGCTGGCAAGGGTATTCGATGTTGAGATCACTTTGTTCTTTAAAAGGGCTTTAAACGGCCAAGTCCGTTTCCCCTTTACTTCTTCCTGTGGTTTCCACTCAATGTGTGTACCAGAGCGTCACACCTGGGGATGCTGACGCAGTTCTTCACAGCCATATGCTAGCATACTCCGATCTTTAGGGCTACGGCCGAGACCAATGTGGGGTGCAACATATGCGTCTGATTTTATGATTTATTTCTTTATTGTCATCACAAAGTTCCTGTAGTTTAAATGGACTACCACCCTCCATCATTTCCTAAACCTTGCGAGTACCACTGAATCCCTTTTTAAGTACTTTAAGATAATATCATACTCACACATATATTTCCGCACTAAGCAAGTCGCTGCTGCCAAGCTCATTGGAGCCACTCTGCATTTATTCTGAAGTCAGCCTTTATTGTAAAACTATTTAATATCTTTTATTATAAATAATTTCAGTACTCTTATTCTTGGGCTTCGCATGTATTCAAGGTTTAGTAAGGCACATTCGTAAGCGATAATTGACCCAGGTTATAGATTAACGAGTAAAATGATTTAATCAATTGTAGTTAACCATTTGATGCCACTATTTAATAAATAAATAGTGCCAGAAATCATATTTAGCCACTTAATAAATCATGTTAATTTAATCAATTCTTTACGTTAGTGTTTATTTTCTGATTCATCTCATTGTCTCATATTGTCTGGGTTATACACGTATCTATTAAGACGTTCCAAACGCTAGCTGTTAATTTATTTATAAATCTCATGTAGTCTCTTCTCTCTCTCTGACCACCGTGGCCTGAAAAGATGTTGCTATGGTGATGGCGGGTTCGGGCTCCATCGTATTTGGTTGCGTAGTCGATCTGCTATATTCGAATTCGTTATGACAGGCCCTGAGCCCACTTGTGGTGCTGCTTTTAGAGTGTGGTGGAGAAACTGTGCAACTTGTTTATGAAATGTGCGAATTCTTACCGTTACAATAGATATTTGTTATCTGGACAAAGACAAAAAAGGTAACAACTACAACTGTTTACCCTCCTCTTAACAAAATTTATTCATTCTACATCTCAAGACCTTACATAATTAAAAATATTATTAAACTTGCTCTCTATAATTTGGCAATTTCTACCATCTGGACTAAATTAAGAGGATCGTTTGAATTTTCATGATGGGCAAACTTTATTATTTTGGCATATGTGAGAATGTGTTTCTGTAAAAGTAAATAAATTAATATATAGTTAAATTTTAAAATAAAAGATAAAAATATATTACTAAGCACATTTAACATGAGTACTGGTTTCTATTCTTATGTTTTATTTTCTGCCTAGCAAAAAAAAAAAGTTTTTTTTTTTTTTTTGTAATAAGTGAAAACTTTTTCAAAATTTTGATAAAAAAACAACTTGTATCTAAATCAGCTGATTTGAAATTTTCAACATTTTTTTAAATCAGATTTCAATACTATTAATTATATGATAAATTGATCACAAGTTCTTGTGATATCCTATAGAGTGATCATTAAAAGTTCTATTTATTTAAGAAATTGCCGTCAGTAGCGGGCTAGCCCAGATTCCTTCCTTATCTGATCAGATTGAGCATTCATTGCTGTTAACCTATGGGTAAACAGATATGTAAAACACAGCCAATGGTTAATACTGATACATAGGCAGTGATTCTCTCAGAATCTGATGATTGACAGTAAGGTTAGGGACCAGGTAATAAATAGTCAGCATTTTATGATGCAAGTAGAGAATGTTGGTCTAACCTAAATGAGTGATATAATGAGCATGAATAGCACTCAACAAGCTTTTCTGGATATCCCTATCCCCAGACCAGTTTCTATCTTTTGGTTTTTATCAGTGAGGGACTAGGATATTCAGGAAAATATAATATTTGTATTTCCTAGTGCATCACTTCCGAAAGCCAACAGCTAGAAACAGGTCTGGGGATAGGGATATTTGAAAAAACTTGTAAGAGCAATTCATGCTCATTACATAACATTTCTAGTACAAGCTTTGGTCATGTGATATATGACTTGGATTTCCTTGCAACAGTATATCCTGCATAATAGCTCTAATAGCTCATTTGCTGGTAAATATTGATTAGAATAAAATGTGTATTGTTTTCTAAACTGCAATTCTACAATACTTTTCAGCACAGATAAATATAATGTAGATATTTTTTATATGTATAGAATTGTACTGGTCAAGTTTATTTAGTTGACTAACAAGACTGTAAGATCAAGCAGAGGCTCTCAATCAACAGATGCAGGTTTATTCCTGTCCTAGGTTTAAACCCTACCCAAATTTTTAAGTCTCAATCATCCAAACAATACCCTTGATGATACAGATTAGCTTCCTGGTATAGCATGGCTAAGCTCGTGAATGAACATGTGTTTCTATCTCAGGGTTTTGCATGCCTCATGCTTATAACATGAGTCAGCTCCCAGTCTTACATTAACTATTGGTTGGTATAAGTATATATATTGGCTTATATTATATTATACAAATGACTTTTCAAAAAATATGAAAAGATGGACTGTGTATAAAAATGAAGATGAGATAACTAGCCCCTTTACATTAAAGAATATAGTAGTAATTAATTTGTAGAGTGCACAGAAAGCTTATATAAATAGTCTGAACAGGAACTAACCTGTATTCAATGCACTTTAAAATTCGCAATAATCAAGCATATTTTGCCGATAGAGGGATCTTCCAAACTATGACACAAGATAGCGACTTTTATAAAAATAAAAGCAGCTGTCTTATCTTTAACCTAAATGTCCATTTATATAGGCAAATCTGAAGCATCTCGATTTGGAAGTGTGAAGCAGTTGTTTTCTTCACTGTTTAAATCCACTACTTCCTTTATAAATTAACTTACGCAAAATCTTGCAATTTACAGCAAGTTAATAGTATGATCATAATGTTGGAAATACAGGTTAGTGCCTGTTCAGACTATTAAAGAATATAATTTATTTACATTAAGTAACTCTTTGATTAACAATTAATATGAAGTGGTCATGTTTTGCTCATCTTTACATTAGGATGAGTGGTGGTGATTGAATAGGTATATAGTGTTTTATTATCAGTTCAGATGTTATGTTTGCCAGCCCATTCTATCTAGATTTTTTATTTATACATATATTATTAAGTAGGCTTATGAGTGGGTTCAAACATAGGTGGCTGGAAAACACTAATTTGGAGCTAGGATGGCTCATAATAATGAATGAATTGAAAAATAGTGGAACTATCTGTAATCTCTGAGACCAATGTTTTTTAATGGATGCTAAATTGGCTTCTATGATCTGAGGTAGTGGTTCGGATTTTTGGAGTGGATGTCCTAGGCCACAGAGGTGTGTCTGTTTCTAACCATAGGTGCATCTGATTCTGGAGATAATGAGAGCCAAAAGAGTGCTAGAATCAGGATTTGGGGTTGCAGGAACTCTCCAGTGCCTGCAGGGCCTGGACCAGGGTACATCCAGAGATTAATCTCCCAGGCACCTGGCTACCAGACCATTTTTATACAGTTTGAGTGGGATAAGAAGAACCACATTTATAAATATATAACTTAAGTCGACCTAGTCCTGTGATTAATAGCTAGTAACACATATATGTATTCCAATCTACGGACTTAATCAGGGTCCATGGGTTATTAAGCAAGGATGTTAACTAACTATTATGCTCTCCAACTGCTATGACCTATTGTATATATTTATCCATGCACAAATATCATTATATTTATAATAGTAATAGCATGAACTTTTAACTCTTTAATAAAATCTAAACTTGTGAAAGCAAAATTGTAAGACTTACTTTTATACATACAAAATATGATATTATAAAATTATACATTTGATCTACATCAATGCAATTTAAGTATTGCTCCACACCAGCCCCCTTAGGCAGAGAAGCATAATACCCAGAGAGTACCTGTGACCAAGTCAGAGCTATATATATGATACATAATGACGACCATGTTTCAAGGCCCCAGATATTCTCAGTTGCAAAATTCAACACCTATCATTCAAAGCACTTTTTTGTTTCAGAGAGAATTCCAGGCACCAGTTAATTAACAGAAATAAATAATGCACTTTGAACAATGGCGAACTAACTCAGCACCTAAGAAATCCCCACTAGCTCAATCAAAAGAATAATATAAAACATTACTGCTTTAATTAATAGTAAAAGAATTGACTGACAAATATTAAGTTTTAAACAATGATTTATATATATATATAACCACACACACTCTTAATAAATCATGCAATAGAGTATAATATAACAAAGAGCATTAAATAAAACAAAATATTTAAAACACACACATCAGTAGTTCATTTTATGCATTTGTTTTACTGATTCTGGAGGCTTTGAATTATTGCAATGGCTACATTAATATCAGAAATAGAATAAGAAAATGTTATTCATTACCTATAGGATTTTGGAACATGTCAACTTCTTACTGTTTGCTGCTTCATGTGAGTTTTTACCAACCAGTTGAATTTTAGGCTTCTGTAAAGGTTCCTATGATTGCTATTTCATGATACTCTTATTCAAGACAGTTAGACATCTCTGGTGGTTTCAAATTATTAGGCAAGCATTACTTTTATTGGACAGGTTGCTGATGTTCCATCAGACTGAGGCTGGAATCTGGCTGTATGCTTCCGACAACTGCTAACACTGAATTGTCACAAAAAACACTGACTCTGGATACATGACAAGACTGACCGAAGACTGATTATAAAACTGATTAAATGATGAAAAACTGACTGTGATGACCTGTTGTCATTTTTCTTAATTAGTTTCTATACCCGCCAGCTATATCCATTGTTGAAAATTCATCCACTGCTTTTGATTAAATTTTTGATAAGATTTTAATTAATTGTTTATGGATTCTTTAATTAATAGCCATTGCTAATTCATTTCTTTTATGTAGCTTCTGAGTATTAGCAATATTTGAGGGAATTTCTTTAAACTTATACACTTTCATTTATTCTTTAAAATTTAAGTTTCATATTCCATTTTATTAACACACACACATTTTACTATTCATTTATGTTTACAATCAATTCGTTATTTACAATCTCATTTATTTTATATAAATGTGATGAGATTTTTTTTTTTTAGTTTTAAGATTTCTTCCCCCCCCCCTTTTTTTTTCTTTAATAATTTAAATGAAAAAAGAGAGTACTTTTAATTTCATAGAAAAGATTTATTTTTAACTGTTATAGTTTTAACCTTTATAAGTTAGATCTTCTCCCCCTTCCAATTACTCTTTAAACTTTTATAGATTATTTTCTTTTTTCAACTGAGGTATTTTAATTCAGTTATTTATGGACAAATTATTCTGCAATAATTTTTTGTTTATTAACCATTTTAAAACTTTTGCATTATTTATGAAAATTTTACTTTTAATAATTGTAACCAACAATTTCATGTGGAGCACTCTTCATGAGTGGTACAATATATATATAAGATGGGTGGACAATTTGTTTAAGCTGTCAAAGCACTTAATTTCACAAATTTAATCAATAATTTTCTGTGGTTAACACTCTTGATGAATAAATATCTTTTATTAGCTTTAACACAGTTTGCAGGCAGCGGGTTTGCATATATATTAAATTTAACATTAGTTTTTTTTCTAACAGCATTTTAAACAATATGGGTTACAAGTAAAAAATTTCTTTAGTGTTTCTGCCATTACTATTACTGTGTGTTGTCCTGTTGACAAAGAATTTGGATGTCATTTACTATTTATTAATAAGTAATTTATTGGTAAGCAATTTATTATTAAATAATTTATCAACTTCATCAGCCTCATGGTTATTTATATATCATTTATGGTACTTTCAAGTAAATAATAATTTATTTTCATATACAATTAAAGTATTGACTCACCATCCTTCTGACATGCTGCATACTATATAAAACAGCCTTAATTAATCCTTGTTATGATGGGAGTATTAAAGCCTTGCTCTGAAATTTAATTAATGGTATTTCCTTTAATCTTATTTTTTTTTAAATCTTATATAATAATAACTTTGTCATTCTCTTGACTCAGACACACCCAGAGGGTTTGAAGAGTCAAAGAAAAGCATAAACAACATTTGTAATTTAAATATTAATCCCTCCATTGTTCAAGGTGATAATAAAAATATTAAAGTAAATAATAAATACATTCATATGGAATATAACTCCAGACCAGCAAAACTGACTTAATAATTATAAAGAACATATAAAGATTATATAGAGGTTATACAGGCCAAGACTAAGTAGTAGTAATTTCTTTAGATTCATTACAGTTATTTATGAAATGAATAATATAAAATTTCACCAGTATTCTTTAGAGCTTCCTTCTTGATTGATGAGTATCTTTATCACTTGAAATGGGCTTACCATGGTTGATGGTTGACTTCTCTTTTCATTTTATATTTTTGGAACACCCTGAATGCCATGCTCCCTCCCTGATGACCAGGAGAAGTGAACGCTGGTCTACTCATGTATTTCAGACAGGTATTATGCTCATTTCATTATATAAATTCAGTGGAGTGTAATGACAGTTTTCTTTCTTTGATTCAGCAATCTCCAATCTGATAATATTGATAACTTCAAGTCACACTATAATATTAACCAAATTTCAAAAATTATTACGCAATTATTAAAATCTGTAATCACTCTCTCAAACATAACAATATTAAAAAAAATCTTTCCTCTTTTTTAGATCTACTTTGCCTAAAGGGTTTGCCCAAAATGAATGGTAGATTTTGATCTCAGTATGTTCCATTAGTGCCTACTTCATTATCACTACCTGTTTTCCTGCACATTATTTCTTATTTCCCTTAACAATGTATTTACTATGTACAGGATGAATATGTGTGAAACTGTAACTATTTTCATACAGCTAGAGGGACACAATACTTGTTTTACTTTTCTGAATACAATATAATCTTTCTCCCATTGTTTATTCTCTTTTAACATTTTTTTCTTTCATTAAATTCTTTATTACTATTTCCATTTCTCAAAATATTTTTAGCAATGAAATTTTTTTTTCTTTTTATTTAAGATTATTTAACCTGATTAATGATTAAACCAATAACCTTTTATATCCCGCAATTTCACACACATGCACTTATTTCTAATGTATGTGGGTTTATTTATTAAATAAATCATTTATATGATGGGAGATAGGTTTAAACTTAACTAACATGAAGCAAGCATATCTACTAGTAGACATGCATAACTTCAGTATGTATATACAAATTAAGATTATAGCACAAACAAAATTTTTATGGCTATTAATAATGCATTGAATGGATGAATTTATATATATTTTACTTTTAAACGGCCCGATGGAAACGTTTTTTTTTTTTTTTAGAATTTATAATAGCTAGTAAATCATGAAAAAAAAGTTCTCAATATTAGAATTCAAAATACTGAAATAGAAATTATCATACTGTGAATATTTTATGAGAAATAATGTTTCATTGGAAAAAAAAAAAAAAATTTGATCAGTTAAAGACAAAAGAAGGCAAAGGTGGTCATTTATGAAATGAATATAATATATTGAAGACCACCAGGGTAAGCAAATATTTCATAAGAGATAGAAATAGAGAGCTTTTTCCACACGAGGTTAACAATAATTGATGTCAAGTAGATGAAACATAACATCAGATTTGCAAAATATATTTTTATTAGTTTAATTATGTCAATCAAAAATTATTTATTACCTTTAGTTTGTATAACTAAATATAAATATTTGATTAGATCTATACTGCTAACAATACTCATTTACAATCTTCTGTGAATAAATTAACATTTGGCTTTATTTTGGTCACTTACATTTTTTTAAAAAAATAAATCTACACACGCAGAATTATTATTTCGTTGAAATATATATACAACAAATCTTGGTTTATGCTATTACCCCATAGTTTATGACGGCTAACAAAGAAGCTTAACTTTTTAATTTTGCTCACAGTATTTGTACTTAAATTCTCTTTGTCTAATAATAAATACAATGAACGATTGAAAAGTTTTGTTAGAGAATACTTAATCAAAAAAGATTAAGAATCATTTATTAGCAAATATTTGCACAACTGCTAATCTGCTTACTTGGAGATGGCATCTTAGAGATTAATCTGAAGAAATGGATTTTAAAATCTCAAAAGAAAAGGCAATAAGTGACATTTTAAGATCTTTAAACCTTTTATATCACTCAGTATTTGTCATTTGCAAACTGCTATCTTAATCTTAAATCTTTTAAAGCATTTTATATATGTAAATGCACACACCACATGATGCTAATTCAACATAGCATTTAATGGTAGTGTTTTAATTTGTATATAGACTATTTAAATAATAATAAAAATATTATTCTAGCAATTATTTATTTTCATTTTAATATATGATTTTTTTTTTATTTGCTTTTTATAACTTTATTTTAGTTGAAAATAATAAACAATAAATTATTTTTAAAATGCTATTACTTCATGTAAATTGTGCATTTACGTTGTATGGAAGGATGTGCAGCACACATTACGCGCGGTAATACATTATAGCTAATATTTAGTAAACTCAAGGGTCATAAGCATGCTATATATATAGACTTCTAGTGTCTGCGTTTGACGCTTTTGCTTTCTAGGTTCTGGCGTTGCGTTTACCAGAAGTGTTTCTATTTTTATCTGTTGTCTGATTGTTCTTCCTGCTTTCGTTTCTAGTTTCTGTTACACAAAATATTATGGCTTTGATTAATTATAATATATAAATTACAAGTAACATTATTTGTTTAGACTCTCTTCATTATTAATTATATTCCAGGTTCAAATAGAGAAATATTAGATTCAATATCTAAAATTTTGTCTATATAATATGTTTTAAAAACAATCAAGTGTCAGGAAATCATGTGATATATCAAGTACCAGGTTGCTCTTTCTTGCAAATACTCATTCTGGACTAAACACACAGGGCTGCTATTATTATCTGAGATGTACTTAGACTAATATACATGTATTTGAAATGCTAATTGTTAATTTTTTTAGCATAATAATGATCATGTGATGTTTAGTGGTTTAATATCAATTCTGCCTAATAGGATTATGGTGACTATGGTTAATACCCCAAAAAGTATGGACACTGAACTGAGTTCAGATCTATATAACCATACAAGCTAATGAGCTTCAATTGGAAACATTATTGTATTTTCATATTGGATTCAAAGCTTTATAGTTAGCTAATAAGGTAAAAGGTGTTTGGCTGCTGGAAGATGCATTAGATCCTAAGATCCAGGTACAGTGATCTCAGATACAAGGCTCCTCATTGATGAAAGTCACAAGCTAGAAACTAGTCTGGGATATTGGATGAATAGGCACTAGATAGGGATTTTATGCAAAAACCTTCCTGCATCCATTGATTACTCTGACTTGCACTGAGTTGGTGCTACTGTATGGAGAGTTTTAACTCTTTATAATAATGATCATTAGCCTATTGTTTTATTCTTTTTTTGCTTATACCTTTAAATAGCAATAACTGATGTTTTGTTTGTTTTTTTTTTAAAAAAAAATACATATATTTATACATATTTATTATTTTTGCATATTTCACGGAATGTTTTTAAAACATTGGAGAAGGCGGGGAAAATATATCACATACATTATATGTATATGTGATAATATGTTAGACTATTTCCATCATCTACCATTAAATGTTAAATATCTAGAAAATTTTAAACTTTTCAAGTATAAACAAATGTTAGTAATAACACATTTATCTTCTGGGTTATTACTAACAGTTGTTTGCATTTGAAAAGTTTGAATAAAACTTAAAATTTTCTAGACATTCAACATTTAATAAAGATAATGGAAATAATCCAACATATTATCACATCTAAAATACCATCATCACAAATCTTCAGGTAAATATATGTATATGTTTAATAAAGAAATTGGCGGATGCAATGATATAAATGAACCAAGCATTAAGTACATAAAATGCCATATGAAAACACATTATTCAATTTTCAAAATAATAAGTTGAGAGTTAGGTGATTGAGAAGACAAAGTCATTATCTTATGTAATTACCATAATGGATATTGTAATCAGGTATGGAATAATAAATTCCAGTTGTATCATATGTGATAACTTAATATTCAACTAGTTTTATAATTGGGCAACACAAACAAGAATGTGATTGATTTGTTTACAGAGATTCTTGGAAGACCTTAATAAGTTGTCAAGTATCTACTGCAATAAAAGTGCCTCAGATTTACTATTCAGAAAGACAACAAAAAGTAAAATTTTTCATGAATCATTGACTTATTATTATACTGACAATTGATACTATAAATGATTATTAACAATGTCAATGACATTCCATACAAAGAGTACCTGGAGAAAAATGTCATAAATCTCATGGTTGCTCAAAAGTCATATCATCATTAGACATAGATATCAGTCATTATTGATGCCAGGAAAAAAACTATTACCCTTTGCTGTGTTCTGAGAATATTTAAAGACCAGTCAGGCAGCTAAATAAATAAACAATATACTTTGAAATATATATATATAAGATTTATTTAATAAAAAATAATAATGTGGTAAAAACAACATAAAAAGGTAATAGGCCATTAATATTCATATACTGTTTATTTTTCTCAGGTGAAAATAGTCTTGTTTCACACCAGGAGTAATCCAGTTGTTAATTATTTGTGCTTTCAAATCAAATGTCTCTTGAAACACAAAATAAGCATATCTATTTTCACATAGAGAATAAATCTATTAAAGTTCGCAGCATCAGTGCTTTAATTGTCACACACAATGTACACATTATATATTATCTATCTCTGTTTCCACCATGTCTCCTGCGGTTTGGTTAAGCTTCAGTTAATTACTCTTCACTGGTAGTAATCTTTTCAGTACACAAACAAGCAATTGTTTCTTGCTTGCAATTACTCCATTTTAGACTTAATCACTGTTGGTCAACCTACTAATCTAGCATTGACCATTCTGTACTGCTGGTTTGTTATCACTTCAAATCAATACTAACTTTACTCCAGTCTAATAATTTTAGCTACTTCTTTCTTCTTTTTCATTTACCGGGGGATAAATATATACCATCTAATTTGTATGCAACTAGCTTTATTTGCATATAAATTCTATTCTAATTTAATGTATAATATTAGGACAATCTCTAGTGAATTTCTAGAGTAAATTTTTCCAATAAAAAGAAATTTATTAAAGTGAAGAAATTTGTGCGCATTTACTAAAATAAATAATGTTTTATTTACATCTACAGTTTTATATTCATGGACATTTCACCCTTCAAGCTTTTTGATGATTTGAAACAGATACTGGTAATCTTGAAATGATCACTGAAAGCTCAGATCTGTTTTTATCAATTCTGATAAGGATATTCATTATTATTACTATCCCCCATAAAATAATTTCTCAGTCATATATGGCTCCGTCAACTACATGGAACTGAAGTTTGTGTACCAGAACAAATCTTTCTATAAAACTGGTGTTTTTTTGTTTTTACAATAAAATATGTCCAATTGTTCATCTGATCTGTATTGATTATAATTCAACACATAGAAAACATAGTATATTTTTCTGACACCGCTCCAACTTGAAATCACTAAGTGATAATCAAATAATTCTAATAATGATGATTTTAAACTAATACATTTATAAATTCTCTTAAGTGTTACTCTTAGAGAAAAAATTATAAAACTCATACATCTGTGAGTAAGATAGATTGAAAACAATAAAGAAGTAAATAATTTACACAAATAAAAGTATATAATTGAATACATATTGCAATTATAATACACAGAACCCAGTGAAAGTCAAACTAAGTCTATACCAATAGCTAATAGTAACATAAATGTTTATTCTTTTCAAAACTGGTAATATATTATTCAAACTATGATATTTTTTTAAACTTTCTATTGATGTGAAAATTAGAGATTAAAAAGGCATATTAAAAAACAATAATCATGTTTTTGAACTGTAGTCAAAAAATTTAGAAATTACTAAGGACATCAAGGAAAATAAGTATAAGTACAAAGGATTGGATTGAAATTATCATATTTCAGTCTTATGATAAGAGAGTCTAATGCAGTGGAAATATATATGAAACTCAGAAAGGTTAAAAGTGAAAGAAGAAAAAAATAAATAAATAAGATGAATTACCTCCATTATTCCAATTAAAGATAATAACAGTAAATAATAATAGCAGTACTAATAAGTAACACTAATAATAATTATCATAATAATAATTCAATTCTGTATTTATTAACAAGAAGACATACAGTACAAATAATAAACCAAAATATAAATATTATTAAAGTATTGATTATAAAAATATGACAATCTAATTAGTATTGATTTTTTTTAAAAAAAAGTCTGAATTAAAATGAGATATATATATATTTTACTTTTACTATTCACTTTAAAAATTCTATGTAATAACTTTATTTGCAAATCAGAAAGATCTATTTTCCTTTTCACCATTTTTCACAACATCAATATGTCATTCAACAAATTACTATTTGTCAAGCGTTGTTATCCGGGAGGTCTGTGCTGCTGCCTTGCAAGCAAGCAGTTGTTTGCAGATGGTTGTTGCAGGTTCGCCTCCTGGCTGATGCTATGACATATGAAAAAAAAAACCAAATTACTATTTAAATTCACAGATTTCTTGCTAAGAGATGTCAGTTTTGTGGAATTTATGCTGAACATTCTGGATCATCTTAATATATGAGATAGTGCCATAATTCCAATTAACAGATTCATAATAAAGAAAGTACTGGTGTAAATAACATTGCAGATAGCACAAATATTGTTTCTGACTTAAAACTATCTTGAGAATAAGACCTAATATTTCATGGAACTTCACTACATTATAAAAAAACATGACAAAATCAATCCCATGTCTTTGTAAACAATATCTCAGGAAATGAATTGATTCTATAGGGTGTAACTATTTATATATTAGCTACACTTTCTAGTAAAGATTACACTTTCATATTTGTCAGTATTTATAATAATATCATATACTTTCTAGCATATCATGAAAGTCTAAACAAACAAATAATAAATCATTCTGGAGGCATGCCTTTTATATGATCACCAAAAATTGATATCAACTTGATAATACAATAATAATTTTAATGATAATAAGCAATGACAAATTAGGCAATAATCATGAATTGTTAGCACTTGATTTTAGTTTTCTGTTGCCAAATTCATTTTCTTTCCAAGCATATAGATAAATAACCAATCAAATCCATGCTAAGACTCATTAAACTTTATAAAACAATAGGTTCTAAAATATGAAAACACTGCTTGTATGCTTAAGTATTAAATCACTTCCTTACACATAGATCATATAATTTACATTGAAGAGTGAAAAATTATTTGACAGTGCTTTTTTTACTAATAAATAAATATAGTTTGTTTATTAAAATTTTCTATATATTTTCAACATAAAAAACATATCAAAAATTTAAATGAATAAACAAGCATTATCTCTCTTTTTTGTAAAATAATAATTCCTAATTACTTTTACTTTTTTTTTAAAAATATATCATTCAGACTTTTCTTTAATATGTATGCACAGTGTGACATGAAACAATAAATCAATTGGTTCTTAATCTCATTTGTTATAACATCCATTCATTTTAGAACATATTGAAATAAATACTTATTTAGGATAATCCATTCGATGCTCAAAGCCTAGAACAAAATATAATACAAAATCAAAAATATAAGCCTAAAAATAATATAAATTTGTTTCATTTTTATGCATTGCACATATAAATCAAAAGCATAAACAATCTTTCCTAATGAAAATTATATAAATGTTTTTGGTATATGTTTTTCCATTTGAAAATTATTATTTTTTAATGTCTAAGTTGATTATTTTTTTCACACAATTTGACTCGTGTAATTAAAAAGTAATCATATCACTGCTAAAAATACAAGAAAGCTAATAATGGAACTATATTGATGTGAACTTTACAAATTTCTAATAAAAATTTCTGATACTTATAATTAATGCAAGAGGCTTAAAAATATTATGCACAAATATGTGCTATTTCAATCATTTGCTATAGCATCTGTGTGTTATAGGATCTTGATTTTGTTATAAAAAGTATATATTATATCATTTGTTCATCATGGTACACCCCACTGTATGTTTAATTCTTATGTCCAAAGACAGATTAAGGCAACAGAATATCAAGTGTTATCACTTGATCATCATTAATAATAGAATATTTCTAATAATTTTATAACTATAAGAACATGTGTTACTCTATAATAAACCATCAAACATCACACAATCATAAATAATTATAATTTTTTAATATTCTATTGTGTCCTTGGTTAAACAAAATTATATATAATTCATTGTTTTAATTAACTAATATTACTTAATGGGGGAAGTGTCTTTTTCACATGATAAAAATATATATATATATATATAAAAGATACTTTGGTATTAAATCTGCAATGTAAGGGAAATAGGAGGCTTTTCACATCCACAATAAATATGTAACCTTGTGCTGATGTCAAACTGAAAGGAAATAATCCCTGCGATGTTGTTTGATCTCATGTGAAAACATGTTTATCTTTATCAATGGGGCTTTTTTTTTTTTTTTGCAATATTTCAACATTTTCAGTTATTGTCCAGATTTCTTTCTGACATCAGGATAAATATTTAATAAAAGCCTTATAATTTATAGTTCTTTCTTTTTGTGTATTTTTTTTTTGTGTGTGTGTTTTCCCTTTGTTAAAAAAATATATGTTTATTAGCATTTCTCTGGGGAATCCTGGCATACTGTGTGCAATCCACTTGTTCCATAAAATTCCATTTTTGGAAGAAAATTTTCAGTTCAAATCTCTGTTTTATGTGTGTTAAAAGTAAATATAATATTTGTGGCTTCAACATGACAATTCCTGTTATATATTACGTGGTAAATAGCATATGTGTGTATTTTAAGTATTTTTGTAAATAATATTTAAAAAAATTATAATTTAGTGATTGTTTTGTACGTATTTAAAGCAACATTTTTTTGCGTAACAGTATCATTTATTTAAGATGACAAATCAATTTTTTTTTGGTTTAAAATGTTGTTTTTAATATCGATTTATATATCGTTATACATTTTAAAGTTGTTAGTGTAAAAGTCATATAAATTTGTTTTAAATGCTGTTTTTAATATTATTTTTTATACTTTTAGTTATTTTTATTAGTCCTGCAACATGGAGCATGTATAAGACTTGCTGTGTCTTTTCACATTCATATCATCAACTTGCTGATAACTTTGTAAATCTTCTAAAAATATCATGTACAAGATCTGTGTACATGTTATTATTATTTTTTTTTTGCAAATTTTGTGAAAAATATCATGGACAAGATCCTTGTAAACATTATTTTGATCAGATCACAAGATTACAAAGTTATCAGCAGATTGCTATGAATGTGAAAAGGTGCAGCAAATTTACATGCTCCAGTGTTGCAGACCTAATACCAAAGTACCAATAAAAATAAATAATTTTACTTGCAAATATAGATATATTAAAACTGCACAAATTAGTATTTCTAATAAATAAATAACTGCTTACTTATTATAAATATGATTTTGTGCAATTTTATTGAATCAATATTTGAAAAAATAAAACAGAATACATATAATGCAAAAAAACAAATATTTTCTTTTATGTTTTATTGTGAAACCATTAATAATATCATCTTAACTTTATTATTTTTTGTGTATTCTGATTCAATATATAAAAATGCTAATGAAGAACTGATTTCATATTAATGTGACCAGAATATTCTAAAGCATTTAGGTAAATAACATAACTGAAAAATCTTCATTACCACATATTAGTACATCTACAATTGTATTACTTCATAAATGATATTCACTATAGGACTTACAAATTAAAGAGGCAAAAAATGAAAAGTAATTTAATTTAACATGATAAAATGATTTAACTTTTGTCAAAAACATAGATCAAGCAGACTTGGGCCTTGATAAATGTGGGGTCATGTGCCATCACAATGCACCAGACCTGATTCATGGGTGTGAGGCACCTTATACAAGATAAATTTTGGTACTTCTGCATTCAAAGTTGTATGCTCTCACAATGTATTCAAGCCAGTTATGTTCATGAGACTAGGGGCTTCAAAATTTATTTTACACAAGGGCATCTCTCATCCATGCAGCAGGCCTGTATATAATTATGAGAGATATATCTGCCTTGACATGACTATATCAGGAGAACACTCAACCATTCCATTTCCACAAAGCAGGAATGATCATCTGCTTGAAGAACAAAATCTGAATTAATCAAAAAAATAAAAAACCACAGCAATGTCATTTAATTAAAAAAGGAACGAGCAATAAATAATTATTAATTATTAAAGTCTGGAAATTAAAAAAACAACAAGCATGAGTAGCTGAAATTATAAGTTTGGACAAGTAGTTGTACATTACTTTACTTGGCTAAATTAAGGCTAATCAGTTCCAGTATAAACACTTTAAAACAATAAAAAATTAATAATCCCTACTTAATTAAAGATCCATCTTAGAGATCATATTCACATATTAAAAAATAAAATATCCATACAGTAGCTTAAAAGGTCTGCAGTTTATATACATAATTATAATGCAACATTTATGAGGCTAACATAAATTGTCATATATATTTGTTCCTTTGAAAAAAATATAAATTAACTTTATTTTTAACATTGTTTTTAAAATTAGTTCAACTTATTTTTATATTTGTTTATGAAAAAAGCATAATTGAAATGCTTTAATGATTGTATTCTAGAAAAACACAATCTTTGAGCCAGGTGAGAAAGAGAATTAAAGTGACTCTGCCTTTTGATTAATTGACTTTCTTATAGGGGGAATGATCCTCAGAATTTAAGAAATTAAAATTTCTTTACAAAATAGCCCTCCATTACATGATCACTTGAATACTAAATCTAGTACATATTATAACATTTTCTGTATTTCTAGGCCTCTATATGCATTATAAATGTGCAAGTTGATCAAGTTATGTAAAAGAAAAATAAATGTTCATTTATTTTATTTAAAAAAAAGAACGTTTCATTATTATTCTAAAAACATAACTATCTTTCCTGATCAGCTCGGCCTAGAATTATTACCGAGTACAATTGTGAGCTGAATCAGTTTTTAATTTCTACATGAGGGCGCCAGAGTCATTAGATCCACTGAGTCTGCGTCAAACGTATTGTAACTCATAAAGTAATAATTATACGATCTGGGTTAAAATTCCCGTTAAGTAGAAGATATTCTCCTTTGACTTAATTGAGAAAAATAAATCTATTTAGCAAAGGTAATTTGTATACTAATTTGAATTTAAATAACTAACTATAAAACTTAAATATAATAACATTAAATTTATGCATGTATAATAAAAGTTAAACTAATAATAATAATAATAATTTATTCTAGCCCATCAAACATTTAATATTTATGATTAAGACAAAATTATAATATTGGAAAGTATTGTGCATATGAATTTAATAATTTGATTCAAATATTGAAGTAATAACTAGTTGGTGTCTTATTTTTCCGTGGTAACAGTTTCATTCACTCCGTTCGCAAATCTTTAGATCAAAAAATTATGGGATAACATTTCATTCAAATCTCTATTCATAAAGCTTTATGTAAAAGTTATGGCCATTAACTTACCGGTAAGTTGATATTTAAGTAGGTCATTGATCCTCCGACGTCCAATTCAGTCAGTGGGTAGTCCGCAGTAGTTGTTTTTTTTAGTTTTACTTCTTCCAAATCTCCGATAAAATTTAGGTAGAGCCAGACAACGATCTAGGTGACTTTTCTCGAGAGAAAATGTCGGCAAACAATACAGTTCTACTCACTCATGGTGAGCAATTTCAGTTCGTATCTAAGTGGACACATTTTATTAATATTTTTTTTGTACGAGAGGCACTTCAAATTGCTCAACACTCTCTGGAATAACAAGACAAAAGACACTTTTCAAATCTGTCGGCTCCTTTTATATTCCCAGATTCTTTTTAGAAGTTCTGCACATATTCCTTTTTACCTTTTGTTCTATTTTATAAACTTCTACATTATTCTCCTTTTTTTTATTACAAAGTCTGTTTTCTCATTAAGAATTTCTGCCATTTTTAATTACTATCAGAAAGTCGTTTCTGATAGCAATCTTTTACCTTTGGAATTTTCTTTCACTATTTGAATCAATTATTCAGTATGCACTTTCCAACATTGAATTTATTTTGGTTAACTTATATTAAAAAAAAAGAAAAATTAAACTTTCACTGTACGTTTTTCTTAAAACAACATTATATTACAAAAAAAAAATTAAAGATCGGGTTCTCTCTTTTTTTATTTAAATGATACACAATATTAAACAGTAATTTGTACCATATATATAAATAAATGGTACAATATGTAAACTTAAAAATGACTGCATCTAGCAATATATTAAATCATTCTCAACAAATACAGGTTAGATTATCATATATGAATAATATTAAAGTAAAACATTGTGCCACTGCATTTTGACACTGCCCATAATTTTAGGAAGATTACAAAAATAAAGTGGCCAGACAAGGATGCCACCAGGTATATAACCTAGAACCAGATTGTGAAGCACGTTCGACAATCATGGTTATTTATTTATTTATGAACAGCAATCACTAAATATATTTTTAAAATGTAATCTTATGTGGACTTTATTTCTACCAAATAGACACAACTATTTAACTAATAACTAAATTAAAACAGAAACTTGAGTAAAATTTAATTATTTATTACTGGGGATTTTTCCTAATTACTTCATTTTTTTTTCTTTTACCAACCCAAATGGATTTGATCTATTATAAAAGCAAAACACCAACATAAATTTAAAGGCAAACCCTATATCTGTTTTTAAAATGTGATCCAAATTATTTAACAAGTTTCTTTTCTCGAGGGAACATGCGCCATCACTTACCCTACATATGACAGAAGTCCCAGTTAATTATGGCAACTCTGTTAAAGTAGGAGTGAAACTCTAGGATGGCTTACTAATAAGAGTGTGCCAAATAGCAACATTCAAACCCTCTTTTTCTAATGTTAATAATATATTCTAAATCTTAATGGACAATGTAAGTGTCCATCATTTGCTTACAATCATCAGGGTATCCATTTCATTTTAACATCAGGTTCCACCATAAGGTTCTTCTGTTAACTTATGGATGGACTTGATAACTAAACTTTTATCTCTCTCTCTCCTGATTTGGTTTTTTAGATTGAGAGTTAATATTCATTCTCATATTACCAAACAAAACTTTTTTTATTAATAATAACTTATAGTTAATAACCCTTAGTAAAAACTCTCTCTATTGTTGAAACTTTTTTTTTTTTACAATTACGTGACTGGATACTATTACTCTATTAAGCAAGATGAAATAAAAGTTCACTAAGTAATAGTTCATAGTTATCTTGATCAATCAGAGATTCAACTTTTTCCAGGTAAGCAAAGTTCTTATGTGCTTGCATGAATCCTGCATGTTGTCCATTGCCTTTTCTTGACATCTTTAGTTATCTGGTTAAACTTCCTCCTATCCATGGTTGATGATCACTTAGGCAGTTCCAGGTGAGTCAAGGAGATGAATTTCCTGACGGGGAAGTTTCTTAAATATTCTCTTTAATTGGAGATCATTTTCTTGGTGATTAACAATAGTTTCTGGCAACTATTCTGAATCTACATCACTTTTTTAGTAAAATGATTCTGACTGATCGAACAATAGAGAAATCCAGAATTTATACATTTAGTGCCCTTTCAAGAACTGGCTTCTCACTTTTAATTTACTTTTGGCTATATTTTAGCACTCCAATTTTTGTCCTTTTTGGGGCACATTTTTCGGTGCTTTTTAATTAATAGAAAAATTCTGGATTGATTAGTGTAATAGATAATGAAATACTTTTACTACTTGAAGTTTCAACCATAGAGCTATTTACAGAAAAAAAAAATCTATACTTTTTTCTTTCCCATCCCTTTCTAAGAATTTCAATTTAAAACAAAAACTTTTATTAGATAGAAATCTCAAGATTCAATTTTAACCAAATAATTAAACTGAAGAAATGTCGATTCCTTGGAGATAAATAAAAAAAAAAATTTAAAATAATATTTCAAAAAAATGTTATTTTAAAACTAATATATCCAAAATTTTAATAATATATATATATATAAGCTGGCAGAAAATACCAGCTCAAACATAATATTAAAAAAAATATATAACTCTCCCCTGACAAAAAATAATACAAGCAAAAAAGAAATACCTAAGGCATATGAATTGTTTTTTTTTTTACCCACATAGGATTGCAGAGACCTCATGGCAAGAGTTCAATGTTTCTGCAATTACTTTCACAAAGGATTTTAAAAACATGGCAAGATATGAAGAGAAGGATATAGATATAATGACATGGAGCTTTTGTGGAGCAATTTGTATTCATTGGATCTGGGGTGGCCTTGTTTCTCAGATATTAATTTAATTCTGGAGACAGGCTTGTTCTTTGGAATAGCATATGACAGGGTGATATAATTCAATGACCACATGGCAGGTTAGCAGACTTAATTTATTTATGATGGCAGGAACATTGGCACAAATACATTGGTTGGCAGCATTAAGATGGGCAGTGAGCAGCAGTTCATTGGAATTTCAAACTCATCCTCCCCTAAGCAGACGCATACACAATCTTTCTACTCACAGGTCATTATGCATGGCTTCTAGCAGCCAAATAATTAATGAGCTTAAATCTTGCTAAATGGAGATCTTAAAAAATTTCTTATAAAAACCCTGTTTTCACATTTACCTAGATATTTATAGTATTTTTCAACAAAAGGCAACTGGATTAGTTTTAATTTAAAAAAATATTTTTGCTGATAATAATTTTGATTAGTTTGATTATAATTTAATCCTTCAATGCTTATTTTTTTTAATTAGTAAAAATTTTCAAAATTCTGAATACCTTTTATTTGCTTGCATTCCTTATAGTAATTAAGCATCAATCAACATCTTTTTATTATAAGGCCAAGTATTGTAAACATTGTCTTTTAAATTTATAATACCAAGACAATTATTCTATTTTTCATTAATTAGTTTTAATAAGAAAACAACCAGCGCCTTGCAATTAACCTGCTTTTACAAATCTTAGTAAAATCAAATATTAAAGAATTTTAAGTAGCTTAACTTTGAATTATTTTTTTTACCAGAATTTTCTAGAATCTGTTATGCATTTGACCATTACTAATTATTTATCTAATCTCAGTTTAACCATTTCTGACCTTTTCTACACACACACTTGCCTGCATTCATTATCATAAGCCTTTAAATAAATTTTCAATAAAATAAAATTTCCTATAATAGAGTTTTAAAATATTTTGATACAAATTGGCATGAAGCATGTATATGTAAGCATATATATAGCTTCAATAAAGAACTACAATATACATAATAATGCACAATCAAAATATTGATATAAAAGAAAAATATACCAAAAAAAGATTAAAATATTAATAATTTACTGACATCTTTCTAATCATAAAAAGTTCAAACTAAAAGGTTCAAATATCTCTTTACTTTATTTTCCTAGGCAGAGGGTCTGAACATATCTGTTTTGCAAGCTCAGTGGAGCAACATCTTCCTTAATTTCAGATTTAGATTTTTTTATTTGTTTAATTTCTATTGGACATTGCAGAACACTTTTTTAATTTGTTGAGCCCTTTTTCTAGATTTGTAAGACATAGAATTGCTAATCATTTAATTAGTTATAAATGATTTATTGGAGTAGGCTTCCATGATTACCACTCTGTTCTTTCAGAGCTGTTGGAAAATCTTTACAAAATTGGATGGCAACTTTGATGTCTGTCTTGTTTTACAAATGCAGGAAGATAGGCATGATGAGCAACTGACTGAGCTTTATGGCAATAGTTTGAAAGCACTTCATGCTGAAACTTCTAGCTCACACTCCCATAAGCAGAGCAAGAAAAGACTATTATTTCTAATTTCTTAGGCATAGCTTCACGCTGCACTAGGATAAAGATCATGTTTATAAAGAACACCTTTAGAATCTGTATTGCTAAGTTTTTATATATTATTTGTAAACGAAAGATATCCAGATGTAGCTTTTAAAATTTATCTTTGCTCATAACTTAATCTATTCATTTGAATTTTCCATTTTACTAATTACTTGGTGATTTTTAACTTCTGAACACCTGTTATTTACTCCTCATTTCTAAGATAATTAAGTAATATTTAACTCTTTACTTCAGTACCAAATTTTTCCAAAATATATTAATAACATTTAGTGAAACTAAACAAAAGAATATCTTATTTTTAGTAAAATAGACAGAGATCTTTTGTTTTTTTGAAAGTTTTTATTACTTAGCAAAATCAGTGGATAAAGCTCTTTATTAAAAAATATTTATCTGTAACTAAAATCTAGTTCCTGCATATATTCAATTCATTAAGCATTTAAATAATGTAACTAGCAATTCTAATTAACTTATTTATTTAAACTGAAGTTTAGCATTATGTGATTCTATTCATGCACACCCTCACTCATACTACAATTAATTCTAGTTAAAAATGTTTTAACATTTAAAAAAATAACTTAACACAAAGCATATATATGTAAACGTACATAGATAGAAGCATGAAGTATATATATATATATATTGTAATGGTCATGGGGAGTTGGATATTATTTGTAATGGTCACAGGTCATTTTCCATCATTTTTAACCTGTCACAGTTTATTTTTCGAATTATTTATTTACTATTATTTCTTATTTATTTTAAACATTATTTTTTAAATCTTTTTTATATTATCTTTTCTTTCTTTTAGGACAGTGTTTCCCAACCTGTGGTACGCGTACCACTGGGTACGCGAGTTGCTGGTTGGTGGTACATGAAAAATAATCAATAATGGTGGACATAAAAAAAAATTAAATCATAAAAATATCATAATGTTTTTTCATATAATTCATAAAAATTATTTTAATTAATATTATACAGTAAAGTTGTTAATATGTACAGTCGATAACGATCTTTAATGTTAATGATAAAATTGAAAGTATGATTAAGAAATTAGATTTTTGGAAATAGTGTATCGAAAACAATCAACTGGAAGTATTCGAAACTCTATATATTTTTTTGTTTGAAAATAAGGTTAGTCTGTCTCAAGATATACGAGAAAATATAATAGCACATTTAACAGGATTAAAATTGTCTTTCATGGAATATTTTCCAAAACCCGAAACCACAAACGATAATTGGATTTCAAACCACTTCTAGTAGATAAATATGAAACTTTGAACATATATATATATGTTACAGTGAGTTTATAATCCGCCGTGACGTTTAGGCGTGTTTCAATGTAATTTGTCTCATTATGTGATGTGAATACATACATGGTCACCCTATAATATTTATAATACAAATAAAATAACACAATCGCAATAACAAATTTCTCGAAATACAATCATTTTTTCAAAGTGGTACAATTTAGCGTGATGTACTACCAAGTGGTACGCGAGCCAAAAAAGGTTGGGAAACACTGTTTTAGGATATTATATAACAAACATAAATGTATATACTTTGTTGTAAGCTTTATTGATCTTAATAGTTTCCATTAAATATCACACTGCATTATTTGAATTGATTTACTTAAGAGATGTAATCTTGCATACTTAACAACTTTGTAAATTTAGAACAGTTTTGACATCCCTTTGACCTTCATTGAAGCAGAGGGGTAGAATATTATTGATAAACTATCAATCATATCTATGACCAGACTGAGACAGCATGAATGTACAAATCCTGATCATTTTTCCTGATCACAGCACCCCTCCATAATTGCTGGGACTATGCCAATCCTCCAAAGGCAATTTATTTTTTTCAACATAAATCTCAGGCACCATTCAGCCATATAAACTTTATAAAACTGAAATATCCAGATGAAAAGCATAGTGAAACCTAGCACTTGAAAACTAGTCCAGACTAGCTCCAACACTATGGGAGAGGACCCAGTGCATGAATCAAGAGCACATATCAAACTTGCCTAATTCTCTAATCATGGTGATGCAGTTAAAGTAAAGAGAACAGACCAAGTAATATTTAGCAAACACTTTTTATTCTGATATACACACTCTAGCATGTTACTATTTTAATTACACATATGTAACACAATAAAAAATATATATAACAATAATTACCAAACAAAATAAATATAATTTAACAATAGTTAATTCATCACATACTTCCATTATATAATTCTGACATTTGTAATGTTAATTGTCCTCCCTTCATATCAGTTTGTTTACACCTAATAATGTCTAAACATTTACCAATAAACGTTCGATATATTTATCTAGGTTTTAACTTGGATGTAACATCATCTTTTTGTGACAATTTTGATAATTCTTCTTTCACAGTCAATAGGTTTTTAAGTTCATGATGGTCTTTGCACTCTTCATGACTGACCATTTGGTTATCAGCTATAGTTTCTTTTTCTTTTCCTGAAACTTCAGAACAGTAATAGGAGAGAGAATATCAGCAGCAGAGTGCTACATTATGGACAAGACATGGTTAGCAAGAGAGAGATTGATGATAATGGAGGCCAGGAAATGAAGTCCTGACAAGCACTCCTGTAGTTTTTTTGGCAGCACTGTACACAAAGAAATTTTAAACTGACTCCTCTAATTATTAAGCCAGCCATTTTTATACACTTTCCTCCTATTGTTCACTTTTATTCATTTTGCTTTTAATTTTTAATTAAATGATTAATCTTCTTTTCTTAGATTAATCTACTATCTTATCGGCTAGGAATTTTTCCAAAAATTAATTACATTTCTGCCAATGAGATAGTTTACAAAGATTACTTTTCATTAATTAATTTATTGTCTATTTCTACTTTGAATTACAATTTAATTTACATTATATTTTGACATTATATCCTATTTCTTTTATAACATTCTTTATTAAAGATAAAAAGAAGAAAGCAGGTTCTGAATCTTAACTTAAATCAGATTTTCTTTTCCCCACCCTTAATAAAACTCTAGTAATTGATCAAATTTTTATTTTAGTTTATTTCTTAAAATTTTTCTCTTTTATTTATTTACTTTTCTTTTTCAAAGTATAAACACGCACATGTCATATATATATATGAGTGTCACACAATATATATTTGTATATATGAGAGCATTTCAATATATATATATAGCTTCAATCTTAATTTGATTTTGAAAGCTCTTTTCAAATGTAATTAGAACTTGTTCACAATAGGTTAGTCCTTCTTAAATACAATCTTATCTAATGATATATGAGTCTCAATTGTTGTTACAATTCTTGTTAAGATTATTTTTTAAAGAATTTAACAATATAAGATGATAATTTTTTGGATTGTTATTAATCTTGATTGTGGAGTTAGCAGAAAGGATCTAATAATAATATTGGATGATAATTTTTGGAATTGTTAAGTTTTAAAGCATAAGAGCGGTGTAGTGAAAATTATACTACAGAAATATTATTCATTATTGGATAATCTCTAGTCTAATGAATGACTAATAAAAATTATTAATATACTTTCATTTTAAGACTTTTAGTTTTGTTTTTATTCCAAATTTTTTTAATAGTTTCTCTATACATTTTATAGATTCCAATAATATTTTAACTTAGAAACACTGTAAAGATATAATCTGCTTCTAGGATATGTCCTTGTTTAACACAAGCAATGAGAAATTCATATTCCCAAACATATCACAACACAAGAGCAGCTCTATTATCATTTATAATGTGCTTGAATAATCAATGGTTATCCACTGGTATTGGATTTGAATATCCATACCCAGTAAAATCTCTGGCTTTTATCTTTATTAATAAAGCTTGAAATTTGAAAGTGGAAGCAATGTAATTGTGCATTTAGCTAACACTTTTAACTTCATTTTATTATTCAAGCTAAGATCCCTAAAATTCAAATCACCATAAAATTTTGAACCTAAAACCAATCTGCTTAACTATTCATATAAATCTAATACTAGATCAGTTATTATATATTGTAATAATCTCAGTTTTGTCTCATTTTAAATTCTTTTTACTCCTGGTCAGAAATGTTAATAAGAAAGTGCTACTGCTTTATTATATATAGTGCATACTGAAGAATATACTAGTTTTATTAAGATCTAAAGATTAGAATATTATGAAAAAGAACTTTGTAGATGCTATGTTGATTCTGTTAATATAAGTTTAAAAATTTGATATATGATTTGCAATCTCACTGTATTGACTAAATTGTATAAGTTTTATCTTTTCATGGCCTGCTTCCACCTTTTTTTCCTGGCATCATCAAAAGTGGATTTTTGGTAAATATATATCGATTATAAAGAACTTAACTAGTTTTATGAAAATCTGAAATAAAAAATAATAATTCCATTGTTTATTACTAAGGAATTCATTAAGAAGTGTGAGTTGAAACTGGCAGAAATAGGCTGAGATTAATTTTGGAGAGAATCTGCCCCTCTAGCATTACATCAAACCATACAAAATACTCAACTTGGAATGGATTGCTTTCAATATTCTTTTAAATCTGATGTGATTCTATTAAATATAATAATATTTCTTTTATATTTAATATATTGATTTCCTTAAATTCTACTTCAGGACTCAACTATGAATATATGTCTTGCATTGGTGGTCGAGAGGTCAGCGCGACTGCCTTGCACTTGCAGGCAGTTGCCTGGGTTGCGGGTTCGCGTCCCGGCCGATGCTATGACACTTAAAAAAAAAAAAAAACTATGAATATATGAATTCCAAGATTGATAATTGAGAAAGATAATCCAATATTAAATCAGAAGACAAGAATAAATATTTTTTTGTTAAAACAAACAAAATAGAAATTACTTCTGGAACCATCCTGGCAGATGGAGCACAAAGATAATTTCTGATTTATGTTTATTTGAACAAAAAGTGATTTACCATTATCTGCTGATCTGAAATTGGAATTTTGTAACGCTAGCATTATTTAAACAGTCCATTTTTAAAGTTGAAAAACTGCTTTATTCTTAGTTGCATATTACCGAAAGCTATTACGAGAATTAAATTTTCTATGAATATAAACTAGTAGACAGATTTGAAAGATAAGGTTAAAGACAATATATTTTGGGAGTTTAACAAACATTGCTTACCTAAGAATTGTCTAACTAAGTGGTAATGACTATATTATTTGAAATATCTGTAATAAAATTTGTATTTAAAACAAATCTGTCAAGAATCAATTCAAAGTCAGGAATTGAGGGGAAATGTGCACTTTAGACAAGTATGTATCATCTGAAGTACAGTTATATCAACCCCCCCCCTTTTTTTTTTCTGTGTTAAATCACGGGACAACTGCGTGTAAGGCAGCTGTGCTAACCATTCGGCCACCAACGCTTGACAGTTAATATCAACTTTTGATATATTCTTAATGTGTACTTGGGAATTATTTTATTGTAATAAGAATAAATGAAAACATTCAAGTGATCTTATAAAATATATATACTTAAAACAAAATTCTAAATAGACATTGAAAATAATGTTATAAAAAATTTATAAGTATAATTAAAACTGTTTACGCACACACAGGAAAAGACTACAACACATCATTAATAATAATAAATTTTAAAATTTAAAACTTGCCAAAAATTTAGACAAGCCTTAATATAAATGACAAATATTTTTCTATTTCTAAACAAGTCATTCTTCTTAACATTTTTCTAATACAATCCACTAATCATCTTATAAATGGAAAAATGCATCGAAAAAGAATATTACTGATCAATAACCCTTTTTTTCATACGATCAACAGAATGCCTAAAGGAAAAATAATAATTGCATTAATTCACTTCTAATCAATTACTTTTTGTGTGAAAATAAGAAACAAATGATATATTGTAATCAATAAATATTATAAATGTGTGTAGAATGTATGTATTCTGATACACATATATAAATCTGTACGTCGAGGTCAAAATTTAACAAATACCGCTAAGAAACATTATTTATCTTACTTAATATTCTATGCAAATAAATTTCTTTTAGTTATTTTGTTTCATTCTTTTGCCAAAAATTTTTGACATAAACTTGCATTTTAATATGTCTGAGGGTTGTTATTTTGTTTTTATTTTAAAAAAAGAAAACCTATATATATATATAAGTTAAAGATTTCTAGACATATTTCAGCAAGGTAAATAATTTATTACCTTGTTCTTTTAACGGTCTTCTAATAAAAAGTAATTATACAGTGTGGAAATAACAATATTTTTATTAATAAATAACTTTAGGTTAGATTATATTAATTTTAATCATGTCTAAAAGTTAAAAATCCTAAAGTAATTAAAACAGCATTCGTGTGAAACATGAACAAGGAACATCAACTGCATTCCATTAATTAATTATATTTCTGAAGTAAAATACATTAGCCATTGAATTCATATATCAAGTTGTCAAGCGTTGGTGGCCGAGTGGTTAGCATAGCTGCCTTCCAAGCAGCTAGCCCGGATTCCGGACAATAACGCATTTGATATATGAAGAAAAAAAAACTCTTAAATTGTTCACTTTCATAATATTAAAAATATATAAGTATTTAACTTATTATTAATATATCTTTGTCTTTATATATATATATATTTATAAAGATTATTAATAGCAAACAAAAGTGGAGAATATATTTAACAGAAAATTACAAATTTGAAAGACCTTTTTTCATGCATAAAAAGTATACAAATGTTTGAAAAAAGTGAACAAAAGCGTTGTTAGCCGAGAGGTCATTACAAAAAATATAATCGTCACTTAGGAGTGCTTTCGACTATCCTTGTAGTCTTTATCAACTAGTTCTTTGAAAGATCAAC
The DNA here is from genome assembly GCA_028023455.1 of Epiperipatus broadwayi. Lineage (NCBI taxonomy): Eukaryota > Metazoa > Onychophora > Udeonychophora > Euonychophora > Peripatidae > Epiperipatus > Epiperipatus broadwayi. The sequence continues at coordinate 2,907,276 of JAQFVV010006278.1, read as the reverse complement.
CTTCCAATAATTCCGTGATCTTAACGTTTGCTGACTGCCTATTGATTAAGTCTTGCCTGTATTTACATATTAGCATAGCTTCCTTTATTTTCATTTTATTATTTCTTTCAGTTTGCAATATTTTTACATTCTTATAATTGAAATTAAAACCACATATACATGATTTATTATAGTCGTAAAAACAGAAGCTGATTTGTTATTATTATCTTTGCAATTTTGTTTTGTATTTTGGACTCTTTTTAATAAAAACAAGTGTTTTTCATTCTTTTCTCCAATATACACCTCGATTCCCCTATATATCCACTATCACATCTACATATTCATATATAAATGATACAATTTTTTATATAAACGTAATTAAAAAATAAGATGAATAAGAGATTAAGGGATTGCTTTTATTAACTCCATATTGAAATAATTGATTCATAGCATCAGTGTGTGAGTAATTATAGTATATAAATTTAGAAAAATATATTAATAAATAAAAAAAAGAGGATGAGAGATTTTAAATAGTAAAATGCAATGAATAATAATAGACAGCAAAACTATAATTTAATTGTGATACTAAAATGTTAAAAATTGTTATAATTAAAATAATTAAAATTATATAAATAAAACACCATATACACCTTAAATGAATACTTCCCAATTTAATTTATAAAATAAAATTTACTCTTTCTTGTTCACAATTTCAACAGCCAGTAGTCATCATCAGAGCTACAGCATTCAAATTTATATAACCACCATTGCATTTTGAAGTTTTCATTTAAGATGTATGTGGTATTTTATTATATATATCTGCAAGACTCCTAAAATCTTACATAATAAAACAAACAATGATTCATCAAACAACTCCAATAGTTAAACAATCGAGGTTAATAATACAAATCATATTGCACCATGATGGGTTTTTTTTACTTCAAACAATCATTTTAATTATCCAATAGTGTAACTCTGAAATTTATTTATCATTTATCAAGCACTTGATAAATAAATTTCAGAGTTACGCAGTTTCTGTTAATTCTTAAAATTGACTTATAGTAAATCAAATGATTTCATGTATATTAGTATATGAAAGAAACTAATGGATGTAAAAGTGATCTTCATTCTCTCAAACCAAGATGCTTCAGATTGGCCTATATAAATCAGAATTTAGGATAAAGATAAGATGGCCACTCTTATCTTTATAAAGTCTCTATTTTGTGTTTGTGTATGAGAGTTTTCCTGTACTCAACACAGTATCATTGAGTTTAAATAGGCAAAATTCTCCCATACAGTAGTGCCACTCAAAGTAAGACATAGTAATCAATAGATGCCAAAAGGCTTGTGCATAAAATCCCTATCTAGTACCTACTCATCCAATATCCCCAAATTAATTTCTGACTTGTGGCCTTCGTCAGTGAGGAGCATTGGATCTGAGAGCACTGCACCTAGATCTTAGGATCTAATGTAACCCTCCAGCAGCCACCTTTATCTCTACATAATTACAAAACTATGAGAAAAAAATTGAAAACACACAAATTGAAAATTTAAGCTCAATAGCTTATATAGTCACATGGGCCTGAACTCACATTTTGGTGTCTTTGGTTTTTTTATAACCATAGCTACCACCTTCCTATTAGGCAGGATTGGTATTAAACCTTTAAACATCACATGATCAGTATCTCCCATGCTTGCTCATAATTGTGTTAAAATAGGCAAAACTTTCTTCATACGGTAGTGCCACTCAACAACAGTTATGAGCAAGCATGGAAGATAGTGATCATGTGATGTTTAAAGGTTTAATACCAATCCTGCCTAGGAAGGTGGTGGCCATGGTTATAAAAGAACCAAAAACACCAAAATGTATGGGTGCTGAACTGAGTTCAAACCCATATGACTATATAAGCTATTGAGCTTAAATTGAAAATGTGTTTTCAATTTTTTTCTCATAGTTTTGTAGTTATGTAGAGATAAAAGGTAGCTGCTGGAGGATTGCATCAGATCCTAAGATCTAGGTGCAGTGCTCTCAGATCCAAGACTCCTCACTGACGAAGGCCACAAGCCATAAACTAGTTTGGGGATATTAGATGAGTAGGCACTAGATAGGGATTTTATGCACAAGCCTTCTGGCATCCATTGATTACTATGTCTTGCTTTGAGTGGCACTACTGTATGGAAAGAGTTTTGCCTATTTTAGCAACAGTTATGAGCAAGCATGGAAGATAGTGATCATGTGATTTTTAAAGGTTTAATACCAATCAATGAGTTTATATAAATTAGTACAGCATATATGTAAAAACATGAAAATCCTTTCTATTTAATTATCCAGTAGTGATACATATGGAAAATCAGTTGAAGGTTCTAGAAGTTGCTATTTATATGTTTTTTCTAGATTAATTTTGTTTTCTGCAGATTATTACAAATATGTATTATTAAAATATCAAAAAAGAATATAACTATTTCATCTATTATGTATATATAAACAAATAATTAATACCTAAATATATTATTTAACAACAATTATTATATTAATTAGCATGCTTTTATTTATTATGCATTAAAATGCAAAAAATAATTGTTTCTTCAATCACAATTGAGTTTTTATATTTATCTTGAAATAAAACCATTTCTAGATATTAATTACTTCAATCTCTTGTAAAAAATGATGATTGAATTAATTAATTTCTGGACATCCCTACGCATTTATTTCAAGATAAGATATAAAAACTCCAATTATAGTTTGAAGAAACAATTCTTTTTTGGCTTCTTAGTGCACAATAAATAAGTGTTTATTATAAAATATTTTATATATATTATTTTTCATTTTTTTAAATAGTCTAATATTTTTTGTAATTATTTCTATTTAAAGCAAAGAATAAAAATGTTATCACAGTCTTACATTTAAAGGAAATTTGCAATGTATTAAAAAATAATTTCATTACATTTTTTTTTTTTAAAAAAGAAGCATTTGTAAAAAAAAAAAAAAAATTACAATCAAGAAAAAATTAAATTAATTCATTTTAAGAGGACGACTTTTACAATTAATTGAAAGTAAGATTTAGTGTAAATTTTTTAAAATAAAAGCATTTAAAAAATATATCACTGTTTTATGAGTAACATTGAAAGCTTACTGAACCACTACCAACACATTCAAAATTTACTCTACCAACCCCTTTATGGTTCACTGATTAGGAGATCAACCTGAAATATTTCATTGTCATATTGCATTGCTAACAATTTCTAATATATGTACAAAATTTTAAGGAAATCCATTTAAAAGAAGTCTGTTAAATCTTGACTATAAAATTTATTTTAAACAAACAGAGTTTTAACTTAAATAAAAACATAAGTTTCTTTCAATAATGTTTAGTTATTCTCTCTTCAGAATTAGTTTATAGCTTTATACAAAATTTCATTTTAATTTTAAAAATATAATTTAATTCAGAAAACAAAATTCAGCTATCATTATATGTAGTATTTTTTGTTATTTTATAATAATGTATATATACATACATAATTAATATAATTCTAATAAAATGTAATTTCTATGATGACAAAACTTTCCAAATACTGATTATATCAATGTACTGTCCTGTATTGTTAGATTTGTTTTGCAATGGAAAAATGAATCATTTATATTTAAATTCATAATTCTTAACAAAGATATCAGATCTGGCATATGACATTAATTAGGGATAGCATCCGATCATACTCATATGTTACTAAAACTTTATTCCATATGACTAATAATGTAACTTTCTATTCTCCATTTGCTTTAATATCTTTATGAAGAAATACTCAAATACCAAATTTGTAAATAATAATTAATACAGATATATCAAATGAGACTTTGTTGATATTTGAATATGAGTGAACATTTGCCCTAATTAATATCATTTGTATGATCTATGATTTTTATAAGAACATAAATGTAAATGATTCATTTTATATTTGCAAAGTAAATCTGACAATAAAGTGTATTGAAATAATCAGCACTTGGAGAGTTTGTTGATATAGTAACTTATTCACAAGAGTATTAATTAAAATGAGTATAAATTAGCTCTATCTTGAAAAGACTCATTCTATATTGATAGCCATATTAAATGAAGCTTTCTAAATATCATTCAACAGATCTGCTATTCTTATAAGAACTGGGAAAGTGAATACAAATTATTTTAACCATAGAGCGCAGTGTATTGATAAATGCAGTGCTTTAAAAGATTATTTCCTATGATTATGTGTATATTATAATAGAATAAAAAGAGAACTAGCAACAGTAATAAATAAGAGAGCTAATACTGATTTTCCTATATAATATTAGGCATCATTTATGACAGAATGGAATTAAGCCAAATATTATATCAATATTATATATAATGGCAGCTGAAATTCTATTAGCTTGTTTCAAATTGGACATTATTTTTAACTGTATCAAAATATTCAATCATATGCTAAATAAAAGTAAAAATGATAATTTCTTCTCATACTCACTAATAGCAAGTGTAACTAAATTATTTGTAATGAATCAAATAGATGAGAGCTAATAATGTCAAGTAATCATTACTCATCAGTTCTTGGTTATGACTAGATTTAAGAGTAAATTATATAATCTTAGCTTAATCATCATCAAGCTAATACTATCATGAAGTTTAAATGCTATAAAAGAGAAAATATCGATACTTCCTACTTTATGCACAGACATAAATGCTGATTAACTGTAAACTAAGCATATATTAATGTTACAAAATATGCTTAGTTTATTAAAGGCAGTGATCATAATCAATGCTCAGATGTTCCATGGAGAGTTCTGACTACAAATTAAATAGGTGCCATCATCATAAAGCATAAAATGTGCAGATTTTAAATGTGATCTTAGTTCTTTATGGCCATCTAAATAATTCTAAAGGGAATTATACAAATGTTCATACAAATATACCCTAAAAAATTATTGTCTGGAGTTATCTTCTTTGAATAGTAAACCCTGAGGAACTTATATGAGCAAGAGTAAATATACTAACACTTAAAATTTAGTACTAAATAAATTTACTATACTTATCTAAAATAATTAATAATTTTATTAATTAATTAAAAGTAATAATAAACAAAATAAAAGATCTTACAAATCTTTCTAATAATACAATTAAATTATATCTGATTCTGAATTATGTATGGATATTAATTATTACATTAAATTAAAACAAAATAATACACATATATACTGTAACAAAATAAATATGTGGGCCATGAAAGAATGGTTCTGGTTTGATAATGCCCACAAATTGTGTTGACATTAACAGAATGAAAATATGGGTATGCTCTTCTTTTCATGCCTCACAGATTTGGAAGTCATTTATAAGTGAATAATCATGATGACCACGGGAAAGAAGTTTAATATAATCTAAATGAAAATATAGCCTAATTGTTGGTCACCATTTTCAACAGAATAAAACTGAACCAATATTTTATGTGGCAAGTACTAACTGGCACTCTGAGGATCTCATTGACTGCACTGATGAATCTTGAAACACTATTGGAACTCAAAATTGCTAAAGAAACTGTCAGAACTGGATAACAATGGACAAGCTGCCATTTTATACTCAACTCTCCCATTGTCTAATTTTTATCATAATTTAATTTGGTTTTTAATTACATTTTATTTATCTAATCTTTTTTTACATTCATCTCCTATCTTATCAGCCAGGAATTTTTCAAAATTTAAGTGCATTCCTGCCAATGAGATAGTTTACAAGAATTTCTTTTACTAATTACTTCTATTGAATATTTTATTTTAAAATCTTTTAAATTTATTTATTTTAACATTTACTGTTTTTTAGTTATAAAAAAAAGAGGGTGGGTTTTTTTTTCAAAACTACAAAAAAAAAGGAGAGTGGGTTTTAAATCTTTATCTTACATGATTCTCTTTCCCCACCCTTATTCTTAATAAAAGCAATTTATTCTTTAAAAATGATGCAATCTTTCTTATATTAATTTGATTTTTAAAAATCTGCTTTTTTGTTTTCTTTTTTTCTTAATAATGTATTTTTTTAAATTATTAACGGTACTTTAATATTATTCAACCGATGACGTTTTATACTTACCAATTTTCCTTCCGGTAGACATCGTCGATGATAACATGATGTTGTCTGGCAACCAAGACACTGACATGATTAATCCAACTTTTGATTTTTTTGACCTGCGAGATTTAAAAATCGGGGAGAGCTTTGGGAAATTTTGTCATTTGTCTGTCTTTTGTGACTAGTCCACTGCAGTGGATGCTATTTGTAACTAATTTTCATTTTTGTTTCTAATAAATAATGTCATTTTGATGTATATTATTTTGTAAATTCTTCTGCAATTATAAAAAGTACAATTAATTAATTTTATTTTTAATTTCTGAATTATATTATACAAAAATTTAAAAAAAAAAAATCATCTGCAATTATAAAAATTACAGCTATGAGAGTAATACAATGTCTGTCATTGTCAGTGGTTTTGTATTTTATAATTGAGCATAATATTGGCCATGCCTTTGGCCCATCAAAAACAACCCCCCCACCCATTCCAGCGCTACGCGCTGACTTTTCTAATTTTCAGTCAAAAAATGAGACACATTTTCAAATTGTTTGTTTTATATATTTTTAACGTGAATAATTGAGTTAAATACCATCGGAAATGTTGTAAAGATAAGATAATTTTTAACACAAGTACATTTTTTTGATTTTTTTTGTTATAAAAATTAATAATATAGAGTACATTTTAAATTATTATCCAGTTCGCCATTAATAATGCCAGATAATCGGGAAAAGTAGTTGTCTATTTATTTTATTTACAAAAAAAAATTTGTATAATTATATAATTTACACTTAGCTACTTTCAATTTCTAAATTATCAAACTTACACTTAATTACTTTTAATTTCTAAATAACGCAAGTACATTTTTTTGATTTTTTTTTTGTTATAAACATTCGTAATATAGAGTATGTTTTAAGTTATTGTCCATGTTGCCATTAATAATGCCAGATAATCGGGAAAAGTAGTTGTCTATTTTAAATTTACAAAAAAAAAATTTTGTACAATTATAAAATTTACATTTTCCATTTCTAAATTATCAAACTTACACTTAATTACTTTTAATTTCTAAATTATTTTGACACACGCATGTATATTTTATCTTTTCCAACCAATGACGTATTACCCTGAAGCCATATCAGTCTGATCTTGCGATCTTTAACATGCCAGGTCCATGTGATATGTGGACAAATTTTAGCGATTGCATTTGTCCGCAAATCACTTGGAGACGTTATCTTAAAGATCTGAAGATCAAACTGATATGGTTTCAGGGTAATACGTTATCGGTTGGAAAATACTAAAGAATCTTATTAACATATGTAATGCATATATATATATGTGTGTGTGTTGTACAACATATATGTTGTGAGCATTACATCACACACATCCCCCCATTTGAGAGGTAAAATGCATCAATTTGACACATTTTAGCTCTGATATTTGATTTTTTTAGTTTTATTTATTCCTTTGAATCAATTTTGGTATTATTGAAAACAGACAAACTACAGAGGTAGCTTTTCTTATATTGACCTATCAATCATACCACAATTTACATTGAATACAACAATTATATCTATTGTGAGGATCACCAGAGACAAACATACATCCTTATGGATGAATAACAAGGAATTGGATGCTGCAAATGGCAGCACACATCTAATGATCATTTGACTTATGCTAAAAAAAAAATTAATTACTATTGGATTACTGATGCTTTCTCTACCAGTGAACAGGATGGGCACAGCACACTCTCTAGTAGATCCTCAACCTACAAATTAAGTGGATGGTGCAAATGGCAGGATACATCTACTGACCATTGGACTTATAGTAAAATAATATTTATTATGATTATGCTGGGAATTTTTTCTTCCAGAGAACTAATTTGCAGCATATGCTAAAATTACTCTTTAAGCATGCAAATTTAGATAATGGCTGGGAATCCGTCTACCAGAACATTGGATGCGTCCAGGACTTTCTCTACTGGGTCCTCATCCTAGAAATGTGGGACCATACCCCCCAATTCCTTTTATTTGTCATGAGTTTACAAAGTAACAGCTATAATCAACATTCCTTCCTTACTCCTATATACACCAACACACCTACTTAACTTAATCAGATACAATGCAACCATTACTTACATATAATTTTGTTGTTTATTTTTAGATTTCATGAAAGATTACTTTATTATTGTTTTAATTTTTTATTCAACTTTTATTTCATTAGTGTATATTGACTTTTTGATCTCACAATCTAAGTACACAAATTCCTCTTTTCATCACTTAAGGGTCCATCCAATTATTATAGACCTACTTAAATTTTGTCAGGCTGCTCTTTCTTTTGAGCCTCCATTTTTGTTTTGGTTCTCATATGCATTAGTTTAATTTTTGTAACTTTATTATATTCTTTAATAACACTATACAATTTATTCTTTATTAATCTTTAAATATTTTAATTAAAACAGAGTATTCAACTAACTTCCAAACCCCTTCAGTCCTCTCTCCATTCCCATCTGACTATCAAACACCCCTAATAACAAATTTTTCGATCTCTCTGGTCGCATTTTCCTTCTCTCTTATTTACATTTCATACTTTTTATTTTATATTCTTAACATTATATTATGTTTACTTTCATCTATTTCTCCACTCACACTGCTCACCAATTTCAATTTTTCATTATTATGCAACTTATGCATTTATTTGAAATTTATTTTGAACTATGCTTTTTAATTACATTGAGCCAATTATGGCTCATCAGCACCCATGTTGGACAGCATTTGTAATAATCCGATATAGAAATTGGGACCTTTGCCACCATTCATTATGTATATGACCCTTTCTAATAATCCATTATAAATAATATTTTATATATTTCTTAATACTATTTGCTATCTTTATTTTCAATACATGATTATTTATTAACATTTTATTATTTTACTTATATGATTGACTTTATGATTATTTCTTTTCATACTTATTTAACACCTACAGTACCAGATCACACATTCAAGCAGAAGGGTAGAATATCATTAATAGATTAACCATCAATGATACGCAAATGCAGAGACCTGACCATAATGCCCCTCTATACTGTTGGAACAACACCAATCATTAAAGGCACTTTATTTGATTTGAGAACAAGTCTCAGGTGCCATCCAGCCATATATGTTATATATATCCAGGATGCCTAGAAGATAGGCACACAAACCCAGCACTTGAAATATACTCAGGCTAATTCAAGCATCTTTATCAGGGGACCCAGCACAATACTAACTAATACATGGAAATATTTATAAATCTTAAACTCCTAGTGATGCACATAAAAGAGAGTATAGACCAAGTAACATTTAAATAAACACTTTATTCATACACACCCATAATCAAATAAATATTTAGTATAATTAAACAAAGAAAATAAATAAGTATACAATGATTATTAATAACTCCTTATAACTAATTATCCTTCATTTATAGTTTATTTCTTTTAAAAATGTCTAGACACTTAATTTGCGATTGAAAAGTTATATTTACCTAGGTTTTTCATTATGAAATGACACATTCCCTTTGATTTTCCAAATGGCTGGCCTTTCAGTCTCCAGTGATGGATTCATGGGTTTGCTTCTGTTACACAATGGGAGAGAATATGTGGCATCATCTATACTATGGTTGAGGTATTTATCCCAGATGAGAGAAGTTAATCGATCTGACAATGCAGGGCATGAAGCCCAGACAAACATTCCTAAAACTCTTTAGAAATTCCTTTTGCTACTCACAGCTTCTATGTTTATAGTTTCTGTGACAAGTACTAACTGGCTCTCAGAGGATCTTGTTGACTATATTTTCATGAATCGATGAACTACTGGAACAACATGAAAAACTGCTGAAACTTGAACTGAACTGCTGAAGAAACTGTCAGAAATGGATAACAATGGACAAGCTGCCACTTTTATACTTAATTCTCCCATTGCCTAATTTTTATCATAATTTAATTTGTTTTTTAATTATGTTTTATTTATCTAATTTTTTTTAGATACATCTATCATTAGCCAGGAATCTTTCAAAATGTAAGTGTATTCATGCCAATGAGATAGTTTACAAGATTTTCTTTTACTAATTAATTCTATTGAAAATTATATTTTAAAATCTTTTACATTTTTTTTTAAACATTTACTTTTTTTTAAAATTATAAAAAGAAGAAAGCCAGTTTTACATCTTTATCTCACATAATTCTCTTTCCCCATCCTTAAATAAAAACAATTTATTGTTTTAAAATGATGCAATTTTTCCTTTTTATTAATTTGATTTTTAAAATCTACTTTTAACTATTTTGGTTTTATCTTTTTCTTAATACTTTATTATTTTTAATTATTAACATATGTAATGCATATATAAGTGTGCTTTTACAACATATATGTTGTGAGCATTACCTCATATATATATATATATATATATATATATATATATATATATATATATATAAAAGATAATTGAGACATTATCAAAACTATCTAAGTATTAAGCAATTATATATAAAATCAAATTTTACATTAATTCAACTTGTATTATTTATATAATATTATAGTAGTTCAAAATACAAACTGATTCATACAAACAAAAGATATGACATATTGTACAAATCAGTATATATGAGCTAATAAATTAAAAATTATCAAAAATAACAGCAAAATTACATGCAAAGAGCACAGGATATTGTAGCCTTCATTAGAGTGCAAGCTACATAAATCAAATAAATGAGTAGAGAAATTTGAACTTAAGATTTTTCCGTCTATATTGTACCGGTCAAAATTGTATGTTAATTCAACACGATTCATAGTCTGGGTAAAAGTACCTCAAATCCAACCATATGTGAGATCAAAGATCAAGAATTCCTGTTTACCCACCCTCTAAATCTAACAACCAATTAACAACATTTTCGAGGTAAGTAATTAATCTTTCCAACTCCAACCAGCAGCTACAGCAATAGAACATGAACCTCAACTATTTTTAACATTTAACCCTAGCATTTAGTTTAATTACACGTATGCATGAGTTTCAAAATGAAATGGTGTGTGTGTGTGTGATCTTGAGTCATCAGATAGCAGCACAATATTTAGATAGAAATGCAAACTTTAAAGTAAAATTAATTGAAACGAACCACAGGTACGTTAAATTCATATATATATATATATTAATAAAAAACATCTATAATTCTTTAATATCTCACTAATTAATTTAACTGTTTATTAATAGGCAATTTCGATCATATAACTTATTATGCCTCTTGTAAGAGAGCGGTATAATTTATATGCCAATTTAAAACAGAGAGGATGATTAAAGTTCTTTGGGAATGGATTGTGCAATTTGCAAACCTCAAGATATTTCAGGTGAAAGATCAGGAATTTCCAAGGCTTGCTAAGCTCAGCTTACTTTGGGTCTTCCCAATTTTGTCTTTCATATCCTGACTTATATTTTTAGCCAGTGAATATATCACGTGGTATAATTTTGATATAGCAATCAAAAGGACAAAATAGGTGATCAAGCAGAGTGCTGGCGAGGCAAATACAAAATCATTCTTTTAAAATTACTTTATGAAAACTATACTGAGCCACATAAGATTATAAATAGTCAAAATAAGAGTCAGAGATCACATGACCCTATCTCTTAAGCTTGAAAGTTATAACCAATGAGGATTGCCAATTCCTCTACAAGCTTTGTGATAAATGCTTAGCCAGAGCCAGCACTTAAAATATCTGTCTGGAACCTCTCCTGAAATCCCTGACCATGGTTTCATGCTTTGACACTCCTCAGAGAGGTGTCAGGATATTATATCAGATTGACTAAGATTGGATCTAAACAAATAACTCTAAAATATTATTACAAATATCGTTTCTTGGGTGACACATCTCTCCCTTCAAAACGAAATCCTACAAACATTTTAAATTTAACATTTTTAAATTCTCACTTGCACCTTAGCATAGAATAATCTTCTACCCCCCCCTTTCATTCTTTTAAAATGAAATAATATAATTAAATAAAAGTTCCACACATGATCTAACATCTCACCCAAACTAAACTGCATATACATGAAATATGTTTTCAAAAAATATATATATAATAAAACCAAATCATTTCATCTCGACAAAATCATTTAGAGCAAAATATTTATTTTCCAACAATCGTTGGTCGGGAAATAGGAAGAAATTATTTAAATCATAAGACTTTTGTCGAGATGGAACAAATTGGCACATAAATAGAATTTTAAATCAGATATTTATAAATGTAAACAATATATATCTATAGGTAAGTAATAAATATCTTTATAGACCACTTTAATAAGAAAAGTTTTGCATTGAGAGAGGCACAATTTTAGAAAGATAACAGTTATATAGCAGAGACATTAAAGTTAAGTTATAGAAAGTCAAGATTACAAAGTTTAGTTAATACAATGTATTAAGTTTAGTTAGGGAGAATTTCATTTTAGAAGACATTTCTTTATAGGACAATTAATTATATGGTTACCTGGAATTAGAGAATAAATTAGGAGATTAGAAATGAAAACAATTTAAAAGATATTACCTAATTTATTCAGAGTCCGTATTGGAAATCTAAGTTCCACGATGGAATGAGAATTTGAAGTTGGCTTTCATTATTTTGGCATAGAAATAACTAGCTATTGAGTTTTGTTCAAGAGTTCCACAGTTCGGCAGTCCAAAAATAAAACATTTAATGAAATTTTTCTGGCTTCATGGTACTTTTGTGATCGTACTTGGGACAACAAGAAACAGGCAGGTCAGGGTCATTTACCCCACTATCATACTACCGCACATATATTTTAAAATAAAACCGGTGTGGATTCGCTGTGCTCTTTCTCAAACAAATTGACTAATCATACTATTACTGTTCTCCTGTTTCCCCTTTTTCATTAGCCCAAGGCAAAATGGATATATTTGACTCAGGTGATCATAATCATCAATCTAAAATATTTTAGTATTGTCTTCCTAAGATCCACTCTCCCGATAAACCCACTAATTTTGTTGTTTCAAATCTATTTAAGTTCAACTTAGATTTGATGAATTTTTCTTTAAAATATCTTTCCTATGATTTATTTATAATTTAATTAGAAAATCCATTACTACTTTGCTAATGAATTTTCTTTTGTTTTACACTAAAGAATGTGATCAGGGTCTATCGCAAAAGTAAATCTCCGGAATAAAATACTGACTTTAAAAAAATATTATTTTAAAAATTTATTTCTTGATTTTTATAAAAGTTTCCATCTATAATTATATATATATATGTATCCATGCATATATATATCTGAGTCCATCTGATATTTATTATCAAAGTTTTAAATAGAAAATATTGAGATTTTATTTACTTATTAACTAATCTAGAAATTTAATATATACAAGATGGCAGATGGAAAGTTTTATAATAATTGTTACAAGTGTAGATCAAGTTCGATCTTAGATTAAAAATATAGAAAGATGTGAAGCATCAATCTGACCTACAGATCCATTGCTTCAATATTTATCATTTACTCCATTTCAAGCAACCAATACACATGACCACATACATATGAAAAAGATAAATGATCCCCAATATAAATATTTCATGCAGAATCAGCACTCATCAGTTGGACCAGATCATAATCTCCCCCACACATGCACATACATATATAGTCAGTGCTCAGTTTATATTAAGATAGCAATTCCTTGAACTTTATTGGACAGGTTTCAATCTTCCATCCAATTATTCAACCATCCATTTCATTGAAAAACTGACAATGGAACACTCAAAGTCTTTATTGGATTTGATATTATAGTCATACCCATGTAGACATCACATCAAGGAATTGCTAACTTAATATAAACTGAGCACTGATATATATGTGTGTGGGGGAGATTACAATCTGATCCCTGTGTTGAGTGCTGGTTCCGCAAGCACTATATGTTGGGGATTTTTTATTTTTATCACATGTGCATGGCCATGTATATCAATTGCTTGAAATGGAGTGGAGGATGAATATAGACTGAAAAATCTTAAGTTCAAATCTCTCTGCTTACATATATAAGAAACATTCAATATAAACAAATTATAAATAAAATAAAAAGAAAGAATAGGCTAAATAGATTTGGGTTAGATCAATAAAAAAAATTGTTTTTAAAAAAAAAAAAATTAAAAGAGAATTTTAAAAGAAAAATATAAAGATTTTAAAATAAACGGGTAAAATTGGATAAAACAAGTATGAGAAAGAATTGTTTTATTTCCCAATTTTTAAAATAATATTAGTTAAAATTCTGTTTTAATTTCTATAAAATAAAAAGAGTAATTAAATACTATACATTTATTTGAAAACAAAGGAATATTTTCTTATATTTGCTCTGGATTAAGACAATGTAATAATATTTTTTTTTTTCTATAGAATCAAAAAAAGTTTAATTACATTTTAATTTTATTAGTTTTCATTAATTAAATACTATTCAATTATTTGAAAATAATTCAAACAATGTTTACTTATATATTCTCAGGGTTAAAATAATTTTATATTATGCAAAATTTTGTACAAGAGAAACCTAATTGGATTAAGTAATTTACATATTTTAATTAATTAAACTAATAAAAAAATATGAGATAAGATGAAATGGGAGCAGATGCACTTTAGACAATGGTCAGATTTGTGTAATAGCTACTTCATTTTTTCAGTCAGATTTAGACTGTCTGAAATATACATATTGTGACTGCTGTATGATAAACCTTAAGCACCAAAATGCTGGTTCTATTTTTACAATCATATTACTGATAAAATTAACAGGTTATTATTTTCTCATGCTTTGTAAAATGAACAATATTAAGTATTATAAAAATGTATTGGAAATGCATTGTTAACTTTCCCATGTGTTTGTTAGTCTGGACACAATGTTGTCTTAAGTGATTAGCCAGACAGGAGCCCCAAAGAATCTAAAATGTAAGACATAATAACCTAACCTGCCATTGCAGAGGTTTTGCTCTATTTAATTATTATTTCCTGAAAATCTGTTTCAATGAAGTATTTCTTATTGAGGGAAATATCATATGTATAAACACATATATCAGAATGATCCAGACCCCAAGCTATGTATGCAGTGTATATAGAGCTGAGCTAAAGGAGATCTCGGGGGGGGGACAAATTTTCAGATAAATAAGTAGAATATGAATTTACATAAACAAAAAGAAAATGTTCACCTCAATGAAAAGACTTTAAAAGCTGTGATCACAAATTAAATTGGTAGGAACTTTTAAATACTTTCCTGTTTTTTGTATTCATGTTAAAAGTATAATAAAAATTCAAATAATTATTGTAATTATAAATTTTTATATTATGATTATTAATGTTAATATTGAATATGTTAATTAAACTCCAGATAAAAATGTCAGTAATGAGTTTTAGAATTCGTTAGTGAATTTATTATTGGATTAATAAACTGCCCTCAGTTCTTTTTTCTCAAATGATCTAGTTTCTCACCTTATGTTAAATAGATTATATATAATATTTATTTTAAAAGGGTCGTAATATGATAGTAAATGAGATGGGGTCCTCCTTGCTCAAAAGCACTAGCTTTGGATAAGTGATATTAATAATGATCCTAAAATGAATTCAAAGCCCTCCTATGAATATTCCATTTTGGGATGACACATAGATTTAAACAATCAAATCTAATATATATACACATATATGTATATATTCACAGAAATTTTTCTTTCAATAAAATCAGTATAGGGAATAATGGTCTTGAAATGTGGCTGAGATCCATGAGATTTACATATAGTAAGAACCCTGTCTAACCGGCAAAATAATTTTCTAGAGTAGATTCGATTAAATAAGATTACTCCACTTGTCTTGAGTAGCAAATCCATTATGATATAAAAAATAGAACGCAGGATAGTAGGCTGTCATTCATCTTAAATGAAGTAATGGCAAGTTCAAAATTATTGATATATCAAAGGCCTAAAAATTCTGGGAAATATGGCTGCCATAATAATGTATTCGCATATGTTCATAGTTTAAAGTAAAACTGTTTAGTTCATATATAAGTTCACATGCATTAAAAAGCAAAATGTTGAACATATTTTCTATGATTACAAGACAGTGTAACAGTTGTCATACAAGGATGGTTGCAGTCCAGACATTAATGTATTCATTATTGGATATTTCATATAAGGTGTTGATAGTAACGAATGGGCATTCTTATGACAAGCTAAAAAATAAATAGTTTGGAAAAAGTGATATAACCACCAGTGGCCTAAAATGTTGAATAGTTAAGTATTGTTAAGATAGTGGCATGTAAGCTAGAATTAAATAATAATCAAGTGTCAATTCTAGTTTAGTAAATATTTACTTAACTGCTTTTAGACAGAGATCCTATTCAAATATTAGTAACAAGTCACATATAACTCCTTTACCAGATACTCCTCTGTTATGACCAATCAATTACAATATCTAGTGAAAGCAGCCTCTAGCAATTTATATAACTAAAATTTTACAGTCAGGTTTGGAATGGAAACTCTGAATAAATTCTACAATAGAATAGTGCTTGAACACACATCTTCCATTAGTGTTTAATGAGAATTCATTTGTATGAGTCAACTGAATATTTATAGGCATTTCTTTAAACCCTACAATGCTGTAGAATGAATAATCATAAATATTCTAGGACAGAGAAATATTATAATTATACAACATCATAAGATCTGACAATTTATCCAAATTAAAATATTGGCATAAAGTCAAACTTTTTCATTTCATTTAGAAAAATAAACATATTAGTCAATAATTATTCTTTTGAGTTTCATATTATTTGTTTCATTCTCTCTGGGTATTTCCACATCAAACAGAATATATAGCAAGATCTAAACCAATGATCAAAACATTTCGAAATTTCAAAGTTGGTTACTGACTTTAGATTGTGATTGAAATACATATCAGGTATTAAAATTGATAAATTTTGTTGATCACTATCTATATAAATAAACACTACACTCCTACTAGTCAGAAACTAATTAAAAAGCAAGTGTAAAGAACATGAACTGCAATAACACTCCAGGTTGATATTTACAACTGCAGGATGAAGACTTGTTTTTCTGAAGAAAGCATTATTCACCAGATAACCCAAGTAATGAGTCAAATACCCATTTATCGACTAATAATTAGATGAATAAATTATTGGGTGCACCAATTGTTGAATTAGTTATCGGATTTTACTATCAACTAATAGTTTTTTTTTTCATATTCTGTCAGTAAAGAACCCTGACAATTAATATCATGTGATATAGTTTTCATGACAAATAATTATATCAAATTCGAAAATACAATTTAATCGAATGGTTTTTTTTTATTTATAAAACATGTACAGATATTCTATTTTTAAAATTTAGGAAAATCTACCTGTATTTCAAAGGTCATTTGTAATAATAATGGTTAAGCTTTTATCTGCAATTATTATTTGATCTTGTTAAGATAATAAAAGCAAAGAAAATTTGTCAAATATTCAGATAATTACTACTTAAGAATGTCTTATCTAACGATCTCAGCAATGTATGATGTTTTGTCCAAACTTGAACAATTTTTGTTTATAATTTCCGTTCTTTTTCGTTTTAAAAAAAAAAAACACAAAAGTAGCAGTTAATTATTTACTATAAATAAGCGTTATATGATCCTCTAGCTTACATTTAATCTATTCTAGATAATGGCATGTGTTACATGGCAGATTCTGGAACTTTAAGTCTGCAGATTGAAGCCCAGCACTGCCACATCTGATGTTCAATAAATCATTCGATTTATTATTATAATGATGCCTATATTCCTTTTCATCTCTATTTTTAAAAATAATCTATACAAACTATGAGTAAATAATGACTATGTTTAGTTTGGAATTTTTAAAGTATTAGTATAAAAGTGATCATCAGATAGATACAATGACTAATCTGAAATAAATTACAGAAATATGTTTGCCTTTGGCATTGATTACTCAAAAATTCCATGGTAGGAAAAGAAAAATCACCATTAGTTAAAAGAAAAAAAAAAGGTCACTCTCTCTATATAAAAAAAGTATTCTATACAAAACTGGTGCATATTGATGAAATAATTAGATGCTGCCAGAAAAGATCATATTTGCATAACACTACTTCAAGATTCAGTTGTAAAATAGAACTTCTTGATAAGCAACAATTTCTGATTCAATTCCAGTCAAGAAATTTAAAAAAACCATTACAGCTAATCAAAACTGCCCAAACTGAACTGATTTCAGATGACAATTAGCCAGCTGCAGTAATCATAGAAAGTTTTTAATGATCATGTCCCAACTACGTCGAAAATATATACAACTCATTAAACTGCGTTCATTGCAAAAACACTAATCAGTTTTCACAAATGAAAATCATAATTTCTCAAAACAAAATTTGGATCATTTGCATTATGATTTCTATGACCAAATACATCCAGAATACACTATTCTTATTCCCCGTAATTTTTTTTCAAAAGTATATTCACCCACATTTCATTAACAATAGCATTACTAAACATCAGTATCTTCTAAACAGGTTTTCTGTGACAGATTTGCAATAAGTATCATGATTAGAAAAGACTTAGAAATAAAATTATTTTGGGAATTTTACTAGTTAAAAAAAAGCTACAAAAGTTTATCATTATTAATTTACCATTAAAACATTGCAAATTACAATCATTTATTGATTTAAACAAGAAAAGCAATGGTTGATATGTGTAGTTATATCTTTTGATATTTTCAAATTACTTTACATGAAATCAAGACATGAATCATCTTTTCAACATCTAATCCGATTTTCCATAATGTATTTACAATAAGTATTTTCCAAATAGTCGTATGATTACACTTGCAGTGAATAAGCATTTACATAGACTCCTACGATCGATATTTTGGTTTCTTCAGAAATTGTTATATAAGCTGGTTATCTCCTTTCAATCAAACTTTCCTTTCTGTATATAATGATCAAATAGCAAAATGTTAAGTTAACAATATTTTTGCTCCAAATTTTTATAAACTTAACATTTAAAATGATTTTTTTTTTTACCAAAAATTTTGTGAGATTTGACATTTATAACTTGAACTTTCTCCATTCTTTGAGATTTTCTTCTCTACACTAGTTTGAAATAGTACCACTGAGTTCTATTTCTTCCTCAAGCTAAAAATTTTCTGCAGCTTTGGTCTATTTTTAGTTCAACTGTTTCTTTAACCTTTTTAATTTCTAGTTTTGTTTCAATTATTTAATGATTTTATCGTTCTCTTTTTCTGAATATTTATTCCTACATTCTATCGTCCATTTTCTTTGTCTTCTCTATCTTGTTCTCTGATTTTTTTAATACACTTTTTGCATTTTTAATTAATCTAACAATAAATTAATATCCATTTTTAATTATATTTATCTGAATTTTTCATTTGACCAGCCTAAACATTGTATCCTATCTTATCACCATTATTGGAACAATATTTTTAACTGGTTTTATTAATTGCAGAATCCTAATTGAAACTATTAGCTACGATTTATTTTAATATATTCCCTTTAATGTTACCCTATTCTCCTTTCCTTTTTTAGCTCCAACTTCTAGACGTGATCAATTGTAACTCACAATATGATTAAATATCTTCTGGTTATATATGTTGGCAGGCTAAAAATTTGTAAGAAATATCAATAAAGTCATGTAGTGATGAAGTCTCATATTGAGAATCACTGATGTAAAAAAAATGTAAATGTGTGAAGCAATGATTAAATTTATCACAGAATTATATATCAAGTTTCACCACATACTAAATTTATAAAATGAAATATATCATTAGCAATTAATTGGTTTATATCTCCAAATATAATAGTTATTCTTAGTTTGAATATCTTTTATAGTCATGATCATAAATTTTATTTTATAGATAATGTAATACAGCTTTATAAAACTGACAGATGAATATCATAGTTAACTAATTATGCACACACACACATATATTACAAATCCCGATTGCCAACCTCAGTATAAAAAAAAAACCATTAATTACACTAGATATCATAGAGAATATTGATGCAATAAAAATTTTGGAATATAGGGAACAAAGTAATATAGTAAAATCCACTATATGAATAATTAATAAAATGGACACTTTTTCATATTAAATTGTGATTTATGTAATTAATGCAAACACATACAATGACCATTAAAATGAGACATTTTTGATATGTAAACCAGTTATCAATTTAATTCACTCATCTCTTTTCATCTATAATGGTAAAAATTGTTGTACTATGTCTATTTTTTAAAAGTATTCTCTTGGGTGCATATACTGCAATAATTTTAATTATGTGCTGTACAAATAAAATTTTAAAACTGATTAATGTTTGAAGTTAAAAAAAATTCAAAATACCACTAAAAAAAAAATAATCAAAGATTATTAAATGGCAGACATCTAAAACTTACATTATAAATGCAGTTTGCTTATTATTTTTTTAATCTCAAGTGGTAAAAATGTATGTAATCTCCTAAGTATTAAAATGGTAATAATTTTATCTATGTGTTATACAATTACAAATTGATTAGTATTTGATATGAAAAAATTCAAAACAAAATTCCAATTAAAGAAAAATAATTCAAAATAAAAGACTAATGCAAATAGTGAACTCTAGCTTAGATAATTATCAATTTAATTCATTTAAATTTGTATCTCTAGTAGTAAAATGCTGTACACATTTTTTTAATGTACTTTCCCAGATGCATATATTGTAATAATTTTAGTAATGTGCCATAAGTAGAATTAAAAAGTTGTTCATGTTAAAAAAAGATAAAAGTTGTTTTAAAATTCAAAATGAGACTAATGAAAATATTGAACATCTAAAGCTTATTTATAAAATTTCCCTATCTCTTTTAATCTCTGCCAGTATAAATGTATATCTTCAAAGGTATTTACCTAGAGATGCATACTGTAATAATTTTAGCTATGTTCCATAAAATTAGAATTTAAAAGCTAATTCAATAATGATGTCAAAAAACACACACAAAAAAATTAAAGTCTGTTAAAATTAAAGAAAACTAATTGCTAAGCATGAAATCACTAAATCGATTCATACTATTGGCTGAAAAAAAAGTAACAAGTGCTTTTAGCTGAAATAGCAATCTCATGCACAAGACTTTTCAGTGTTTCTATTTTGAATAGTGATAGCTATCTTATCATCCAGAAAACAAATTCCACTTGTAATAAAATTGCTAAAACAATACTCTGACAAATTCAAACCCACATTTAATATGGAAAATCAAGTGCATGGCAAATCTATGCAGGACACAATATTATAGAACATTTTAAAGGAAAACCCAGCTTTTTTAGGATTTCCTTTTTACTTAAATCCCAAACAAATGAGAACAAGTATTCAAAACCAACTAAAAGATAAAATAGAACATATAATTAACTCCCTAACAATTTTTTTATATGCCAAAGTTTCTTTATACAACATGCTAATTATGACTAGAATATATTATACACCAATAATAAAATTTACAAAGAAATTTATTAACCATAGTCATACATTACCGAGAAAACTTCTCTGGTGTAGAAGGGTTTCATCAATCTCAATCAGAAAGCTTGTATCCATTGGCAAGCAATGGCCTGGGTTTACATTCAATAAAAGTATTTAAAATACAGAAATCACTTAATATCATCTCAAAAGTTCAGATGGTTCCTTACCTGGAAATAGCATTTAAAATCACACTTAAAGATAGACCACCTCCACTTACAGGATATTTAAAGGCTATTAGACTTAGTCCTAGAATACAAAATCTTGTCTATATTCCCCCAAAAGGTAAATTTAAATATCAATATTGGGAAGTAACTTTTATTATTCTTCCCAGCGTTAAAAATTCACAAAAAGTCTATACTTGAACTTACAAATAAACAACTATTGCAAATTTAGATATTGGTCACTTGAGCCTAAATTCTTTGATTTTCTGGTTAAGATCAACTTAGCATTTACCTACCAAATTTTTTTTACAAATATGAAAGACAGATTCAAACAATAGATGATTGCTATGGTCTTTGTAAACAGAGTCCAAATCCAATCTCACATTTATTTTTCATGTCCCAGCTTTCCCCAGATCAGGGCAGAAACACCAGTCATATTTAAGATTAAATATAAATATTGAATATATGTTTAAAGAATTTGGTAATGGTCTTTTTTTGAATGTATGTGCTAATATCTATGTACTCTATGCTATATGGTACACAAGATGCATGTGTATATGAAAACAATTCAAGAAGACCACTAACTGCATTTAGAAATAAGTTAGAAACAATAAAAGGGATAGAAAAGTTTCCGATTACAAAGTATATATAGAAACCTGGTCGAGACACAAGCTTCAAAACTATAGCGTGACACACTTGCCTCAATAATGTTTGTTAGTTTTTGTTTGATTCATTTGTTATATCTAGTATCTATGATTTAATTAATTTTGTAAAAAAAAAAAGAGTAAATAAGTGTAACCAATGTTTTTCTGTACAAAGAATGAATAAAGTATTTTTGAAACATAAAGTGATAGCTATTATTTTTGTTTTCAAACTAATTTGCATTTAAAATTCATTTTGAATATGTACAATCATTAATTTTAATCATGAGTCAGAA
Organism: Epiperipatus broadwayi; assembly: GCA_028023455.1. Taxonomy (NCBI): domain Eukaryota; kingdom Metazoa; phylum Onychophora; class Udeonychophora; order Euonychophora; family Peripatidae; genus Epiperipatus; species Epiperipatus broadwayi. The sequence continues at coordinate 2,884,560 of JAQFVV010006278.1, read as the reverse complement.
AAATAGTCACAAAAAATGTATCAATATTGAAGTGGAAAAAAAGTTATGATATGATTAAATCAATAATCTACATTTTAAAAAATGATAAACTGAAAAGTAAACAATAGCAAAAAGGATTTCAGCTTGAACAATTTACATTGTAACATTAGTGCTAATGGAAACTTTTCCTACTAATGTGGATTAATCAAAAACAAATGGCAGGTAATAGTACCAATGAGACAATCACTGTGAAAAGATTAAATAATTGTTTGAAAAAACATTTCTGCCTTCCAATATAAGTGTTAATCCTGTGAAGGAGTTTATTATCAGTAAAGGAAGATTTACCAATTCAGAGAAAGAACTGGAATGCATAGCATTACAAGACAAGGTGAGGTTTCTAGCACAGATAAGATCATTGCTGAACAGTATCTGGTAAGACAGTGGAAGTTCTAAAATTAATCATCAACAAATTTTTATTAAGACTTGTAAGTTTATGTTTTAATTTTATATTTTTAAAATAAATTTTAGTTTTCTTTAAAATATAATGATAGAGGCGTGGACTGGATTTCTAAATACGTGTATTGCACTATAATCTATACAAACCAATGATATAATGATTAACATTCTAAACCAATTATTAGACTCCACATTTCCATAAAATTAGTAAAAAAAAAAATTATTTACTAATAAAATAATAGTACTGATTATCAGAATATTTTCATAAGAACACATTAGATTCAATTACTAACTTTGATAAGATGAAGTTTTATGTTAATCAAGATGTTTAAAATTAGTAAAATAAAATATTCATTGGAATAACATTCTGATAAAGTATTTAGATAAATAATAATTAAAAGAATACAGCAAACATTAATATAATTTACATAACTACCTGAAGTTCTACTAAAGGTAAATTAACAATGCAGACATTTCTAACTTTCATTGTCAATCTAGATTTTGAGACTTTATTTCAGCAATATGTTAATTCTTTCTTCTTTTAAATTTCTTTAACTGTAAAGTTGCTTGAGATATTTCACAAGAATTCCTTGTCAATTAATTCTTTGTACAATCTTCAGTGTTCAGTTAAAAAATCTGAATAGTAAATTTGACGGCTGAAAAATGAATTAAATGAAAAAAGTATTATTGCAATTAACTCTGATATTTTTTTATCAGGCATTACTTCAAAATGTATGTAATAGTGATAGAGGTGGTATTTATTTTGGGTTTCACTCATTATGAGCTTAATACACAGTTACTGTTAACAGCTTCAACTGATTTAAATCTCTATATATTTTTGAGAGTTGCATATAAAAAACAAAGTAACAGCCAATTCAAATGTTAATAAAATATATTAAATTAGAGATACCATATTTTGTTTTAAAATTACAAACAATCTAAATTTATAAAATTTAGAAGAAAATTAATACAATACAATCTTATGTATACACCTGGGTCTTATTTTATGCGGTAGATAGGTTCCTCAGGAAATGCACACAAAAGAAATCGCACAAAAATAGACTTAACTTACCTTGAAAAATGGGGGATATGTTCTAGTAATTTTCAGAAATCGCATAAAAGCAAAGCAACAAGGAAAAATTACTTTAAAATTAGCATTAAAAAAATAAGGAAACAAAGTATGACTAATAAAAAATTTCAAATATTTGAAAAAAATTAATACAAGACAAACTTTTTTTTATTAATTACAGTATTTAATTTTTTTCATACATATTTTAATCATTACCGCTATTTGACAATATGCGTTTGTGAACTGGTAAGAAATCAGATTCATGATGTTATGTACAACTAGTGCCACTTTCAGTCTTGTGCTGTGTTAATGGTTTTCTGTTTCTATATTAAAAAAATGAGATTGCAATCAAAATAAAAAGATTATACATTATCATTAGAAAGATTATTTTCAGTTTAAAAAAATCAATAAAATCTTTCTTATTTATTTTAACAATCTAAAAAAATTTTTGTTTCTGTTATATCTAACAAAATATATTTTAAAAGTTTAAAATTTTTGAATATTTATTGCGATATTTTTATATATAAGTATAAATCTATTATTATTATTTATTCATTAGTATAAGTAGGTTATTTACATAGAAGCTAAGATTCTAAATATAGCTTCAGGCCATATTCACATTAACTGCTAATATAATGTTCTATTTTTTAAGAAAAAAAAAGTATTTCAAGTCAAAATAAGTTATTAATAATTTAAATTTCTTGATATCTAATAAATATAATGAAATATGAAAGATATTAAAAAGAAACATGAATCGCATAACTTCAAAATCGCATTAAAACAAGACCCAGATGTATTATCATTTCATTATTTCATATACTTAAATCATTAAGGTTAATAATTATCAACAAATGAAATTGTATTATTATTTCATTATTTCATATACTTAAATCAAGGTTAATAATTATCAACAAATAAAATTATATTGAATTATACTTTACAGAAATACAATGATCTCTCAATCAAATGTTTTTCAAGAAACCAGAAAAAATAAAGATATGGAAAAACAGTAGAACTGGAAACCTAATAAAAATTTGATAATAATGTAATAATTATTCACAAAAATATTGGCTCAATCATTACTAGAATTGGTACTTTATCACATTTATTATTGATAAATCATGATCCCTCATGAATTACTCTTTCTAAAATTTGAAATGTAATGCTTTTTGTATCTCCTTTTTCTTTGAACTAAATAAACATTACTGTCAAGAATAACCTTTCATTAAGGATGGTTATGATATTCATTTTTAAATTTTAATTTGTTTCAAGTATATTTCATTGATTATCTTAGTTTACTGTACATTCAAATCTGTTTTACAATGAATCATTTTGATTTATATAATTATTTTATATGAACTGTATGTATATATATATCTTTTCAAACAATGTTTTGTGACCTAATTTAGATTAATAAACTTGTCTTTTTAAAAATTCTATTTAAATTTTAATTCTAAGAAAAAAATATTCCACTAATTCTAAAAAATTGTTTTAATTAAAAAAAAAAAAAAAAACTTTAGAATTTGCTATATATGTTTAAGTAAATTTTATTTGAATGTGTTCTAATAACAATAATAGCCTTTCATTTCGATTTAACCTCATAAATGTTGTCAAAAAAAAGAATAATTTTTTTTTCAGTATTAAATAATTTTGTAAGCCATTTGGTGATAAAAGTTAGATATTTTGGTGAATAAAGATTAAATTTGCAGAAAAAAATTATATTTCATTGATAGAAAGTTACAATTTTCTATTTAGATTAAATACAATTAAAATATTTTTATGAACCATGCCACAATGTTATAAAAAAGCAGAAAAGGAAAATTACCTCATCAAAAACTGAAACTCAAAATTTTAAATAATATTGCAAATGGAGATTTCAACTGTAATCATTTTAGTTTGCATGAAATAATAAAAACAAAGAAAAATTAAATTCCTACTAGAATCTGTGCTTTTTAGAACAAAATTAAATGTTGTCACCATACACAAAAGATATTTTATTAAAGAGAAATTGGAAAAAGCATCAGTAATATGGAAAAATATAATTCACAAAAAAAAAAAATATCAATAAATGAAAATACTACCAAGCAAGACTTTATTAAACAAATGGAATCAATCACATCAGCTCAGATAGACAAAAAGTATGAATGTTCTACAAGTACAAGAGATGCTCTTAATAAAATAGACCGAAGGTGAAACTATATCTATAAATGAGCAGGCTGGTCAAGAATTTCATCCAAAACTGGTTACATGATTATTGAAGCTAGTAAAAATATTCTTAATCTAATATGGAATGTGGATAAAACTGGATGGAAAAAAATGAGAACTTTTATGTAGAAAAATCACAGAAAATTGCCAAAGGTTTTAAAACAGCTGTTTCATGTGATCTTTTTATTTTGTAATAATGTTTCATAAAATTGTATGTTGCAACACCTGTGCATTAGTCAACCTTTTAAAGTCATGATCAATGAAAAATGTAGATTTGAGTAGGTTGACAATGTTTATGGAAAATGGAATTTTTATTGAGTGATTCAATGTTTTGTTTCAGAAGAATTACATGCAGAAAAATAGTTCTGTATTTAAAGTTATTGATTACAGGCAATGCATATGTGGTTATTACATTTTGGAACAGTCAGGTATGAAATTTGGTTTTTAAAAAGACTTTCTTAATTAATACAGGTGCTAAATCAAGAGTATAATTTCACATTTAAACAAGATGCTTAAAGCAAACATTCCAATACATTTTGAATAAAACAGTGATATATTAAGTCATTGATGTGAAAGGAATTTTGAATTCTATCAAACTTGCAGAATGTGTTATCAGCACTAAGTTCATAATCATTGAATGCATGTTGGAAAATTATTTGCCAGAGTATATTAAAAACAAAATCTACACTTCAAATATATTAAATATTCTACTACTATTTTGGCAGAGAATTCAATGATTTATTATTTGCAGATGTTGATTAATTTGACAAAACTCTAATTGAAAACAAAATATTGTGTTCTTACTAATACTAAAAAAAAAAAAAAATAGTAATGAAGATAGATACCATTCTGCATGTTTAAATAAAGGCTTCAATTGGCCAATAAATTGAGAAATCATTTTACCTTGCTGAATGAGATGATCAATTTAAACATTATCTAAGATACAGTATCATTTTCAACCATTATCAAATCCACTGCAGGATAAAGATCTCTCCAAGTTCAATCCTTCTTCCATCTCTCGTTTCTGTTCTCCACACCATGCTGCACACTTCCTTATTTAACCCATCTATCTCACGTGTCTTATCTCTAGGTCCTTTTATCTCTTAGAATCCAGTTTAAGATTTCAACTGTCCATCTATTATCATCTCTTCTAGCAATATGTCCAACCCAACTCCATTTCTCTCTTATTTTGTTTTCAATTTCTTCTTGTAGCTCTTAACATGCATCTCTCCATATTCCTTTGAGAAGTCTGAAGTTTCTGTATTGCTCTTGTTCAAATCTCAGATTCATAAGTAATAATTGATAAAACACACTTACTAAAAACATTCTTTTTAAAACACATAGGCATATTTCTTTTTCATATTGTTATTTCTATCAAAAGCACGCCAACCAAGTTTAATTCTATGATTAATTTTATACATTATATTTCCATCTGTAGTAATAGTCTGACCAAGGTATTTTTGTTAAGTTCTTTTAACTCATTAACAACCTTTTTTTTTTTTGAAAAAAATCCAATGAACATTACTTTAGTGTTTTTAATATTTACTCTTAGTCCTACTTTCTAACTTTCATTTGATAACTCTTGCAATATTTCATGAAGAGCTAAAACATTATTTGCAAAAACAACTACATCATCTACAAAATCTAGATTACTTAAATAATTTCTATTTACTTTTATTCCTGTTCTTGCAAAACTACTGTAAAAAAGTTTTAGAAATATGGAGTCACCCCATCATACATCAATCTCAACGTTAATCTTCGTAGTATCATTATGTAATCTAATTATTGCTGTCACATTTTTATAAATATTCTTCAGAATATGGCAAATCCTGAGACTATACCTTAATAATCCAATGCTTTAATCACTGAAATGAAAAACAGGCAATTCTCACTATATGTATTACCACTCACAGCAAGCTAGAGTAATCAATGGATGCCAGAAGGCTTGTGCATAAAATCCCCATCTAGTGCCTACTCATCCAATATCCCCAGACTAATTTCTGGCTTGTGACCTTCGTCAGTGAGGAGCCTTGGATCTGAGAGCACTGCACCTAGATCTTAGGATAAGCATTAGATGGGGATTTTATGCACAAGCCTTCTGGCATCCATTGATTACTCTAGCTTGCTGTAAGTGGCAATATGTATAGTGAGATTTGCCTGTTTTAATAAGTTATAAGCAAGCATGGGAAATGGTGATTATGTGATGTTTATTCACTAAAGAAATGCTTATAGAATCAAATACCTTTTCATAATCTGCAAATCTAAAGGATAATGAAATATTCAAACATAAGTATTGTATATTGTCTATACTAAATTTAATGTGATTAGCAGAAACTTGAACTCAGACTTTCAAGCACCCTATAACTAAAGGATAATGGCAACTCACATTCATTGGTCCTTTCTATAACTTCTCTTAAATACTTGGATACGATCTACTGTATTAAAACCACTTAAATCCAGCTTGTTCTTTTGGTTGGTTAAAATCCAAAGTTCATTGCAGAACAATGTAATTATCTTGGTAAAAATTATATATAGAACTGATAAAAGACTGATAGGTCTCTAATTTCCAATATCTTCTTTATCATGCATTCTTCCAATCATTTGGTACATATTTATCATTTAGGCATTAGGTATATAACTTTGCCATAAGTTTTCCTATTTGATCTACTTTTTTTAAGATATCAATTATAATTCCATCACTACCTGAAACTTTTCCCTTTTTCATAATTTCTTCATTTAAAATCTTGGAAATTCAAAGGATATAGTTAATTGCAGGAAGTACTTTTCCTTGCTCTTTATGGTTATATAATTCTTGGTCATATTTCTTTTTAATAATAGTTCCATCTTTTTTCTTATTGCAGAAATGTTTCCTACCAATCCAAGATGTTTTGTTTTACACTCATGACTTTTATCCTCTTCTATAGCTTTCCTTGCTAGTTCACAATTAGTTTATATCATTATCAACACTTTTTGCATCATTTTACAAAATTAGAGATATTCAGTTTTTTTTAATGCAGCAATTTTATATATTTTCATATTCCTTCTTTTCTTCATAGATTCTCTAGTCTCAGTAGAAATTTTATTGGTCAATTGCTTCTTTTTTGTAGCAATTATCTTTGTTGCAATTTTTAAAGGTGCATCAGTTATATTTCTATTAATTTCGTTCAAATCTGAACCCATGTTTAAAATTTGTTAATATTTGAAGACCATTTGCAAGTTCTAATTTAAATTATGAAAATTTGAAATATCAATTGTGAATATTGTTTTTCATAATAATTTTGTCTCTAATTTTGCATTAACATGTATCTTATATCTCATTAATCGATGATCATTTTCTGTGTTGAATTTATTAAAAACATTACAATCTTGAAATACATTTTTATTTATAATCAAAATGAAATCTAATTCTGCTGTATTTTCATTGGATGCTTCCATTTCCATTTAACATTTTTCTCAAAGAAACAATTCACAAAAGTTTTTTTTCTTCTGCAAACTCCACAAGTTTATGTCCTCTCTCATTTCTATCACTATAATCAAATTTAACTATAGCAGTTTCATTTATCAATTCTTACATTAAAGTCTTTCATGACAATTTTAAAATGTTTGCTCTGATCAAAAACATTTTGTACATCCATATAAAAATTCTCTACTTCATCATAATGATATCTTGTTGGTGCATAAACTTGCATTATCTGCATTTGGTATCTGCAATTAAGTTGAATAACTAATTTTGATATTCTGTCCAATACAGTATCAATCTCCACAGTATTGTTCTTCCACTTTTTATTTATAATGAATTCTATTCCACTTGTACTTCCAATGTTTGTGGCCTTTGTAGTATAGTATATGTCCACTTTTTAAATCATCTCTACCTTTTCTTCTAACTTCACAATTAGACAGTTTTTCTTCCAATTCTTAAAATCTTCCCTCATTTGAACCTAAATAAAAAAGGTCATCATTAAATGCAGCCCAAATCTGCAATCAGGAGACTCTTAGTATCCTCCATCTTTGGCTGGCAATTTTACAGCCTCCTGGAAATCAGGACCATAATTTACTTTTGTCTGTTATGATTGTAAATATTTATTCACACACACATGCATTCAGCCATCAAGAAAACTCAATTGATATTTCAGTTAAGAAATATCAGGCAACTGAGAAGACCATGCTATTTCTTGACCTTGAACTCAAAGATAAACTCACCATCCTGGCTAATAATCTATTGAAATATACGAATGACTTACCCAATTTAGATCATAATAAAGATCACTCAAATACGAAGATAATGACTAAAATATTTTAAGAATGAAAATGACTTTGCAGTTCTATGCAAATGAATGCATTCATTGTAAAATGTCAACAATTAAAATCTAGTTAAGTCAGATTTTTTTTTTTTACAATCTTTAGTGCTCATAACTGACATATTATATAATTTTCTTTATAAATTTATGAAATAAAAAGATGCATTGTGCTATAATACAAATTAAGATTTTAATATAGATTTTCATATAGTTGCTAGAACATGTTTCTACTACACTGTTTTTACTAGTTTTTAAGATCTGTACCCAAGGTTCTATTTTTCTATATGAATAATATCTTTATACAAAATTTTTCAAAACATTTCTATTATGTAAAAACAGAACTAGATATATTTTATTCCTATTATTTTCTGTTTTAGTATTAAATAAAAAAAAGAGTGAATTTGAAGTTGTACCAAACTTTGCTGAGTCTCATAAAATGTAAATAAAAATAATGAAATTAAATTTTTCTAATATTTATAAAATTTTGAATCATATTCTTAAACAACTTTTTCTAATCATAATATAAAGCTTTAAATTAATATCAGTTTTTAAACAATAGCAGTTAAGGTTTTCCTAAAGGTTTGTGATGATGGTGTTCTAGTTATATTTTTATATTGGACTATTTCCATCATCTAATATATGTATTGAATGTCTTTAGAAAAATTTAACTTTATTTAAATATTCCAAATATATTAGATGAAGGAAATAGTCCAATATAAAAATACAAATAGCAGTTAATATATTAAATTAGTGGTAACTACAGATTTTATAAATATCAATAATGAAAGTGTTTGATGAGGCCATATTTTATTTCTACTGATTATTATTTAATAAAGTAGCCCGAAACTTACACACATCAATATAATAATCTGAAAAGATTTAGTGGATAAACATGAATCCACAGGATCAAATGACTAATCAAGAGTTTGGAGCATATAGAATAAAAAAATGACCAAAGTAAAATTTAATTAATTAATATTAATAATGGGTATCTAGGTCAGCTATTTAGAATTTGGTTGGTTTAGTTAACAAAAATAATTATACAGATTTCTAGTGATAAATTGAAATTATTATTACAAGAACAGGCACATGATCCAAACAGTAGTTTTGATAATATAAATTTAGCTTTTATACAGTATTATTATTCAGAAGTGTGACTGATGAACAAAAGTAATAAGCTGGATTTTGGAATAATATACTGCTACAATCTTTGCCACTACAACAGAAAATCATTTACTTAAAAATTATTTGGTAAATTCACAACCAAATAAAATAAATCAAACATTAAATTACACATCTTATTCAGATTTCTAAAAAAGCACAAAACTGTTACATATATAAAGAAACTTTATAGATTAGAAAGTAATCATGATCTATCTGGTCAGTCCAAATTTGAAGATTCAACTCAGTTATTAGATTGCTTACATATTTAATTTTTCTATTTTTTCATTTTATTGCTATGAATATAGTTTTGATAATATTCGCAACAAATGAGAATTCAAACATTTTGAAACATACTATTCTGAAATCTTTTGGCTTGTTGAATTTCTTCTGCATTAATTAAAAAAATTGAAGAAGTTTTCAATGATTTTAATGTAACATTCACTTCAATAGAAGTATTCAACAGCCATGCAAAGAAAGGAGATTTCATAATCCCTCCAAAATAGTTTCATATCCACATACTATTTAAGTAAATGTTTCTAAATAGCTGCAGTCCTCATTGCAAAGAGGTTACAATTTATTCTGTTAACATTCTTTCCTCCTCACTTTTTAATTAAAAACTCTAGTCTGCTTCACTTCTATGATAAACTAAAAAAAAATATTTTTTTTTTTGCTTTCAGTAATTTTCATTTTACATTTTTGTTTAGAGATTTTTTTTAAAAAATTATTTTTTTCTTTAAATAAATGTTTTATCAATATATTCAAAATAATAAAATTGATTTAAAGTTAATTAATTTTTGAAAACAGAATTTTGTTTATCAAAAACAAGTTATAGCAAAAGAAAACAAAGAAAAAAAAGTTAAAAATCTTAATTATTGTGTTTATTCTTATTTTTCTTTAGATAATTTTATTAAATGAATTACTCTCTTGTTTCTAATTAAAATAAACATAAAACAACTTAAAAGTTACAAGAAGAAAAAAAAATTATACATCATTACTCCATATACACCATTATTTTAAATATTGTATTCTTATGTACACCAAATTCTTAAAGCATATTAATCATATTCATCTGAGAAAATATAATCTCAAATATATACATATTTTATAAATAATAGACATAGGAAGACTTTGAATTTTAAAATCTGAGTTGTACATTTATGTATTTCAATAAGTAATCATTTCCTTTTTAATAGTCGATACTATTATTTTATTTCATTTCTATTTATTTTCTTTGATCCCTTGAAAAATAATATCAAAAGTTTCACTTTACCATTTCTAAAATACATGACGAAATACTGTTATTCTAAAAAGCTTAAGCTTTTTCAAATTTAAAAACTGGATTTGAACAAAGTCACTTAAATAAATATAACAGTAAAAAAAAGGCAAATGTTTAAAAAGTATTACTATACGTTTTGCTTTAATTAAAAAGATTATTAAATTAAAGAAAAAATAAATTCAAACAATATTAATACAACATAATTATATATTCATTATTGTACTAACATTTATTTGATCATAAAGAAATTTTGCATTAATTATGTAACAAAAAATATAGTAATAAAAATTATACTCATTTATCAATGTACTTATATGCTGTTTCAACATGTCAATATAAAAAGACTGGATATTAATTTATTCACTGTCATTATTTAGCATAAAATTAAAACTTTTTGTTTTACATCTAAGATCAATAATCAATAAATTAATCAAATTTTCAAACAATTCAACTTCATAAATGAATTCATGTGAATTATGCTGGATATAAAAGTGATAGGATATAAAATTATTCTGTTTTTTTGCTATTATTTGTTTTGAGAATAAACTTTTGCATAAGATTGCAAATTTTTTTCTTTATATATCATATACAGTTGAGAATCAATATGTATTTCAGGTATTCATATAGTTGATGAATAAGCATACTTTCATTTGATATTTTAATAATTCAACTTTTTCACAAATACCTTTTATGGAAAATGTAGTCTTTGTGTACATTTTTGTTAGTTACAATAGCTGACTTGAAAGTTTTCAACTATTAGAAATTTCAGAATAATGGTATTCAATATGTATCTAATTATAATAATATACACAAAATTTTACAGCATGAATATTTTCTTTATAAACATTTTATTAAAATTATTTATAATATGTACAAAAAAAAACTCAATATGTAATTTTAAAAAAGTGCTTAATATTACTTATTGCATCTTAAATATGGTATTTCTTATGAAACCATAATAAAGAAAAAAGGAAATGCAACAATTTAACAATAACAACAAAAAAACTTCTTTAAAAGGAAAATATTAGAATATTTTCCTTCAAAAAGTTTGTTGCCCTATTACAAAGATCAACATTTTTTCAATATTCCCGATTTATTAGATTTTGTAAAATTATATTTTTGCTTTCATTTTGAGATCAGTTTATATAATCATAAACGTGACTTAAAATTAACCCATTAAAAAAAAAAAGATTATCAGCAAATCATGAAGTATAAACAGATGTATTTGTTACAAGTAGAATCAAACAAAACACTATACGAATTGCTACTTAATTATTATAAAAATAAATAAATATTAAAATACAGTTTGTAGCATACAAAATATTTTTTATAAAACAGAAGATTTATTTCAATTTTAAATTCATTTTCAATGTTTATTTTCTTTAGTGTGATTAAAAAATAAACATTAGTATATAAAATATCTTGGAAGTTTTAATAGTGTAAAAAAGGGTCATAATTTGACAACATTATTAAAATAGACATTCAAAAAAAAAAAAGTGAAGTGATATAAGATATTAAAAATTAATGATTTTTAACATTTTACTGTTATAAATAATATCAATCATTTTCTTTTGCATAAAGCATCCGAGAAAAAATCCTCCAAAAAAAAAAAAACAAAACACTCAGTCTCATACATTAAAAATAGTTCCAATAATAAAAACATGTATGTTTAATTAATTTAAATACAATTAGTTGAAATTGTACAAAAACTAATGTTTATAAACAAACAGTTCATACTACTAAAATAATAAAATTACTTCACAAACAAAGATTAGTTGTTGATCTCCTTTGGTGTAAAAAAAAAAAAAAAACAGTCTCACCTGGATCATTAAAAAAAAATTTGTGCAAAATGTTGCTTAATATTTCATAATGTATATGTACCATCTTTTTCTGTTTTTGAAGATGCTGATTGTCCTCCAACACTTCCCCCTCCAGTAAGGTCTCTAATTTCATCTTGATCATTTTCATCATCAGAATCCGGTAATGATTGTGTGGACTGATGAGAACCACTGGACATCTGTGAAGAGCGGCTTACAGAACCACGCCGAGGCAATGGTAGATTCCTCTGATTGGCTGGCTTAACAGTAATAATAAGATTTGAGCTATTAGCTACCATCATATCAGTTACTTGGTCCAAAGTTTTACCAGCAACTTCAATTCCATTAACTTCTAATACTTCATCATTAACAGCTAATAATCCAGTACTTTCTGCTAATCCTCCAGGAACCAATCGAGAAATAAAAATACCTGGAACTTTTTCTAAACCATGGGGTGTAACTCGAACACTTGTTCCATCACGAATATAAAATCCTAATGGTTTATCAGAACCATGTTTTAAAAGTCTTACTCTTCTATGAGTCTCAGGTACAATATCAACATCAATAATGGCTGAAACACGTCTAAAATCTTCAGGAAGACCAATTTTTATATGTGAACGAGGTTTTGGATTATTTCCTAAAGGCAAACCTAAAAAATTCTTCTTTTTAGTCATTGAATTTCCATATCCATTAATCTCTTCAAGACTTTCTCCTACAATAATAAATTTTAATATATTAATTTTAATAAGTAATAAAAATAATTTATATTTTAACAATTTACCCTCACCCTTTAAATAAAAAGCATCAAATTACATATTGAACTTCTTTTAACTCTATATTTTTTCTTCTTTTCTTTAAATATGTAATTCTATGAATAACGTTAATACGCTAATACAAGAAAAGATTACATCCTGTTAGACAATAAAATAAATAATTCGCTGAGCATTGTTTTTGAGTGGGGGGAGGTCATAATCAACTGACAGGCTGAAGTGCTATGATTATGACCCCCCAGGTCAAAAGCAATGTTCAGCAAATTATTTAATTGTCTAAGTCAAAAGCAATGTTCAGCAAATTATTTATTTAATTGTCTAACAGAATGTAATCTTTTTTTGTATTAGCGTAATAATGTTATTCATAGAATTATATTGAACTTCTGTTTCAGAAAAATAACAATAAAAGAATGATAATATTAAAATAATCATAAAATAAATACTTTTGAAACAATTTGTAGACAGTATTTCTATAGTATTTCAAATTAATAAAATTAATAATATTAAAGAACTGATATATTATTCAGAAACATATAAAATATTATGATAGTGAAACACTATATAAAATTACCTAAATCTAAGAATATTAACAAATATATGAAATAAAGCTCTTTTTTCTATCTAATCTAATAAAAAAAAAACCCTTAAAAAGAACATTACTTTAAAATACTCCAAATAGATAGAAAAAATTTATTAATTATCATTTTTAATTCAGTCTATATTGAGTTATAATTGCTAAAACTTTTATTCATGACAAATCAAAACTTGCACATTTTACCCAATAAAAATAATGTGGATTCAGTGCATAGATGATATTAATGCTTGAGGAATACTCTAATTTTCGAAACACAAGAAAAAGTCTTTGATAAGATGAGATGAATCCACTTGTTATAAATAAAATTAATATAGAAACATTAAATAATCTCAGGATTAGAGTATACTATTCTTTTAATTTAATTATAATCATATCTCTGACAAAGTCATGATTTTTGTATATAAATTCATTTAATATATATTTAAAACGCATTAATCATTTTAGACCAATTTTCATTGGGCTTGTTAAGTCGATAATAATAATCGTAATTCATTTTTTTGCAAAAAAAAAATTAAATTAAATCTTTAATAAAAAAAAATTAACATTATTATTGTACATATACATTATACAATTTCTTACATTTGAGATGAATCCCTAGACAGCTAGAATATCTATAGCCAAGAATGTGAGAAAAAAATAAGCACCCACAAATATATACAATTAGAATAATTACAGGCAGAAGCCTAGTCATATCATCAAGGGGAGAGATGAAGAAGGTATTATATTAGGAACATGTCTGTAATTATTGAAAAATGTAAATTGCAAAAGCATATACAGGAATGAGGCAAATAATGTTAAGTAAGAATAATGTCTTGAGCAGTTGATTCTGTGATCATTGTAATAATCAAGAATATTCCTAGAATGATTCTCAATTGAGAAAAATAAATTTGATAGGAAAAACCCTCACACAATTAACTAAAAAGAAATCTGTGCTCAGCCTAACATTTTGATGCTTGGAATACACTAGCTGATTCCCCGTCCCTTTCACAAACTAAAGGCAAGAATAACTATTAAAGGCAGAGAAAGTGCACAAATTAATGATTTTTTTTCTCAGAAATAAACCCTGTTGGACTAATTTAAACAAAATTATAGAATGTCATAAAACCCAATAGAATATATCTGTAAAAGTGTGCTTTTGATAAATTTGCAGATTATTACTTATCCAAAAGTTATACTTTCTCATTCTCAATAAGTATTTTTTACTTCATGTTCATTACATCAAACTATACATTATTGTGCTATATTAAGCAGAGAAACATAAAAACTCATAAATCCAAATTGCTGATGCAAGATCATATTGGCTGACTTAAATTACAATAAAAAACTTTCTAGCCTCTCCTGATATGCACCAAAGAAAAAGTACAATTTTTATTGCAAATTTAACCAAAAGATATCTATTAAGATAACTTTCTCATTAATAGATGTGTTCAATTGGCTCTATTGAACTGGTCATCATCAAAATTTATTCAATACTTTCAGATCACCTTTTAGGTCCAAGTTAAGTATATAATTATTCATTTTTCACCTTCTCTATTTAATAAGAGGTAAAGTTCATAATAAAAAAACCACTCAAGTGCTCCAAATACTAAGAAAAAAAGTTAATTTAATTCTAGCTTTTTATTATCTTTTTAATAATTTATATTCTAAATTATAATTGTTTCAACTTTCACTAATAAAAGATTAAATCTCATATATTTTAGCTAATGAATGCTAATAAGAAAATGTATCTATTCATACTGCAATTGATATTTTACTCCTAAACAGTGAAATGTGGAAGAGAAAATCAATATAAATCTACAATTTTCTATAAATGATCTATTCAGAATATTAACCATAAAAGCAGTTTTGATATTCACAAGAGACCCATCTCATCCAGGTAGTTATCTATGATGGACAGCATATAAGATAACATTTATACACAATGGCTAAAAATGGTTTCTAATAAAAATAATCATATATATATACTATCAGCAGATGATTCAAATATATTAACTATCTATCAGATTAACTTTGCAACTGTCATATTTCACGAACTATACAATTATATATCAATTCCTGAAGTTAGTTATTCAATCCTGGAGATCTTATTATTTTAATTTCTATTACTGATGTTGAATTTAGAGCAAGAAATTAAACCCAGTCAAAACATTGGCGCGTGTGAATATTAATCCTGTTTAATATAAAAATCTTTATCATAGCCTTACACATTATTTCATGAATATGTAATAGTTTTATTCCACATTATTATTCTATGTTAAATTTCAAAAAAATTGCCTTTAAAAGTAATAAAAAAAACAATCAGCTTCAACTTCAGACAGAACTTTGCATATATTACACTCACCAAGAAACTTATACCTGTCAACTTCCAATTATTGAGTTAGTATATGACAACATACCATCTTAATGCTGCATGCATGATTTAATGTACATAAAAAAAAAAAAAAACGGAGAGCATTTCATAATATAAATCTCAAAATTAGTTAAATTAGTCCTAAATCTACTTTAAGATTTAATTCATTTTCATTCTAGAATATGCAATAATCAATTACATAAAAAAAATTGTTCTGCATCAATCCAAAACTTTCAAAGAAATTCATTATTCCAAATTATTTAAGGGGTTGCATCTGATTTACTCTAAACTCTAGGATTATTTGTAATTTATATTGACCTGTTAGTGTAAAAAAATGGAAAGCTCTTTACATAAGTCAATATCCATTCAATAGTAAAGACTATTTAAATACTTGTTCATGTGGATGATCTTAAGATTATACAACGGACATTGCAAATTTACTTCTTACAAAAAGAATATCTAAAAAAATTCATAACTGTTAGATCTCATTTTTTATATGAATCAAAATAATCTTTATGACAACAAATGACTGGCAAATCCATTCCTTCATTCTTTAGGTTAATTTACAAAATTCTTAAGTATCATAATGAAAATGAGTTCCACAATCAACAAAAACATGGAAATATACTTCATTAAACTTAATCTATAGACTTCATTTGACTTCAATTTATTCACTCTCATTCATAATTACAAACTGTACAGTAACAATGCAGAATTTTATATAAATACAAGTTATACACCTTACTTCAAACTCTTTATAGAATTTTTTTTACTAAAAAGTGTTTAAAGAAAGGTGTACTAATCGTATTTATATAAAATATTACAGCGAAACAAGTTAAGTGATAGACTAGTGACATTTGCAAAACAGAATTTATTTTTTCCCGGACAGTGCTATTAAATTCCTAGCTCAGAATGATAGTATGTTAAAGTATTGGTGATCTTTATAATAAAATGCAGAACTTTCAATCTAAAATAAACATAGAGAATATCTTTTTCTCAAATATTATCTATACTATCAGATCATCTTTATCAACTGGAATTGATATGCGCAGAACTTGATATATCAACCACAAAATATAAAAATGGCATATTTTTTCAAAGAGTTGGCTTAGTTTATAGATATAGACAACAACTATATAAACCTGATGGAACATATGCTATTTAAACTATTTATCATAAGTATTGAAAATAAATTCATGTGTTGAAACTTTCTTAGGATGATTTTCTATAATGATTAGAGATCTTGATCATTTGGTAAGATCTTAAGATCTTGCAATAAATAGAATAAAACAATAATATACATAATGGATTCATATTCTTTTTTCTTTAAAGCAAAACCTTGGCCAAATTTTAAAATCATGATTTATTTTCATCAATAAATAAGAAAAGAAACACATCTGACTCATTTTTAACTAGGTATATTATCTACCTCATCAAACTGTGAATCGAAAGATTTCGTAAATGTTGATTTCTAAACGAATTACTGGAGTTAATCAGCGAAGTATTTACTAGCTTTACACTCTCAAATCGAAATGCTTTAGATTTGCCTATATAATTAGAAAGTAATTAAAAATAAGACGGCGCTCTTATCTTTATAAAGTTGTAATCTTGTGTTAAGATTTGTAGAGATCGCTCTCGTGGTAAACTTAAACACTCAAAAGGCGCATAGTTTTAAGTTTAAAGCCTTATATGTATTTATAATAAATAATGAAAAATATATTACAAATATCTGAAAAATGCAACCAACATAATCAGAGACAAATTTAAACAATGCTCATTTCACATCAAATTTTTGAGTCAAGTGATGAAATATCAGTTTAAGTCTAAAATGAAGATTGCAAACAATCGTTAACCAAATTTAACAACTTATTACTAGGTAAATAGATGGATTTGTGTTTGCCTGGGGTTACCATATATACTGTCTCAAAATCTCTACTTAAAAAATAAAAACTTTACAATTCACATATTAATAATATATATATATATATTTTATGCATGTATTTTATTTAATAATATAGTAGCAGCCATTTTCTTGCCTTGTAATACACAATCTAAGACTCTCACTCTCAGTTGCATACCCTCAATTCAGTCACATTTTTGCAATCTAAGTGAAAGCACTGCACATGTTCTATATTTCTCCATTTTTTCTTCTTCAAAATTTAACATTTCATTTGAAATAGTTTCAAAGCAGCAAGCTTAATTGTAAATATATATATTCAGAAGATAAATATTTGTTTAACAACAATAAATTGCCCATTCATAAAATAATGAAAATAAAAACCAAATCCATACACTATTGTTTGATTCATTTACAATGAGATAAAACTTGGAAGGCATGGTATTTGCTGCAGAATCCATTAAAAAAAAAAAATTCAAACCATTCACAGCAAACCAGAAATAAATACATAGATTCAATAATCAATACAGACTAAATAAATAACAAAATTATTGGATAGGTTGCAACTGCCCATAATAATGTTACTGCTATATTTATGATAGAATTTAAAGAAATAATTGTAGAAAAAGAATACTTCCGAACGAAAACATACTTATCTAAATATATTTATTTCAATTTATTAGTCTTAATCTTTTTCATAATTGCATTAAGCATCTGTGCATATATATGTATATGTAGAAAAACTTATACACATACAATATTTATGCATAACATTTGCTATTAATTGCCAATCCATGTTATCTGAAGAATGTAAACAAATGTAACTAGTATATAAAGTACTACTATATATTAATTTTATATATCTTTATTTTAAAACAGCTTGAGTTTTTGTAGCATGTCATCCGCTTGCTTCAGCTGACTGGTCGAAATTTTCTTTTTTAAATTGCGCGAAAACTATAAGCATGACATCAGTAGAAATCCCAGAAATTGTTGCTGCTTGATTCCATCTTTAAAATGATGTATCACAATTTAAAATCAGATAAAATTTGAATTTTTTATTAATATTTTTATTAGATAGGTGCATTTAATTTTTTTATTTTCTGGTCAATTTACTAGTTTACACAGGGCAATAAGGCAGAAAATCTTTATTGACCTTATAAGCTAATATAACGGACTGAAAATATGCTGATAATTCGGATATGAAGGCCTTCAATGCGATATAAACATAATCGTGGAATATCGTAAGTTATTAATTTTAATTACTTGAATACGTTAAATTTTTTAAAAATTATTTGATAAACGGTATATTAATTTGTTTGTGTTTGTATGTGTGTAATATATAAATTATATAATATTAAATCATTTATGGTCTTTATTATACAGTATATAAATTTGTATTCAAATATAACAAAAGTAGTTTTTGTATAGTGTAATTTTGGGTCTTTGATCCAAGTTTGAGGCACCTTATTTTATAGATGTAATGATTCTCAAAAGGTTTAATAACTTATTAGTATGTTTATATTTGTATTGGTGTGTTTGTGTTTTCTCTTGCATGTTTGTATAACAAGTAATGATTTACATATATAGAGCAGTGCAATGTAAATTTTAAAAACTGATAATCAAATGTACAGAAAGGTTGCAGATTGCAGTTGATAAAGCAATCACAAAATTTACTGGGCATAGTACCATGTGAAAATATAAACACTTAAAACCAATAAAGAGAAATTTCAAATGGTGTGTGTGTAGTGGTAGCCACAATGGTTATGCATATACCACATGGAATTGTATGCAGGCAAAGAATCAAATTCTGATTCTTGCCTATGCCTTGATACTCATGCTGTGGAGTCAGTAGTTTTGCCACATCTTGCATCACATTATTTTCAAGTCTATAGCTAGCAAATGAGCTATATGCAAATAAATTATATCTCTGTGGGACAATAAATATAACAAGATAGCATCACTGGTGTGCATAAAGAATATAAACATCACTGATGTACACAAAAAATATAAAATGAAGAGATGAAACTCATTTTATCAGTGATACAGACAGTATTCTACAATTTCTAGTTTTAGATAGACAAGAAGCTAATTGCTTGATGACAAATGCATATCCACCTTCTGGAAATGATTTGTTTTGTATCTTTTATTAGGTTGAATCTTTTTTTAATAGATGCCTTTGAGATTTGTCAACTTTTGGGGTACAAGATAAAAATGAAGAATTCTTATGCGAATACTTTTGGAGATTCTGAAGCTATGGATTATCTCAGGTAAGAAGTATTATATATGGTTTGAAAGATAATTTTGTGACGAATACAAAGAAATTATCAATGAAGATGTAATTTAAACTTAGTTAATGATAAATTAGAAATTATGAACAAACAATAAAGTAATAATTATGTCAGATGTTGAAATTTCTTTTTTTCCTTATTTTTTAAATGGTTATCACTATTTGTCTTAGATTTATTGTTTTTCTTAGTTTTTCTAGTTTCTATCAATGTAAAGTTTTTTTGCTCTAACATTATTAAAACTGAAGTGAAAATTGTGTCTCAGGTCAGTTTTTAAAAAAAATTCAATATGGAGCCTGAAGACTATACTTGGTACATATTTAGAAGAACCAAATAGTTAAAATAGTATGAAAAATAATTAATAATGATATAAGAAAATATAATTGTAAAGAACTAAAAAAAACAATAGAAGACACAATGGTCAAAAATATAAATAGCTTAGAATTTGGAAAAAAGAATAAAATAAACAAATGGCACTATTACTAAAAAGAAAAAAGACGTCATGAAAATGTGTACAACAATTAATCAAAGAACTATATTCAAATAACATGACAAAAAACAAGAAGAAAATGAAAAAGTCCAAGAAATGATGCAATTATTATATATATATATATTTTAAAAAGCAAGTAAAATAAAAAAATTATTAAAAGAAAATATTTCAAATGTGTAAATGTTAACAAGATACTAGATAATTGGAAGAATACAATGGTGATTTTGATATTTAATAGACGAAAAAGAGGCTATTAAAAAATGCAATCCTATCGAGTCTTCTTTAGTTAAATCTATAGAACATCTTTATTAAATTTTCCAGACAAACTGTAAATCTCATCATAGAGAATTTTGAACTCAAATCAACTAAAAAAACAAAGAGTTTAAAACTAGCTGTATATTATATGTGTTAAAAGAAATTCTATAAAAAAATTAATTAGTATGAGTTGCTAATTTTCTGCAGATTTGTAGATTATGAAAATGTATTTGATTTTATATAAGCACTTCGACAACGATTAAAACTGGAAAATTAAAAAACAGATACAGAATATGGTGTCTCTTCTGATCATTCAGCAATAGTTTCCCAACATTGCAGGCATCATTTACCTTTGTAAGGCTTCTCATTCTGAGAAAAATTCTCACTATGCTAGTCATTGAATGCATTGCATTAAACCAGGGATCCCCAATCCTATGCCTGCGGGTACCACGGCGCCCGCAGACCATTTTACATGTGCCCACCATTATCCGAACACGATAAAAAATTATTTATCTGATACAAATAAATTTAATTTTTAAAATTTCTTATAAATTATTGTATTATATTGTAATCAAATGTTAAAATTTTATTTTTGAAATAAATATTTTTTTGTACATTATGCGTATTATTAATAATATCCAACTATAAATTTACATTGAAAAAACAAATGGTGCCCGTGACCTGGCCAGTATTATAGAATGTGCTCTTAAGTGCAAAAAGGTTGGGGACCGCTGCATTAAACTGAGAAGTCATCTAAATGGAAATAAAGAATAGTTTCAGAGATATTTTACAACCCATTTTCCATATACTTAGAAATTCATCCTCAAGCTAATTAAAATTTTCAACTTTGATATTCTCCAATGAATATTTGACACAATTTTGAAAGTCTTCCATGCTTCTTTTTCCTTGTTCTTCAATTGACTTTCAAATCCCTTATTTTTTTAATGATATCTAATTAGGGGACCAATGTGTATTCCTCCTTGATTTTATCTATGACAAATGATTCTTGAAAATAGCAAGGATAAGTAAGTAAAATCATTACCATTCCTACTGAAAGCTTTTACAAACTACTTCATGAATCCATGTTTAATATGTAGGGATAGAAAGATGACTTAGAAGTTGAGGAGTAGCACAGAATCCAATGTACTACTTTTAAAAAGTTAAAAGATAAGGTAATGGTAAAGCTATTATTTTACCTAATTTATTATATAGAAATGAAACTTAGACACATTGATACAACATGAAAACATTAGAAAATTTTCATTTATGAATGCTTCATAAAATTTTAAAAATACAAAGGCTAGATCATAAAATCAATCAATATGTTATACAATTTGCTTGATGTGATATTATAGAATCCACTGTTGTAAAATCACACTTTTGTTGCACTGGAGATAGAAAATGAATGAATAATACTAATGTCCTAAAAGAGTGTTTTATTCTAATAGATGGTTTTCATGGGCAGGCTAGACTCCACATGCATTATAAAGATTATCATAAAGGCATTCTAAAGAAATGCAATGACTATTATTTCCACTGAAAAGATATAGCAAAAAATAGAATACATAGCAGAGCTATAATCAGACATGGTGTTTATTATTATAGAAAAATTTTCTGCAGAAATTAAAAAACAGCATTGCAAATATCAAATAAACAGAAACATGAATCGGCATGTTCTAGATCTCGATATGATTGAGATTCACAGACTGATTTCTACATTTCATTGCAAAACTCATCTCTAGAGTATTTTTTTTAGCGGACTTGGGAAAGCTATTTTATAAATGGCTTATAATAATAAAAGCATAACAATAATTAGTTTGCCATTGCATCTTAGATGTAGCAAAATATTTTCAATAAAATAATTGTATATAGTATACTAATTCTAAGCAATGAAAACAATTTTATCAAAAATTTCTTAAAAGAATTCAACCATGAACATTTATTTATATACACACACAGAACAAAGGAATAAAAATTAATAATTGCTAAAAATTAGAGACCAGAATGGAAAACTGGATTAAAATAGAAGTTTTATATTGCATTATAATGGTTGAAAATGGTAATAACATCAAAATGTGACTATAGAGAATCAACTTACATATGTTTAGTAAATATTGATATATATATATAATTTTATTGCATGAAATAAAATTTTATTTTAAAATAAAATTTTTAAAAAGGGATTACACATAATTATAATGATTAAAATGTTTTATTTACTTATACACAATACATAAATTTAAAGCAAGTTTTGAGAAATTTCTCATAGATAAAATTAATGGGTCATATTGTAGAAAATCAAATTTCAGGCATTGTAAAAATTTCTTATTCATTTTCCTCAGGGTTGACAGGTTTGTCAGTTATGATTTCTAAAATAAATGAGGGTGTGTGTGATTTATAATCTTTTCATTCACTGCATTTTTGTTATAAGAATTTAGACTAATCATAAACAAAGAAAGTTAGTCTTGCGTTGTTAGTCGAGAGGTATCGCAGCTGCCATGCAGTTGGTTGCAGACGGTTGTGGGTTCGCGTCCCGGCCGATGCTATGACATATGAAAAAAAAAAAAAAAGTTGATAACCAATCCCAAAATTGTCGTCAGCTGTTTCTTGGTTAATTAATTTAATAGTATGAATGCTATATATTAAGTGGAACAAAAGACCAAATAAATGGTTTCCTTGATCTACATGAATTGTTTCTTCACTTTTATTTAAAATGTCAAGTCTTTTAAAAAATTCACATATTCTCTCATAGTTCTTAATTGCTATTAAAACAAAGTTAAATGTAATTGAATTTTTACTGAAAGCAATACTTACAGTGATGCATCTATTAGGGACAATAAAAATGTTAGCCAAAAAAATGTCTGCCTACACAATTTTAAAAAGCAAGCCATACTTTTAACTTTAACAATATTAAAAATAGAAAAATATGATGTATGTATTATAATGAATCTGACAAATTTTTAAAAGATCAGACAGTTTAAAAAGTGAAAAAATACAATTTTCTTATGTTAAGGAAGAGCCTTATATTGATACCCTTTTAATAATAATTTTACTAAGTTAATTATTAAAAAAAAAAAATTCAAACAGTTAGCAAGTTTATCAACCTTGTTTCGATAACAAAAAGATCTTACACACTCAGATTATTAAAAAACTCATCACAATACAAGAAAACATTGGTCTGAAGAAGATATTTCATCAAAATATCACCTGGCTATTTACCTGAAACATTTTTTCATACTTATTAATCAGTTTTTTTTTTTTTTAAAGACTTGTTAACATCTAGCTTCATGCAAATTGCTATTTGTGATATATCTGCTATGACAATTGATTCATCCATGTGTAGTGAAAATAAAATACATTTTTCCACATCACTTGTTAACTCCCTCTTCAAATAAATAGCATTGCCTTCAATTCTTTTAGTTACATTTCTTGCTGTCAAGTGCATCATATTTATAGTTGAAACTATTTCTGTTTTATTTTTAAATTCTTGAAAAAAATCAGCAACTTTTAGCATAGCTTGTTTCATTAATTTTTCAACAGTGAATGTTTTTTTTTTTAAACTAACAAATGCAATATTTTAAATGAAGGGATCATAGCTACTTTAGATTATTGAAGTGATTTAGAAAATGAACTTGCATTGTTTAATAATAAAAAATTCCTTTTTTTTATTTTAGTTTACTGCATGGTTCGAATCAAAATTCTTATGGATAGTTTTGAAATGTCTTTCAATATTATTTTTCTTATGAATCATGATATTACTATTGCATAATAAGAAGATGTACACTTATCTTTAAAATCAATGAAGCAATATTGTTTTTCCCAATCAACATTAAAATAATATATTATTTTCCTATTACATTTATTTATGATGAGTTTCAAATAAAAAGAAATATTACAGATTTTTCATATAACAGATCAAAGCTTTCACATGCACTTCATAAAAACTGTTTTAAATGCCTTGGATAAATAACTGTTTTTAAATGTGAGCAGCAGAGAAGGCCAACCTTGTGGCAAAATGTGAATGAATCTTTCATTAAGTCCATATCAAGCAGAAAATTATGAGCTCAATAAAGTAAGTGTCTTTACTGTTATATGAACTCAACATGGCTGTCATCTAAATGCCGAGGCTATCTACATCCAATTCACAGCATATGTAAGAGGTCTTACGGACTTTATGATCTTAACTTTCAATTAAGTGAAGGTGCATTAAAAATTCACTTCAAGTATTAAATTGCCACTCCTGTTCTACATTATTTCTTTTCTATTGCACATAAAACAAAAAAAATTATCAAAATGAAAATTTTTTTACATTTATTTATATTCATAACATAGAAAATATTATTAGATGCATAAAAGCATAATGGATATACATATATATATTTATTTTTCAGACTAATGGTATTATTAGTGTTTTCCTGAAAGTTTGTGATGATGGTGTTTTAGATGTATTTATATATTGAACTATTTTCATCATCTAATATGAGTATTGAATGTCTTTAGAAAAAATTAACTTTATTTAAATATTCCAAATACCTTCAACTGTTAATAATAGCACAGAGATTCATATATGTACAATATTTCGAGAAGTATTATTCTCCCCTCTTCTTCAGGTGTTGCTGGTCTGATCAGTGGCAGTACTAGCATGGGAATCAAACCTGGACCCTTAGATTCTTCAGTATTGAATTTTAAGGTAACCAACTGAGCCACCCTGCCAAAGATAACAGTCAATAGAAATTTCATATATTTATCTGTGAGGTTTCTCCCGATTTCTCCACTTTTTCCTAAGAGCAAACTTCATTAGTGGTTTCAGACATTATGCATAATTGCACTAGGTTGACTTATGGGATTGTTTGTCATTCCCATGCTAGTACTGTCCCTAGTCAGACCAGCAATATCTGAAGAAGAGGGGAGAATAGTATCTCTCGAAACATTGTGCATATACTAACCTGTGTGCTATTACTAACAGTTGAATGTATTTGGAATATGCAATGATAGTTTGGCAGATTCTTGAGCTCAAGATCCATAGATCATTGCACTAACAATTATTATCCCAATATTTGAACTTATTATGAACTCCTGGATAAAAAATTATTCAGTTATTTTTAAATCAAAATTTAGGTTATTTATCATAATTTATATATTAATTCTGATAATAAATGCAAGTTTAATGCAAGAATTATGTATATATTAATTTATATATACTGGATCAAGTTTTACAAGAATTACTTGAATATAATTTTCAAAAAAATTGACAAAAAATAACAGACTTTAATTTGAAAAATGTTTTTTTTTTCTTTCTTGCTGTTCCATAATATTAATTCATTCTTACTCAATTACTTTAAATTATTAAGATTTTTGAGGACTTATTCAAATTTACTTTTTAGAAAAAAATTTTTCACATAATCTGAAAATAAAAAAATTAACAAACCTGAAAAAATTAGCATATAGTTTTTAATTTAGTACAGCAATGCACAAAAGGTATCTCCAAATGCACATGTTCTTTTAAATCAATGAATAATAAAAACATAAAATTAATTATACTTCAACATGGAAAAATTATTTTCTCTTTTGGAAGAAAGTGTGAGTGTGTGTATCTATAAACAAACAAATCCACAACTCTGGAAATTAAACTATTGCATTTCAATACAGCTAATTTTATCAAGTATTCAATCAATAAACTTTTATTAATATCAACAAATAAAAAATCCTTCTCCTTTTTTCTTTTCAAAAACTTTATTTTTTTTTTCAATATTAAAAAAATATAAAATTTAATACACAAACCCACCCCTTTCCTTTTTTTTTATCACTTCAATTCTTTTTAAAGAATCTGCAAAAATATTTAAAAAAAAAATGGATTTACTTTTTTATTTTAATTTTATTTTATAAACTTTTATTAAGTTTATGTTTCATATTAAATCTTACATGCTATACAATGACTTTCAGATGCACATATGTAATAAATTTGACACAATCTAGATAAGATTGTGCAGCAAAAATAGATCAGATGTCACAATAAGAATGCATAGTGATATCAAATGAACTACTAAAGCATAGTATTTAATCTACGTACATTGGTTTCAGCTTACAAAATCAGTATTTTAGAAAGAACTAAAAAAAAAAAAAAAAATTTACAAAATAATTTCATGAATTATATATATTTTTTAAATATATAATTATTGCTCTACATATAATTTTAGAATCCACTAAGTTTTAAATATAAATTTTATAATAGTATATATATAAGGGTGTGTACATGATAATATACTTATATAAAGTCAAGCAGTTACATACAATATATATAAGGGGGTACCCAAAAGTAGTCGAAAATTTGTAATAATTTTATTTTTATTTTTAGTTGTTATAAATTTAATCTCTTTCAAATTACTATCCATTTGATGCAATACACTGTTCTAAACTTGTTTTTCATTTTTCAAAGTAGTCAGGAAACATTTGCAAAGTGATGCCTTTTAATGCCTGTGTTGTTTTTTTTATCATTTCTAAGTCTGCAAAAAAAAATTTTTTTTTCATTAGAGATTTAAAAAAAATCGCATGAAGTGAGATCAAGCGAATGTGTTTGATAAATAAGCTGAATCATGCTGAATTTAATTAAAAAGTGTTTCATATTCAAGGCTTTGAGAGATGTCACTTTGTTACGGTGAAGCTTGCGCTCTTTTCTTTGCACAATTATGTTTTACCACATCATATAAAAGTTTCAGAATTTTCAGATAAAATGCCTGACTATTATGAACTAAATCTGAGGGGAAAATGCAGTTTGCATAAAAAAAACAAAGAGCATTGATTTGACTTTGGACTTCACTTGCGATGCTTTTTAGGGACCTAGTAAATTTAACATTTCAATTAAACCACCCATAAACTTATGTTTTTGTGAGATCAGCTTGCTTGCAAATCTATTTCAAGCATTACAACTGTTTTCCCTGCCATTTTTTGTAAACAAAAACAGAATTTCACATTGTTCGAACTTTTCGGTCATTATAAAAATTAACAAATACGTGAAACACACCTTACAAAAAAATATACTATGTGGAACCACGATTTTGCACGGTGTCATGTGGCAGATTGCTATAGAAGGGTTCCAGCAAGAAATATATAACAGTTGAAGCATATTCTATAACAGACATACAAACAAAAAAACAATTCTGGTTACCCCCTTGTATATATTAATTGCACATACACAACATTTTTAAAAACAATTCAGCTTCGTATCAGCTTTTTAATTCTTTCAATGATGTCAGTCACATCTGTTTATTTTTCAGACAAGTATTTCAATTGGTTCCTCACTGTTTAACACAATATTATTTTTTTTTTTTTTTTGTTGTTCTCTTTTTTTTTTTTTTTTTTTTTTAATTTAAAAATATTTTTAAAAAAAATTTTTTTTAAGTTTAAATTTTTTTATTTTTTAATTTTTTTTTTTTTAAAAAAGATTTGATCCAAGTTTAGGTCAATGATTCATCTCATCTACTGCAAGTATTCATAACTATTAATTTTTTCCAATTTATTACTATCAATTATTATTTTTTCCTTTTTTTTTGTTTAAAGTCACTGAATATTACTAAAATCTTTTTTTTTTGGGAAGGAGGGGATTCTTTAGTCTTACTTTTTTGGTTTCATTTGATAACTCTGGTAACATTTTTTGGAGCTCTGAAGCATTATTTTAATCATCTAATCTGTAAATTTAAGATGATTAAGTAATCTCTATTTTCATTTTCTATAATCACAAAATTCTTCCATAAAGTTGATGTAAAAATGTTTTGAGGGAAGATGGCATTACAATAAAAATGCTTATAGTTAAAAGCTTTTATCTAATGTAAAATAATAACTCATTAACATTATCTTTTTTTTGTAACTTTATTTAATACTGGGATGTGAATCTACTGTGATATAACTATTAAGTCCACTGATATCTAAAAATGATTTGTAATGATTTTAGTAAAAACATTATATAAAAGTAAGACTGTTGGGACTAATTTATATTTTCTCTTTTACTTTTCTTAAATATCAATATCCCTATTGCATTCTTCAAATGATTTAATATACTTGTATCAATGACAAACAACTATACAGCTTCCTGAGTAGGATGGACATAATTCATTTTTGTCTATCATAAAGATATATATACAATAAAGTTTTAATATGTACAATGACACATATATATATCATGTTTTCAAAAAAATTCAATACATATCTTAGTTAAACACTATCAGACATTATAAGAGAAAAAAACAATTGTTTTGTTGGTTTTAAATTTAAGTCATAAATTCACACAATGTCTGATGAACATTGATGAGCAGATAATAATCATATGTAATAACACCAGTTCAAGAAGAATGTATGAAAGATATTAGAAAATTGTCCTTCATGAAGACCTCAGACAAAAATTAAAAAATCTTTTAATTTCATTTTGCAGTTACAATATATATATTTTCTATTCAATTTTAATTGCTAAGAAATTTTATCCTACAAATTTCACAGCATTATTTGAACCTACTGAAATTTATTAATTAAATAAATTTATAATATATATATTACAAACAATTACTCATTTTCTTTTAATCGAAATTTTAATGAATAACATCCATACATTTAGGTAGATTCACTGTCTATAGATATATGTATAGTCTTTAACCTTTAATTAATAATAAATTGTTGCATCATATTTCCATTTCAAAATTTAGTTCGCACTATAACTTAGAAGAGTTACTGAAAAAAATCATGAGCTTGCTACCTTTAAAAAAAACAAAAAAAAAAGTTTTAAATCAGGAGTTGAACTCTATGTTTAGTTTATGAATACAATACTGCCTTTTATTTTTTGTATGATACCATATTTAATTAAAATAATAAGTTAATAGTTTTTAATTTTTTATCTGGAAAATTCATTTTTTGAATATGAATTCTTAGATAATTAAAAGTATTTTGGATATACCATACAATTTAAAAGATTATAAAAATAAGACATTTACATTTACTAAAGTGCTTTTATTCACATAAAAGGACAAAAACAAAATGTCCCCTATTTTTAAGAAATAGTACATAAGTCAAATTCTTAGATTAAAGTAAACATGATACAATGATGCCACAATATACATTCTATCAAAATACACTACTTCAGTTATACACTATCCAAAATATATATATAAACAAACAAAAAAATATAAATAAACAAAAAATAAAAACATTAAAACTCATAAACTTAATAAATTTTATGATAAGGCAAGAGCCATTTTATCTTGAAGCACGGTATGCATCATGTTTATTAATAATTTTTCTTCCGGTTAAATGAAAGCACATAATTTTTTTTCTTTGGAATTTCCATGTACTATAATATTTCCTATAATAAAATCTTTTCTAAGCAAAAAGCTAAAAGTTTTATGAAATTTAAAAAAATTTGTAACCAATAAAATGAAAACTAGTATTTAGTAATATCAAAAAAAAAAAAAAGAATTATAAAACATTCTTGAATTGCAACAGAAAACATATTAAAATATGAAGAATTTATCAGAAATTTTAAAGTGCATAAATAGCCAAAAAAAGGTAATTGTGTAAATTCCTATGTCAATTTAGACGATCAAAAACATCAAACTATTTCTATTTAAAAAAAAAAAGTTATTGAAGAAAAAGGACATTATATAGAATGTGTTTAACTGCAATAAGTCTAACACTTGGCTATTCATTTTATGTAAAAAATAAAGATATGATACAATAAGTTTTTATTATTTTTAATTTTTGAATGAATGTGATATATGCACACTTCCTTGATTTATTACTAATAAGTACATCATTATTATAATTTTGTTTACAATATTTTAATTTATATATGCATACTATACACACAAAAAAGCATCAAATTTTTTAGAGGTATGTGTAAAAAGTACTGTACACTTACAATTCAGTAAAATAATAAGTATTCTATTGGGATCAAAGCTTATCAACAAAAAGTCAGCAATTATATGTGACATATGATGTATGCAAGAGGAACTTGGAATAAAATATATCAAATATCATGGCTCCATTGTATATCACTTGATCCTGAAAGATAGTTTATCATTTTTTGTCATTCTAATATGTCATATTTAAAACTATATTAACATTAATAATCCTGTGTAAGTCATTCCATGCTAAAAAAAATTACCCCCCATTGTGTAAAATAAAAGATCTGTGGTGACAAATTTTCATTACTACAATAAAAAAAAAAAGTTAAGAAAAACAATCTTTAAGTAATATATATATAACAATGAGATGTTGTAACCTAACCTCAATAATGGGAGGAAAGAGGGAGATTTATAAAAGTTAAGTTTTACTAAAGAATTTCTCAAATAAAATGTTAAAAATGATTCATTTTAAAATGTTTAAAAATTCTATACTAGATTTTCACTTTTAATTTAGAATTTGATTAAAGATGTATTTCATATGTATATATTTCAAATTCAATATATAAAAAAGTATAAATTATAATTCAAATTTTAAAAATAATATTTATATTTCAAAATATCTAAGATAATCTTACCCTTTTTTTGAACTAATATCCTAAGAAGAGGTTTAGCTGTATTAAGAGCCTTCATAAAGTTTTCATCATTGTTGATAGGTAGCAGATCTCCATGAACAGGATCAGTGTAACATATTGTAATAGGAATATTACTGAGATTGTGTAATGTTTCAATGAGTTTATGATAATCTTCAAACTTTATTAATTTCAGTTTATCTACTGAAAAACGTCGAAATTCAGCTTCAAACTAAAAATATTAAAATTAAAATAAATCAAAATTAAATAATAAATAGATTACAATCAAAAATATTTAATAATAGCGTAGTTTCTTTAATTATCTAGATTAGCAAATTAAAACTGTAAATATTTACATTTGATAATTCAAGCTACAATTAAAGTCTCACTTAAAAAAATGTCATTATAACATATTAATTTCATATCCACATACATTATTACAGATATATTATATATCTGACAATGAATATTCTAAAACTCATAACAAAGTTCAATTATCATTATTAAAAAAAAAAAAGTGAAAGGAATATAATTTATAAAGCAAAGCATACACATACTATTGCTTTCACATATTCACATTTGTTAAAGTATATTAGAGTCAAGTTTTGTGCCACATAAAATAATAGCAGTAGTAATATCAAACAACAAGCCAATAGAAGAATTAAACTTTTAAGTGATTTAATTAGAAAAATATTTTATGTCCAAATAAAAAGTAATGAATTTTTATATGAAATTTTTTATTTTCATATTAGCATTTAAAATATTTTCATGTAAATATTTTTTAAATTTATTAATCAATAAATAATTATGTAAGTATATTTCTTTTATTAAATATTTGTAAACATTAGTCCCTAAAACATTTAGAAATCTTTTCAAATAAATATTTATCTTTTATTCTATAAACATTTTTTTACAAGCACCCCCCCTTCCCCCGAAATTCCTTTAGAGAAAGCATTTACAAACTTCAAAAAAATATAACTGTTATTTTTTAATAATGTAATTTAAATATTTAAAGCAAGCCCATTTTTTTTTACATAATTCTTTTGTTATATATGTGCAGCAAATGTGTGTATTGCTACTATTTTATGCAAGAAAATAAACATCCAAGAATTAAATAAATTTTTGTTTGATACAAGACTTACAAGAGGAGATATAAAAATGCATGAAACAGCTTCTCAAAATGTTGAAAAAATTAAATGACAAGCCATTTTCTTCATAAGAACAATGAGCAATAAATTCATATATATTTTTTTTTCCTTTAATTAATAATTTTTTAAAGCACATACTTTAATAAATTGTCAGTTTTTTATTAATATTATATTGTACATAATTATTTCATTTAACCTCTATGTTTATCATTATTATTGAGTGAATTTAAAAATAGTAAAATGTTACTCAGAAAGACTGGAAATCAAAAATGCTCAATTAATGGTCTTGGAATTGCAGTTCTCCAGAACAACTTTATAATGTAATTAAACCATTAAAAAAAGTTTAAATGTAAATTCAAGTCTAATTTGTTAAATAATCATGTGTTCATTTTCTTTATAGTCCATTCTAAGACGTTTAAAACATTATAGCTCAGAAGCATCAATAATGTTCCTATCTTCCTTCAGTGCCCAATTATTATATTATAACCATAGAAAATATAATTTGAATACTTCTCACATTTGTTTTTCAAGAAATATTCCCAATTTCTAAAAATCTTTTTTTAAATGTTTCATTGCAATTTTGACAGATATTAATTTTGATTGCTAGATTTTTTTTTAATGATCAGTGATCTAAGAAAATAAAACATACCATAAATTTTAAAGCAGTTTTATATAACATCATAATGTTTTTACATATCTATATTATGAATTTTCATATTTCTGTGTTTACAATGACTATTATGGGATATGTTAATATTTATATCTTGCTGAAGATGAGTAAATAGTTGAATCATTAGAGAGAGGAGATAAAAAAAGGCTTCAAAACAATATTGAGACTACCATTTAAAATAATATACCATATATATTTTTACATGATGTTCAATTTGTAATAATTCTTTCTATGAAATATAATATATATATTACAAAATTATATTAGAAAAAAACTAAAATATTTTATTAATCATAGCAGTGAAGATTGTTTGCTGGTTAATTAAAGTATTAAAGAAAAATCAGTAATAAAAAAAAAGGCATGAAAAATAATAAATATGAAATTATAATAAAATAATACAATGGTTATTTTCTAATATCTCAGAAGTCATTATATCAATAGCAAGAATATCAAGATATCTTTAAAAGCCAACTTGAATATAAACTTACTAAATAATACAAATATAATTCTATATATTGTTTTACATTTAAAAAAACTATTTATACCATAGTTTTTTAATATGTTAATATGTAAGAAATTAATTAATAATTTTGTAACAGTGTAACAAAAAATTGAATGAAATGCATTTTTTAAAAAAAGAAGACAATATTTTATATTATATTAATAAAATTAACAACAATACTTTACATGCACAAAGTAATATTAATAATTTAATATTCTATTCTATTCAAATATTATATAATTTCTTTCTTATTTTCATTCGTGAACATTTTATTGATAATACAAAAAAAAGAAATTGAAATCTTTTTATTTTCTCTGTTGGGAATCAATCCAGGAATATGTTATCTTAATACATTACTATCAATGAAGTACTAGATCAGCAGTTGAAAAGTTTTCATGTTAAACAATATGCAGTTTTTTCAAAGATCTGAGTACCAAATTATATATACTGAAATATAATATAAAGATATATATTAGTATATGGTAGAATGATTTTTATTATTACTATCCTTATATGCTTACAATGGAATGGTAACGCCATGTATGGACATCGCAAGTATAAAAAGTTTCTGCACTATTGTACTAAATAAAGCAATGTATGGTTGAAAAGGCATGTTTAAATATTCATTTACTGCTAGAGAAGATAGCAATTTTAATTCATAAGCACTCTCAAACAAATTTTTATTGATATATATGCTTTTATTTTACTCTATCTACAGCAGTACAATTAAATATGAAATTAACAGTCTAATAATATGCAATTAAGAAGAAAACCAGTCCACTTCAGGCCATGCAAATAGCACTCTAAATACTGAACACAGAATCAAGAATAAAATGATTCCACTTATTCTTGGAGCTTTTTTTTTCTTCTCATGTGTCATAGCATCAGCCGGGAAACGAACCCGCTAACCCGGGACAACTGCTTGTAAAGCAGCTGTCGCTTACTTTGTCAACATTGGTAAAAATTCAGAATGAAATTACTTTATCAGCCAATTGGAATATGGCATTTAATAATTATTAGATTAATAATCAGCTAAATAAGGATGAGGATAGAATCTCTCTTTTAATAATCTTTGTTATTAAAAAAGAAATTCTATTTAATTATTAAAAACAAGTCATTAAAAGAGATTCTATATCCATCCTTGTTTAGTTGATTATTAATCTAATAATTATTAAATGCCATATTCCAGTTGACTAATAAATTAATTTCATTCTGACATTTCAATATACCAAAAACTCCAAGAGTAGGTGGATTTATTCTATTCTTGATCCTTTGTTTAACATTTATAGTGCTATTTGTTCATGGTCTGAGGAAACTGATTTTCTTATCTTAATTACACAGCAGTATGACTAATATAATCAAATCAAAAAAAAAATTAAATTGTGTATAAAAAAATGTCTTTTTTCTTCTATATCATTAATATATGCATAAAATAGATTATACACATTATGCTGTTTACATAAATAATTCTAGAAATTTAAAATGGGTGTAACAATATTTAATTTAAATGTGGGACTATACATGATTAATAGGATAAAATAAATAATACATACTAGCATATAAAGGCAATTTGTGTTGTTTATTCATTAATATATAAAAATTTATCATGTTTTATTAAATAATATTTTTAAAAATAATATTAAGAATGTGATACAATATCTACACATAAAATCAAAAATCATTTTTGATAAACACCATTAAAAATGATCAAGCAAATTAAAAATATGTGTCATATATCTGTTTATAACACCATAAAGAAGACAGTAGTGCCTAACAATTGGAGAATTCATTTAGCATAACTGAAGAACATCAAGTTCAAATTGAAAAAGATATTTGTTGTTAAACTTTTGTTATATTTTTCTAATATATTGCATCGGTTTAGGCTCGTTCCATTTAAAATAAAACTAGTTTGACTTTACAAGCTTTTCATCTACACAATAAAATAGGTATATAAAGAAGAAAAAAGAAAAAGCCTTTTAAGAGTCAATTAATGAGCAAAAAATTTTCAGATTGAAGTTTTTTTTCTTTCTAAAAGTCGCAAGTTATTTATTTCTTTTATTCTTATTCATATCAGGAAGAGATATTTTTTAAAAATTCATTTATAGCAGTAAATAAAGGTACCTGTGTTTATTATGTGTAATCTTAAATAGCATTGATATAAAAAAAGTTGTGGTGGGTGCCAGTTTTTTCGTTTTTGTTTAGAAGGAAAATTTTCTTGTTTTTAAGTAAAACTCTGTTGAACAGTATTCCAGAAAGTTAACCTGATTAGAACAGTATTTTTAGTTAATTAAGTAACAACTAATTTGCAAACTATTTAACTGAAGCTAACATGGAAAACAGTATAATAGCTGAAAATCTCACTACGAGTGAAAAATCTTATTAGCACACTAGTCAACTAAACCTGGAACTATGTAGCCTCCTGCAGATGCTTTTAATAGTGTCATTTCTAAATGTTGAGAATTATCTTTCACATGATTTTTGTCAGCCTATCTATGATGAATGCATGTCATTTATATCATTTTATCTGGCGAATAATTCGAGAAAAATACATCAAATGAAGTTTTTAAAGCTTTCCTATAAAAAAAAAGTTTCACAAATCAATTTTTAAAGAAGATTTGAATCTATTTCTAATAGATTATTGGATAAAATTAGATTTCTAATGAAATGGTAAGATAAAAGGCTTTTATAAAAAAAATATTTATAACAAGTACGAATAATTTTAACATTTTTAAAAAAATATATTTAATATTTCTTATAACTTGTATATGTCTGTCTATTGATTGATTTATGTTATTGCAAATCTTATTTGTTTTCTCCGTGATACATTACATTTTCTTTCGAGCTAGCAATGGATATATGGAAGAATTAATATCTAAGATATCAGGAAAGGATTTGAAGCCAATCTATAGAGGTTCTTTGTTTTAGAGATGGCGCTCTAATCTGCAATATGGTAGATATGTTTAAAATATATAAATAACATCTATACCAAGAAGAGAGACTCTCTCATACTTGGACATATTTGATCGAAATAATGGCCAAGAAATATGGTTGTACCCAGTCTGATCATCATTATAATGTGGTTTTTCCTAACACCCATTAATCCCAAGCTTTAAATTCTGATACAAAGAGAAAATCCATATAAATCTAAAAAGGGAATAAAACCTTAGACCCATTTCGATATCTAATAATTAAAATTATTATATGGCTATGTATAGATTTTTTTTACATGTAAAATAATATCATTACTGAAATTTTGATTCTTCAAAAACTTTTTACAAGTTGAGCTTTCGACTAGTTTATATTTTGGGTGGTTTATGGGTGCCAGCCATCCTAATATATCAGATTATTTTCTAAATAATGGCATGATATCAAAGAAATATCTCACAAGAATTATTAAGTGAAATATTGTTTTTACATGAAATGCAGTTTAGAACTTTGATTCATTTCAACATAGAACAATATGCTCAGAAGGGTATATGAAG
The DNA here is from genome assembly GCA_028023455.1 of Epiperipatus broadwayi. NCBI lineage: Eukaryota > Metazoa > Onychophora > Udeonychophora > Euonychophora > Peripatidae > Epiperipatus > Epiperipatus broadwayi. The sequence goes on along the minus strand of JAQFVV010006278.1, from coordinate 2,847,336 downwards.
CAACTATTTTACTCCAATGGTTATACACTGTAGATGAAGTTTTGTTATGATTATCTTCTCTTTCTCAAGCAATAAAAAATGTGATAATCTGGTTTTATTCAATTTTTTGTACAGATTCACTCAGATTTTTTTGCATAATAAGCTGTAGAGAAGGAATAAACAAAAAATTATTATACTTATAAAAAGTTAAATAAGAATAACTAATGAATTATTTTAATTACTGTTATAAAAAGTTGCTTTTTAAATAACTTCCTATCAAAAAATATTACTATTATTCTTTATATAAATATGTTCTAATAGTAAGATAATACAATATAAATCATGTGTATACCAAACTTTTTTCCTAATTAAAAATTTTAAAATAAAAGGGATTTATTAGAAAAATGTTTATGGAAAGAAAAAAAAATTCTGGAATTGAATATTTCCAAATACTTCCTTTCAATGATGCTTTAATATGTTTTACAGTTAACATTCAATGATCTTACTCAGTCCAAAAAAATATATTATAAATAAAATCATTAGCTACTGCATTTTTGAGTAAGCTTCTAAAATTAAATTGAAATTGTATTTGAATGGCTTGACATAATCAGACTCACTCAATGGCATAAATGCATTTATTTAAATGAGACTGTCTTTCATTAAATTTAATTTCTCAAATATCACACATGAAATTACTTCAATCAACAGATACTCAATAGTAACAATAAAATTCACAAATAATTCCATTTCTTTACATTATGCTACTCACATTAATCATATAAAACTTCAATACTCAGTTTTAAATTCAAGGTAATTTGCTTTGTTAAGCAATTACAAATTTTTTATGATTTCAAACACTTAACTTTTTGGGTAAAAATATAAAACATATCAAGAGTAGTCAAATTCTTAGATTCAGTATAGTGAAAATTTCTCATGAACTAATTGTCATAATAAATAAACAAGGAAAAAATATAATCTCACTGTATTCCACTTAATGTCTTTTAAAAAACATAAAATCATAAAATTCAAAAAAAGCCTTTTTAATATTTATAAGTCTTAATATTTCTATTATCATCCTTTAATCTTTAATAATCAACAGTCAAAGGTTCTATAAAACACAGAGGCCCACACATGCTGCCTTGGTTTGTTTCATATTAGCTATGCTACTATATACACGCAATAATAAATAAGGCATAATTAATAGATATGTATGCGTGCATCTATAAGCAAATATGTTTACAAGAAAATGCATCTCTTTTGAAAAAAAAATCCAAACATTTTATTAATATTAAACTCAAAATTAATAATAATAAAATCTGATTTAATAACAACTAAATCTATCTTAAACCTGATATCTTGGTTCTTAAAAACTGGTAATGATTCACATATATTTCAAAAGAAATACATAACATGGTATATACTGTCAATATTTGTCAGTGTATTTTTTTTTAGCTTATCTATTTGTTTAAATAATATTACATAATTTTCTTTAACCCCCCCCCCCCCCCCAAAAAAAAAAAACAATTTCGAATAGTAAAACATGCTAGGAGACAAAAGCAATTCTTTAATCTAGTTGAAATGAACCTCTAGATTGCAAGCAATGATATTTATTCTGACAAATAATTAGTACTGTATATGTAATTTAGTGCAATAATAGACTGGCAGAATTTGGTTCCAGTCCAGATACTTCAAAGCTCCAACTTGCCATGAACTCTGGAACCTTGTAAGTGATTTGTGAAATAAAATTTAAACTAATTTTTCATGTGTTTACAGAAAAATCAAATTCATATTCTGAAAAAGAATCACAACTATAAAATCTGTTTAGCTATTTTATATATTTTAGTTTTTTTCCCCCATGCATTGTAAACTTAAGTGAAAAAATAGTACTGCACACAAAAATTTAATTTAGAAAAAACAAAAAACAAATATTAAGATCTAAATGGCATAATTGGCTCGTTTTGGTGTCCATGTCAATTTGAAAAAAAAAAAACCTTTCAGTAAAAATGCATTACTGTGCAATAATAGACAAGAAATTAAAAACTAAATCTCTACGGCAACAAAAATGCTAGATCAAAAAATTATTTATGGTCAACTACTACGTTCAAAATACGATTGCAACAGTCAATTTGAAGAGAAAAAAATTATAAGGATTAAAAAAAAAAAAAAGGTAGAAAACAAACTATTATGCTTTATTTAAATTATATAAATGCAATCAACTAAATAACATGCTATGATAGTTTGCTATTACTTATTACTCTCAAACACAATTATCACAACATCTAAAATTATGCGAAAAACTTTGAAGAAGTCTTTACGGCCTAAAATCATCGGTTTAAAAAATATCGAAATTATATACAATATTCTTTTCAGAAGATTTTACCCTTTTAATTCAAAATACTAGCAGATAGAAAAAAAGATATAAAATGGTTAATTTTCAGTACAAAAAGGTGGAAAAATTTAAGTTAAAGATTGAGAAGGAGGGAACAAAAATACAGCAGTTAATTTATAATATGCACAATGATATTTTATGAATGTTTTTATCTAGATTCAAGTCAGATAATGAATTCCGGCAAATAATTTTTAAGTAAACAGTAGACTAATCGATTCATTTTTCGAAAATTAATATCTTTTAACAGTATTTAATCATTAATTTAATATTTCATTTCAATTTTTCATAAATTATTTCTAATATAATGCTATTTAATATATTTATTTTAATAAAGTCAGATTGCTTGAAGATTCGATATACAGCTATTACCGTAGTTGAAACTGTGTCATGCAGGATGTATCTATCCCTAAGAAAACTTTTAGGATTAATCACTCTTAACGGTTATGCCTAGAAAAATGTAGCGTAATTTACAAACCTGCCATACACATATATAAATGCACGTTATAGATGTATATTGTTGCCAATGGTGCATATACATAAATGCTATATGTATATCTATTATAAGTATACATTTCTAAAAGAAACTATGATTATAAAATAAACAAACGACTGGAAAATCAAAAAGTTAGGGAAGTAATAACGATAACGTTCAGTCTAATTTGGAAATCGAAAAATTCTTTAAAAGTTTTCAAATAAAATTTTAGTTAAATAAACATATAATAAATGAAGTTATCAGACAGATGAGTGATATAAAAATTTTTAAAAAATAATGTTTTATACGTTATATAAATGAAAATAAACGTGGTAGAGTAGCCTCAAGTAATACATAGAGAATAAAGTTTGTGAGACTAGTAAAAGTTTAACAAAATAAATATGAAAATATACCACTAAACTTACTTTGCTTTTCACTTCAACTAAATCACTATCAAGTTTCGCGTGATTTTTAATATGTTTAGCCATAGTTCAATCCATCGAAATAGACAAATTGAATAATTCCTTAAATATTTTCGGCTAATTCAATCACTGACGTCACGCTAAAAATCTCGTTTTGATGCTAAAGGATTTAATGCGTTAGCGTAAATTGTTAAAATAATTTGTAAGCGTGGTCCGTTTTCTTGAAATTTTTGGCAATTTTTATGTATTAATTTTTATAATTATACAGTTTCACATGGTTTAATTAGCAAAAACTTTCAAATGTAATGGATTTTCGTAAAACAGTATCAAAAGTAAAACATTCTGAAAAATTGACAATAACTCCATGGATTTCTTCCATTCTTTTAACGTATAACCATTATTATTCTAGAACTCTTAAGAAGTTAATTTATATTTTAAATGATGAAGTAAGTTTTTTATAAGTAAAAGTAGTTTTCAAAATACAAATTTAACAATTAATTAAACTTATTACCTGGAAAAAATTGTAATTAAAAGATGACATTTTGGCTGTCTAATGACTTAAATATCTCTTTAATTACAGTAATTTTGTTGTAATTTGAATTAAAGCTTTATATTTATTAAGTATTGATGGTATCTGAAAAAAAAAGGATGTGTTTATTTGCGTCCCTACGGTGCAAAAAAAAAAAAATGTGTAAAATGCAAAAAATATCAAAGGGTGCAGTATTTTTTACGCTCAACGAAATTTTAAGACTGAAATATATTTTATATACAGTACTTTAAAAACTTTTTCTACTACTATATATATAAATTATAGTGTGCATCTTATTAATGTTAGGGGCTTTATTATTTTAAATAAAAGGGTTGACAAACAATGGCAAACTTATCTCTTATCAAATGTTATCATTTGGTTGTAGTCTGATTTATATATTTCTTTTTATAGTAATACAACCTGCCTTAGGACAACAAACACTCAAATTACAATAAAAAGAAATAAACAATATAAATAGTATTATTAACTTTTAAATAGTCTATATGATCAACATTTAGAATTAATCAAATTCGGGGAGTGCCTTTCAAAGAAAAATGTTTTTGAAAAAGTTGGGTTGTAAAAAAAACAGGCAAAACTCTATACGTATTGCCACACACAGCAAGCTACAGTAATCAATACATATAGTGAGTTTTGCCTGTTTTAATAACAGTTATAAGCAAGCATAAGAAATGGTGATCATGTGATGTTTATTGGTTTAAAGTTAGGTTGTAAAAACTTATTTTAATTCTATACATATTCTTCGTGATATATATATTTTTGCATCAAAAATTTAATTTTTCTTTACTTCAATTAAATATTTAATCTCATCTAGATCATACTTAACATGTGTTATGAAACAATTCCATAGATTGCTTAAACATTAAATCACAAATTGTATGTCTTACTATTAAGAACATTAAAAAAGGATATTAGGTAAAAAAATATATAAAGAAAATGACTATTCGTCAGTTTTTATTTGTTATAACTTTGTGTTTCTACTATATGCAACTAAGTTTTTTTTTATTTGTATAAAGCATTACAACAGTTTATGCTTGAAATTATAACAAACATTATATTAAAATTTTTTAGTATTATAATCTTAACACATAATTTAAGTAATAATCAAAAGCTTAATTATTTAAAACCTGTTGATTTTATAAAATAAATTAGTATGTGCTATACAATGAATTTCATTTAAAACTGACAATTTTCTTAATCCCTCCAGAAAACTTCAATGTATTCTATTAATAAAAAGACAGCTTAATGAATCGGTAATCAAAATATGTTATAGGCTTGATGATAACATTTTTAATTTGAATCGATTTCGACTTACTGTGTCATAATGATTATGCTATTTTTGCTAATTAATAAAAAGATAGCTTAACGAATCAGTAATCAAAATATGATACAGGCTTGATGATCTTTTTAATTTGAATCAATTTTGACTTCTGGATTTACTGTATAATGATGATTACGCTATTTTTGCTGATTCAAAAGTCAATCTATAAAATGTACTTGATGTTTTGGGTGCAATGTATACACTTCTGATTTAGTAATTATTGTTTTTAAAAAAATGGTCAATGATGGAAGAAAAATCTTTTGCAACTTTTAGCTTAGATGGTTATTTTATTTTATTTTTTTTTGAGTAAAAAGATGGCTTGAGTATTGAACAGCACAAATTCCAATATACTGTTGCTGCTTTTAACAATTAAAAGATAAGAGTATTTCATCATAGTGGAATTATTTACTGCAACTAAATTAGGTCATATGTATAGCAATTATTTTGCCTAATATATAAAAGTAAAATTTGGACTCTCTATCCCCATAAAGACCTAAAAAAATTCCATAGCATAGTCATAAGACCAATCAATATTTTCTTATTGAAAGTGATACTATTGAGTCCATTTTTGTAAAGTTATACCTTAGTTGTAATTGTTTTGTGAAATGAATGCAAGGATTTATAAAAAAATTATAGTAATTGTATGGTTTTCATGAGAGGCAGATTTAATATTGATTGTTTTCATTGAGAAAATATGATTGAAAACCGAATATAAAGAAGAAATACAATTAGACCTGGAAATGTTCAGAAATAAAAGTTTATTGTAGATCATGAGAGGCAGATTTAATATTGATTGTTTTCATTGAGAAAATATGATTGAAAACCAAATATAAAGAACTACAATTAGACCTGGAAATGTTCAGAAATAAAAGTTTATTGTAGAAGTTAAAAGACAGCATTGCAAAATATCAAATACATAAAATAATATGCCATCATGTTTTGTGTATTTGTGCCTTTGTGATTCACAGAATAATTAGTAATGTCTTGCGAAACTCATTTCTAGTGCATTATTATTGTTTTGTTTTCGCATGTAATTGGAATGATTATATTCATTTGCATGTGACTGCTTATATTCATGATGTCCATTAAGTTCAGAATTTTAATTTGACAATTATTGAATCTAATGCATTGAAGATGCACATATTATGCATTCTCAATTTATTTTAATTTCTGCAATAAAATTTTTACTTTTATTTGAGAACTTTAGAAATTTGTACATCTAATTATTGTTACAGTTTGTAGTTCTATAGTTAGATCTCAATTTATAAGTAAATTTTTTTTTTTACAATTATAAAAACACATTCAATCCAGTTATTTTACAGATTACTTGTATAGATATGATAATAAAGATTTTCATTGTTAAAAGATAAAATTAAAGAAATTTTTGGTAAATACTGTGCATCACTTCTCTACATTGAGAAACTTATATGATCAGCAGTAAAAGAATCTTGTTTAAAGTATTAGAAAGATCTCCATGGTCCATATAGTCAGAATTTTTTCTAAAGAAGTAGGCCACCAGATTTTCGATGAATTTTTTTTATCAAGGCTATAATATCTTGAAGTGCTGTTGTGACTCAAGTAATATCAAGTGTGTAAATTAAAATCTTTTCATTCGTTATTTTTTTCAGAGAATTGTCCAATGACGATCAGAAAAATATGTTTTCTCATTTTGGTTCATGGTCAACTGATTTTTTTAAAATTAATGCTAAAAAGTGGTGAGACTCATTATTTTCTCTCTATCCATTAGCAAAAGTTTTAGGAAGTCAAGTCAAAAACTCAATAATGTTTCTTAATGCAATTTTATAATAAAATAACTAATGAAAAAATTTTTAACTCATACACAGTCATGATATTTGAGACAATAATAATTCAGGATAACATGATAGCTTATTTCTACAGAGAAAATTTCTATCTGTTGGTAAGGACATTTTTAATGATTTTAAACAGGATTCTTTTATTGTTGATCATACGGATTTTTCAGTGCAGATAACTGATACATGTTATTTCCTAAAAAATTTCTTGTCTGTGTGTATATATATATATAGACTAACTTTGGTTTATCTGAAGTTTTCGTGGAATATTAGTAATATTTCTTTTATCTCAGGTTTAAAGTTTCGTATTTTTTGGGTGCAATCGTATTTTTTGGATTGTTTTCTCCTTTTTATTTATTTCTGATATGGTTATTTAAAGTTTGGTTTCATCAATTATATATAAGTTTGGACATAATTTTCCAGTCTGATTCCATTGATGCCAAAACTTCCAGCCATTTATGAATCTATGACAATACTTATAGAATTCAAACTAATGTCTTTCTGCAACTAACTTTATTAAAAACTATTTGTATCCATACTGTATTACTATTGCTAAATTTACAAACTTTATCAATAGAAATTCTATTTTTTTTTTAAATATTAAAACTCTTTGTTGCTGGCATTTCATGCATATAATAATAGTGCTCAGTATTGACAAAAACAACTTTACTCATAGATTAAATACATTACATATTTGTTGTATTCCACATAATGTTTAATGATTTTTGATGATATAGGAAGTTAACAGTTATATATCATATCACTTGTAATTTACTTTTGAAAACAATATTAATGCCATACTACCATTCATTATCAGTATCTAAATATTTGTAAAATGCAAAGAACTTTCATTTATTAATTGCATTGGTACTGCTAAATAATCTACTCAACACAAAATTGATATGATTCTATCACAAATTGTTTTTCTAGAAATGGTATTATCAGTATAGTTTTTTGTTAAGGACTATATGATCAATTCATGGTTTGTTTGGGTTTTTTTTTTTTTCCAGGAATATTCTAAATATATTTTGCTATATCTTTATGTATTTTTGGCAATCAAATGCAGGATTGAGACAAACTTTTAACTTGAACTATGTCTAAACAATTAAGAAACTAAAGACAATTTGACATACTTCAGAAAATAATAACCTTTTCATTTATTGGTATATGTTATAAATCATAAATAAGTTATTTTTTTTAATCCATTGTAAGAGGTATGAGGTTTGTGCTCTGGCTATTTTTTTAGTATTTGCTATCAAAAAAATGGAATTCATTTTGTTTTATCAGAGTTATAGGCATGTATTATGCAGATATTTTGGTAGAACACATGCATATGATGTCAGTTATTTACTATTATCATTACATAGATTTGAAGGAAAAAATGCTAAAAGCATGCTCAGATACATCTGCCATGAATATAACTTTATTTGCTTGGATGCTTCCTGTTAAAGATTTCATTTAATTTATTTTCAAAAATTTATGAAGTGATCTGGCAATATAAACTTTTCATGATTCCTTATAAAAATTTAAATATTCTGAGTGTGCTCATAATTCTTTTATTGATTGGTATCCGAGTCCTTTTTTCACAGCAATAAATTTACTGGCACAAAGCCATTATCTGTTTTTATCTTATTCGGCCAAGAAATTTGATCTGATTTATATACCTTACATGTTTATCAATGTTCAGTTTTGCTATAAATTTTAATAGTGTGATATTCACAGCTTTACAGACCATGAAATGTAACATTTATCTTAATTTGAGATATAGTAAAATGTGGTAATATCAAATGAAAAATGGTTACAATAATAAAGTCTCTTATAGCTAGTACAGATAAATTTTGGTAATATTTTATGTTCTGGTATTTGATAGAATGCAGAGCTCAAACTTAATATTGCAATAAAAATGCTATCTTGTTGCTAATTAAGATTTTATGCAATTGGAACTGATTGTGCTTCCGTTCTTGGCAATTTCTTAATTGTAATATTGTAGTCGCCACATGTTCTTACCTTTTTTATTCTTGATTTATTAATTTGTTTAACTTTTTTCCTGTCTTAAATCTTTCACGTTTGGAAGGTATTAGTAACTTTTATTTTTTTATTAATATAGTGTTTGATCAATTTATTTCTAATCATATGTAATTTGACTGTGGTAATTATAAATCATTTTTTCAACTTTGTTTTAGTAATCTTATATCCTAGTTCTAAAAGTTTAAACTAATTATGCTTTACAATAAATACTATTTTAATGTTTGTCATGCATTGATTTAAATTTTGTTGATTTTATTCTCTTCTGGGACTATTCTTCTTCGAGTATAGGACTTTGTTTTTTATTTATACCTTTAGCAATTTGATTTGTCTATTTAAATATCAGTTCCTAGTTACCTAGCTCTGCTGTCAAATTCTCTTTTGATTTTTGTTTTCTAATACGTTAATTTCATTAGAATACTTATTGGTAAGGATTGATTCACATTTTATTTCATTATTATGTGAAGGTCTGATGATAATATTTTTATTAGAGTTACGAAAATAGTCCAAGTTTATTTTCATTATCTAATTGAATTGTTAAATCTTTTTAGAAAAAAATTATTTATACTTTAAAATTATATTCAACTGTTAATAATAGCACACAAGTTAGTATGGAACACATTTTAAATGATATTCTTTCTTCGGATATCATTGGCCTGATTAGACAGCAAATTATAGAATTGAAATAATAATAATTAGATGTGTAAATTCCAAATTTAAAACGATACTCTTAAGAACACTATTCTGTCATATTTTATTTGTTTAATCATATATATATATAAATGTCTATATTGCAATCTATACCTCTAGGCAGTGGCGGCCTATCCATAGGGATTGCAGGGCTGTACCCCCCCCCCCAATGTAAAATTATTGTTTTTGTTTAATTATTATTGTTCTTAAAATTGTATATTAATTAAATTCCTATATGGGTCTTACATAAATATAGAAATAAAAGACGCTTTCTAAGTAAGGAAGCAAAAAAGTATCCGCAATTTACTTGTGATTTTTTGATCTCGCTTAGATAGACTTTTTTGTTTGCACTTTCTATCAGATGGGTAAAAGTTACTGAAGCCCATTGATACAACAGTGCTTTTATAGTAAAACAAATGTTCCTAATCTTCTTGTACTTGACTATTTGCTTCAAAGATGCAGGTCATCTTTGTTTACATTTTTGATTGCTGCCCCACTACTACAATTTCTCTAAGCCATCACTATCTCTAGACTTTTTCTCTGCAAAGTTTTGCCTACTCATTTTCCCAACTCAGCACATTTTATTTATTGAAAATGATAATTATATTATTCAATACCCTTTTGTACTTATTTTCAATTTTGCCATAGTTTTTACAATTTTTTATTTGTTACTAACTTTTTTAGAATACATTATTAATTTTATGAATTTCAAGATAGCTAAATGCTCTTGAAATTTTTTAGTTTGTTATTATGCTAATTTGAAAATTATTACTTTCTTGATTGTTTTTTTTTTTTTAATTAGATCTTCTGCTATCAAACGCTATTGGGTCCGGCCGATGCTTGACACATGAAAAAAAGAGAAAAAAAAGCTATCGGAGTATAATAAATAGTTCTTTTAAATTTATCTTTCACTGAAAGTTACCATAAACACATATATAAGCAAATATTTAAAATTTAATTGCACTGGGGTTTTTTTTTAAATTTTACATTGTGTTAATCTATTTTTCTTAGTATCATTTCATGTTCTTTAAACATTTCTTCTGTTTGTTCTTCTCCCTATTTATTATCTTGTTCTTTTTGTTTTCCTCTATTTTTATTATCTTTTTCTCTTTGTTCTTTCATTTCTTTTAGAATTTGCAGCATCTGTGTTAGCATAATCATGTTTTCTATTTTTTGGGGCACCTTCAGCTGGTGCTGATTTTTTTCTTGATCAGTCATTATCTTCATCCATCTTCTTTAATAGTCCTTTTGCCATCATTTATGTATATATTATAGGAATTTTAAAATAATATCTTATAAAGTAAGCTTCACTTCACCTCCCTCTTTGTGTGACCATTCATCTAAATTAATATTATTAAACTATTTTATAACCCTTAATCAAGTACAAGTGTTACATGATAATTGAATTTTGCAATAAGAACATTATACTGTATGTTGTCAGACTTAATGATTCATGCAAATAATGTGTGATAGTTAGATCTTTCTTCCAAAATCATAATAAAGCATTTGTATCATCATTTTTTGCAATTATTGGTTTTATAAAAAAAAATGTGATGATGAATTCTTTATTTGAAGATCAAATATATCAAATAGAGGACTATTTGTGTTTCCCTTGATATGATCTTACCTTTTTTTCTCTCTTTAAAATTATTGACTTTTATGCTAGAATAAATTTGACTATAAAATCTGTTATACCATCATCAGCATTTTTGATCATTATCAATTCATTGCAAGATAAAAGATTCCAAGTTTAATCCAATTTCTCTGATCGTTGGCTTCTCTTTATACCAGGAAATTTTTTTATTTCATCCATTTATCTTGCTAGTAGTCTCTCTCTAAGTCATTACAATCTTTTGGGATCCAATTTAAAACTTTGACTGTTCATCTATTATCAACAATATGTTCATCCCATTTCCATTTCAGTCTGTTAATTTCTTCAATGATACTTATTCTCTCATATGTATTTCATTTTCAGTTATTTTTATGGTACTTCTAATATAGTCTCCATATTTTATGGAACGATATTGAAATGCCAAGTTTAAGATCCATATGTAAGAATTGGTAAAACTTATTTAATATTGTTTCCAGAAAAAGTACTTTATCCAATTGTATGATTAATTTCATTCCTTGTATTTTCATAAATATTAATAATCTAACCAAGATATTTGTAGTCTGAGAAAATTCGTCAAACATTGCTTTAACCTTGTTAGCATTTATTTTTGGTTCTATTTTTTGATAACTCTTGCAACATTTCATTAAGCTTTGAATTTTATTTGCAAAAACAACTACGTCATCTTCAAAATCTAAATGACTTGAATAAGTTCCATGTAATTAAAATCTACAAAATACTTATTGTAAAATTGCTGTAAAAACGTTTTCCTGCTGTTGCATTTCAATAAATATTCTGAATATGAATATTATCCTACGTCTATGTCTTCATGATACAAAGCCTTAATTATTGTGAAAATACTTAAAAGAATTAATGCCTTTTCATAATCTATCAATTGAGCATAGTGGAAATTCATATTTATTGTTTCTATAATTCCTCACAATACTTGGTTGTAATCAACTATACTAAAATAATTTTTAAATCCAACTTGTTTTTTGAATATCACCTATTTTAAATATCAATATTGCTATTGCATTCGTCTAGTATATTTTTATCATTTAAATATTTGGTATACAATTTTGCCAATATTTTTATTTTTATTTTTTAATAATTCCATCATTTTCTGGAGCTTTTCTCTTCATAGATTTAAATGCATGTTTCATCTTTTAGTTTAAAATGCTGAACAATTCAGAAGTTGTAATTAAAGTATTTATTTTAGTTTCTTCTTCTTATTATTATTATTAGGTAGTTCTTTATAAATAACTTCTGCTCATTTTATGATGATGTTCCTTTTTTTTTTTATAAGTCAGATTATATTTATTTAGGACTTTTTCTTTATTATCTTTGCTATAATATATATGCATGCAAAGTATTTGTTGATAGAATTGATATTTAATTGTACTGTCTTTTTTTAGTTCAATTTATGACAAATCATGGTGCTTGCCCAAACTTTAATTGTTTTAGACTCTATTGAGGATCTTTTCTCGATTGGCGTGATCTCGGTGATTTATGCTTACAAAATATCTAGATTTTGTATAATTCTAGATCTCAAATGTAATCAGCTTATTCTGAAATGAAGCTGTTAATATGCCATTTATCTTCAAGGAAATTAATGCTTGAAAAAATGATATAATAAAGATTAAATGATAATTGTTGCAATTGAAGTCAGACATGATATTTCAAGTAATAAAAGATTTTCTTCTTTAAAGTAAAGTCAGGCAATTTTTAAATGTTTATGTTATATATGATTTACTGATATGGAAATAAAATAAAATCAGTTTTGAAGTTGACTAAATTTAATATTGCCCCAGTTTATATTATTTTTGATACTTTCTTAGGTAAACTCTTCAAAATTTGGACTGCCATATGAAATGTCTTTTGAAACTAGAGAAGCACCAAAGAAGATAAATCTTGTCGATTTCAAATGCTTTATTCAGAACTGAGAATGTTAAGGGCATTTTATTTAAAAATAAAATTAACTCTACATAATTAAAATTTACATGAAAAAAAAATTGAACTTAAAAATATATATTAAAATAAACTTTACTAAAGAATATGAATGTAGGTAAAATAAGCTTTAAATAAATCACTACAGCAAGACCCTATCCCAAATATCCCCTCTCTCTCACTTTCAGAGTGATAATGGGGAAGTCATTACTCACCAGACTTTCTAATTGCCTGATAATGAGAATTTTTAAAGGTTGTCCATCCTTGTTCACTTTTTAATGAATAATGGCTATAAAAAAAAAATATTTATCTCTGATAATAACTAAAAAAAACTATTAATTTTATGATATTTGATAGCTAGCTGGGTTGACTTTAGGCTAACAGTTTACAAGAAAATTTTAAGTTTGTTTAAGAATCTAAGAAAAATTTTAAAATGCTTTCTTGGCCTAATATGGACATGGCATGTGAATATACTAATTACTATAAGTTAAGGCCTTTCATATATACATATGTATGTGAGAGAAATAGCAAGTTATGGATAGTAGTAATATTTAATGTAATAAATCAACTTTCCTTAGATGTTTGATATAATACTAATTTACAACTTTAACTATTCTAACAATAAGAACAAAAACCATAGTATTCTCATAATTTCATCTAAATAAGATTTGTCAAGTACTATAAGTTTTATATTGACAGCTATTTCTTTCTACCAAAGATTAGTATATATATGCATACATATGAATGTCTATAGGACAATATAAATATAAGCTCAATTAATCATTAATTAGTCATACAGCACAGTATGTCATTAGAAGTTTAATGGTATATTAACTTGTTTACTCATATACAAAGTTTGAATACTGCAATGTGAGAGAGAGATGTTATAAATGAAATACTAATTAGTCACATACTCCAGGATGTTATTAGAGTTCTTTATCATTCTTAAGATGCATCGTATGAAATTTTACTTCATGCAGTTGATTACTGATAGCCTGCTGTCACATTTATTCTCTTTAACACTATTTTTCAATAAAAATATATTGCGCACTATTCAGTCGTTCAGTTTGACAGAAGTTAATGCTTTTTGCCTTGCCTCCAAAAAGGCCCACTATTTATTGTCAGATCCCTTGCCTTACTGGGAACCCTCGGATTCAGAATGCGAACCCCCAACGAAGGATTCATCCTCATTGGATGGCCTTGCTGTAGGCAGAGGTTTCACTGGAGAGTTTGTTCAGATTGACAGAAGTTAATGCTCTCTGCCTTGCCTCCAAAAAGGCCGACTATTTATTGTCAGATCCCTTACCTTACTGGGAACACTCTGATTCAGAGTGTGAACCCCAATAAAAGATTCATCCCCATTGGATGGCAGTCTGGTGCTAACCAATCAGGCAAGGAATCTGGAATAGTCCTCTTCTGAAGGCAACAAGGACAGATGATATATACCAGTCCAAAAAGAAAATAATTCATTTTTTCATTTTATCTTATTTTGTGTATAATGAATTTAGCATAAATTTGTTAATTATGAGATTTTTAATTAAGTTTTCTATAATTGCACTTTAATTTGCTATATATCTGGATATACATTACTAGAAAGGTTATGATTAAAGTTTTTAATCATATTTTGCATGAAGAAATACTTGAATTATATATTTACACTTTGACCAAAAACAATCTTTTTTAAGTGAATATATGATTTATATTATTTAGTGAGATAATTGCTAATATTAACATATATAGTTAATTAGGTGGTGTAAGTTAAAAACATGCTATAAAAAATTTAGATATCACTATTTATAACAAATAGATTGTTAGAATCATATGATACTTTAATAGTAGTAGCAATCATTAACAAATGAATGTGATAATTCTAATACCAAAAAAAAAAAGAAAGATAAAAATAATAATATATTAGAAATAAGTTTTGCAATATCATATAAATCAATTCATGAACAACAAATAACTTTTAGCATATAAAGCACACTGGGCCATTATTCAGTTTATTTGATATTTTGTGATACTTGCTTTTAACTTCTGTAACATACATTTCTTTCTGAATGTCTTCGACACTTGCCGAATTGTAGCTCCCTATTGTATACTGTCCTCAACCTATCTTCCCAATGAAAGCAATATATATTTTACTTTAGAATGTCTTTGAGATAATAATATATAAATTAAATCGAAATATTAAAATTATATCTATCTCTTTAATAAGCAATCCATCAGACATGACAACCTAGCCACACTATGAGTTAGAAGACCATTTTTAAATTGCCTTTTTAAAATTCATTTTACTTTTGCACTCAACAGATAGATCTGTAAATAGGGCTTCCAAAACAATAATCCCTGTATAGATGAAGCTCCTGTCCCAAATTTAATTCCAATCTGATTCATCGGTGATTATTAAGCTTCGAGCAAAAATCACAGCTAAGAACTCCCAATATATCAAATTTATAGTCTGTGTTACTTTTTTTAATCGTTGAGAGTTTGTACTAAAAAAATGAAAAAAGATAATTAAAGGCATAAATGTGCAAGTAATTAAGGAATGAAAATGCAATTGCACTAATTTCCAACCCTTACAATTACTGTAGAAAGATGAGCAAAATGGCATGAGAAACCCATAATGACAGTTTTATACTAACTTAAGTAACTGAAGTCAACAAGGCAAAAAGAGACAATTTGTATCAGAAACATCACTGAGAATCTCTTAATAATCTCATATTCTATAAAATAGTAAGAGATAATTTTGGTCAGGCACTGTTTATTGATTATTTTCACTTCCATCTTTATTTACTTATGCGCAAATATACATTTATTTAAATAATAAATAACTTTGTATGTCTAATCAAATTACTTAGAAAGCTTCCTGCATGAATGATAATATATAATTAAATAGAATCTGAATATAAATATATTCTGAATGATTTATTCCATGACAATTCTAACTTTACTTTGTTTAATGAATGATGTATCAATCACATTTTTTTATATTTCTGTAAGAAATATGACATGAATTCATGTTACAGAAATGCAACTTAATATATCTATTTATAAAAATATGAATTAGATAGAATATTTTATTTTACCTCATTTAGATATCTTTCTCTTAGGCTGTTTTTTTAATTATACATTTCAAATCTTAAAAATTATTTTTGATTCTATTAATTATTTTGCTACATTTAATCAAATTTGAATTTATATTGGTGTGTGTCTATATATGCATTACATGTGCTTTTTTTTCTTCCAGAAAACAATTTTGGTGACTGATGGAGAAGTTTTTATGGAAGCTTTATTTACAAATAAAGCACAGAAAATTTTTTTTCGCAAGTTAGTTTTATTATTCATGTTTTGAAAAAATATATATTTATAAAAGCATTATTCTTATAGGTTATTAACTAGATATTATTTTGAAATATTAATAGTAATGTAAATATTTATTTCTACAGGGTTGAATATTTTTCTGCTGAAAATAATATAATACATTTTGAAGTTTGGAAAATTCTAATACATGTTGCTATAAGATGATGTATAGTTTTGAGAGAAGTATCAATTTAATTCAGTTTCATTTATTAATAATAATAGTTAATCATAAATTTTATTAAACGCACATTATTATATTAAGTAATATTTACTAAGGTTGTAACCTTAGGAATAAGCTTCTGAAAAATTCGAAGGTAGGGACCTAAAAAATAAAGAAAATGAAATATAAAATAAACAACCAAAAAAAATGACAAAATTAATAATGGAAATGTTAATATCATAATTAGTGATATGGAAATAACTATGTTACAAAAACAAGAATTGTTTTAAAAGATAAACTCAACATTTCGAGTAAATTTGACAGTATGTTTACATTTTGTTCAAAATCCACAAACTTTATTTATATCGTTGTATAAAGATTTCATTGATATTATATAAATATGAAATATTGTTATAATATGATATGCAAAGTACTTTGGCATTCTCTCACATCATGGTGAACAACTTTAAACAATCATTTTCAGAATGGGGTCATTCAGTATCCTTCCAAAGAGAAATAGTGAAAAGAAAACATTACTCAATAGACTAGTTGTGTTCTGGGTGATGAAAGCATGCATTTTTTTTTCTTTGTTTTATCCTCTAATCCAGTGGTCTTCAACCTTTTCACACCTGCGGACCAGCAGAAGTTTACAGATAAATTTTCTTAAAGAAGTAACCTGCTTAGCCTTAGATAAGCATAATTATTATAACTGACCAAAACAGCACATTAGTTATTGTGTATTGTAATAGTGTTGCTTATCTTATGCAGTCATACTGCTACAGAAAACAGTACAATAACAATTGTTCTCATTAATGTGCTTGCATTTCTATGTTTATTATTTCATTGTTAAAACATGCAAGAATAGAATGTTATTCACCTGAATGTTGGGAAATATTACAGCTAGTGTAATTACATGACAATGATGATTATGATAAATGTAATATCTGTATTTAATGTTAAATATACAAGATAAAGTTATATATATATGGAGGTTGTCTTTTGATAGTAGTAAGGGCAAAATAGAAATCGTGTAATTAAAATCACCGTACAGCCAAAAAAAAGTCTCTGTGTTTAAATCTGAAAAAATAAAATGAAATGTGTAAAAGTCTGAAGTTTTGATGTTATTGTAATTTTTTTTTTTTTGCTGCTGTGTTGAATGGATCAAAAAATGTAAATAATAGGAAAAGTTTTTTAAAAAATGGCAAAATAGACATCGCGTAATAGAAATAAAGCCAAAAAAAAAAAAATCGCCGTATAGTCGCCATCTTTTTAAAAAAAGACAACAAATTTGGGGGGGAGTGGGTTGTGAAATACTTTGTCTTCACTGAGACAGAAGATAGAGATCAAAGTTACTTTTTCTCGCTGTATTTTTATATTGGACTATTTCCATCATATGTGTGTTGAATGTCTTTAGAAAAGTTTAATTTTAGTTAAATATTCCAAATGCATTCAACTGTTAGTAATATCACAGCAAACAGGTTAGTATATGCACCAACTGCTAGTAATATCACAGCAAACAAATGTTAGTAATACCACAGCAAACAGGTTAGTATATGCACTAACTATTAGTAATATCACAGCAAACAGGTTAGTATATGCACAACGTTTCGAGAGGTATTTTTCTCCCCTCTTCTTCAGGTGTTGCTGGCCTGACCAGTGACAGTACTAGCATGGGATTCGAACCTGGGTCCTTAGATTCTTGATTACTGAAATTTAAGGTAACGCTCTCGTTACCTTAAATTTTCGTTGCTGGCCTGACCAGTGACAGTACTAGCATGGGATTCGAACCTGGGTCAAGATTCTTGATTACTGAAATTTAAGGTAACGCTCTCGTTACCTTAAATTTCCGTTGCTGGCCTGACCAGTGACAGTACTAGCATGGGATTCGAACCTGGGTCCTTAGATTCTTGATTACTGAAATTTAAGGTAATTTCAGTAATCAAGAATCTAAGGACCCAGGTTCGAATCCCATGCTAGTACTGTCACTGGTCAGGTCAACAACACCTGAAGAAGAGGGAGAAAAATACCTCTCGAAACATTGTGTATATACTAACCTGTTTGCTGTGATATTACTAACAGTTAGTGCATATACTAACCTGTTTGCTGTGATATTACTAGCAGTTGGTGCATATACTAACCTGTTTGCTGTGATATTACTAACAGTTGAATGCATTTGGAATATTTAACTAAAATTAAACTTTTCTAAAGATATTCAACACACATATTAGATGATGGAAATAGTCCAATATAAAAATACAGCTAGAACACCATCATCACAAATCTTCAGAAAAACACAAAGCTACTTTTTGTTTGTTTTTATTTTTAAAAAAAAGGCAACAGAAATTGGTTTTAAAAATAAAAGTTTTAGTATTTTAGCGATATACAAATAATTAAGCCAAAAAAAATATCGCCTTATAGGCCAAAAAAAGTGGGCGTATTTTTGAACAAAATTTGAAAAAGTCAAAAGTTTTGATCTTATTTTAATTTGGGGGGTAGTGTGGATTGAGAAATACTTTGTAAAAGTTAAAGACAGAAATTTTTCGGTTGGTTTTCTTTTTTAAAAAGGTGATAAAAATTGACTTCAAAAATAGATCTTATTTTAATTTTTTTTGGGGGGTGGGGTAGTGGTTGAGAAATATTTAATACTTCACTGAGACAAAAGATAGAGACAAAAATTATTTTTGGTTTGTTTTTACTTTTTTAAAAAGGTAATAAAAATTAGTTTTAAAAATCGAAGTTTTAGTATATCAGCAGTATACAAAGGCAAAAAAGATATCGCCTTATAGGCTAAAAAAAGTGGCTGTATTTTTTTTAAAAAAAAAAAAACCTTGAAAAAGTCAAAAGTTTTGATCTTACTTTATTTTGGAGTGATGGGGGTGTATTGAGAAATACTTTGTAAAAGTTAGAGACAGAACTTATTTTTTGATTTTGATTTTTAAAAAAAGGTAATAAAAATTGATTTCAAAAATAAAAGTTAAAGCCCCCCCCCCCCCCAAAAAAAAATCGCTGTATAGCCAAAAAAAAAAAAAAAATACTAAAAATGAAATATTAAAAGAGAGAATAGAAAAAATTTATGATATCAAAAAAGGTATGTTACATTTTATTGTTTTAACAACACTTACAAGCAAGCAGCCGTGATTGGCTATCAAAAGACAACCGGAGTTTGTATAGTAAAAAACTTTTTCTACCCCCCTCCCCCAAAAACATCTGTGATAAATAGAAAAACAAATTAATTTATGTATGATTGATTAGATTTTATTTTTATTCTGTTTCTTTTTTTTAAATCGGGTAAAAATGCTATGAAAAAATAAAAATTGTTTATATTAATTAAAAGTTTAAAATCTTATTATTTTGTTATTACAAACTTTCTTGCCAGTCTAGCGTGGACCGGTGGTTGAAGACCACTGCTCTAATCTAAGAATATTCAGGTATCCATTTACAAAGCAATATATAATGGCTAGCTAATTTTATCTATCTGAAAGAACAATCCTAAACCTGAGAAAAAAATTAAGTTTCACCTAATGTGATTTGATCTCAAATCATGGTTATATAAATTGTAACTGATTAGATTACATGGCCCACAACAACATAGTGTAACGGGATATATATATGCATTACATTTAAATTTTAATAGTAACTTTTTTTTATATAATACCGAATTAAAAACAAACTGTCAAAATGCACAAATAATGAATTATTAATTTATTAATATGTTAGATTGATTTAAATATTAAAATAAGCTTTAAAATAAATAAATAAATTATAGAATCGAAGCAAAGATTCTAATCTTTAAATAAAATATATAATAAAAAGCCTTTGATTTTAATAATAGCGAAGATTTTTTTAATTATAAAAAAATTTACAAACAGATCCTTAAGGCAAAATCACAATTAAAGAAATGATTATGAAATAGATAAGAGTTCCCGCCCAAAGATACGGACACAGACCTCAGTGGAAAAATTTACATAGCCATAAACCCAAAATCTACTTGGCCACAAACTGAATTAACCAATAAAATATAAATAATGAAATATGTTTGATGAATCCGTGCATTCCAGAGATAAGGTGCCTGGGGAGTATAAAAGGAAAAACCAAAACGATAATTAGTTAATTAGAGAGTTGGAGAATTAGAAAATTAAAATTTTAATTCAATTGTATTTGTTGAAAATAGAAAAAAATTTTAAAAAGCTATTATCGCCATCACCCAAGATGTAATCAGTTTCATCGTGCTTCCTTCGGTACGGCCGGCCGAAGGCAGCTTTCATCTCCACGGATCCCAAGATCGAACCACGGATCCCGTCTTCAGAAACCAGCATAAATGCTTCATACATCATCATAAGTCTTCATAGATCTTTGTCGCAAAGGAACGAGCACGGATAAAGGAAAGTATAATTTATAAAAGATAAAATGAAATATAAACTGTTAAATTTAAAATCTTCGAACTTTATCTATCTTTAAAATGAATAATAGACTTTCTCTCTCAAGCAAACCTGAACTTTATTTCTATAAACTCTTATTTAAAGTCTTAAACGTAATCTCTTAAAAAAAAAAAAATGTATTGTATTTTTTTTATATTTTTATTCATGCTTAATTAATATCTGTTTGTAATAGGGTAGGGTTTTGCGATTGCAAACTTAAATTTAAAAATAGAAACACCTCGTTATTTGTGCATTATTAAATTTAAAAGTAAAAATAGTAGTTGTAGTAAAAAAAGTTAAAATATAAATGTTATCTTAAAAATGATTTTAAAACCTTAATTAAACTAAAGATTTTTTTGTTTTGAATTAAATTAATAAAATGATTTAAATGTTAGTTGAGTGTAGATGGCTGCTAGACTAGTTTAAATATGTGTTAGTTTAAAGAGGCTTTGATTTCGGACTATTTGTTTCGTAGTTGTGTCAGTGCTGGCGGAGAGATACATAGACGTTTATATCAATGTAATGTGAAGTGTGTTAGCACCTAGGGCTACGAGTCCAACTGAATGCATGACCCCAAAGAGAGGTAGTCATATCGTTGAAATGGACGCAGAGGTATTTCCTGTGCCATTGACCCATTCCAGTTCTATGGATTAAGAAGATAAGTCGGCAAGATAAGACCGCTCTCTCATCCATACGCAGCGTTTTTCTCTTATTATTATATACATGATTCCTTCACCAGATAGAAGCACATTCCTATACTGGTTGAAGATTTTTTTTTCTCCAATAATATCACGTTGTTCAGATGCACATTCCTGTCGCGTGATTCTATGCTAACATGTTCATATTGCATTGGTTGCTGATATATATCTGGAAGCAAGCATTGGTGTGGCTGTGGATTTTTAGCCCGGAATCAATTGTTTGGTCTTTTAGGTGCGTGGTCTGGGTAGCTCATCTATACTCAACATTCTAAAATTTAAAATTAAAGTTAAAAACAAATAAAATAATAATGGAACAGAAGAAAACATAAATTTCTTCTTGTGTTATAAAAATTAATTTTTTAAAGTTTGTGCGTTATTAATTATATACGTAAATAAAATCTTTTTTGTGTGTTATTAATACTGACAGTGGTTGCCTTTATTATTATTTATTATTAAAAATATATTTTACTAAATATATAAGTTTCTGTGTCTACTTGAGCTAGTGACTAGGGCTGACGGCCGTGATCTTAACAGCACGTATCTGTCGACTTAACAAATTTTCTAGGTTCAAAGTAGCCTAGTGGCGCTCTGTCGGCAGATGCGGTAAGACTGGAACTTCACCTTCATCCCGACCGTTATAATAGTTATGTGTACACATATATATAAAGTAAAGGAAAAGTAGAAATAAACAGACAAATTTTTGTAGATATTTTCTACATTTCACTTGGAATAAAAATAATAAATAAAGGATTAAATAACTGAATTAAAACACAATTTTATTATAAATTAAAACATTTAAAAAGGTCTAAATAAATTATTATTATTATTCTGTTTTGAAATTTAAAGACAAGCATGTTTCTGATAATTTCGAAAGTTTCTATTATATATTGTTGAAATCTTTTAATTAATTGGTAAGTTTCTCTAAATAAAAACGTATATATATACTCATACTTTAATAAAAATTTCAAACTTGTTTTCAAAAGGAATTAGAGAGATAAAAAAAAACTTATCAATTAAGATGTTTTTATCACTTCCAAATGACTTATAAAAAGGCTGATAAAAAAATATCAGTTCAGTTTGACTTATAGTTTTTGGAAGAGCTCACTAGAAGAGTCTGGTATTAAGTCTTGGCTAATTATATTTGTAAGAGGCGGCCAGCTAGCAGAGTTGGACAGAGCTCCTATGAAGATGTATCTGAAGTCAAGACAACGAAACAGATGTTCTACAGTTCAGACGTGGAGTTTGAATTCACATTGAGGAAAATGACCTTTGGGTTGAAATTCATAGCTACAAATCTGGATAAGACAGTTTGCTGACCTGAAGCTCATCAAGCCCTAGACAGAAGGGAGAATGCCAATCATACCTGAATTATTATTTTCCCGATATGACTAAACCAATCTCATCCAGACCACCAAGCTTACCAAGAGAAAGCTTGAGGAATTGGTATGCATATGCTGCTGTTTATCTATACATAGGGGCAACTAAACATGTCATATGGATATACAGTGAATTATTTCATTTTAATATTCTTTGGTCTGAAATGACATTTTAAAAATTAGAGATATATAATATAGAATAATATTATCTGAAATTGTTTAAACTATACTAATGCAAATAAATAACTCTGCTTATATTCAAAAAAAAAACAACTATATAGTCAGAATTAACATTTAAAAGATATTTTAAAATCTTTTAGAGAAGCAATCTATGATCGTGAGACATATATAGAAGAATATTATTTTAAAATCTTTTTTAAATAATGCAAGCATAATTTTGTTTGTATTAAAATAAAAAAGCAAATCTTTTAGATTAATTTAAAAGCATTGAAAATTAATTAATCAACAATCAAAAAGTGACCTGTCATAAAATTGACTTTATTTCCTTTTAAAAAAGAAAAAAAAAGAGAAAACTATAATTAGTTAAGAGGGTTGTAGTTTTGAGACCGTACTGCTGCCATCAGATGGTGCTGCCACATCATCAACAACCGGCCAGAAAATGGCAAGTGATAATTTTTTTTACGAAAACGCCTCAAAATCGACAAATAAAAATGGCTGAGGCAATATATGTACAGCAAATAAATCGAAAACTACAAATTATAAAAAAAATGCAAGAAAATGATAAAGAATTCAAATAATAAAACCAAAAAACCATGAAAATTTCATTACGAGATATACCCCCTCCCCCTAAAATAAAAATTTCTTCCCTTAAATCGACAAATAAAAATGCCTCAGACAATATATGTACAGCAAATAAATCGAAAACTACAAATTAAAAAAAACGCAAAAAAATGTTAAAAAATTCAAATAAAAACAAAAAACCATGAAAATTTCATTACGAGATATACCCCCTAAAATCAAAATTTTTTCCCTTAAATCAACAAATAAAAATGCCTCAGACAATATATGTACAGCAAATAAATCGAAAACTACAAATTAAAAAAAAATGCAAGAAAATGCTAAAAAATTCAAATAATAATACCAAAAAACCATGAAAATTCCATTACGAGCTATACCCCCCCCTAAAATCAAAATGTCTTCCCTTAAATCAACAAATAAAAATGCCTCAGACAATATATGTACAGCAAATAAATCGAAAACTACAAATTATAAAAAAATGCAAGAAAATGCTAAAAAATTCAAATAATAAAACCAATAAACCATGAAAATTTCATTATGAGATATACCCCCCTCCCTAAAATCAAAATTTCTTCCCTTAAATCGACAAATAAAAATGCCTCGGACAATATATGTACAGCAAATAAATCGAAAACTACAAATTAAAAAAAAATGCAAGAAAATACTAAAAAATTCAAATAATAAAACCAAAAAACCATGAAAATTCCATTATGAGCTATACTCCTTACCCCAAAATCAAAATGTTTTCCCTTAAATCGACAAATAAAAATGCCTCAGACAATATATGTACAGCAAATAAATCGAAAACTACAAATTATAAAAAAATGCAAGAAAATGCTAAAAAATTCAAATAATAAAACCAAAAAACCATGAAAATTCTATCAAGAGATATACCTCCCCCCCAAATAAAAATTTCCCTTAAATCGACAAATAAAAATGCCTCGGACAATATATGTACAGCAAATAAATCGAAAACTACAAATTATAAAAAAATGCAAGAAAATGCTAAAAAATTCAAATAATAAAACCAAAAAACCATGAAAATTCTATCAAGAGATATACCTCCCTCTACAGTCTGACAATTCACAAAACATGGCGGCCAAAAAAAGCGGGAAAATACGAAAAGATCAAATCATTTACCTTCAACATAAATATGCATCTAAGTTCATATTGAAAAGCAATTAATTGTTCTCTGGCTTTCAGATTACTGCATATGTAAATTGAGCATTGATATTTAAATAATCAAAAAGCAATCCTCAAAAAAATCATTACGGATCCCTCCACCAACTGATCAAAACGTAATAAATCTTATCAATATTTAATTATTTAAGTAACAGGTATAATAACTCATAACACTGATTAATACGTAGTAAGTAATAAAAAATAAGCAGTTGATGCTGTAAAAATCAAATTATAAAAAAATATGATCATTATATACCCCCTACAATCTGAAAATTCACAAAGAAGCATATCTAAATTGAGCTATAATATTTAAATAATCAAAAAGTAATACACAAAAAAATAATTACCAAAGTCCTTCCAATCATTTTTAGTAGGCACTTAAATGTGTTCAGCATAAAAATCCATTAAGAACATTATTTTGATTTAGAGTTCACATTTTAAATAGTAACAGAAGAATTCAGCAAATGTCGCAGAATTTTGAAGCTTTAAACGCAGTTGAATAGTAGAATTTTGAAGCATTTTGGAACAGATTTTAACACAAATATTTAGAAAAGATGGCAGAAATTAGCAATTATAATTTAGAAATTTAGATTGACGGTATATTGATCGCTTGCAATATTGCATCGAATACATCTTCACCATCATGCAATCGTAGAGACAGATTTTGATTTAGAGTTCACATTTTAAATAGTAACAAGAATTCAGCATACATGGCAGAATTTTGAAGCTTTTAAACGCACTTGAATAGTAGAATTTTGAAGCATTTGGAACAGATTTTAACACAAATATTAAGAAAAGATGGCAGAAATTAGCAATTATAATTTAGAAATTTAGATTGACGGTATATTGATCGTTTGCAATATTGCATCGAATACATCTTCACCATCATGCAATCGTCGCCACATGAATTTGTCTAAGTAGGATTCAAGATAACGTGGCGGCCGGTCCCTCTCGTTTATTGCCACATTTTACAAGCCCTCAAAGTCTTTCTACATTCTGGGTGTGAGCCCCAGTCGTAGGATCGACAAAATTGTACGAATGATTCACTTTGAAGTGTTGGAAACCTTCACCATTCAATATATCTGTTTTGTAGGCCTTCCAGCAGTCGGTATATATAGTGGATCCTGTTGCTACATGTTCTTTAATGGCATCTAGAAGAACAGACGCTGTTCGATTTGGAATAGCAACAATGAAACACTCTTCCGTTTCTCTACATAAACCACCAAACAACCACTGCTGTGGAAGAATTCTTCCCTGTTGATTTTTACGTTTACTAAATAAACTTTCATCGACCTCTACAATTTTTCCTGGGCCTCCAATTTTGCAGGATGGGCGAGAGAGCAGACTTTCTTTACATGCTTTTCTCAAATATTGCTTCCACGCAACAACAGTATTCCTATTCAAATCCAAATCATTTTTTCCCGATTGCATGGTCAATTGGTTTTTGCTCCAATAATAAATGATTCGGATGGATGTGACAAATGACAATTTGCTGCCTTCCAACCAGGTTCCATTACGAAGTGCTATGCGATATTGACTAGCCTTAATATTGCGCTTCCACTGAGCCCTTGCATTCATGTAAAGCCACATTTCATGGCCATTCTTACACACTCTTCGAGAAGGCAAAACATTTTTACTTTGGAGGAACTCCACTGCTTCAACTTCTGTCGTTGGTAAATCCCAAACTTTCATCATTTTGAGTAAAATAACGGAATATCACAGAAAAAATGACACGTAAATTTTAGATGCTGATATTTCAATGCGGGATTTTGAAATATTGCCTCAAACTTTGCTGCATCTTTAATGTTGTATTCTTCTGCATGAAAAAAAGTAATCCTTAATAATCCTGTCAAAAAATAAAAATTATCCCAATAACTTGTATTTCTAGCAGTCCAAAATAATTAAAACGTCATAATAGAACTAAGCAGGTATTTCAAAACTCTACTTTAGCTAGATTTTAATTAAATTTATTAGCTTTGGAAATTAGGTTTCATGTAAAATGTCTAATTACGTCATATTCATTTTGAAAGTACAAACTGATTTAATCTACATAACGGTGAAAAATAATTTCTTGGACAAAAAAAAATGGAAAAATCCAAATGTCTATTACTATAAAGGAACGAAGTAATCTGTAATTATTTTTTGTGTATTACTGCTTAATTATTAAATGGGTTTTGATGTAAAATGTCTAATTATATCATATTCATTTTGAAAGTACAAACTGATTTAATCTATATAATGGTGAAAAACAATTTCTTGAACAAAAAAAACTGGAAAAATCCAAATGTCTACTACTATAAAGGAACGAAGTAATCGGTAATCATTTTTTGTGTATTACTTCTTAATTATTAAATGGGTAAACCATTAAATGTTATTAATCAATTTAGAGAAATTAACTTTTTGATGTAAAATGTCTAATTACGTCATATTCATTTTGAAAGTACACACTGATTTAATCTATTTTTAAATATTAATGCTCAATTTACAAATGCAGTAATTTGAAAGCCAGAGAACAATTAATTGCTTTTCAATATGAACTTAGATACATATTTATGTTGAAGGTAAATGATTTGATCTTTTCGTATATTAATCTGTTTTATGACTTACTATTATATCTGCTACTTAAATAATTTAAAAATATTGATAAGATTTATTACATTTTGATCAGTTGGGGGAGGGATCCGTAATGATTTTTTGAGGATTGCTTTTTGATTATTTAAATATTAATGCTCAATTTACATATGCAGTAATTTGAAAGCCAGAGAACAATTAATTGCTTTTCAATATGAACTTAGATGCATATTTATGTTGAAGATAAATGATTTGATCTTTTCGTATATTAATCTGTTTTATGACTTACTATTATATCTGTTGCTTAAATAATTTAAAAATATTGATAAGATTTATTACGTTTTGATCAGTTGGGGGAATTGCTTTTCAATATGAACTTAGATGCATATTTATGTTGAAGGTAAATGATTTGATCTTTTCATATTTTCCCGCTTTTTTTGGCCGCCATGCTTTGTGAATTGTCAGATTGTAGAGGGAGTCTCTTGATAGAATTTTCATGGTTTTTTGGTTTTATTATTTGAATTTTTTAGCATTTTCTTGCATTTTTTTATAATTTGTAGTTTGCGATTTATTTGCTGTACATATATTGTCAGGAATTTTAATTTGTCGATTTAAGGGAAGACATTTTGATTTTAGGGAGTATAGCTCATAATGGAATTTTCATGGTTTTTTGGTTTTATTATTTGAATTTTTTAGCATTTTCTTGCATTTTTTTTTAATTTGTAGTTTTCGATTTATTTGCTGTACATATATTGCCTTAGGCATTTTTATTTGTCAATTTTGAGGCGTTTTTGTAAAAAAAATTATCACTTGCCATTTTCAGGCCGGTTGTTGATGTGGCAGCGCCATCTTGTGGGGGCAATATGGTCTGCAAACAGGTACCGTTAAGAGTAACCTGATGAAAAATCTTTTTTAGAGTAATCTGTCAAAAAATATTAAATAATAAAACATACCTGTTGGAGGATTTAACTTTTATCAAGGGTCAAGAAATTCATATTTTAAGAAAAATAAATAAAATAGACTGTTATGAAAGAATTGAACATTTTTTTTATATACTTTTTTATATACAATAATGGATTAATTATGAAAATATAATATTGTGACAAATCAAAATATATAAACATCTATATGCACATACATGTTAATTACGTGGTATAAAAATTAATAATTCTATTATTTTGACAAATTTAAATATATTTATGTAATAGTAAAACGTGCGGTTATGTGCATATATAGTAACTTAAAAAGTTTAATTCTGTATTATTGTAAGACAATTTAAATATATCCATTTCTAAATTGTACTGCACAATGCTTGTCAAATAGAATCTATACGTAAATTTTAATCATTTTTTTTTTAGTATTAAATGTCACTTCAAAAATATTCATTTTATATTAAGCCATACGTCTGTGTTCTGTTTGGTTTTAAATAAAGCTATTGGAACAAATGTATAAATCAATGTAATAACTTGAACTTTGTAAATCACATATATGTAAATTTTAATGATTTAAAGGTGACCACTGTAAACGTTTATTTTATGGCAAGTCAAATATGTTCAGAAATTACACGTACACACATGTATGTGTGCCAGTGACAAAGCGTGACTTTTCTAGGAACGGAAGCACACTTCTTTTTTTTTTGTAATGTTTGTATTTCATTTGCCACAACAATTTTTACAGAATAGTGCCTAATATATATATATGTATATTACACACATCTAGAAAAATCTGAAACTCTCTTATCTGTAAATCAGAATATATTATCAATATAGTTTTATCTTCCAAATCCTTTTAACATTCTTAAAAGTTTTAACTGTAAATTAGATTTTAGCATTGTTTGAACTTTTTATAATCTGCGAGAATGAGTTAGTCGAGTTCATTTCATTTCCTACATATATAAAAACAATTCAACTGTTGCTAAAAAAAAATGAAAGTCAACAATAATTCCATACAAAAATGTAATGAATTTGAATTGCTCATTATAATCAGACTGCAATTAGTTTAAATATAGATAATACATTATCAATATATTTTTATCTTCCAAATTCCTTTAACGTTCTTAAAAGTTTTAACTATAAATTAGATCTTAGCATTGTTTGAACTACTTATAATCAGCAAGAATGAGTTCATTACATTTCCTACATATATAAAAACAATTCAACTGTTGCTAAAAAAAATGAAAGTTAATGTTTTAAATTGAATATTAATTAAAGCTTTTGAAAGTTTTAGTGAATTTTTTTATGGAAGCACTCATTCCATTCAATACATGGATGCTTTATCCCAGATGTGTGCATATATATGTCAATTGTATTGCAAATACCAATGTGTGTCAAATAGGACTTATATGAAAATTTTAATCATTTTTTGACAATTCAAATGTATTCATTGTAAACTAATATATTGCATATCTGTGCAAATTATATATATGTGAACCCATTAAGAAATATTGTAAACTATAGTAATAAATTGAATTGTGTATAGTAATTTTATAAATTACAAATGTGATAAATTTTTTTATTATATGTTAATCAAAATCAGAAGGCTTCTAATTGTAGATTCATATTCTAGAGACCTTCATTTTTTTATTGTTAATGAACTTGTATTGAATTGTTAAAAATTGTATTGCATCATCTCTTAGTCACCATAACAGTACTTGAGCTTGTGTTCTTCTGAGCTAGATTCAAATATAATGGGCTGAATATATAAATGGGGATATACTTAGTTCTTTAGGGACAGCCAATATGACATTGTCTTGGCATGAGGATTATATTCTTCAAAGCCCCTGTACTACATTTGATTTAGTTTAGTCTCTATTAGAAATTAAGTTTATAGTTGGCCAGTACGTTAATGGTACTATGTGGCCACATCATTGATGATGATTCGCATGTTTTAATATCCCAGCATTATTGTTTTTATTATCGTGTATTTTGATGGATGAGCACTAAGTTTATACTCTAAATTGGTGTTTAAATAATTGCCCCAAGCTGGCAAAGGCTCAATAGTTTACAGAAGACTCATATCCAATCCAGTCACAAGATGGACTGTTGATTTATATTTTGTATTGTTCAAATTCAGTCACAAGATTGACTGTTGATGTAGTTTGATTGATGAATCATTCATGATGATGAATGGTTATTTTGAATATCACCATATTTACTTTTATTATAATGCTGGTTGATGTATAGTTAATCATAGTTGCTCCGAGGAGTGGCTAATTTGTCAGAGATCTCATTGATCTGATGCTCTCTCTATAATATATAATATTGCTTATATATTTTTTGGATGTTAAACATTACTTTAACATTATTTGAAATATCTTGAACTTGGGGTGTGATGATGATTTGCCATCATCTCAGGTTCACTTCTTTCTACCTCATCCCATTATAATATATAAATATATTATTTGAAGGCTTCATGATACAGTGATGAGTTTATCCATCCCCAAAATCATCTGCCTACTATGATTTGAATCTGAACTAGATAAAATTTGAAAATTATTTTAAGTTTACACAGGTTTAATTTTGCCCTTCCCCTCTGCAAACTTTCAGCTTTCTATCCAATGATTATCAATAAAGATACCTGGCTATTCTGAACTAGAATTAAATAAGAATGAAATATGTTAAAAACTCTTAATCCAACAATTGGCAATGAGTTAGGGCTTTCTTCTTTACTGTCACACTGTGGAGTTGTTGAAAAAATATTTGTATTACAGTAGGCTTTTAAAAGGCAGTTTTTACTTATTTAGCATTAATGTATTGTTTTATGTACAACATTAATCCGAATTTCTTATGTTTCAAAATATAATTAAAACAAACTACCTAGCAATTTATTAGCTGAAAAGAAACATACGTAACTTAGGCTAACAGACAAACAGTGTAATTGACAAATTTTATCTTAATCATATTTTATATGGTAAGGTATGGAGGGAGAAAATTTAGGCCAAATTAACATATTAAAATAACATTTATTTTTTAAAAAAAAAACATAATAATAAGAATAAAAAAATAAAACTACATTAAATTAGTTACAGAGTTATTCAGTATTAATCATTTTTAATTTACGGAAGTTAATTAAGAGAATGAAATCTTACCCATGTATATCATTTACATCTAGACTTTGAATTAATTTCCCCTATTGACCTAGGTTTTTCTATATTTTTACTGGAGTGAATATCTTTGTCTTCTTGACAGTTTCTAGAATTTGTGGATGGCATTCTTGAATAGATTTCTCGGTTTCTTTTAATGGTTTGGTGCTTCTTTCCAGGGTAGCATATATCTTCATGGCTTTATATTCAGCAGTAGTCTTCGACAATGATAGATTAATGTCTAAGCGAATAACAGGTCAAGGATTTTTGTCACACTTCAGGCTATCAAATGCACAGGAACTGGGTGATGAAAACAAGTAGACATCCCATTGTAAGTTTAGCATAAATACATCGCTGAAGGAAGAACTATATATACTTAATGAGAGTCTGCAAAATTCAGCAAGTGATAAGTCAGCAGAAATTAATATAACTAGCAGCAGTTGAATCAAATTAACAGAATCAGAATCAAAATGATACTTTTAATGAAAATTTAGCAGTTTTTATACCCTTGACAAACCATTGTCTAAACTCACCCACTTCATTAATCAGTTTCAATTTTCTTTTTACTAGTTAGTTAATCTTTTATTTTAATTACAACATTAATTACAGTATTGATTATTTAATCAGTTGGATAAATTACTGTTTTCACTTAAATAATCCCTTCTTGATTAGACAATTTACAAAATTATTTTAAGCTGATTAGATCGTATTTTTTTCTAATTAAATAATTTTAGATAATAATTCTACAATTATTTACTTTATAATTATCTTGTTCTTTTTTTTTCTTTTCTGTCTTTACAATTAATATTTTAGTTTAAATTATTTCACCAAGTAACTTTATATTCTTTTAAGTTACTGTTACACAATTAGTTTTCTTTTATTTTCATTATACCTCATAACATTTTGGAATTTGTACTTTTATTTAAAAGAAAAGCTATTCTATTTAAATAGTAAATTTAATTAAAATTCTTAACTGCATTATAGTTTAATTATATTTTTTCCTCTTCTATTTTTTCTTTTATTTTAACTTTAGAGTCAGGTACAGAATTTTATTTTTCCTTTTGTTTACTTCCTAACTGACTTTTGATTTATTCTAAACTCTCTTTATTCTATTTATTAAACTGACAATCTTTTTCATTAAAAATAATACATTATTATTACGATAGGGGGGGGGGGGTTCTGATAGAGATATTTTAAATGCTTTCTCTGACTAAGCATTTATCACAAAGCTTGTTGAGCAATTGGCAATACTCATTGTTTATATCTTACAAGCTTAAGAAAATTGGGTCGTGATCTATGACTCTTATTTTGACTTTTTTTTTTTTTCTCTGAATTTTTTTAACATATCTCTAAACATCTTATGTAACATGTATATTTACATATCTATTAAAACAGGCAAACCTTACTATACTTAGCAAGCTAGAATAATCACTGGATGCCAGAAGGCTTGTGTATAAAATCCCCATCTAGTGCCTACTCATCCAATATCCCCAGACTAGTTTCTGGCTTGTGACCTTCGTCAGTGAGGAGCCTTGGACCTGAGAGCACTGCATCTAGATCTTAGGATGGGGATTTTATGCACAAGCCTTCTGGCATCCATTGATTACTCTAGCTTGCTGTGTGTGGCATACGTATAGTGAGGTTTGCCTGTTTTAACAACAGTTATACACAAGCATAAGAGATGGTGGTCATGTGATGTTTATTGTTTTACATATCTATTACAGTGCACCTCTACCAATTTAGGAGTAAAATATATCAATGTCTTTTCTTAGACATTGTCTAATTTTAATTCTAAACATTTATTTTAAAGAAAAAAAAATTACAATTTCCTAATATTGAATACATATATAAGCTTCTTTTTCCTCCTCCTATTTTTTCTTTTATTTTTAACTTAAGACTCAGATACAGAATTTTATTTTCCTTTTGTTTATTTACTGACTTTTGATCTATTCTAAACTCTCTTTATTCCATTCATTAAACCGACAGTCTTTTTCATTATTATTAATAAAAATAATATATTATTATTATTATTATTATTTAATATTCATTATTATTAATAAAAATAATATATTATTATTATTTTTTAATATTCTTAACATACCTTTAAATATCTCATATAACATGTATATTTACATATCCATTACAATATATATATATATAATTTTACTTTATTTATAAATCCAAAGAATTACATTTCATTTTAATTTAAATTCTTTGTTTAAATATAATAAGATTGTTTCATTAATATATATATACATAGGAGTTCAAACTACTATAAGACTTTAAAATTACAATTGCATTGGAATACAAGCATACATAGCCAATTAATAAATATTTTAACTCTGTCTCACACTGATCATCATTCTTATAAATATAAAATTCAATAAATTTAATTTAATCATAGCTCTTTTATTATAATGATATTTGGCACATAAACATATGCTTACTCAAAAAGCATTGGAATAGCCTTTAAATAACTTAAATATTTTTGCTTACAAATTATTTAATGTTAAAAAGCTTTAAAATGCAGTTTTGCGATATATATATGCTAACAGTTGTTAAAAAGCTTTAAAATGTGGTTCTGTGATATATATATATTAACAGATACGAAGTTATTCTTCTAATAAGTTCTTGCTTATAAATTATTTAATGTTAAAAACTTTAAAATGTGATTCTGCAATGTGTATATATATATATGTTATATTACTCTTCTGATAATATTCGAATGATGTGCTGCTATTCCCTTATAATTTTCACAATTAATAATAATGTGTATTTTCTTCTGAATGGTTACTGACTAATATAAAATTCCCTTATGTCTTATAGATGAATTTCTTATTGACAAATGATATGTAAATGAATAATTCCTTTGACTTAGTCAATTATCTTTTTTAACAATTCTAATCCTCAGAAAATGCATTACATGTTTTTTTTTTATTTTTCTTCATGAGGTTTATATATATATATTAGTTGTTGAATTAGTTTATGTTTTCAATTAAGTAATTGAATTATAAACTTCTATCTTTTCAAAAATGGGTTGCTTGGAGATACTTGATCTTGATCATCTTCAAGTTCTAAAATTCAAGTCCAGTTAGTTTCTATGGTTATTAAACAATAGATTTACTTTTATTTTATATATATGAAATATTTAATCTTTAATTGTTATGTCTAGTTAGGGATTTTTTTAAATTTTATTTAAAGCTAATGCTTTTTAATTGACATTACTAATATATGTGGAAGTTAATTTTTTAGATATATTATGTTGACCTCAATTATATATATGTTAAGCTGTTTATTAGAGAGTACTGACTTGGAAATAAGCAATTACACGCATGTTTACGTAAGTTGTAAGAGACCCTTACAATATATATCTGTACTTAGTTTGCCATCTCTCTAATTTTAATTAATGCAGTGCACCAGTGATGCAAAACATTTATTTTATAATATGAACAAAGAAACCTATTACATTAACTATTTTTATTTTAATGCTATACATAATGATAAATATATTGAAAGTATAGGCAAAAATTGGTTTATTATAAACTGTAATGACTATATGCATTTTTTAAAACTTTAATGTATGTCAGTATATTGATTGTTGAGTATAGTGCTTTAGAGAATCTTTGGTCTAACTTATTGTCGAATCGGTGGTAAATACGATGCAATGGTGGTGTTTTTTAAAGTTTATAATTTTCCAAAAATGAATTTATTTATTTTTTTGTATATTGTTGTACTTATCTTGTTATTTTTGTAAATGCTGATTATATAAATCTTTTGAAATAAAAAAGATGGTTGTCTTTTGATGTCACACTAGAATATGCTAATTAATGTTTATAATTTTTTTATAAAAAAAACAAAAACAAATATTCTTTTACATAAATGAGTAGTTTAATAATGCACAGTTTCCAAAAAAAAAAAAAAATGCAATGTTTTTCATTTCTAAGATTAAATTATGTACTTGTTTTGAGTTGTGTTGCAAATGTTTTAACTGATAAATAGATTAAAATTGTAGATTCAACTTACAAAATAAATTATTGATGGGATTTCAGTATAGTTGTTGTTTTTTTTAATTAAACTTATGCATAAAATATTTAATTTTGGAAAACAGATATTATGTGTCAAATATCTTGTAATAGAGAAAACAATAAATAATACTCTGTAGATTTAATGCCATAGTAGTATGATATTTCCTTCACTTATGGTGGAAGACTGAAACAATTTTTATAGACAATGCCTTAGCATTTTTTGATCAATCCAGCTTGGCTTGGACCTTTATTCTGTAATCAATAATTTCTAGATATCCAGTTACTAATCAGTAATTGAATGACTAGCATCATTGACTATCAACTCAGAACTTTAGAAAAATCATGCACATTTAAAAAAAAATTCTTAGTTAAATAAGTAGGATGTATGACTACTAGATTTGCTTCAGACATTATACTCTTTAAATATGATAAAATACTATTTTTTTTATGTGATAAACTACTTAAATCTTTGCATTTATCACAAAAAATGCAGTTATTGGCTTCATGATTGTATTCAATGTTGTCCATTGTGCCTTTACATTGCACTGCGAAGGTATTCAAACCAATGAATTTGGAACAATGTACTCATCTTGCAT
This sequence comes from Epiperipatus broadwayi, assembly GCA_028023455.1. Lineage (NCBI taxonomy): Eukaryota > Metazoa > Onychophora > Udeonychophora > Euonychophora > Peripatidae > Epiperipatus > Epiperipatus broadwayi. The sequence goes on along the minus strand of JAQFVV010006278.1, from coordinate 2,810,898 downwards.
TTTTAATGAACGCCCATATTATCTGATACATTCATCAACTAGCTTGCATGTTTACACAGTGGCATGGATTCTGAAAAGCAATCTCTTACATCTAGTTATAAACATCACATGACACCCACTTCTTATGCTTGTGTATAACTGTTGTTAAATCAGGCAAAACTCACTATACGTATTGCCACACACAGCAAGCTAAAGTAATCAATGGGGATTTTATGCACAAACCTTCTGGCATACATTGATTACTCTAGCTTGCTGTGTGTGGCAATTCATATAGTGAGTTTTGCCTGTTTTAATCTAGTAGTTATACGTGTGTGAAAGATATATGTCTTTTATGTATAGCTTTCCAGTTTAGCATAATATTGCATTGGTTACCATTGTTTTCTTTTAATTCAGCATCACACCAAAATTTCTTGGTGGTCCTATGGTGGACTGCCCTTGATTTGAAACATAATTAATTATGTTATGTATTAAACAAAAGAATAGATAGTAGATTTACACAGGTAGAATGCTATTAATATCTATTCCTAATTTGTCAACTTCTATTATCTGACACAAATTATGTAAATATTCTTTAACATTTTATGTCTAAGAAATTAATATTTTAACATGAATTATGATTTACTTAAAAATAACATTATTAAATATAATTTGAATACATATATTAAAACACATATTTGTATACATTTAAAATAAAAGATAAAATGTATATATGTAAGGACTGGAAATTAACTTTTAAGTCAGTTAGCTATTCTATTAATTTAATTAGTTTTATTTTTTCCTAGATACTAAAAATTATAGGAAAAAGATTAAATTAACTTTCATTTTAAAAAAATCTTTTAACTTGCTGCTAAATCAGAAGAAAAAAAGAAGTTAGGTTGCATGAAAAGAAGGGGGAATTTATTTCTAAATCAGTTACACACACAAATATTTTCTTGCTACTGAATAAGAATTGGAAGAGAGGACATTTATATTCTAAATCAGTTTACAATTAAAAACAGACTTCTGTTGAATTTAAAAAACAAAAGAGTCTACCTACTTGTTAGTAAATTATTTTATTATTATCATATAAAAATTACTATGCAGATTGAATGTATTATAACATATATATATAAATTTAGATCTAGTATCTGAATGTCCTAGTGCACCACTGAGGTGAGCCAAAAGCTCCAAACTGGTCTGAGGATAGGGATAAGTCTAGATAGAGATTTTTAAATGCTTTCTCTTTTGGCACTTGTCAATGAAAGCTTGTTAGAGCTATTAACACTCTCCCTAATTACATATCTGTAATACAAGTTTAAAACAAGTCATGTGATGTGACTTGTTTTTTTGATTATATAATTAATTATATCTACAGTATAAATTAATTTTATTTAACATTGAAAGTACAAATGAGCAGTTCTCCATGTAGCATAAGCTTGAGTAATCAGTGATTATCAAATACATATATCTATCCTTAGTATTTAAATTCCATTCTTAAACTAGATTTTCAACTAGATTTTAGTTTTTATCTTTATCACTGAGGCTTGAGATTCAAAGTTGAAAGGAATGCAAATATATATTCAGCAATTTCATTGTATCTGTCAAGCTAAGAGCTTGAAAATTCAAATCAACCTAAGATTTTGAACCTATGTCAATCTACTTGAACACTTACGTATATTTATTATTAATTATAACATTTTAGAACCCTTCAATTTTTCATTCACTGTAGATACTTTATTACCCTAACTAGGAATGTTAATAATAACAAATCATTAAACTCCCAACTTAAATAATATGGATTCAAATTTATATAATAATTCATACAGGTTGACTTGAAATCAAAAGCTTAGGCAGATTTGAGTTTCAAGTTTTTAGCTTGACAAATAAAATGGAGTTAAAAGATGATTTCTGGATGCATGCCTTAATTCCTTTCAACACTGAGTTCTAACCATTGTTATAGAATGGAAAGCAAGCTGGGTATTTAGTGATTTTTTTGTCCTAAAATATGTAGTTACTGAATTAGATTCAGATCTGTATGATTATTCAAGCAGATTGACTTGAGTTTAAAACCTTAGGCTGATTTGAATTTCAATTATTTAGCTTGACATATAGAATTAAAGTTTGATTTTAGATTCATATCTGCATTTCTCCCAATCTTTAATTCCAAGCCTCATTGATGAAGCCAAAAACCAAAAAACAATCAGGATAGAGATTTAAATACTTGAAATAGGATTTTTTCATGTATGAGTTAATCACTGATTTATTAAAGTAGAGAGCTACTCTTTTATTATTTAAGCTGGAATTTTTGTGATTTGTTGTTATTACATTAAAAGTATAATGGGAATTTTGTGTATTCATCTAGAAAAATTTCAGCTATGGTGTATTTAGACATAGTCTATTAAAACTGATAATTACAAACTGATATTATGCCATCTAGTAATAGTATTTTTGTCTGTCATATCTGATGTTGCCTTCAGAAGTGGATTAGTTCAGATTCCTTCCTTATCTGATCAGTTTGAGCACTCATTGCCGATAATCAATCTGTAAATTAGATAATCATTGTATAAACATGACCAAAGGATAAAAACAAATGTGGTTAATGTGTAAAATGTGTATAAAATCCTACCATTGGTTAGGCTCTTTGAATCTGACTGCTGCCAGCAAGGTAGGGGATCTGGCAATAAATAGCCTTTTAGAGGCAAGGAATAGATATATAGCTATATGGATTTACAAAGAGAGAACAATTGAAATCACTTCCAAGAGCGAAGGTGTTTCTACTATATTCACTACTGATATGTCTACGCAGTGAGGCAAATCCCGATAGGACTGGAAGCTGCTATGACTACGCAGACTCAAGGTAAGCTGTCTTGTACAGCCAGAAGAGTCATTTAACAACTCAAGACAAGATGTCCAGTACAGCCAGAAGAATTAAGACTAGAACTCACGAGGCAAGCTAATATATACAGCTGGAAGTGAGTCCAGCCATTCGGCATGATCAGCCCAGTATTAACTATGTTTGTGTACATACAACTGTATTTTGGAAGTGTTTATATTTTTATTGATATTACTGTTGGTTTGAGTCTTAACTCTGCAATTCAGCCAAACACAACAGTCTGATTTACTTTTAAACTAAAAATGAAATTGCTTTTAGATTAGTACTCTATTATAAGAATTAATTATTAGACATATATATTTTAAATGTATGAAACAAGGTCACGATTTCTTAAATATTATTCATAAATAAACAAATTTTTTTTATAAAGAGTTTTACATATTAATTAAAAGATTTTCATGAATTTTATAGATGTAAATATTGAAAATATAATGAAAATTTCCATGTATTCCTAGATTCATTTCAATTATGATATAATGACGCAAACATCCAATTAAAACTGGTAATTGCAAACTGAAATCTTGCCACTTTAATAATAATAAAAGTGGAACTGCATTTAGCTTAATGCTCTAAATATTATAAGAATCAAAAGATGGACATATACTTTAAATGTGCAAAACTTGCAATTTTAATTGGTTGATTATCCAATTATATCAGAATTGAAGTTTATTTAGGTAAATATAGATCAATTCCCATTATACTTTCATTGTTTATATCTATAAAGTCCATAATAATATTCAAATTAATTTCTATAACATTTCACTTTCTAATAACATAGGAAGTTTACATTTAAGGAAGAGTAAGTGTATTATTACATTTTTCTTAATTAGGAAAAACTCAGGAATCAAGACTGCTGGATTAAGGGTATCAAATCTATATAAGATAGATTATAATTAGCAATTAGATTATCATAAATCAATGTATAATTAGTAAAACTATTCAAATAGTAGCAAATTCTCCACACAGTAGTGACATTCAGTGCAAGCCTTAGTAATCAATGGAAATGGTGATCATGTTATGTTTTAGGAATTTAAAACTATTCAAAAGAATATTTGTGTAACAAATTACTGAACATCCAGCTTAACTAATAAGACAAAAACAGTTTTCTATAAACTTGAAATTATGCAAATTCAAAGCAGGTTAGAAGAAAAAATATAGTCTTTATATGAAAGATCTAATAAATATGGAGTATAACTCTAAAAAAATAAATGCTACAATAGAAAAATTATATAGCAAAGTTAAGAACCTGGTACATCTGCAATCTGAAGAGAAAAAATGGACTATAGTCTTCTTTACATGTCAAAAGTCACGCATAATTTTAAGAAAAATATGTACTAATAAATATAACAAGTTTTCAATTGCTTTCTTTATTAAATAAGTTGTTAAATAACTCTAAAGATAAGATAATTAGAGAGACCATGCACCATGTAGTATATAAGATTGTGTGCAAAGATTTGAATTGTTTAAATGTATATTACAGAGAAATTAGGGCTAATCTTTCAACAAGAATTGCTCAGCACAATTTCTTAGAAAACAGGGCAAAAAAAAAGCAGTGAATAATCATTAATATTTTTGAAGTACGAGCTACAGTCAGGCCACGAAAAACAAACATTATATGCACTGAAAGAGATGACAGAAAGAGAAAAGTGAAAAGAGCTTGGACTATAACCAAAGACTTGAATGCATTAAATAAAGAAGAAGCTAGCTTCTCTTTTTCTAAAAAATAGCATCTATAATTTCGTTTACATGGATTTGAATATAAATAAACAAAAAAATTCAATTTTACGCTAATCCGATAAACAATAAACAAACATATATGAGAAACTTTTAGAGAGATTTATATAAAGCTATACTAATAGTATTGAAAATGCTAAGCTAAGCAAATATATTTAAAACAATGAAAACCTTTTTTGTATTTTAAATGGCCAAACATTTATTAATTTATTTTAAGTTAATCAGTGATTACCAGATGATATAAAATTTATATTCTTAGTATTTGAATTACTATCCTCAGATTAGTTTCTCTTTTGCTTTTATCAATATTAAAAGTGTTTGCAGAATGCAGTCCTTCCAATTTTGATCACATGCATCATTTATAAAGGCAAAAGCCAGAAACTGGTGTGAGGGTTGAAGTACAAATATTAATGGTAGGGATTTTATATCCATTTGGTAATCACGGATTACTGTAGCTTATACTAGATGACAATAAAATGGAAAGCTGCTTTTTTTTTTTTTTAAAAAAAAAAAGTCTATTGACAGTATTTAACATTAGCTATTTATTTAATGGTGCTTTAATATAATATATAATAATTATTTAAATATTATATATGCCCAATATATCTACAGTAGTATTGTGATTCGATCTTTATGCACAAACATGAGATTTGAATATTGTTTAGTAAGTAGATATTTAATATTCTTAGCTGTAGGGAAAAATGACAATAAAAAACTTCTAAAATTCATCACTCAGCAATTGTTGACATGTCTAATAAATGTTGTCTTTTCATTGTTCCCCTGCAGAAATCATAAGGATGAGTAGTCTTTCCCTTGCAATGAGCAATTTGAATACTGTTTACCTATATGTGTTTATATTTTTAAATTAAAAAAACTTTGGTAAATACTTAATCATAGACAAATTCTGATCAGAGCTGAACAGATCAGATTGTTGCAAGTTTAAAAATGACTAATCCACTTTATAAATTTTTTTCCCATCGAAATGGGCAACTGACATTTGGATAGTCTTAATCCTCAGAGTTAAAGTGTCCTTAAGAGAAGTTATGAGATTTTAAAATAATAACAGCAGTATTTTATAATCTGTTCGTTTCCTGTTTTTTTTTATTTTTATCAGATATTTGATCAATCTTCTATAAAAGAAAATTGAAAATAAAATTGTAAACACTCTGTTTTTTGGTTAATTAATTTAAATTATTTTAGTGCATAAGGTAAAAGACTTAATAAGAGATCTTCATAAAACGGAATGCTTTGTTTTTTTCACTTATATTTAACCTGTTTTTCAGACTTCCTTCTATTTCCTTAGACAGTGATATAATTATAATTTCTCCATGATTTTGTTAGCCAGTAAATCTACTTTATTTTATATGCAATGCTTCTACATTTTAATAGTAATTAGTAAATGGCAGATATAATGAATAAAATAAATTTGCCATGCTTTCTTGAAAATTTTCTGGTGGGTTACCTTCAACTGTGTGGAACCTCATTCATTCTTTTTTTTTTTTTTTGCCTTTTTTTTGCTACAATTTGGTATAAAAAGGAACTATTAACCTTTTTTTTTATTTTAAAATATTCCGTGTTTATTGTTTGTTTATTATTTAGAAACAGAAATGGTATATATATCACTTTTATAAGAGTTGAACATGAAAGGGGAAGCATGCAATGTAATTGCAGTAAAATTTACATTTGCTTTAAGTCACATAAAATAAATAGTTTATCTTTTTGATTATTTTGCAAGATATATAATAAAAGTATTATAATTATCGCAACATATTGTGAGAGAACACGATACTATCGTGATTAGTATATACTTTATTATTTTTTTATATACTTAAAACAAACAGAAATAACTATTTTCATTCATTGATATAATACCATTGTTTAAACAAATAAAGTTCATTAACAAAAAACATTAACAAAGAGATAACCTTTAAAGTCAAGTCGCAACCTGCAACTTATACCTTTAAAGTCAAGTCACAACCTAGCAATTTATACAAAGGAAATGAAATTAAAAATTCAATTATATCATTATTAAATATCTTTAATAATTATAGAATGTAAAAATCGTGAAAATCAAATGATATGCAGTACATGCCATCGGAAGTTGATTCTTCTATAAATACTGAATCAAAATTTTTATTAATTCTTCTATTTTTTGTCGATGTACTAGCTACTTCGTACAATAATTTTTACTGTGTTCAAATATAGAATACTTATAAAAGATAGTTTGACAAATTGAACTATTTACTTATTGAATAAAAGTTTTATTAAACAACAAATTCTAATATTACCCAAATAGAAGAATAAATAAATTACTCTCTACTAATATTATTCGTATTTTCTAAATGAAATTATATATTTTTTTTATTAATTTAAAAGCTTATAAAATCATTTTAAATTGGAATTCTGAAACTGCTAAATTTTTTCAGAAAACATTTATATATTCAAACCAATATTAATTTAAGATTATATCTATAAAACAATGCCTTGTGAGTAAACTTCACTTGTCATAGGATACATGATGCTATTGTTTTAACCGAAGATAAATGTAATTGTTTATTCCTACTGAAATGCCTAAAAGTTATATGAATTTCATCTATATAATCTAAATGAAACTCCAATTGGTAATGAAATTGTTTGTGGAAGATGTCAATATCATGCAAGAAGAATGGTGGGAACATTCGGATCTCTGGATAGCTTTCTAATGATTGACCTCCAAGAAATAAAGAACTTTATTCTTACATTACTTATAAATATGGAAATGAATAGCATAATAATATGAACTTTTCATTATATCACATCATCTTTGTGAAACGTTAGTTAAAAACATTTAATTTTATTTCCTTTGTTACTAAAATTATTTGCCTTTGGAATAATTCATTTATGAAAGACTAAATGAGGATGAATAGATCATGAAGTCAAATATTTTTTTTTATATTTAATAAAATTTAGGTCTTAAAGCGACTTGACAGGAGTTTAAACTAAGGTACAAAAGTAAACTTAACATGAAGGCAAGCGTTTATTATTCTTCATATTGGATTTATTTATGACATTGACAGAACATTTTTATTACTAATTTAATTAACATGATAATGTTTATTTGTTATTAGTTGTGTAAATGACTAATATTCTGTATGAAAGATTTTATATTTCTTAATGATGACTTTACATAGGAATGGTCTCATGTAGCTGGAATTCTCTCATATGGATTGTATAATATAATATTATTTATTTATATATGTATTATATTGATATTAGCTAGTTTAATATTTTATAATTTTTTTTTCATAAATTATAAAAATTCATTTATTATATTATACGTTATTAGAATCTGTTTGTGTTACATATCTACTATGGAAATATGGAAAGACATTAACTATTTAAACTTATAAAATAGTAGAGATATAAAACAAACCTTTATAATTTTTTTTGTTATATTAAATAAATTTGAATTGTTATTGGTTAATAAATATTGTTAATGTTTGTCTTAAATTTAAAAGTTTCTAATTTATTTGATTTATTTATTCATTTTACAAAATCAAAATAAAGTCAAACACATATATTTATTTAATATCCTAATAACTGAATTGAAATAAATTTTAAAAATATATTGAGATTATATTGAGTATGGTTATTGCTGTAAAACTGATGGAAACTCTTGAAGAGAGTTAACCGCAACGTCTTCCTTAGTTTGAATGCTGAACATAACGGAACAATTAGTAAAGGTGAAGGTTGAATGATTTATTCTATATTGGATCTATATTAGATATTTAATATTAACTTATTATTCTTGAAGTAAATTCAATTTTGGATTAAATTTAGATCATCTTATTCACAGCATCCTATGTGAAGATCCAAAATCTGATCATAGTGAGATGCAACCACCTTGACATTTCCTTAGGGAAATTCCCATGCTGTTACAATATATATGCATTACATATGGTAATAATTAAAAAAAAATTATTAAGAAAGGAGAGAAAAATAGTTAAAAAGTAGATTTTTAAAAAATGAAGGAAAGATTGCATCATTTTTCTGAGAATAAATTTAAATTGTTTTATTAAAAGTAAGGATGGGGAAAGGGAATCATGTGAGATAAAGATTTAAAACCCACTCTCTTCTTTTTATAATAATAAAAATGAAAGTAAATGTTAAAAAAATAAATGAATGTCAAAGATTTTATATTTAAAATTGTCAATAGAATTAATTAGTAAAATCTCAGTAGCAGGAATGCATTTAAATTTTGAAGATTAGATAAATAAAATGTAATTAAAAACCAAATTAAATTTCCAATAAAAATTAAACAATAGGAGAGTTAAGTATAAAAGTAGCAGCTTGACCATTGTTATTCAGTTCCAGCAGTTTACAGATTGTTTTTTGGAAATTTTCTCAGGGTCAGCTCAGTTCATCAGTTGCTGAATTTATTGATTCATTCATCATTACAGAGAGCATAGTCACTGAGATCAGCAGAGAGTCAATTACTTGCTGTAGAAAATATAAATGTGGAAACCATGAAGTAGCAACATGCATTGCTTAAAAGCATTGAATGTTTGTCTGGGCTTCATGCCTGGGTCTTCGGCACTACCAACTTCTCTTGCCTGGGATAAATGCTTCTACCATAGTATAAATGCTACTGCATACTTTCTCCCATTGTCCATCAGATGAATGGAAGGAAACCTATGAAACCCTCGCTGAAGACCAAAAGGCTAGCCATCCGGAAAGTCAAAACAAATGAAAATGTGTCAACTGCAGAAAAATGATGTCATCTCACCATACTAAAAAACCTAGGTAAATATAACTTTTCAATCATAAATAAATATCTAGACATTGTTAAAGGAATGAACTATAATGGACAGTTAGTGATATTGAGTTACTAAGAATTACTGTATATTTATTTAATTTCTGTGTTTAATTGTATTATTATATTTATTGATTATGTGTGTCTGTAAATAAAAGTTGTTTATACTTTCTTTTAACTGTGTCACCAGGAGTTTAAGATTAGAAATATTTCCATGTATTAGTTAATGTTGTGCTGGGTCCCCTGATCAAGATGTCTGAGTTAGTTTGGGTATATTTCAAGCACTGGTTCATGTGCCTGTTGTTTAGGCATGCCAGCTATATATAACTTATATGGCCGGATGATGCCTGCAACTTGTTCTCAAAACAAATAAAGTGCTTTGGAAGGTGAGTGTTGTCCCAGCACTATGGAGGGATGCTATGGTCAGGAAAGATGGTTGGGGCTGTGCATTTGCGTAACCTCTATCTGACCGTACATATCATTGCTGGATCTGGCCATAGGTATCATTGCTGGTTAATCTATCAATGATATTTTATCCCTCTGCTTGAATGTACGATCCGGTCCCAAAGGCATTCAATATGTATGAAAAGAATAATAAAGCCAGTCATATAAGTAAATAATAAAATGTTAATAAATAATAATGTGTAACACATAATAAATATAAAAATATTTTAGACAACGGATAGTTACAAATGTATCAAATGTCAGTGTTGCTTACCTGATTCATTACAGTATGCTAAAAAATACATTTTTTTTTTATAATAAATTTCTCTAGTAATGTTACTAAATGACTAATGAATCAGAACAGTCAAACAAAAACATAATTCTATTTAAAAAATGCATCAACAAAAAAAAAAAAGACTGCAATAAAATGATCAATAAAAATAGATAATTTACAATTAACTATTTGATAACAAAGTTAATACTGTATCCCCCATCCCCTCCAAATAAATATTTCTTAAAAATAAAAAGTAAAATATACATTTGACTAATTGAATTTAATTAGAATATTTCTTGATGATGTTGACCAAATATTATATTCCTAATGTAACTGCTTACATAAGATATTTTGGTTATATTTTCTAATTATCAACCGTCAGACGTCAAGAATCTTTTCCTTTTCTCTTCTAAAAGACAAATCTATATATATATAAATGTAATGAAAGTGAATGTATGAATTAGGATAGATTAATTTGCTTCCTTAGAAATCACATTTCAACTATAACATTAAACTTAAAGAGAATTACCTGACCTACTGCCGGCCATTATTATTTAATGGATCTACTTTATATAAAAACTGTAAATCTATTAATTTTTACTTTGAATTAGATATTACAATTCCTCATAAATTTCATATTTATATTTTATTTCTTTATATATTCTTATGTAAACCAATTTTTTAAATATATAATCATCTTACAAATGTTTTAATGTTAATAATGTATTTTATAGTAAATTGGAAAATTAAAGCTTTGCTGAAAAAAGGTTAGCTCAGCTGTTTCTTTACACCATATTTACAGTACCAACCTGTCAGTTAAAAAATTCAAAGTTTAGAAAAAAATTTTTTTTATTAATTTCTAATTTTTTATTTAATGTTTTATTGAATTGTGACAAGTGGAACTGTGAATATGGATATGGGGAAAAAGGGATTACTATGCTTTTTATTTTGGATGCTTTACATTAGCTCTACTAAAACAAAGGAGACAGTACTTTACATTTCTTAATGTTTTAAAAAAAATTAAGAAATTGAGTTAAAGAGAAGAGAATGGTATTACTTTTTAATACAGCCAAATCTCAAAATTAAACATACAAACTTCTTTTGAAAACAAATCTATTTACAAACCAATAAAAATATTAGCACAAACATATCTGATATTTTCATGACACATCTTTTTAGCATATTCATTGAGGAAACAAAATTTAGAAATATCAACCATTTATATCCTGAAAACAATCATCCATAAAATCTTAGAAGGTCATTTATGTTAAAATATCTCAGCCAAAGTGTTAAAGTCATTGCTGATTTCCAACTTAAATTTTATGACTAAAATAATTATAATTTATTATAATTGGTGGCAATAGATAATGATAGAAACTGTTGTAAATATGCTAAATTCTCTAGCTGTAGATAGATTGATGTAATGACATAAAAGTCTTATTATGACAAAACAATAACTTTATCAATGGTAAAAGTATTTATTTAATCACTCAAAGATTTATAATAAACTCTTTTAAGGTTTATTTTTCATCAAAATATTTATGTATTTTATACCCAATAAATTATTTTAAAGTATAGAAGATTATTTTGATTTTTTTAAAATATACTTTATGATTTTTAATGATTACATCTTTTATTAGTATTTAAAAAAAGAAATATCAATGTAAAGAGAAAATTATTTTATATTTTAAATATTAAAACTGTGATATAAAAAGCAACTAAGTTGTTGTTTACTTATGCATAATGAGAAAATATAAGTAGCGTGATAATGAATTAATAAAATAATTCTACAGTCTCTTGCTTAGGAGATATTTAAATAAAATATGAATTATTAATATTAAATAATTAATTTTTTTTTTTAAATAATTTTTTGTGGCCTATCTAAAAGTGTTTATTAACTTGATATGTATATTATGTATTACAATACATGTGCTTATCAGTTTAACATTTTGAATATCAATAAAACGCAATTAAAATGCACAATGAATGATTTAAATTTTGTCAGAAATTAAAATTCTTTCAAGTTCTTATGAGGAAGGGGGATACTTAATACAGCCATTATGGATGTTATGAAAGTATATTTCTAATATATTATTGATTTGATTGATATGCTTTGCTTAATAAATTATGTAAGAACTTCAACTTTTAAAGGTGTGCTTGGATTTCTGAACCATTTTTCAAATTATATTTACAATATATTTATATACAAATGTTTTGCTATAAATAATTTTTTAAAAATGCATAAAAAGTTAATGGTGGTAAATCATATTTAGGATAAATAGTGGATTATTCTACCATTATTATTTGTAATGATTATTATGAAAGTAATTTCAAAATTTATGTCTTATTAGCTTTTACAGATATATCTTCATGGATTCTAGATTAAATGCATTAGGTATTTATACTAACTGTATAATAACTATCTTTTTAATTTTTCTATATAATTATGCATAAAACTTAATTATATATAAATAGATTTATTTGGACAGAGATAAGCTAGAATTATATGCATGATTCAAATTTGTGTTCTTGTATTAAAAATAATTTATTTATTAGTAAATTTTTAGTATTTTGTGACTTAAGTTTTTAACATTTCAATTATTCTATTTGATAATTTAATCATGATTTATATAAATATGCATGCTTGAGTGGAAATTTTACTAAATTTAAAATTGACACTTATTCTTTTGCACATGTGCAAGCAATTGTAGTCAAAATATAAGTAATGAATAAGTTGACAAGATGCAGATTCATCATCCAACATTATCTTATTTATTACCTCTGATCAACCACATCTTTTAAGATCATTAATAGTGATTATTTGTATTTATACATGTAATTTACATGTTTTACTTACCAGTATATATATATATTATGATTCAGTACAAGTTCAACACATTGTATCTAACTTATTAATGCATCTTCAAATTCAGCTCAGGCAAGTATATAAATATATATGTAATTTCATTTGATAAACAATCTCATTATAAACATATTGAATAAAGATGTATAATATCAAATGAAAGCATGCATTGTTACTACTATGATATAAAATTGGCTAGCATTTTTATTTCATAGAAATATGTGCTTCTTTATGATTTTACAGTGTTATTGCAGATTCTTGCATATGTATACAATAAAAACAAATTAATGTCAATTTTAGACACTGTAATAATGAGGGTCATTGTTATTATTTTCTATATTTTTACTTATTTTATTTCATTTGTATGTATTGTAAACTACAATGAAGTTAGATTAATTAATTATTAATATTATAAATTGAGTGAAGCAACATATTTTAACAGGACAAATTTTTGAAAAATATTCATTATATAAAATCTTTTTTTTTTTAAATTTTTGAAATATGAATATCCAAAACACTTTGATTTATAACTTGTAAAATACTCCCAGACATTTTATTAATAATTTTTTCTTTAATTGACATTATAATATGTTAAATTTTCCAAACCTTTTTACCATTGAATAATTAATAATTTAATAATTGAATAGATAATAATTCATTCATTGAAAAAGAAATATTATCAATAAACTTTTGATTTTTAGAATTATTTGCTAAGATCTTTAAAAGTAGTCTCTTAAAGTATACATGCTTAGCATATATTATTGTTTATATAACAAAAGTGTGTATCTTTAATATAGAATGAGTTGAAGTTGTTTATTTTTCTGGAGATGTATAGTAGATTTCACATCACTTGCAATTTTTTGCATTCAAAACATTTTACTCAACTTTTTCTATTAGTTTTTTTTTTTTGCAAATCATAGTTTTATTAAATAATTTTTAAGAATCAATAAGCTCAATATCATTCACTATACTATGTATGATTATGTTAGTATATCAGTTGTACTACTACATTATTGAACATGTTAGGAATTTTCTGTAAATAAGTATTTTGTGTGTTGTGTTTGTTTTATAAATTTATTTTTTGTAAAAAAAATTATATATACAATTTTTAGATCAAAAAGATTTGTCCAGTCAAATATGGAATGGTGTGGCAATGTTTTTTTGATAAAAGAATTTCACATTGAATGTATTTATTCAGAAAAGCAGGTAAGAATTTTATAAAACTAGTTCTATAAAAAAAAAAATCCTAAATAATACATTGAAATTGTCTAACATTATTTATTATTTTAAAATCCTATCTTAAAATAAAATTAAAAAATTCTTAATAATATGATTTTTATACACAAAATATTATATACTTTTAAAAGATAATTATCATTACTTGGCAGAATTGATGTTACCAGTTTTATTTGAGAGTCTGCTTCATCTTTTTTATACAAATTGTTTTTTCTTTATAACATAAATAATTCTGAATGTATGTATTTTTGTGACAGTCAGATTGAGAAACTGTAGACTTAATATCTGACATAGGTTCAACATTTGAATATAAATTGTACTAATTTTGCATTATAATCAGTTCATTAAATACCTTCTCAATTGCTTTTAGCTTTCTTATTTTCTGTCCTGCCACTGCTAGAGACGTCATTTCTGCAAAAATTGCAGAAAATATTCAGAGTAGGGGGCCAAAAAGCAGACGATGCAACTTCTGGCCACTAGATGGCGCTGTTCACCATGCGTATCCACAGCAACAGCATGCCATGTGGCCAAAAGCAGACGACGCAAAGTTCCAGCCGCTAGATGGCGCTGTTCACCGTGCGTACGCACAGGAACATTATGCCAAGTAGCAGCCAGCACTACTGCCCGCTAGGTGGCGCTGTTAGCCATAGGTAAACCGATCCAGTTCACATCGTCTGCTAAACAGCGACTACCCAGCATTCTAGCCCACTAGGTGGCGCTGTTTCTCCACGCCATGCGCGGAAAAAACGGCACCGTTTAGAAGCGATATTTACATTCGCTTGCTAGTTCCGGTTTGCCTCCACGTTCTTAAAATAAATACAGCATGTAATGTGGAAGTGTGAATAATATAGAAAACCATAACTATTTAAATCTGCTTTAAAATTTAATATTCTTACATTGAGTTTCACTCTCGGATAAATCTATGTATTCTTAAATTATTTTCTTTTAAAAATCGATGTCTTTTTTTTCTCTAAAAATGTTTTTTAAGGTAAGTTTTACGACTCCTGTTTTTCTGGAATCTTTCAAAACAATTCTGACCTTCGTTATTTTGAAAAGTGATTGGTTTTTTTTTTTACTTTCAAATAATATTTGCAGCAATTTTTAAAGTAATACAAAATACATTTTAGTTTATAGATCTTTTATTTAGCAAACGTATTATTTTAAAAAGATAAATTTGCGTTTTGTTTACGTGCAAATAATAATTCGAAGATCACTTTACACAATAAATTTATTAAAATTAATATGTTACCAAAACATCAAACAGATTGTAGTGCGTGATGATTTATTCAGAATGTAAAAATCGAGTAAAAATATTCAAGACGTAAATATTAATTCAACTTGTATTTTACAACTTTAAAATCATTTTAATAACTAAAAATGTCATAACGTGTTATTTTAAAAAGTTAAATTTGCGTTTTGTTTACGTGCAAATAATAATTCGAAGATCACCTTACACAATAAATATTTTTAAATTACTGGAGCCAAAACAAATAAAATTATCCTTTAAATATATTAAAAGATCTATTCAGTTCAAAAATAAATTTATTAAAATTAATATGTTACCAAAACATCAAACAGATTGTAGTGTGTGGTGATTTATTCTATGTAAAAATCGAGTAAAAATATTCAAAACATAAATATTAATTCAACTTGTATTTTACAACTTTAAAATCATTTTAATAACTAAAAATGTCATATACTCACAAGGAAATTTCAAAATAATAGGTTTAATAAGTATGGAAAAGTAAGATATTTAGCTTCTCTTCTCCACATCACCCCTGCACACGTTCTTATTTCATCTATCCATCTCACATGTGGTCTCTTCCTGGGTCTTCTACAATCTCTTAGAATCCAGTTTAAGATTACAATTGTCCATCTACTATCATCTCTTCTAGAAATATGTCCAGCCCAACTCCACTTTAATCTTTTCAATGAAGTCAGTTGCACCTTATTGTTCTCTTACCGATATATTGGGTTCTCGATCTCTTTCTTTTACTCCCAATATACATCTCTCCATACTTCTTTGAGTGGTCTGAAGTCTGTATTGCTCTTCTATTAAGTAAGAACAGGTAAAACACGTTTATTAAAAAATCTTTCTTTACAAACACATAGGCATATTTCCTTTTAGTATCAAGTTATTTCTACTAAAAGCACTCCAACCAAGTTTAATTCTATGATTAATTTCATCCATTATGTTTCCATCTGTATTAATAATCTGACCAAGGCGTTTGTAACTGTTAACTTCTTCTAACTCATCATAAACAATCTTTATTTTCATATTTTGAGAAAATCCATTAAACATTACTTGAGTCATTTTAACATTTATCTTTAATCCTACTTTCATCTGATAACTACTGCAACATTTCCTGTAGATCTAAAGCATTATTAGCAAAAACAACTACATCATCTGAAAAATCTAAATGACCGAAATAATCATTTACTTTCACTCCTTTAGCTTTTCATTTTAATCCACAAAATACTTCTTGCAGCACTGCTGTAAAAAGTTTTGGGGATATGGAGTCACCCCGTCTTACATGTTGACTTTTCCAGTATCATTATCTAATCTAATTGCTGCTGTTGCATTTTTATAAATATTCTTTAAAATATGACAATATCTTGGATCTATACCTTGATGATCCAATGCTTTAATCACTGAAGAAAAATTTAGATTCAAATGCCTTTTCATAATCTAGAAATCGAAAACATAATGTCAACTCATATTCATTTGTCCTTTCTATAACTTCTCTCAATCCCTGGATATGATATCCTGTACTAAAACCACTTTTAAATCCAGATTGTTCTCTTGGTTGGTGGAAGTCCAGTGTTGTCTGTAGACGAGTTGTAATTATCTCCGTAAAAATTTTGTGTAAAATTGATAAAAGACTGATAGGTCTGTAATTTCGAATATCTTCTTTATCACCTTTTTTAAATATTAAGATTAATACTACATTATTCCAATCATCTGATACATCTTTATCATTTAGACATTTGGTATATGACGTTGTTAAAAAATTTCTATTTTTTCAACTGCTTCTTTTAATATATCAATTATAATTCTACCATTACCTGGAACCTTTCCTTTCTTCATATATTTAATTGTATGTCTCACTTCTTTATTTAAAATTCTGGGAAGATATAGGAGGTATTTGTTCTTTATTACTATATAATTGTTGATAAAAGTCTTCTATCCATTCCATGATGTCATCTCTCTTTTTAGTAATAATTCCAGCTTTTTTTCTTATTGCAAATATAAATTTCCTACCAATACCAAAATGTTGTTTTACACTCTTGAGACTTTCATTCTCTTCTACTGCTTTCCTTCCTAGTTCACAGTTATACACTCTTATATCATTTTCAACTCTTTTCTGCATCATTTTACAAAATTCTACATATTCAATCCTTTTTAACACATCATTTTTGTGTATTTTCATATTCCTTTTTTTCTTCATAAATTCGCTAGTCTCAGTAAAAATGTTATTGGTCAAGTGCTGCTTTTTTCAACCAGCTATTTTTGTTGCAGTTTTTAAAAGTGTATCAGTTGTTTTCATATTAATTTCATTCAAATGTGAATCATGTTCAAAATCTACTAATACTTGAAACCTATTTGTAAGTTCTAATTTAAATTCATTAGAATGTTTCTGAAAATTAGGAATATCAACTGTAAATATTGTTTTTCTTAATAATTTTTGTCTCTCTAGTTTTGCACTAACATGTATTTCACATCTTACAACTTCCTTTGCATTTCATTTTGACAGCAGAAACTTGAACGAAAATATATTAATTTATTAGTTACAAAAAAATCTGAAAAGTTCAGAAATCTACTGCCAAAAGAAACTACAAAGATCTGAACCTTTCCCATCACATGGCTGATTGTTAGTTTTTTTTTGTGAGATTAATTGTTAATGCCTCGTTTATTATAGCTAGCAATGAGCAAAAAAATGTATATTTTTTGTAGCTTATTTAAATGTTTATGATTATTTTTATAAAATATTTGTATAATAATTATTTAAAAACAAAAGTATCCATGATTACAATTTGATTTTAGTCAAATATATATATTTTTTAAAAAAAGTTAAGAAATATGTTGAAGTGGTAGAAAGGAAATTATAAGTAATAGCTTGCTAAATATAGTAGTACATAACTTTTGTGATATCTTAATAATTATAAATCAATTTTATAAATTTTAGAAGAAAATTTCATAGATTTGTGATGACTTAACATTAATTCATTTGGTTTTTACAAATAAAGTTCAATCAACAAAAATTTTGATAGTCTTCTCTTAGCGTGTTGAAACCACTAGAAGGCGTACTTTCTATATAAACACAGAAATATGCCGTTTACCCGGCCCAATATTTCTGTGCTTTTGCATAGAAAGTTATAACCTATAGAACAGTTCTATTCATATTAGCCATTAGCAGGATTAGATGGCATTGCACACCAACATTATGGCCTGCTGATGTGCTTCATGACACTATGCAAATGTGCACACTTAATAGATCACTACTGTATAGTGTGAGAGTGTTTGGAATCCAATTATGCCTTTGTAATAGTGATCTTACATCCTAACTGACGTTCTAGTATATACTAATAATTGTAAGCATGTCCCTATGCTTCCCTACATATCATAGAATGTGAAAACAATTGCAAAAGGATCAGGCCAAGCACCATTTTACACCAGTCATGTGAAAAGATGTTTGTGTGAGAACAGCTATGAATCAAATGAAATGGCTGAGGTTGCACATTGTTTTGAAAATCATAAGCTTGGTTTGATTCAGAGTACTGCCTCTTTTGACCAATTCTTCGGACCGGCAAAACCATCACCCTCCCCCTGCACATTCCAGTGCACCATGCTGACATGTCTAATGTAATTTACAAATGTAATTATTGTACTTTAGAAAATAATGTCGCTTTATAAATTGAGTACTGCATCTTTTGGCAGATCTTTCAGACCGTCACGTACGCTCGGTCCGATCTCTCCCCCTATGCACATTCCAGCACTACATGTGGATTTGTGGAATGTAATTTAAAATATTGTATTTCAGAAATATTTTTTTTACAAAATAATGTTTCGTAAATTGTTTAAAAATAGTTTGCAAATTGTCACAAGGTGGTAAAATGTCTAATGTAATTTAAAAACGTAATTATTCCATTTTAGAAAATAATGTTAAAGTTGAAAATAAAAAAAAAAGGCCCGGTAATGTTATATTTCTGTGCGTTTGCATAGAAAGTACACCCTCTCGCGGTTTCAACACGCTAAGAGAAGACTATCAAAATTTTATTACTTTTATTTTTTTCAGCAATATTGCTATAATTACTTCAAAAAGAAAAAAAAGTAATTGTTCTTACTATGTACTTCACTTTATAATTTTTAAATATATTTGCAAAGTTCAAATATGAATTTTAAGGATGTAGTTTTGTTTATAAACTTATGTTTTTAGCAAATCAAGTCCATTTTATTAAATTCTAATATAAAATTACAGTTTGTTTACTAAAATCAAATGTTAAATGCTTATAAAAATTGTCATTAGGGAGAATTATGAAAATGTCAACCTGTTAAAGTTAATATTTAATTTAGTTGGTATTTAATATCTTTCAATTTTTTTTTTTCGTTTGTTATAATGTGACTAGTTATTACAAATCTGTTAAACATTTATTTACTAGAAAAAAAAAATTCAAGACCATCTTCAAATGCCACAAATTAGAAATCTCATTCACAAACCTAAAATGATTTAGATATATTTGTCTTAAGATTTGATTTTTTTGGTCTAAACTTTTAAAACCTTAATCTTTATTCACACTAAATAATTTTGGAGAATTGAACCCATTTATAATATTTGTGATATATATATTTTGTAGGAGATTCTTATTTTTCATGTCATTCTTTCTATAGAATTTCACACCTTTGCAGTCAAGTAATTGTAGAATGGAAATATTTTAAAAATACAAATAATTTTCTATGCACTTGAGAATCATAAAAGAAGAGTAGAATTGTTTTATAATATTCTATAATTAGCATTACTAATAAATATATTTATATATAATTCAAAATTAATTAAACAACAAAATAATTCTAACAACATTGTACTAAAAAAATGATTGAGAAAAATGTAGACATATATTATACTGTATATATTTCAATACTTTAACTATTCTCAGTTGAAAAAAAAAATTAAATAAAAAATTTGAATTTATAAATTATCTGTTATGATGAGTTTTGTCATGAATCTGTTAATCATTATTTTGCACAATCAGTGTGCAGTCACACGATTGCTCATTTATTTATTTATTACTACGCTTTCTTTTTTACAACATTATTCTATTTTTGTGTTATGTTAAAAATCTATATTATATAGAGTTTTTTTTTAATTAGTTGTCTCAACCATTAGTGAGATGAATATAAAAATGATTAATTAGTTTTATTAAGTAATTATCACTAATTAAATATTATTAACATTATTTTTTTGGAAATAGTACACCATGTATCAAAATTATCACATTCTTTTTTTCTGGAACTTATTGAATGTGAATTGTTCTAATGTTGTATTTTGAATGCATCAATTTAAAATTACATATTTATTTATGTATGCTGTATTAAAATTGATGTTGTTAATAACTTTTTTGTGTTTAATTAGCACCACATTGTTTGTTTTGCTTTGCACAGCTTGTTAAAAATGTTGTTATAATGTTAATTTTGATTACAAAAACCATTATTTAATAAATAGATAAATTTCAGTTTAATTTTAGTTATTTTAAATATTTATTGTTTTTTGTTGTTGTTTTGTTATGTAATAAATTAATTGAGGCAACAAATATGATTTAGTATATTAATTTGTTGTTTATTATTAGCAAATTATATTCATAAAAAACCTTATTTACCATTATTTAAGAAGCTTCATTATTTAAAGTACACTGATTTTTGAAGATAAATATGTTTATATAAGGGAAATAACTATAATTTATCATGATATTCAATTCCTTAATGATTTGTTGTTTATTCTCAATACAGTACCATAATTTATAACTTTTTATAGATAACACTGTTATAGAATTATTTATTTTTTGCTTTAAAATCATAGTATAATTTTTCTCCATATTTTTTTTTATATGCACAAATATTTTAAGAGTGAAATTTACGGGAAGGGGGAATACACAATGCTATATAAAATATCAAAATGTTTTGAAGGTTGCTTGCCCTATTATGCCTTATTATATTAATATTTGTAATTTATTGTTTTTGAATTTTTTAATATATATATTTTCAAAATATATATATATATTACACTTATATATGGTAAACTAAATACAACAATAGAAAATGATTGAAATCGTGGAATAATTTATATTTGCTTTCATTTATTATTATAAATATCATGTTAGATGAAGGAGACAAAACTATATTAGAAGAAAACCCCATAATCTAATATTTATGCATTGTATAATGTTTTTTATTTTATTTTATTTTCACTCTTCAAATATTGTCAAATTTATACATCCCAGTAAATTCATCAGGAACTGATAGAATTGAGTACTTACCTACATTACATTTACATTTACTTAATTCTTTAAAACAATGCGATGAAATTATTGAGATAAATAGTAAAGAATTTATGCTTCAGTGTACATTAGATACATAAAATAGATGTACATAAATAGAAAACAAAATATGTGTTACATAGATGAATTTTTTTTTTTTTTTTTTTTTTATGTTTTTTTTTTTTTATAAAGAAATGTTAAAATAAAACTTGTGTTGTTCATTAATAGTGCTTTATTATTATTGTGTTCACTTTTTTAAAAAGAAATAAATCTTAGACATATAAATGGCTGAAAATTTATATATCTAAGGTTACAATTGCAAAAAAAAAGAGATAATTTATTGAATGAATTATGTAAAAAGAAATAAAATAAATCTGCTATTCTTCATTTAGACTTCATGATTTCAGAATGCTAACCATTCTTATCTTAAGAAAGTTGTCAACTTACTGACTGGTATACCATTGTTTGAAAGAAATATGTTTTCAAAGATTTCTATGGAAAAGTAATTGCCAGTGAAGAAAGAGCATTGAAATTTCTAGGCCACAATGATTTTAATGATATTGAGAGCAAACTACCATGTATCAAATGCTGTTTTCAAGAAGATGAGAGGCACATCTTCTGGACTATTTTGTATTTTCATCTGGATCACATATGCTGAGAAATACCATGGCAAAATAGCATGAACTAGATCTTTTTCTAGCCTTCTTCATGATGTGCTGTCAGTTTATTGGCAATGATAATCAAAGAAAATAATTTTCACTTTAAACTTTTTTTTTATTTGTTGTTACAAAATGAATTCATTTCTATTTTGATTATTTTTTGTAATTGGTATTGAATTTAAAATAAAGGATATCTATTCTTATGTGAAGCTAATAACTTTATTTTGACCTTTTAGTATAGTTTTCATAAAAAATAGTTAATGACACTTAAAACTGACCACATTTTGCCCTTCATTTTTTTAAAACCAAAGAAGAAATTTAATAAATTTCAAAGTTCCAAAACAAACCTGTCAATTACAAGTACAAGGATCAAAAGATCATAGATCTAGACTTTCTGAAGTTATATAATATATACTTAAGACACTTTTAAAGTTCACTTCAGTTATGAAGCAAACAAAGATTTTAAAATAATTTATAATGTGCAATATTATTTTTAGAATAGGTAGGTAAAATCATCATTATTATTAGCAGCCACACACAAATGAGATGACCATTTTAATGCTAAAAGAAAGAAAAAAGAGAAAGGTAAAATAACTGTAGTAATATATTAGAGATGAATTGTGGATAATTATACAAACCAATATTTGAGATACAAATATATTCACATTGAGCATGCTAATCCATCTCTTCTTTATTTGTTTTGTGATACTGTCTGTCTTTTAACTTTTTCTGCAGCAGACTTTTTTTTTCTGAAAAATTTCAATATTTTGTCTAATTGTAGTTTTCCATTGTATTCTGTTGTAAGCCATATTTTACCAATAAAAACAATCAATATTGTATTTCTTTAGAGCGACTTTAAGATAATCTACATAAAAATCAAGTGTAGATGTTGTATGTACATTCTTATAGAATTTTTTTTCCCATTATTCAATATTTGGAAAAGCTCAAATTGACTTTATTTAAAATTAATCTTTGTAGGTCACAATAATTAATAAGCTGAACAATTATTTAATGTTCCTTTTAGCATTAATGTGCAATTTAGTTTTATTAAAGAACAATTTGGACAACAATGCCCTATATCTAAGTTGTTTTTTTGTTTTTTTTTTTAACTTTCAATATTTTGTTCAGCAAGAAAATATATGTCAAAATAACATATTTCACATTTGGCTGATTTAGTTTTGATTTTATTCTTTCACATTATATTTCAAACTTTGACAGTAGTGTTTTGATTCAAAATAATCTAGATGGGCTTTCTGACATAATAATTAATTTAGTTGGCTCCATGCCATAATATGGTTTTGTGTGTAAGTGAAACTTTGGATTTTTAAACAAAGTTCCATGGACAATATTTTTAGCTCTTTATTTATTGATCGGTAAATGAGTTTTTATTATCTGGAAGTTCAAGGTGTTCTAGATTAATATGAGTTGTTCAAATGAATGACTGTGTACTGATCATAAAACAAAATTGCAATTATAGTATGACATAGCACAGCCTTCATAACTTATAGAGGAAATATTCATTCCTATTCACACTGAGCTTATGGTTTCAATATTAGTGTCAACCATTATTGATCCATTGTATAATGAAAGTCTCTCTGAGTTTAATTCAACTTCTTGAACTCTAGTGTCTTTTCTCCACATCATGCCAAGAAACTTCCTTATTTCATCAATTCATCTCACATGTGGTCTCTTTCTATTTTTTTTTTTTTTACAATCTCTTAGAAGTGAGTTTAAGAGTTCAACTATCCATCTATTATCATTTCTTTTAGCAATATTCTCAGTCAAGCTCCACTTCAGATTTTTAATTCTTTCAGTGATGTCAACAAGGCCTGCTTATTCCCTTATCTGTGTATTTTGTTTTTGATTCACTCATGACTTACCTTTTTAAAAATAATTTGAAATTAAAAATTTCTTCATTTTATAATTTCATTTCTATATAAAACCTTCTAGAAAACTTCAAAAGGTTTCCACCTTTATGCCTGTCATTTAAATGCTGACAACTATCAAAAATAATATAATACTAATAAAATAAAAACAAAATTTTTTTATTGTGAAGTTCTACATGTAATTTATTATTTTGCCAAGCAGAAAACACTTTACTTTCTTTTAATCAAATCACTAATAATAAGAGCATTGTGATAAAACCAATGACGATTCTTTTTAGTAAATCCTTGGATTTACTAAAAAGACATGTATCTATAATAATATGACCATTATGAAGAACCAAATTCAAACTTTTAGTGTTTAATAGTTATTGTGTGCTTAGAGTAGATTCTTTTAAAGAATGAACATCAATATTTTTATGAATATGATTGAAATGAAATTTGTTTCTTAATGGAACTAATATACTAATTTATGATCTTCTGCACTTGTAAGTGCTTGTCTGATGCAACCTCTAATTATAGTGTAATATATTAAATATCATTCTTTTGATTGTGGATGCATCCATGTTCCTTTATAGCAATTTTTCTGCTTAAACAAAATATTTCTGATGGTCAATTAATGTGATGTGCAAAAATTCAACAATAACACACCATTTGCATTTACAACACCATTATTTCCAACAACTTTTGGCTAGCACATTAGAAAAATTTAATCTCTTTTATTAATTCTGCTATAATAATACTATCCAACAAGGAATACAAGCTTTCCTTATCTGGATTCCTTGACTATGGTTGGAGCATAAGCACTAATAAAGTGAGTATCATTGGATAGACTTTAGATCAAATCCAATACCATCACCATGTATTCTCCTTTCATTGACTGATCTGACTTTCAAAAAAAAAAAAAAACTTGTATCTAACAATTAAAGTTTTTACCCTGATAGACAAGTTTCATTATGTTGATTTATAATATTTACTTTTAGTATTACCACTAATTTTTGTTTTACCACTACTATGGATATTATAACTACTATTATTATTGTTATCACTATAATGGATAATTCAGCATGTTCAACAAGCTAGCAAGACTGTATGGAACAGGCCATTTTTAGATCACATTTTCTATGCTTTTTTTCTTATATGGTAACCAAGGGGATTTCTAATTAGAATTGCCTAAACACACAATTTTTACCAGCTGAAATTCCTATCTTACTTAAATATAGTTCCAACCTGACTCAGTGATTGCATTATCTCACTCAAAGGTCACCTCTAAGAATTACCGGCTTACTAAGCCTGCCCCCATCATTGCATTTTTAATTCTCAAAGGCTTGGTCTAAAAAAATAAAAATGGAATTGGGATCAGAAATGCTGTGTGATTTCAAAAACTCACATGTAGCAGTCCATATAGTAGTAACATGTCTGATGGCATGAGAGACTTACAATAACTTTTATGACTGTAGAAGTTCTGAAAAGAGGAAGCCATAACAAACCATTTGTATTGCAAATAGTGCTTAGTACTTTGATGAATTAGCATTGTCTTCTACAAGGCAGCAGGAAATACTCTTGGTTGGGTAATGTTTATTTATTATTCAAGTTCGTCTTCATATCCTAAGATCATTCCAACTATCTGGAAGCCTGAACACAGCACCCAATATAGACTAATTATTATATATAAAACCAAATATTGCATATATGTCAATATTAATTTGTTTTTTTTATATCTGTCATAATTTATTCTACTTATTGTATTATAATTCCATCAAAAAAAATTATATAAAAATTTATTGGAGTACAATATTATGAATGAACATATTAATAAATTAAAAAGCAATACTAACACCATTTGAAAATGTGAACTAGAACATTAATATATTTTCAGTGTGGAGTACTCTTGTCAAAAGCAATTGTTATATTCAATATGAAAACAATTTATGTGAGTGTAAAATTTTAAATTCCTAAACCCATATCAATTTTTTTTTTTTAAAATATTTTTGAGATTCATTTATAAATACATATTAATGTTTGATGTCCAAGTTGTATTAATTCAAACTATGTCATCTAATTAAAAGACTCCACCTCTTTTTTTTACTTTATTTTATATATTTATATATTACATCAGATATAGAAAATGATTATTGGCATTAAAATACAAAATGACAGATAAGATTTGTTATGAGAATTTTTTATTTATTTGATAATAGTTAAATTTTTTTTTGCTAGAGTCAGATATTGTAAAATATGAAGTTCAGTGATGAGATATGAAAGTCCCTAGATTCTTGGTCAAACTAGAAAGTAGCCAGCCACCTGCTGCATATATGCATACTCATATACACAAAAGATAATTTGCTGGAGAGAAATTATTTTAAATTATAGAGCCCAAAGATGAGATATGAAAGCTCATTGATTCCAGGTCCAAATTAGAAAGATGCTCACCCTGATTCTTACATAAATGAAGAGTTTATTTCTTTATTTATTTATTAAAGAGATATTTTAAAATATGACAGCATTGTATTCAAAATCAATTATGATCTCTTAAAATGGAATATAGTTTTTCTACATTGAGTATTAATTAAATATGGATTTTTTAGTTATCTTCCTCAAACATAATTTTTCAATATTTGATCAAAATTGCTTTTAAATTACAAAACTATAGTTATAGATAAAATCCTTAGATTACTTAATTCCTCTCCCTCTGGATTATTGTACCTCATCTATTGTATATGTGGTCATTCAATAAATTAGTTTTTACATCTTATAAACTGATGCAATATTAATAACAATGGAAATGCCGAAAGAAGTGATCTATATTCTGATTACAACATATGTTTGCTTCTATAAAGTACCATAAATGAAAATGGTTAAGAAAAGTGTAGTATTCACTTCTTGGAGTATCATCATCATTTTTTAAACATTATCGATCCATTGCAGGATGAGGGTCTCTCCAAGTTTAATCCAATTTTCTGGATCTTGAGACTCTCTTCTCTACATCACATCAGCTTCATCCATCCATTTCACAAGTGATCTTTTCCTAAGTCTTTTACAATCTCTAGAGATTCAGTTTAATATTTTAACTATCCATCTATTATCATCTTTTCTAGTAGTATATCCAACTCAGCTACACTTCAATCTCTTAATTCTTTTAATGATCTGGTAATGCCTGTTTTTCTCTCTATGTATTTCATTTTTGATTCTTTATAGTTTCTTCTAATATATATATATATATATATATAT